>OU015742.1:31476758-31541703 GCA_907169655.1 Acomys percivali | reverse complement strand
TCTTCTTCTTCTTCTTCTTCTTCTTCTTCTTCTTCTTCTTCTTCTTCCTCTTCTTCTTCCTCTTCCTCGTCTCCTTCTCCTTCTTTCCATGTGAGCTTTAATGAACACACACTAGGGACAAGTTAGGTTAAAATGTTTCAAGATCTCTTGAAACACAACTCAGAGGGCAGCAAACACAACCCTGAAATGCTCTGCTTTGTCTTCAACCCGAGGCTTGAATGGCCCAGCTTGTTTTCTGCTGTAGTCACTGAAGAGTAATGAGACTTTGAGTGTTTTCATCTTGGAATGTAGTGCAAAGACGCGGACTTTGGGAGCTAGTCCTCTTGCCTCCGCCCCGCCGGATATGACCTCATAAGTTTTGTTGACATTAAGGAATAGTTTTGTGTGCACAGCACAAGGATAAGAGACACAACTGAGGGGTCAGCATGCTTATTTCTTCCCTAGAAGCGTGAGTAATAAACGTCCAACAAAGCAACCAGTGGTGTAATGATGTGTGCTATTGCCTTTTCTTCTTTCCATAGGGAGACAGTGTAAGTTCGCTTAATTAATGAAATCTTTCGTGCATCACATTCAGAAGAGCCTTCCCTTTTTAAAGGGAAACCTCACAGCACAGCAAACATATGCATTTCTGGCTGCATTTCAAGCTGTATTTATTAACTAAGTGCTAGGGTGGAGGAGGGTTCTCTTGCCAACAGGATTCACAGGACACAGCACTTGAAAGCACATCAGGGAATGAGCATTTCTGCGACAAGCACAGTCATTGCCTGTAACTCCGATGGAGTCAGTGCTGTCTGCACTGACCACATAAACCACAGGCTAACTGAAGAACTGGAGGCACCTGAGATTAAACACAGCCTCCCAGTATATGAGGTGCTGGGACCAATCCCCAAAGCCACTTGAGTTTAGGAAAAAAAATAGTAACTGGTCAGATGGAGGCCATTTCCGGCTTTCCCCCCCACCATTTTGGGCCTTCCTGGAGCCAAATGCTTTCGTATCCTGTTATTGGCAAGGAATAGCCTATTCGACAACAGGCCTGCTTCTCTCCACACACCCTTTGCAAAACAACATTTTTGGAAGCAATCCAATGACCTATGAAACCATCACAGGGAATTTGCCAGGTAATTAAGACACAGGCAGGTTTTCTTTGGTACCTCTCTGCCCCTGCCCACACTCCCTCCCACTTTTCCCTGCTTCTCTGCTTCTAAAGTCAGAAATCCTCCCTCCCTCTCTCTCTCTCTCTCTCTCTCTCTCTCTCTCTCTCTCTCTCTCTCTCTCTCTCTCTTTCTCTCAGCAGCAGTCCCCCTCCCTCTCCACTCCTTGCTGAGTTTGTGAAGACTAGGAGATTGGAATAAAAGGGTTCATGTCAGGTGACAAAGCTGGCACATGTTAAACACTTAGCATTATACAGCACCCCTTCAGAGTGCTCCAAATCCATCAGTCATCATGGAAAAATTAGAAGCTTTACTGGGTTCCTGCCTCTCCAAACAGATCTTCTCAGCTCCTTAATGCACTCCATAATTCAGCATTTGAGAACAGAGCCTCAGACCAACAAGACTGTCTCTGTAACACACTGTCAGGCAACTTGGAAAAGACAGAGAGGAACAAGTCAAAACAATCAGCAATTTCATTAAGGGGATAAGATTAATCTTGAATGATGCCCAAGTCTGACTCACATCGTCAATTATATATGATCTCGGTGAGCAGGCCATTTTCCCAGCTCCCTGAAACATCTGCACATTTCAATGGGCTGAGCTTTACCCTATCCACTGGCCCCTGGCTGTTTTTGTTGTGGATTATGTAATTTATTGAGTAATGCAATAGGCAGAAGAATGCTTTCTACCTGTGCTTTGTACATGGCGATGTCCAATGGTTAGGGCAACAGGCTAAATGGCCCAGAACCTTGAATTTCAACACCCTAATTTGCTCTGTGACCTTAGGCCTATTACTTCCCCTCTCTGGCATCCGTTATAAAATTGATATGGAGCAACTACACTTGCCTCTGTCATCACTAGATCTGAAACAAACTGTAACTGCCATTCAAACAAGTACTGGTCCTTGAAAACAAATACCTGGAAGATTTGGGCTAAGATTCCTGGAAAGTACACAATGGGCATTATCTCAAACAACAGAACATTGCCTTTATGATTTATCTTTGCATTTAGCTGCAAGAAGCTATGTTAAAAAGGGGCCTTATAGGTGGTGGTGCATGCCTGTTATCAATACAGGTAGAGCTATAGAAGGAGGAGGAGGAGGAGGAGGAGGAGTTTAAGGCCTGCCTCAACTGAACAGGCAGCTCAAGAACTGCCTCAACTCCATGAGACTGTCTAAAAAAAATTCCTGTAAAATAAAAAGAAACATGCATTTTTATCTACCAGTGTCAAGTAGAACAAAAGGAATTAAAAAGATCTTGAGTCTGTTATATGGAAATAAAAAGCCACATTTTTTACCCTGTGATGTATTCTGCAGTATCAATTAAAAATTATGTCATAAAGGCACTAGAGGAATATGGCTTAATATTTTTATAACCATACAGGTTTCTTACAGATTTCATAAAATCCAGATGCCCCAGAAGGAAACCTGATAAATTTACTACAGAAAAACTGAGAAACTTCCTTGAGAAGCCAGATACACATAAAGCCAACATATCAAAGAACTGGAGGCAACATTTGTATTTGACATGCCAGAAAAGACAAATGTCTCTAACATATGACATGCTTTATAAAAAAAAAACAATATAAAAATTAATAACACAAAATAAAGCAAAAGATATAAACAGGCAAAGGGGGGGGGGGAACTGATCAATGTGTGGGAAGATCCCCAGCCTTGTTCACAGTACATACTAAAGGAAGGTAAAAATCTATGTAACAGTCAGACAGACTAACACATCTGGGCATTTGCAGCCCCTGACTGGTATAATGTCAACAATGGCTTGTGTGGATGCTCAAAAGAGTTGGTAAACAGGCAGGATATATTAAATTTAACTTATAAATTTAGTGATTACCTTTCAAGAATTTGTTCTGCAAACATGTTTCCAAAAATATACATAGACTATTTACTTTAGCATTGTTGGCAATAAAACCTGGGAGCATCCACTTGGTCTAATACCAATTCTAGATCATCAGAATTATAGTGGATCTATACTTAAGATGACACAAGCTGTTGCGGATACATTTTTAAGAGAAAACAGCAATGTCCAATTTAAATTACATCCAATTTAAAATTAAGAAAAGGATCATATATTATATGAGATCGAGGACATAGGAGTGTGAATGAACCTTTGCTGTTGTCTTTGATTCTAGGCTGTTTCAAAACTTACAACAGCAAGTGGTATTTACCCTATGTTTTACAGAGCAATGTTTCATATTATTGTGCAAATTTATCTTTCATTGAAAGAAATTCAATGTAGTGTCTGTTGGCACAGCATCCACTTTCACTCCATCTTAGAAGGTAATCTAGAGGCTGATCAGAGAAGGAGAGGAGACACTAGAGAGATGTCATTCTTGTAATTGAGTTAGTCTCCCATGGCGTTTCTCAAACTGTATGGAGAGGAAGAAAAAGAAACCCACTTAGGATAGAATGGAGGCTCACCAGAGGGAGGCAAGGCAGCTCCCCCATTTCTCAGTCCTTATCAGTCTGTGAGTATTTGGAGCTTGCTGCCTGCTATTCCTGCAACAGCATGGTGAAAAAAACTACTAGTGGAGGTTGACCAGTTGTTCCCTAAAACTTAATGCACCCAGGGGTGCATGAACTGCCTAGGACAGGCTCAAAGCCAGACAGAAGGCTTTTTAGTTACTTGTCTTGTTGCTGGACAAAATAACTAACAAGAGCAATTTAAGGAAGAAAAAAAGTTTCTTTTGGCTTATGGTTCAAGAGTATGGTGGATCCTGACAGGGAAGGCATGGTAGCAGGGGCTTAAAATGACTGGTAACATTGTATCTGCATCCAGGAAGGCAAGATCATCTGGAGTTGACTCTCATCTCCCTGTTTAATCTAGGCCCTCAGTTGTGCTGCCCACCTGTAGGGTAAATATTTCCATCTCAATTAAGCAAATCT
This sequence comes from Acomys percivali, assembly GCA_907169655.1. Taxonomy (NCBI): domain Eukaryota; kingdom Metazoa; phylum Chordata; class Mammalia; order Rodentia; family Muridae; genus Acomys; species Acomys percivali. Next base: position 31,537,650 of record OU015742.1, on the reverse strand, counting down.
ACAAATTCCCTCGCAGCCATGCCCAGAGATTTGTTTTCACCTTTAAATCCTATCAAGTTGGCAATCATGAGTAAAGATCACAATTCTACTCCTTGTCAATCTGACACCAAAACATTTCACTTTTACGCCAGGACTACTTTGCACCCCTTGTCAATACTTATCATCAGTGAGGGTATCAGTAATAACCTGCTGTGACACAACAAAGAAAAGAAGCTCAAGTAGAAATAAGATGTTCTTCAAGGATTCTATGTCTTCACGATTTTCTAAGTCTTCACACTTTTTCAAGGAGCCAACCAACCCATGATCCCAAGGAAGCAGTCACATCTGTGCTACTCACATCTGTGCTGTAGGAAAGTCCTTGCTCCAGATTTGGCAGGACTATCTCAGGAGGAGCATCCTGTGAGAGCTGGAGAGGTGTAAAAGTCTATTGGGGAGAGTCCTTAGAGGCATGGAGATTTCCTAAAACAAACAAATCAAGAGGACAGAAGCCCTCACTGGCTCTCTGGAGTCCCTGAGAAACCCATAGAACTACCCTGCGCAATCCAGAACTAGGCATCTACCACATAGAAGGAATAGATGTCCTATTACATGGCCCCTTTCAGGTGAGACCTTACCCGTTTCTTTATTCTTTGTTTATTTCTGTTTCTGTTTTGTTTTGTTGAAGACAATGTTTCACTCTAGCTCAAGCTGGCCTCAAACTTGCAGCTATCCTCCTGCCTCATCCTCCTAATGCTGGGATTATAGGGAAGAGGTACCTTGCTTCACTAAAACCTTTTCTTCTTTCACTTTGCCTCCTGCCCCTCCTTCTGTCCTGAAGGTTCCTGCAGTCAGTGTAGGCTGTGGGGCTAGAGTGGAAAAGCTAGGTTAAGAAGAGAAAGCCAAGGTGGGAATAATGGCACACACCACGTCTTTAATCCCAACACTCAGAGAGACAGAGGCTGTGAGTTTAAGGCCAGCCTGGTCTACAAAGTGAGTCCAGGACAGCCAAGGCTACACAGAGAAACCCTGTCTTGGGGAAGAAAAAAAAGGAGAAAAGCCAGATGCTGCACACCAGTTCTCCCTCAGTGTTTCTGAGCCAAGCCAGGCCTAACCTCTTCTAAACAAGAGGTAAGAAGATGTCTAGTTTGTTTGTTTGTTTGTGGTTTTGTTTTTTTTAAATCATGGAAAAGGGTGAGTATCTTGACACCCAAACAGGTTTAGAAAAGCTTCAGTGTCTGTCTGAGGTACTGTCCAGAGGCTGAGAGGAATACAGAGGAAATCTGAAGGGTTGAATTAGGGAAGAAAACAGGCTACTTTCCTTCTTCTCTCTTTCAGTTTCATTTACTTAATATACAATTTAGGCATGTGCTAAACATTCCTAAAAGGGTCAACAAGATGCTGTTAGCTACACTTCAATATACAGAATTAGGATATCATATAGGAAGCCCTCCCCTCCTTTTCAAAATCCAGACTTTGAGTACCTTTGTAAAAATGATTTAGTATTTAAGATGTTTTTTTGATATGGAGTTAATACGTATCTTGCAGCCAAATAAATTTTCCTGGGGCATTTTATAACATCCTTCCCAGGATCCTCTCCTTCAACTTTTACACAGTCAACTACCACCTACTTGGCCTAACTGGCTAGTCCAAGCAGAGCTCTCTGGCTGTCTAGTTGCCCTTACAAGGCACTAGAACCTTTTGGCATCTATCCCAGCGGTGTGCTAAAAAAGTGAAACAACCCTGGAGAGGGAGGTCCTAGGCAGCCTTTCCTGTGGGTAGCCCATCTTACCTAACCAGGAGCATTTGTAGTGCATTCCTTAAGTCTTCACAACTGTTGTCAGGGCTCCTGACTCATTTATGATGTATAGGCATCCTAGTACATTTCTTAAGCTTTGAATGACAGTTGCTGCTGTCAGGGGCTCCTAACACATATGTCACACAGCAGAAGGAGGTCCTGGTATGAACAAGCCCAGGTCTAGAGAGTTCACTGGCTGTCACCAGGATGCTCATTCATCTACTTATCACTGTCAGTCAATAGCCAGTGTTTTGATCGGTTATTATTACCATGCCACAAAGCAGCAAATGAAAAACTGACAAGGCGGAGGAAAGGAAAATGCCCTTGAGTGTTTCTTTCGCCTATGAACAATTTGGTTGCTAGGCTGTAGTATCTCCATGTCAAGACATTGTGAGGATGGGCTGTGTCCTCACGAAGGCTTGTGGCTGTGGTAAGGTACCCTTGCCTTTGTGGCTCTGTCAAAGAGAAAGAAGTGATCCAAAAACAGCCAAGCTGGGCTGGAGAGATGGCTCAGTGGTTAAGAGCACTGACTGCTCTTCCAGAGGTCCTGAGTTCAATTCCCAGCAACCGCATGGTGGCTCACAACCATCTATAATGTGATCTAATGCCCTCTTCTGGTCTGTAGGGGTACAAGCAGGCAGAGCACTGTATATATAAATACATGAATAAATAAATCTTTAAAACAAAAAACAAAAAACAAAAACAAAAACAAAACCAGCCAAGCTGTAAGGCCTCTGTCCCAGCTAATGGTCCCATGCCTCTGAGTGATAGCAGCCATACAAACAGAGCCTCTAGCTGAGTTCATTTTAACCTCCACTTTCCACTGGAAAAAAATGTTGTTATTCTCATTGTTTTAACTTCCCCAAAAGCTGTGGTTAGAGAGAAAGAGCTACATTGCCCAGGCTGGGGAGAAACAAGTAAAGAACTTCACATTTACTCCATGAAGAAAAGCATGGCTTCCATTGCCATTCTGCCATGCTTCTGGCTATGAGGTAATATTGGGTCCTCAGTGTTACCAGATCCGGCCCCCCCAAAAAAAATTGAGTCATTTTTCCTCCAGAACCATCCGAATAATTTCACCAAGGGTCTACTGAGTGCTGAAGCAAAGAACAGAAGTCAGCAGGATACTCACAGATCACCTCTCACCTAGTTGAGGAGGAAGTTATAGGTTCAGTGTAAAAGAAGTAAAGAAGGTATGGGCGCCCTACAAGGAGAAGGGTAGTCATACATTCGTGTATCTATTAGAAATTAATAGCCTGTTCTCACAAGTTTGGATACTACCTCTTTTTTTATCTTTTTTTCTTTTTCTTTTGTTGCCAACCGCCACGGTGCTTGCAGGGAGGAGTCCTTTGTGCCCGCACATGGAACGACAGTGAATTTATAGGTTGTCTGGCACTCGCGGTGGTAGCCATCTTAGTTCCAGTCAGCTTTTGGCTAGCCCACCCAAACAGGAACTGCTGGCCTTCAAGCATCCTTGTCCTCAGAGATAAACAAGATTGGGACAGGGAATCAGGATATTGCCTAGGCCTCTTTACAGACAGCCACCTCTCCAATGCAGCTACCAAGTTAACTTCTTAGCAGCTGTCCTCCAGGTTCAGTTGCAGAGCAAGATGACAGCCATCAAATTGCCATCGATAAGATGAGCCTGTCAGGACCACTTGGGAGTAAGCAATACATGTTGAAAACAAACAAACAAACAAACAAATAAACAAACATGTGGGTCTTAACTTGTGGCATTCACTGAAATGAAAGCCTGAACAGTCAGGAACCAGGATGACACAGATCATTAAGTCAGGGTCTAGCAGGAAGAGGGAGAAAGATGGAGAAAAGGGCAGTTCAGTAACTTGACTGCTTAAAAGGCAAGATGGGGGGAGGAGAGCTGAAACAAATAACGTCTTATGTCCAGCAGAGAGAGAAAAAAAAAAAAGCTAGCTTCTTTTCTGGTAGAATGTCAGGGTGTGTAGGACCTTAATCAGTTGGGTCATGCCACGGGGCTCTCGAAAGTTAGAGAAATGATTGACAGGATAATTAACCTGGATTTTGGAATGTGCATGTGAAGATAACTCTCTCTGGCCAGTTACCACAGGACTGCCAGGAAAGGAAGTTGCACAAGACAGAAATGTAACAATTAATTAAGAATGCAAAAGAGCCGGCTCTGAAAGGGAAGGACAGGAAGCTCTCACAAGCCTATAAATTATTCCTGCTTATTGAGTGCTAAAAGCACAAGTTCTAGACATATATAAATAATATATTCCTGTAAATAATTGAAAACACAAGGAAAATTACATAAGCAGAAGCCAAATTTAGCAAGGCCAGTGGCTTTTAGATCCTTTATACATTATGCTTCTCTCTAAGCCCCGCACCTTGGCTGGGGGAGGGGACACAGGGGTAGGGGTAGGATCCTAAAGAGAAATATTTCACCCTATCATAGAGAACTGACTATAGTATTTTCTATCTCTGGTTTTTTAGTTTCCATTAAAAAAAATTTTTTTTTAAAGTATGAACAAATGAGCTGTGAAATCCCTTCCAGACTTGGCTCTCTGGTTTTGAACAGATACTAAAGTCTTGTAGCATCCCAAACATCTCTGAATTTCAAGTTTGTAACTTATGGTGGGATCACTCCTTAAGCAGCACTTCCTGTAGTGGCTTGGGAATCTTGGTTTGCTGGTGTGTGAGCTACGAAATGGCTATCTTCGGCCAACTGAGTCTTCTGTAGCTACGATCTCGATTCGCGAATTAGGTAACTGTTGTTCTCTCTTCGGGAAATTAGCTTGTCTGCTTTTTGTGGAGGAAGACTTCACATGGTACCAAGAGCACTGGTATAAATTAAATACATGGGCTTCATTTTCTTAGCTGTGCAAGTACGTGGGGAACAAGACGCCATGCTGCTCTTTCCTCTAGCTCTGGCTACACTTAACCCTAGGGACAACTTATCAGGTTGCCACCCGATTAATGAGAAAGGGAAACTTTAGATGCAGTAGGAGTTTGGCAAAGCTTCCTTTATCCATGATTGTTTAGAGACAGAGGCAATGACTTAATCATAACAGCTGTTATTTAGTATATAGGGACCAGGTAATAAGCGTGCACGCATTATCTCTGGTCTTGTGGCCGCTAGAGGAAGTAGATATTATTGTGAGACTCGGTTTCAAAGGTTAAGTAAATTGTTTGTGACCACATAAGAGACAGAAGTAAGAACCGACCAGGGTCTCATCTGACCCCAATCCCAGTGTTCAATTAATCACATTGATTCTGAGTCAGGCAACACACTCCAATGTCTTAACATACAGCTGTGACAGTCACTCCCCAAGGGACAACATTTTACTCTTATGTGAAGACATTATTTCAGATTCTTGGAGCCTTCTCTCTTATTGTCCTGAGTTTGTACTTGCCTTTAGGCAGTACCACAGCTTGACGGCTTGCAGCCTTCCTAAATTTATGTTGGAACTTAATCTGCAGTGGAACACACTAAGAGGCAAGGCCTTGAGGAAGTGACCAAGTTGTGAAGGAACCTCCATCCTGAGTGGGATGAAGGACCTCTGGTTGAGATCAAGAGGACACTGGCCTTCTGCTCCAGCAACTTGCACCAAGTGGAGGTACAATGCTCCACAAGCCACTTTGGAAGCAGAAACCAAAGACCAAATATATCTTGATTTTGAAATCTACACCCTCCAACTGTGAGAAATAACTTTCAGATATTGGTAAATTATCCAGCCTCGGGATATCTGTACCTGAAAACAAATGGACTAAGGTACCTACTATTACAACAGTTCTACTTAACCACAAGTTAGTATGTCTCTGCTATTATCAAAGCATTTTCACTTTATAGTGCCAGGTAGCTGGCATCATAAAAAGGGATATGCTGAGCTATAAATCTTACATCTTATCCTCATTTCCATTTCTCAGCATTTCTGTATGCTTCTCCCTTAATTGATTGTAGTTATTAATAAATGAAAATGTATATGACCATTAGCCATGCATATGTATAACTTAGAAACCAGATATACATATGTAACTTCATTGTTTAATAAAATAAAATACAGCTCTTAAAACATGAAAAAATGCCTGCTTAAAGATTTCTCTTGGAAATCAATTTTGTTATCCCAATTATAGAGAATTTAATCTAGCCTGGGATGAGTATTAAATCAAAGCGACTTCAAAAATTGTGTAGGATTCAAGCTAGAGTAGGCATTTAAACCTATGAACCACAGATCTAAAACTAGTGGAAAGCATGATTGGCTATTTCAATGTTTGGAGTTTGCTTTTATTATAGAATGGCTTTGTAGAATTGTACAAGCTATTTGGGGCACCAAAGATTCTTTAAGTTTCAGGCAATGAAACAGGATGAAGGGTGTTTAGTGGATGATAGTAAAATAAATCATTCTTAAACAACAAGGACTCTGCACTCATATCCAAACATCCAACCCCTGCTGGCCATCTCCACTGTGATTTCCTGATCTATGACCTCTTTGTCTCCAACTCCATGCTCTGATGGCAACTGTCACTGAGTCACACAGCCTGCTCTAGGCACGACGCCAATTTGATTACAACAACTGCTTGTGCGACAGAGAAAGTTAGTTTTCAGGGCCCTGGCGAGTGGTTTGCCCAGGCTCCTGGTTCTAGGACATAAAGTTTGGCTGTCATTCATGAGATAAAACATAGCAGCCACCTAATTTAATAAATCAGCGATCTGAAAAATACATGGAAGCACAGAATTTTATAGCCAGGACAGACTGACGAGACCCTCGACCCTAACAAGCAGATCTGAGCACTCACACTCCACAAAATCCCGGTGTCCCTGTCCTCACCACCTTTACACTATTGTTTTTATTTTCCAAGGTTACAGTATGATTTGCTGATGTTTGAATCCCGGATGTCTAGTGCATGGCATACGTACAAACAGTATTTATTTAGCTGAAAAATAACTAGGTCATCTAGAGGCAGTTACTTACCACCTAGATTTATTTACCACAAGGCCATTCATGGTTGGGAACAGGGAGCTGGGAATTTCCACACTCCTTTGGTCTTTACAACTCAACTAAATCATTCCATTTTCAACAAATTGTTTTTATCTCTGTAGAAACCACGCCCTTAAAAGTAAGAACAAAGCCAGGCCTAGTAGCGTGATCCTTTAGTCTCAGCGCTCAGGAAAGAGACAGGTGAAATCTCTGTGAGTTTGAGGCTAGCCTGGTTTACAAAGAGAGATCCATGACAGCCAGAGCCATACAGTGAGACTCTGACTAAAAAAATAAATAATAAGTAAAAGAAAGAACAAAATCTTACCCTAATAATATTATATTCTATTAATATAAAAACATAAACATGTACATGTCACAAGGTCGTGCTAGCTACTGTAACAGTTATGCAGTGCATCACTTCATTTCCATGCTTTTGTACTATCCTTTTTGGTTTAGATCTAAAACATAAGTTAAGACATTAAAATAAGCTGGAAGGTGGTGATGCACACCTTAAACCCAGCACTGGGGTGGCAGAGGCAAATAGATCTCTGTGAGTTCAAGGCCCAGCCTGGTCTACAAAGCAAGTTCCAGGACAGCCAGCTCTACACAGAGAAACCCTGTCTCTAAATAAAAAAATTAATTAAATAAATAATTCAACCTCCTGGGGAAAATACACCTCATTTGATCCCTAATTAATAATATATTTGTTTCATTTAAATAGCTTACCCAATAAGTTCTTATTAAATTACATAAACAGGTAATTATGGGAGTAAAAAAGTAAACAATAATAGCAGCTGCACTGTAATTAATATTTCTTTGTCTCCACTCTTATGCTAATGATGTGCATGTATTAGCTCACTTGATCATCACAGCAGAACTCTGTGGTGTCACTGCACAGATGAGGAACGTTCCAGAGGTTAAGGGATGTGTCAAGGCTATCCCTCTAATCGTAGGAGAGCTGAAGTTCAACCCAGAGCTCTTAGGCTTCAAGGCTTAGTTAATGCACAGACAGAATCAGCGATATGGATAGTCAGTGGGAGTTTGGAGCCTGAAACTCCCAGAGTGGTCCTAATGGAGAATGAGACAGACCAGGCCAGGAGCCCGGCTTCCGTGAGGACAGCAACGGCTGCACCAGCACAGTCAAGCTTGAGAGTCTGCGCTTTTAGTCATCTGTGCACTTCCTCCCTCTAGAACATTCTTCTCCCTGCTCAGTCAGTATTTCTGTTTTTGTTTTGTAGCTGGGATGTTCCCCACACCACCCTGCTCGCCATAGATTTCTTGTTGTCCTCATCTTAGTCTGAGTCAAAGCTGCAAGTTTCCAAAAGTAGTTCTATTAAGAAACACTGGGACAGAGGCTGGGGGCAGGGCTCGGCTCAGTAAGCAGCACGCTTGCCACACAACTATGAGGACCTGAGTTTGATCTCCAGCCCCAATGAAAGAGCTGGGCACTGTATGCCTGTAATCCAGGCACTGGGGAGCTGAAGACAAGAGGATCTTTGAGGCTTACTATCCAGCCAGGCGGGCCAAATCAGTGAACGCCACAGTCAAGAGAGACACCCTATTTTAAAATGTAAGGGATTGGAGGGAACGGAGAGGCTTGAGGAAGACAGCTGACACCAACCTCTGTCCTCCACACACTTGCCCACCTGCAAATAGAAGCCATGGAAATGCCAGGTAGGTGTGGCAACCTGCCTATAATTCCAGCTTCAGAAGGTGGAGATAGCTGGTTAGCCATATCAGTCAGCTCTCTGCGTTTGAATAAAGTTGCCTCAGTGAATAAGTTGGAAGAGCAATGGAGGATAAATGCAGACATCAACCTTGGACCTCCACATGCTTACACACACACACACACACACACACACACACACACACACACACACACTCTCTCTCTCTCTCTCTCTCTCTCTCTCTCTCTCTCTCTCTCTCTCACACACACACACACACACACAAAATGGAAAGACAAATTAATAAGGTTAGGTGACTACTAATTTATAGATAAGTCAACATTAAGAGAAAATGATCACGCCGTCCACACTAAATAAGCATTACATTCTTGTACGCTTCAGTTGCTGAGAAGTTGTTTCCTGAGGAAGCATAAGAAACGGGGCCTTCAGCACACTTCCTAAAACATAGTATATGACCACGCCCACTGAATCAGTCTGTATTGGCCCCGCGAGCTCAGGCAACGATGGTAAACAGTGGAAACATAAAAGAAAAAAGGGGATCTCTCGTGTCAGCGCACGGCATGGCACAGCATCGGGTTATCTGGTGAGAAGCCCGTGCTGCGCCCGTCACTTCTGGACCTGTACATTGCACGAACAAACAGATCTACAGATAAGCAACGCTTTACCTCGGGGCTGGAACAGGGAAGACCGTCCAGAGATGGATATGAAATGCTTTTACAGTGCTCACCGGCAGCCTGTCCTCTGCCTCCAGTGCGCCCACTGTGAAAACAGCCCTGGAGAAAGCAGACTGGTCTCAAGAGTGAAATCTTGTTCTGCATGGACTCTTTCTTTGGAAGAAATACTATGTATATATTGAAGCAATTTCTATAAAGAGATAGATAAGAAGTAAGTAGCAAAAACCATCCAGAGAAGAGAGGGGATGATGTGGTTAGAAGATAAAGGAGACTTTTATAATGATACCAATGGTGGGGCTGGGGGCACAACCTCACTCAATAACATATAGATAATTGTCAAGTCTGTTTCCAACGGCCTGAAGGATCCATGATGTCCTTTTAAAACAGGACTTTTAGGAAGACAAAAATTGACGGAACAAGAAACTACTGAAGGGTGGCAGTTCCCTCCCTTCCTTCCCTCCTTTTTATCTTTTTGTGGTCCATAGAATCAAACCTCAGACCTTCACTGGCTAAGCAAGCATCACATTATTAAGCTACACATGTAGAGCAGCTCTTCAAGGGTCAATTAAGAAGAGCCAACACTTACTTAACTTTAAATGATGACACTTTAAGCAAAATGACTGTTTTCTTTACTGAATTCACACGAGTGCTAGTCTCTTAATTATGGGTCTTTCCAGCAATAATTAGAATATTTTGGGTGGGGCTTAATAATTTTTTACCTTCAACAGGTTCTATGGTTAATCTTGATACACTCCTAAATCCAGCAACTGTTGTTGGCACACTGTCTGGTGGCTACCTACCGGTGTAGAATATATACTGATATTTATAGATATATATCTTTTTGAAACACTTAAATTATGTTTTCTGTAGAATATATACTGATATTTATAGATAGATATCTTTCTGAAATGTTTAAATTATGTTTTCACCATTATAAATCATGGTACATGGTTCACCTTCGTAATAATAATGAGTATGCATTGAATGTTTCCGACATGCCAGCTGGATGCTAAGTTTATGCGTCAGGACAAATTGTTAAGAGGTAAGATTACTGCGATAAATTCTGTGTATTTTAAGGGTTTGGATGCTCATTTCTAACTTGCCCTGCCAAAAGATTAGCTCTGTGGACATTCCATGTTTTTATGAGAGAAGAGCACTCGTGGCTATGTTGCATGGAGACTAGCACGCAGCTATCAACTCAGAAAGCACTCTCAAACAGCTGCTTATTCAAGAGACTTAAAAAAGATAAAGCCGTGTCCTGGCTCCCGCTTGGGATCTTAGCTGCTATTGTTTCTAAAAGTAGCACTCCTGAGTGGAGGCTTCCAGGAATGTCTACCCAGACTGAGCCATAAAGACGGTTGGCTGTCTCTGAGAACTGGCACATCTCACATGTTGTCTCTTCCAGGACCCATCAAGGCATATAGCCGTAGTCAAGGGAACACAGTAGTGTGGAATTCCTGGGCCCAAGATTTTTTTTTTTCAAATAAAATTTGACAGAAGATAGAAAAATGCTCTGATATCAGAAAGAAAAGAAAAAGTAACGACCTAAATAAATGGCCAGGTTTTGAAATAGTTAATGCAAGCCTAGAAAATATAATTAGGCAGGCACAGAGGAGTCATCCAGTGAGGGAGATGCCTTTTCTTCTGGGGCAGTTTGAATAAGAATGAGCCCCCTCCCCCCAATTAGGCTCATATATTTGAGTGAGAATGGCCCCCAGTGAGCGGAACTGTTTGGGAAGGATTAAGAGGTATGGCCTTATCACTGGGGGCAGGCCTCCATAGCATTCTCAGTTAGCTCTCCCTGCCTCATGCTCTGTCTCAAGATGTAAGCTCTCAGCTATGCCCAGCACCATGCCCATCAGCCTGCTGGCATACTCCCCACCAAGATTGCCATAGACTAACCCCCTGGAGCTGTGAGCCCAAATTAAACACTTTCTTTTATAAGTTCTATTGGTCATGTTGTTTTGTTTTGTTTTGTTTTCATAGAAATTGAAAAGTAACTAAGACATCTTCTTATCCTTTTCATAAATTTCTGTTGTGTGCCATTTGTGGAGAGCTTCAGCTTATATTCATCCTGTATTTATAATACCTTAGCCATGAGATGGGGCAGAGAAGTCACTTGGATGGGTGGCATTTACCTATGTAAAGCCAGTGGAAGGTAAGTTTTAGCCACCTAAAGAGACATGCTCATATGATAGGGGCAAAGCTTTATAGTATTTATGTTTAAAGACCAAGGCGCTGCATTTTCAAAGAAATCATGGAGGATTTGATCCAGGAAGTAAAGTGTGGGCTGGATTCACCTGGACTTGAAGCAATGTGTAACCACTTGTTATAAAGAGGAATTCTTTTGAAACTGGGATAAAATTTCTCCTTACGCAGCTTCTGAAAACCTTTAAAGAACACAATAGAGTGAGGACTATGAGCAATTTCAGTACATATTATCCAGTTTCTACCAGTTTATAAATCAGAAAACTAAGGCATCAAAAAGCTAGAACATGGATGGGGCAATACCTGACTGCAAACCAGGAGTTGACTATGTTTTCTTTTCTTTCCCTCTTAGCCCTTCTAAACAACTCTAAGAATTTGCACTCTCCAAATATAAGGGTTCTTACTTTGAGGCAAAGAACCAGATGGGATATAGTAACTACTAAGTAAAGGTGTGTTTTTCTCCTCTCTGTCCACAGTGCTCCTCTCACAGGGTGTAAATACTCTCATCCTTCCAAGAACTGGTTGGAGGTTTTTGCTGTGGCTCTCATGGTTGTGCTGCTCAGAGCAGCTGTCCCTCTTCATGTGGGTTTTAGCAAAGCTGGTGTTGGAGTCAGTTGGCATGTGGGAGCACAGTGAAGAGGCAAGGGGACAGGACGTTTCCTCACGGTTTCGATAAGGAAGGTTAGGGACCATGACAAAGATATATACATGAAGCTGGCTAGCATTGAGGCTGCCACTCACTGGTGGCACGCTAGACTGAGACGTGTGAGGTGCTGGCTTGAGTGGGCACAGCGTGGAGGAGGACACTGTTCTCAATAAAGGGAACCAAAAGAGCTCTGGGTTGATCTAAGAAGCAATATAGCCAGGCTAAGAAATTCTGCTGCAGATGTTTTCTGCTGCAGCCACCTTGCCCACCTGAAACCAGGTATGGTCCTCAGTGAACGTTCACAGTGGCTGCTGAATAAAAACACATGTACCTGGACCTCGGGACACCTGGGATCCAGTTCTGGCTTTCACAGTGGCCTTGGGGAACTTAATTTCCTGAGCCTCTTTCATCATTGGTACATGGAAGGCATGGGCTAAATTACGTCTTTGGCAGGTATGGATACTTAAGTTTGCCAAGCTCTGCCTTAGCACAGGAACTGCCCCTGTCCAACTCCATCATCCATGTAATTACAGTGTGACCACATGATTTACCACCACATGGGTCAAGTCTGACCCTGACCGGTATTAGTCAAGGCAGAGACATTCCTAAGCTGAGCCAACAGGAGATTCCTTTTTTTTCCCAATGAGTTTCAGAACTGGCCTCTTTCTGGTGTCTGGAGCTGAGACTGACTATACAGACCTGCAGCTAGTTGGTAGTCATCTTTGGCAATTTGATATGAGTGGCAAACAGAGCCGGGAAGGCGGGAAGAGGGGTGTAGTCATTGCATAAAGTAGTGAGGCAGGCTCTCTTTCAGTTCTCTGATTCCAGGTGAATCTGGGAAGTGGTGAATCTCTGGTCTTTATGTGACATGATCCTACAGAATCCTTATGCTATTATTAAACTCTTTAGTCAGAAAATTAAGTGAGCCACTTGGCCAATAAATTATCTATTAATTGTGATAAAAAGATCTATATCCAATACATTCACACTTCTTCATGCCCAATCATGTTCAAGATTTGAAGGGTTGTTAAGGCAGGTTAAGGGGAGGCACCAGGAGCCTTCCACATCACAGGAAATGATTTAACTGAAACCAACTTAAAGAGAGTATATCTGCCAAAAGGACAGGTCCAAGAATGGAGACCTGGACTATGTTTTATGTTAGCACATCAGGAAGTCCAAGGAAGTATTATTCTACCTGACTGTGAAAGTATAGACAGAAAACAGGCTGGGTGGCCTGGAAGGCAGGCTGGAAGGCAGGCTGGAAGGCAGGCTGGAAGGCAGGCTGGAGGGCAGGCACACTCCCTGCCACTATTTAAATTTCTGGTTTTTGGCTGCATGTGCTTTCTTTAGACTTTACTTTTAATTTTTAAAAAAGGATTAAAATATTTGTCCGCTGCCTCCTTCAGCTTGAGCTTGATGTGAAAACTGCACTCGCTGTATCTTTTCCCCAGGTGGGAAACAAAGGGTTCCATACCCACAAAAGGTCAGAGCAAAGGCCTTGGTAAACAGGGAAAGGGGCACAAAGAATAGACATGTTAGAAATATCCTAAGCCAAATTATAAGTGGCAAGTAACTGTACAGTATGTTTACAGTTTACCTTCATGCTCACAAATCATGTCTCCATGTTTTTCTCACTGTGTAGTGGAAGAAGAGCTTTGCGCTTCCAGCAAGTGAGCTTGCTGCAGATTTTAACGGTCTGTATGGAAGCAGCGCTGGAATGGAATCAGGAGCCCATTTCCTTGGGACCCTGAGATAAAGGCCTTTGCAATGGAGTGTGGGGAAACCTTTGATGTGCTGCGGATCTGAATTTTCATCCTGGTGGGCGATGGAGAGCCAGAAGGCCTGCTTGCCTGCACCTTGTACTACTCTGGTGCCTGAGAACCATAGTCTCCAGTAACTGGCTCATTTGTCTCCATGTGTGGGTCTGCGTCGTGATTGGCAGCTGTCACTGATCTGACAAGATCACATGTTTAGTGGGGCCTCTGAAGAAACACAGAAGTCCTAATTTGACACACGCAGCAAAGAACAAGTGACCTCATGGCTCCAGTGGCTTTCAGAAGAGGCTGGAAGAGTCTCTGGAGGTACACAGAGCTGCATTCACTGAAATGCAGGGGAAATATAAAAACTTTATATTCTGTTTGCTCTTCGTTGTACTCATTTTAAAAACTTTTACTTTAGAGGTTTTTAAAAAAACAAATAAAATAACATATTACTACAATTAAAATAGCATATTACTAGAACAACATGCTTTTAGTATTTGTACTTGATTTTATTTACTTATTTTAAGGTTACCAATGGGCATATAACTTATTTTTGAATGATCTTGGAATAGGCAAAATCAGATTGTGTTACTAATGTTAGATTTGGTCAGAGTCAGAAATATTAATCCAAGTCCTATGGTGTTTTTACTCACTTAGGCAGTCTTGGGTAAATCCTTCATCTGGATTCTTAGTTTTTACCTTCACTAAATATATTTATGAAGCTTTGTGATCTAATGCACACAGGACTGAATATGTGGCAGACAAAATCTTAAATAGTATGTAAGTTTCAGTTTCTACCACTGAACACTTTTTAAAAATTCACCATATAAATATTCTAGGTTATCATTAATAGATATGTACAAGGAAATAGTCAAATCTATAAAATAAGTTTTGTTAAGGTAAAAAATAGTCTAGTCTAATTTGAGGGTAATAATTATTCCTCAGATAGTTTCAGTAGAAGAAAGCTTCTCTTTCTTGCTATTGTTATCTCAACATCTGCTCTGTTTCATTTTAATCCATGGCTTTATAAAGAGACATCCAAATAACATCATTCACAAAATACTCTCCAAAGAATTACATGGCCAAAAGGAGAAAACTCTGGCAAGAAACTGCACCCAAATACATTGGTTTAAGCTTTTATACTATTTTTATTTTGCATTAATTTTTTTTAAATGAATGGTCTAAATTTAAGCCATATAGGAAGGAAAGAAAATAGAAAATGGGTAGAAAGAAAAGCTCTATCTGTGCCCTAATCTTTGTTTTGAGACAAATCCCCATACTTTCAGAGGGAGCCTAAGTACCACTGACTCAGAAAATGGGGTTCCGTCCTTGCTGCTGCTGCCACTGTGAGCCAGGTAATTTGCTGCACTCCTAGGGCTGCCCCTAGGAGTGTCTCTGGCTTTTTCTCATTAGATGTCAGTGACATTTCCTCCCACCCACCCCTTGAGATGTGACAACTAAAAATATTTCCCAGCCATCACCAAATGCACCAAATGTCCTCTGGGTGTGTGTGGTGGTGAAGGGGGTGGGGGGGTGGGGGGGTCAGGGCGTGAGGGGGTGGGGGGTGGGAGTGGGAGCTATGCAGGGAGGAAATACTCCCAGCACTCAGATGAAATGGTCTCCTACTATCTTTTCTATTGTAATAAAGAAAGTGAGTCCAGTGAAGACTCAAATTTGAATTTTATGATGACTCGTTCAGAATGTTTCGAGGACACACTTACTAATTACTTAGGAAGTTTGCATTCGACCCGCAAGCAGCCATGAGGTGCTAAGTCCAAGTCTTTCTTTGAAGAGTTCGGGTTCAGCTTCTGTGGACTGTAGCATGGGGAGGTGAGAAGGTCACCATTCCCTTCTCTACACTCACCATTGGCTTTCTTCTCCCTTCTGTTTTCCTCCTCGACCACCACTTTTCATTTCTCTCTACGTCCCTTTTGTGGGTTCTTCCCTCTCTGATACTGTTTTAGTTACGCTCTCGTCATGAAGACCCAGCATTGTGGTCATGAAACCAGATAGCCTAGCTTTGAATCAGAGCTTTGCTGCTTTCTTGTTGTGAAACCCACATGAGCTTACTTAACCTCCATCTGCTTTCATTTCCTTCCCTCCGAGATGAGGAGGAGTACAAGAATATCTCTGCGGTGAGATGAACATGACCGTATATGAAGCAAGTGGGACCAAACCGGGCTAGTGGTGAGTGTCCAACATTAGATTTTGTATTGCCTGCCTTTCCACCAGCATAGAGTATGAGTCACACTAATGGGGTCCACCCACCCACCTGTATCTCTCTGGAGTTGTTCATTTCTGCTCTGGGAAAGAAGATACTGGGTCCCTGGTTTTAAGAGCAGACTTAATGACTTTGTGCTGGGGCAACATTAGAACAAATATACTATGGCTACTTCCTTATAAGCCAAGGACACAGCTCAGGAAACTGAGGCAAAGAAATCTATGAGAGTCAGGTAAATCATAAAGCTCACTGAAGAAGAAATATGAATGACATGAAAGATGGTAATTAAGGAAGTACAAAAAGAAAATCAGCAATAGAGTATTTGGATACGAGTTACATTAATAAAAATTAAGAAAGATCAATATCTTTGATGTGTGTGAATATAGAGAAACAATACTGCCACCCGTTACTCATAAGAAAATAATTGGTTTCTTAAAAATGATATGCTTTAGAGGGAGGGCCATGTAGTTCTATTTTTAATTAAAATGTTTATTCTCAAGTCAACTGTAGTAGTTTACATGCAGGAAGCCGAGGCAGGTCTACTCTGAAGTTCAAAGCCATGGGCTACATGGCAAGCAAGAGCCTGTCACAAAAATTAAAAGAAAAGAAAAGAAAAAGAAAAAAAAAAGTTCTTCCTTTTTAACTTAGGAATGCCACTAAGCCATACTGATAAATGAACTGCAACAACTAGTGTAAATTTTTCTAGAGAGAAATCTTTGCCTTCAAGTATAAGTATACTTTAAGATAAGCAAACAGGATGTTTATGAGAGGGCTGTTTCTGACAGGAAAAATTAAAACCTGCTAATAAGCATTAACTGATGCAGAAACAGATGAATAAACAGATGCAGGTACCTTACTGTATAACCACACTATAAAACTGGTTAAAAGAGTAAACACCGCTTAAAAGCATGCACATGATATGGTACAATCATGGTATAAGCAAATGCATGTTTGTTGCATACACATTTGGGTATATAGGAAAGGTTCTAAATTCATATAGTCTCAACCACTAGCTTGGAGAAATGAAGAGTCAGTGTCCGCTGACTGCAGTAATTTCTGACAGAGTTTCTAGTGCTTACATGGAGCACTTGATTTAATTTTAAAAGCAGTTTAGTATAATTTTCTTTGCTCTCTTGGACTCCTGGGAGTGATAGGTGTAACTTGTTTCTTTTCTTGTCTCTGTAATAAATGACCCTGACAAAAGCAACTTAAGGGAGAAAGGGCTTCTTTCCCCTCGCAGTTCCAGGATCCAGGTTCTCATGGGCAGGAAGTGCTAGCTGCTGGAGTGTGAGGCGTCTGGTTCCATCACACATGTAGTTTGCCAGCAGAGAATGGTGAATACTTGTGCTCACTTCATTTTCTTGTTTTGTGTAGTCCAGGATCTCAGCCCAGGGTATGGTGGGCAGGCCTTCTCATTTCAATTGACCTAATCAAGATAATCCCTACAGCCATGCCCAGAGGTTACCCTAACATAGATAATGCCTAGCTATGTGCCAATGGCTTAGGCCCCTAAGTGAGTCTAGTCTTATCATGTGGACAATTAATACTAAACATCAGTGGATAGAAAACTCATATAAACTTTCGAGTCCATTAAATCTGAGTTGAGGTCATTGCGATCTCTCCATTTGATATTATTTTGTGTTTTTTTAATTATTGTTTAAGCCAGGCGGTGGTGGCGCACGCCTTTAATCCCAGCACTCGGGAGGCAGGCGGATCTCTGTAAATTTGAGGCCAGCCTGGTCTACAAAGTGAGTCCAGGACAGCCAAGGCTACACCAAGAAACCCTGTCTCAAAAAAACTAAACAAAAAAAAAATTATTGTTTAGAGTTATATATGATGTCTCAGGCTCACATGATCTCCCGTCAGATTTTTAGTTCATGACATGTGATTTCTACCTCTACTAATATTGTTGAGATATTTAGCAGCATAGTTATTTAGGGAGGACAGAATATGTTTTAGAATGTAAGTTTCCTGGTCTTTCTTTCCTTTTTTTTTTTTTTTTTTTTGTGGGGAAGGGTGGGTAAAACAAGGTCTCAGTCTGGCCTCAACTGTGTATGCACCTGAGGCTGGACCTGGATCTCAATATGGAACCAAGGCTGGTTTAAAAACTAGCAGCAGCCGAGCATGGTGGCCAATGCCCATAAACCCAGCACGTGGGGAGGCAGAGGTAGGTGGAACTCTGTGAGTTCAAGGCCAGCCTGGCCTACAAAGTGAGTCCAGAACAGCCGATGCTGCACAGAGAAACCTTGTCTCAGAAACAAAACCAAACCAAACCAAAAAAAAATCCCTGACAGCAATCCTACTGCCTCTACCTTCAAGTACTGGTCACTACGCCCAGCTTAAGGCTCCTGGCTCCTTAATTTGATATTGAGAACATACACTGGAAACCTAAGAACGTTGTTTTTTAATGAATAGCGATCCACAAAGATATAGCTAGTGCAGAAAATTTACACGCACTTAGAAGAAAAGAGAAACAGAAGGCCCAGTGCAAAGAGCACTGAGACGGATGCAGGAGAGTCCAGGCAGGTGGCCTTGAACATTCAGCAGCAATACAAAAGACAACTATTGGCAGCTAGGATCTAGGAATCAAAGCAAAACCACATTTAATTATGTAAGAGGTTACTTTCTCAGCATATTTGAGCACTAGATTAGGGATTGCTGGGCTAAGCCAAAAGGGATGGATATGAAAAACAACTGGCAGAAAATACAACTGAGAAAAAAAAAAAAAAAAAAAAAACACAAGCTGGCTACATCCACACTTAGAGGTCACCGTGTGGTACCTGACATTCTCCAGTATTGATCATTACATCCTGAGGGCAGGCTGAGAAGAGACACTCCACGGCAGTGTTATTTTGGGAGGGCCTCACCCTCAGCGTTGTGGCCCTGGGTGTCCGAAAGCGCAGGAAAAAGGAGAAGCACACACTCCTCAGCTCTCTCGGCCCCCATTGGCCCTTGGGAAGCTGAGTCTACACAAACAGCAGTCAGCACTTTTTCCTGTACACATTCTCTGTGAGCACATGGATGCAGCCAAGTTCAAGGATGGATTTTCACTTCCTTGTTCTCATTTATGTTTCACAATAATGCTTCATGGTAACTGACTTACTTGGCTTTGTTTTGTGAAGCAAAGCCAGTCAGTCGCTCCCATGAACCGTCTTCACTCGTAGCTCTTCGCTTACAGTCCTTCCCAGCTGACCTCTCCTTACAGTTGATGGCTTCACTAGACTGTAAGTTGCTTGAAGGCAAGAACTGTGTTTTTCTCTAGCACAAACCTGGTATCAACAAGAATATCTCAACAAATGAACTCTCCTGATAGGTAGATCTGGGAGTTTATAAAGAGAAACCGATCCTTTGAGAGTTAACCCAAAATACAGCTCTAGGAAAATTTTCGGTGCCTGGTATGTTTTCAGAAGGGTCTCCATATTCTCTAATGAGTATTTCAGTCTTGTAATATAAGATATGTATTAAAAGTGAAGGTGGTAAAAATAATTTTTAAGAAATGCAGAGCCCAGGCACAGTAGTTGCTACAACTAAATGAGCTATTGCAAGTAATTTTCAAGTAAATGATATTTTAGATGTATGAAAAGTAAAGGAAAATGGGGACTAGCAAGATGGCTCAGTGTGTAGGTGGACTTGCTATGCAATGATGATGAGCTGAATTTGATCCTTGGAAGGACAGAACCAGCTCCTTAAAATTGTCTTCCAATCTCCATACATGTTCTGTGGCATGCATGTGCTCATACACAAGCACAAAGTCATACTATAATACTGAATTTTTTATACGATTATAGTACAGATGCTATAAAGTTGGATGAAGTATCAGACTTCCTCCACTTCTTCTTTGTGTAGCCTTGAAACTAGCTCTGCAGAGAAGGTTGGCCACGAACTCAGAGATCCACCTGTCTCTGCTTCCCGAGTGCTGGGATTAATGGTGTGTTCCACCACCATCCAACTACCTGCCAGACTTTCTAATGACATCCTTTTATTTGAGTGGGCCGGAACCCCAAAATTAAAAGTTGTCTGATGTCGAGTAAAGAATTGCAGCAGTCGCCGGGCGTGGTGGCGCATGCCTTTAATCCCAGCACTCGGGAGGCAGAGGCAGGCGGATCGCTGTGAGTTCGAGGCCAGCCTGGACTACAAAGTGAGTCCAGGACAGCCAAGGCTACACAGAGAAACCCTGTCTCGAAAAACCAAAAAAAAAAAAAAAAAAAAGAATTGCAGCAGTCACAATAACTTCTGACAAATACCTATCAGATATCTCACTTCATAAGTTCCCTTAGAAATAAATTGATACATCTGAATATTGAAATTTTATAAAAGCATGAGAAGGATAGATAATGAAATATAGACACTAAGCAAATGGAGTTAAGAACAGTACCATGGCCTAAAAGAAGAATAGCTACACACTACTACGATGTGGGCTGGGCTAAATATTTGCAGAAAGTAATTTTATTTTCCCAAATTAATTGTAAATCATTCTGTAGAAGCAGGCAGGAGACTTAAAACCATAAGCACAGTGAGGCAGGTAGGAAGAGGCTGTTCAAAGGGTGTGGCATCGCTTGGCAAGGGACCCAGAAGGAAGTCTGGGACAACTCAACAAAGGAAGGAAACATGAAATAAACAAAGATTGGCTAAAACCCAGGAGGCAAATAGGGTGTGAAGTGTTGTAAGGCCTTTGATAAAGAGCTTTGGAGCTGAGAGTGACTCTGGTGTAAAAGAAAGACAGTGTCTGCTTGGACTTTCAGCCTTAGAAGAAAAAAGATGGTTCTTTATGGTGAGATGGTGATTGGCCAATTGTCACTAGAACTGGTGACTTTTAATGATTTGTTTTCAGGTTTTTATGAGTATGATACACTACGTAGTCCAGGCTGTTCTAGAACTTTTTATGTAGACCAGGCTGGCCTTGAAATCATAGACATCCACATGCATCTGCCTCCTGAGTGCTGGGATTAAAGGGGTGCATCAGCACACCCAGCTTGTATGAGTATTTGTATTATATAAAAGTACATACAATAATACAATAGATTTCCAAAATGGACAGACATATTTAGGGATGCCACATTTGTTTCAAGTGAAGAAAGCCCTAACAGTGAACTTCTTACCTGCTAGGCATGTGACATCTTTTACTAACTGAATGTTTGCCTTGTGCTTGCAGACTATGGAGTCCCTGTGTGGGCTTACAGCAGCCCTGTGGATCCTGCCACACATGGCAGCTGCTTCAAGACCCATCAGCAATAAAGTTTTAATTTTGCATAGTCTTTCTTTTCTTTTTCTTTCTTTCTTTCTTTTATTTAGGGGTGGGGGATGGGGCAGGGAGACAAGATCTTAGTCTATAGGCCAGGGTGGCTTGGAATTCACTGCGTTAGCTCAGGCTGGTCTCAAACACAAGGCAAGACTTTTGCTCCAGTATTCCAGCGCTGAGGTTATAGAAACGTACTGTCACATCTGGCTACCTCATAGAGACTATTACAATAGGTTTTTTTTTTTCTTCCTGGTCTTCAGTCTTACAGTATAACTATGGAAACATAGGAAACTAAAAGGCAGGGTAGGCAAAATGGCTCAGTGGGTAAAGGGGCTTGCCTCCAAGTCCTATGAGCTGAGTTCCATCCCTGACACCCTCATGATGGAAGGGGTAAATGCCCAAGAGTTGTCCTCTAACCCCCACATGTGTCTCCGCCATCACAACAGACAGAAATAAACATTTAAAACAGTTAGATAGTACAAGATGCTCTTTAAAAGAAATAACAGTTTTCTTGCAAATACTAGTATTTCCTTTCTTGCTTTTCTTCCACCTCTATCAATTAAATATCTACATTCTGAATTTGAATCACAATCCCACATGTACGCACATATACCTTGTCTACCAGGTAAAGAGCTATTACATATAGCAATGGTGCACATAAATGAATAGTCTTTAAACTTTTTTTTAAGTGTAATAGACAACTGTGTAATTACAATAAGATATAGAATTGTAAGGAATTCCAAATGTGTTGTGCTAGCATTACAGAGCTTTACACAACTCCAGCAAGGAGTGCTCAAATTAAATTCTAACATAATATTGCAGAGGTAGATTTTAGAGAAAAGGAGGAATAAGGGACTGTGTCAGCTATATTACAATTGCTGGGTGGGCACTGAAGGGAGGAAACGTTTATCTCAGCTCACAGCTCCTATAGTCCATCCCGGTGGTTGAGGGCATGGCAGCAGGCATTTGAAGCAGCCAGTCACATGTGACCACAGTCAGGAAGCAGAGATGATGAACACTAATGCTCAGCAAGCTCTCTCCTTTCTATGCAACTCAGAACCCAAATCTACCTGATGGCCATCATTTCCACATCAGTTAACACATCTAGAAAACCCCTCAGTGCTGTCCCCAGAGGGCTGGCTGGTGCCTACTCTGCCCAGTTGACAATATTAAACATCACAGGGAGGCACAGTTGCCACACTGAGCTCTAGGACTGCAGGAAACTAGGTATGTGGTGTCTGCATGCAGAGGTGAGGTAAGACCAGGTACCCGGGGCTCTAAGGTACAGGCTGGAACTAAGCAGCGGGCAGAGGGAATACCTGCAAAGGCTCTGTTTGTAGGGACTGGAAAAGGAACGAGAGTAGTGAAAGGATGGCCTTACATTTTCGTATTCTCAGAGTTTGGACAAGTCTGAGACACAGTGTTTCCGGCCAATGTTAACAAAGGACACTCTTACCCTTGGCTTCTTAAACACCAGTGTGCAGATGAGTTACCTGGGGAATACCGTTAAGTAAAAACTTCAATTCAGTAAGGGTGGGGTGGAGACCAGGAGCCCACATTTCTAACTAACTTCAGGTGATGCTTTGCACCTCTGAGTAGCAAGGATGGATGCTTGAAGTATTTTTATAAAACGAGTAAGTCAGAGAATTTATGATCCCCAACAAAGATACTGCTTGAGGGCTTATCAAAGACTTTAATTATGAAACTATCCTTTTCTTCATCTTTAGTGAATAAAAATGAACAGATACACAAAAAGACAGAACCCAGTGTCCTGGATCCAGCTAGGAAGAACACATTTGAAAGAATAATCATTGTTACATGCCCATTTTAATAATATAAGATAAGTCCCTATATTATTCATAACAACACATCTACACACTAAAATGTCCTAGAAAGCGTCCTGTGAAAATAGAAATGTTCTATAGCTGACTGTCTACTAAGCACATGTGTCTATTGAACACTTGAAATATCCCTGGTACACCCCAGGAATAAATAGCCACACATGGCTACCAGCCATCATGATCATTAATGTTGCTGGCATCACCCAAAGACGCCAGATACCAAGATGCTTTTGCCTTCTGATGAAGTATTCTTGCTACTAAGACTCTAATTTAACCACTAATTTATAAAAAGAGGCCTCCGGAGTCTCTGGGCCCCACCCTGACTGCTAATGGAGCATAAAGTAACTTGAGGCCCACAGAAGGCGACTGAAAACAAGCAGGGAATTTTATCCCTCTTTTATCTAAAGGTGGCCTTCTCTTGCCAATGCATCATCCAGAAGAACAATGACTCAAAAGAGAAGCAATTCCTACCTAGGAGCCCATGTTTGAAATAGTCTATAAAATACCGAAATACATAGACAGGAGAGAGAGGGAGGGAGGTTGGAGGGAAAGAGGGAGGGAGGAACTGTGGGAAGAGAAGGGAGGTGGCTTTGAAGTACGTGATTTCATTTGCAGCTCTAACTGCACGTTTACTACTTTACAAACCCCTGACAAGTAGCTTAACCTCCCTGATTTCCAATTCCCAAGCCTCTGTAAACTAGAGCTGGTAAGGATCCTTACTGGGCAAAGACATTAGGAAGTTAAGGTCCCACAGGACACTAAAATGCTACAAAAGGTTAATGAGTCCTCACTAGAAGGGGAGTCGATGCTATAAAGAGTCGATGCTATAAAACAAAAATCTGAGAACTACCTAGAATCTTTTCTTAATACTGTTAATACATTTGTATTGCACGCACACAGCCTTAGACATCTCTTGTGATTCCTATTAGACCTTAGAGTCTGCTGTACGGGAACACAACCTTCACAGAACAGGAATGCTGCAGCCATCTGGGGAGATGGTGGTAGACGGAGTGCTTTATTTAGTAGCAAGGGTCTGCTAAGCATCCTCCCTGCTAAGATTACACTGAACATAAAGGAAATCGCAGACTGCTCATTTCCCTTGTACTCATCCGAATCTGGTGGAAACTTCCTGTAAAAGGCAGTTATAGCATTAAAAGTAAACTGATTTCACACATACCGGATACAATCAGACTAACAATTGCAGTCCTTAGGGAGAAAAAGAAAATAGCACACTTGCCTTTCCTACTTTACATGAGTTTGGAAGAGCAGGGAAACTCAGTAAAGAAGAGACCCGTGCTAGAGGCAAGGGAACTATTTAGAAATGTGGTTACTGTTTAGTAATTCCGCTGAGGGGTAGGGCTCATTAGCCAACAGATTGATTATACTGGCTAAAGGGAGAGGAAGAAGGAGGGAGAGAGGGGAGAGAAAGACAAAACAAGGGAGGGAGGTGATGGAGGAGAAGGAAAGAGAAGGAGGGAGGGAGGGAGGAAGAAGGGAGGGAAGAAGGGAGGGAGGGAGGAAGAGGGAAGAAGGAAGGGGAGAGGGAAGAAGAAGGAGGAAGAGAGAGGATGAGGGAGGGAGGGGAGAGGAAGGGGAGAGAGAATGGAAGGCGCAGGCAGAGAGGACATTATACAAAGCATATTGCACCAGGAAAACAGAGCTCTTTGACAACTAGTCTCAAAGTGTAAATTCTGATGACTAACAGCTACAAAGGAGCACCACCATGTTAAGGGGCATTTGGGCAACAGAAGGGACCGTGCCCTTTAAGTACTAAGAGACCCTCACACGTTGGCATGGCTCTCTCTTCTTGGGCTTGCCAAGTGTACAATATCTGCTGAGAGCAAAGAGTACCAGCCATGGGGTGTGTGTGAAATGCTGAACCACCATATAGTCGAGCACAGTAGGGAGTGCGAGGAACTTCTGGTTTCCACCCAGAGTCAAGCTACACAGCTTCACTTTTATAATGGAGAGAAGCTCCTGGCACAGCATTCTGCCTCAGAGGCTCTGTTATCGAAAACCACTGTGAAAAAGAACATCCCAAATAGGAAAAGTAGCCTCTGTTTCCAAGTCCTGTTAAGTTTAACCTGGGAGGCAAACATCCATTCATAAAAACGATAACTAGCAGAAAAGGTCATTAATGCATTAGCAATTATGTATAAAGAGAAAAGGCAAAAAGGAAAAGCTCTAAGTGCATAGAAAGATGGTTACTATGGAGTGCAGCGCGGGAAGGCTGGAGAGGGCTGAGGGCAGAGGGCAGAGGGCAGGGCACCATTCACTAGCCTTGCCAGTTCTATCAGCTGCCTTTTGCACTGTTGTGACAACATACCCCAAGAGAAACAATTTAAGAAAGCAACGTTTACAGTATCAGGTCATGTCACCCATGCTGGGGAAGACACAGTGGAGGATATTTGAGGCAACTGGTCACATTGCATCTGCAAGAATCAGCAGAGAGCGGTGGGTATTGGTGCGTCACGTGCTTTCTCTTTTGATTCAGTCCAGGACCCCAGCCTATAAGATGGTGCTACTCAGAGCTGGCGTGGGCCTTTCTACCTCAGGTTACCAACTAGAAAACCCTTCGATGGTTCTAGACCCTGTCAAGTTGACAAGCAATGTATTAACCAAACCTGGACTGTTTTACCTGCCTGAAACTTAGAATCCACCTGTGACTTAGCTTTTCTGAAATTATCCCATCCTGGCCTCACTTGACAATTGTGGTTTTGGTCTTCTCTTTTTGGTCCCTGGCACTACCCATAATTACTCCAGTTTCCTTTCTGTTGCTATGACAAATATAACCAAAAGCAATTTAGAGGGAAAAGGGTTCATTTGACTTTCAGGTTACAGCCACTATCCTAATGTTGTGACCCTTTAATACACACAGTTTCTCATGTTGTGGTGAGCCCGCCCCCGCCCCCAAACCATAATATTATTTTGTTGCTACTTCCTAACTGTGGTCTTGCTACTGTTGTGAAAATCTGACAACAGCAACTTTGCTACTATTATGTAAATATCATATAGCACTTACCCTGGTTGGTGCTAAGTGGTTGTGACTAACTTTCCAAAGCTGAGGACAAGGTACAGAGAGCTAGCCACCTGTGGGAACCAGCATCTGTGGCTATCCTCCTTCCTCAGCTCCACCCCAGAGGAAAGCAATGAAGTGTGTACAAACTTCCCCTCCCTTGATAAACCTCAACTTAGCCTGAGCCTCCTTGACCAGGAGCAACTACACAGAGCTGGAACTCAAGGTGCAACTGTGATGTCTTTAGTTTCTCAAGGAACGTGAGAGGCTGCTCTTTGGTGCTGGCTGGAGCAGCGGTTTTAGTGAGGGATGCCTTAGGAGACAGGATGTCAAGGTGCTTGCAAAGACTGTGTGAGGAAGACTGTGAAGGACTAAAACAGGCCAGGACCTGGAGTTATTTCCGGAGGAGGAGGGTCATTGGCCATATTATACACGTGCTGATCAGAGTCTCTAGGTTAGAGCCTCATTACTCACAGGACTGAGGATAGAGTGAGAGGTAATGCGCTTGTTTAGTTCCCTCAAGATTCTGGGCTTGATCCTCAGCACTTTGGTAAAGAAGTACAAACAAATAAACAAATGCACTCACAAAAGGTGATGGGGAAACACCTTTATAATGGAAAATTTCAATATAAAAAATAGTGAAGGAAATACACTTACCTATAGCCGAGCTTGCATCATCAATCTCTTCAGTCTTTTATTTTAATGTAACTGTCAGGCAGCTCAACTCAGGGGCAGGGTCTGCAGGCCCCACAGCTTGGTCTTCAAAGATGGTCCTATGGTGCAAGCCTGTGCACTTGCAGACACAGATGGGCTGGGTAATGCCGTCAGTTGGTGTCCATTTTTGGAGACTACTGCTTGATGTAAAGGCAGATGACAATGGGCTGCAAATGCTGCCTGGTAGATGAGGGTGTCACCAGGCTCCTCTTGAAGGCTGTTCATGCCTTTGGCAGCCAGGCTTGAGGGCCAGGCTCAGGATCAGACTTCCACTGAAAGAGTTCTGCCAGCCCAGCCACATCTCCCACCTAGACTAAGAGCAGATTCTGAGGCTGGTGGAACTGTTCCCAGTCCCACTGAGCAGCGAGCTCTGCCTGGAACATCCAGTGTCCTGGAGCATGGGCTCATGGCTGAAGCTTAAAGAACCTGCAGCAGCAGAGGCCTCCTCCCGTCCTATATCACCTGGACATGCCACCTGTCTCTTTCAGCCTTATAGGAACAAATCCCATGTCACAGCAGGGCCCTGACTATGTCTCTTATACTTCAAGAAATCCAGACACTGGGCTCTGAGCATCCTTCACTTCTCTTCCAGACTTAAAGAAATATCTGTTCCAGTTAAAAATATTTATACACACACAGACACACACACACACACACACACACACACACACACAGTAAGTAAGATCCTTAAGTGCTGGTAAGTGGTGGGAACTACAAATGTTCTCTTAAAATGGACACAGAAAGATCCTAACTAGAAAGAGTTGATGGTTTGGCCAACCACTGTGTCTTGTTCATAGGGCACAGAATAAGCTGAGGGGCATTAATTTAGGCTGTTGACCATATTTTGAGCCTTTCAGTAGCTCTCTGTCTGTGTGAGTGGACAGCACATTGCTTGGTATATGATAAACAAAGACAGTTTTCTCTTCTTCCCCAAAAGCATAGTCTGGTGACTTCTGTGCTGCACAGGAGCCTCAGACAGCTGTGCTTCCTCAAAAGAGAAAGCTGCTTTTGCAAATGGCCACCTTTGTCCTTATGCATAACTATGACGGTTATCACTGTGGATGGCTTACCAAGGGCCAGGTCATGTGTCTTCTGGGGTACCCAGAAGAGGACAGATGGCTATTTGTTGAATGGCCGAGCAACACTGACTGCTTTACAATTAACCTTCACATGCCGTCTCTTTGACATGAACTTAATAGCTTCTGCTTTACCAAATTACAGCTAGAAGTGGGCATACTGTGGCCTCTGAGTCTGTTTGTTCTAAGAGCTTTGTGTCTGTTGCTATCCTATTCACTCATATAAAAGCTCCGTGAAACAGGTCCTATTAGCCGCAGAAAACGAGACTGACTTTAAGTGACTGGCTTAAGAACTGTCCGGAGGGGTCAGACTTGATCCTAGCAAGCTCCCCTCTCCCACCTAGGTACTGGATTTAGCCCAGGGCTGCATGTCTACTGTCCAGGCATTCCACTCCAGGGCTAGATCTTTGAGCTCTTTTTTAATGTAACATTTTTACTTTGTGACAGGGCCTTGGTAAATTAACCAGGCTGGCCTAAAACTGGTTCTGTAAGCCAAGCAGACCTTGAACTTACAGGCCCTCTGTCACAGTCTCCCTGCCTTAGCCCCCCACGGTAGGTAGCTGGAATTACAGGCCTGTGCCAGCCAGGCCCAGATTGAGTTACACTTGAGTGGGCAAAGCCGGTTAGAGGCAGTATTTGGAGAGGAGACTAGCATCAACACTCCTTTACATCCTGAGATCAAGTTCACAACAGTACGGGTCGAGATCTCACTCCAGGCTCCACCCACTCCTCCTCTTTTCCATCCCCATTTCCTCCTAAAATGAACAATCCCGCAGATGTGGCCAGAAGGCAGTTATATAAAGAAACCCCAGTGGTCCATGGTATGGGTTCTTGCTGCACGGCTGGCTGGGTTAACGCTCTCATTCCCTCCTCAAGCCTATGTCAGGGTTCTCCTACGTGCCTAACAGTGTTAGCACACTAGTGTGCACTGCTTCGGAGAGCAGCGATTCTGAGACTTCCTGGAAACCCTTGGCAGAGAGTGTCGGTTTCCTTAAGAGGCCCTCTCAATTTCTTCTTCCCCTGTACTGTCCTTCAAGGTGGCTGGAGCAGCAAGCTTCCTTCCCTAGAGGTCAAGTAAACTTGAGAACAAAGTAAAAAGCCTATCTCAGAATGGCCTGGGGAGACGCTACAGGAACTTGGGAGCGGTGGAGATTCCGTCCCCTAGGCCATCTTGTGTATACAGGAGGAGATAATAGAATTTCTAGAGCTGTGAGTTCCTAGCCCTCCGGCCACAAAGGTCCCAGGCTCCTGCCCTCAATCCTAGAAGGATCCCGTGCAAAAAGGACCTTTAAGGGAGGACTGCATACATTGTCCTCTGACAATGCAAACGTGACAGCTGCCTATCCAACAATCGTTCCGCCTCCGTTCAGCAAAGTTCATGCCACACAGGCATCTCCTGCGCTATAGTTATGCAACCTCACTCGCAGCAGGAGTTATTTCCTGTGCTGCTGGCTGCGCCAGATTCATGTAACCCGCCTACCCTGGGCTTCAATGGAAGCCGTTCTCCATTAACAAGCACTCGGGCTTTTCGAGATGAATGCCCTGCATTGCATGCTGTTCCCGCAGTGAGGTATTGAAACCAACTCTTTTCTGCACACACACACACACACACACACACACCACACACACACACACACACACACACACACACACACACACACACGAGTCCCCTTGTGAGGGGACTGCAGCAATGCAACCAGAGGGACAGCAGGAGGAGCTCGCTTTGCAGTCCTGGCCTGTAACCCCCACTAACTAGAGATGAACTCATGCCAGTTCCATTCTTTGCAAGGAAAACACAACGCACGCGAGCGCGTGCACGCGCACTGAGCAGACCGGAGCGGCTCGGAGCACCCCGAGCACACGGTGTATTGCAGGCGGTTCGTCCCGGCGACCCGGATATTCCAGGCCGAGTAACGGGGAGTTGCACGTCGCAACAATGCCAGTCCCGGAGCAGTTCTGCTCACAGCTCCCACCCCCGCCCCCTTTCGCGGCGTGCCAAGAGTTTGGAGCGCGCGCACGCACACGCGCGCGGTGCAGCGGTATATCCCTCCGCCACCCTCCTCGCCCCGCTCTCGCTGCCCGACGATTTGGGAAGCGGGGGGGGGGGGGGGGAGGAGGGAACTACTTTTCCGAAACTTGTTATGCTGCCCACGATCTCGAGCTGCAGTGATTCGTCTGTCGGCCGTGGCCTTTGGGTCTCCCCGCAACCCCTCAGAGGTCCCGAGCCGCCCGCTGCCAGCCGGGCCCTACGTCCGTCCGCCCGCTCCCGCGCGAGCCCCGCCACCCTAGAAGTCGCCAGGGACTACTTCGCCTGCCTCTCCCGCGGGCGCCCCCGGTTCGCGCGGCGGAAGGAGCGGGCGGCGTGAGCGCTTCCGCCGCCCCCCTCGCGGCTCCCCTCTCCCGGGCGCGAGGAGCCGGCCGCCGCGGAGCTTGCGCTGGTCTCGACCCTCCTCGCCGCCGCTCGGCACTGTGCCCTCGGGCTCGGACGCTCGCCTCGCGCCCTGTCTGCGGCCCTCCCACCCTAGCTGGAGCGCGTCTGAGGGAGCCCCCGGAGGGCCGACTAGGCGCGCAGCGCGGGCAGCCGGCGGCCAGGCGGGAGATGGTGCGCGGCACCTCGGCGGGACCGCGCCGCCGCCCGCAGCCAGCGCTCGGCTGCCCCCCGCCGGCTCCCGCCGCCGCCGCCGTCGGGCCGTCGCCGCGCCCCTGAGAGATCTGCACCGCCTCAGCCACCGGCCGCGTCCCCTCTGCGCCCCGCAGCCGCCCGCGCCGTCTCGGCATCGCACCCGGCCTCGGCGCGGCGAACCGCTGGGGTCGCCACGGCCGCGCTCGCTGCCGCCGCCCCCCTGCGGGGGTGGCCGGGCTGCCCGGCTCGCGGGGCGCCGCTCCGGGTGAGGCGTCCACCATGGTGAGGCCCCCGAGCCGCTGCCCGCGCGCTCCGCCGGCTGCTGCCGCCGCCGCCGTCGCCCGCCGCCCCTCGGTGCCGCCGCTGCCGCTGCTTCCCCGCCTGCTGTTGCTCCTCCATCTCCTGAGCGGATCACGGTGAGGGAAAGATGAGCGAGGAGACGGCAACTTCTGACAACGAGTAAGCGAGCCCCGGCCTGGTGGAGCCCCCGTGGGCAGCCCCCTCCCCCAGCCCGTCCCGCCCCGGAGGTGATAGATGCCCGATGTGTCGGGCCATTTTCTTTAATGGCAGCACTCCTTTCCATTCTTGCATTCGCCTCTCTGTTTGGGGAAGGGTATCGAGTGCAGTGCAGAGGCGGCGTCGCACTCGGACGTCTCCGAGACGGAGTACTGTGGGTGGCTCAAAGTGGAGTAGAAACTACCCTTTGGCTGCCCTTCACTCCGGCGCACCCCCCCCCCCCCAACACCTTGAACATCCAGTCGTCCTGCCTTTACAGCTATTTCGCTCGGAAACTAACGTGTGGGAGCACCTCCTGCCGCAAACGGCTCTCGAATCCTCCTAATTCGATGACTCAGTGACTCTTAAATACCGATTAAGCCTTCGCCCCCCGCCCCACTTTTTAAACTTATGACCTATACTATTCTAGGGAGAGAAAAAAATAGGGTTAGAGAAACATTTTAAGAATTAAATTGGATTAAGGACACCTGGAGTGTAAGGCGATGTTGAGCTATTGTGGTTTTTTTTTTTTTTTTTTTTTTTAATACCTTTGCGAATATTGAACCGGACTTCATCAAGAACAGAGCGATTAAGAATTTTGAATGCTAGTGTTTGGCTTTGGTCTGTGATAAAGCACGGTTTACGTTGCCGAACGCGTTGGTGACTTCATCTGAGCCTCATCCGTGATTTTAAGTTTCTGCTTATTTGGGGGCAGTCCTTAGGTTTTCCAGACGAAGCACCGTGGCTTTTAAATATTTTGCTTTAACAAAGCAGCTTCTTGGAGGAACAATGGTGCTTGCTATAAGAGTTTCCTGTCGAGAACAGAGTTAATTTGGGGCCGAATATTGGCGTCCGTGTTTTTGTAATTGAGTTCAAGTCTTGTTTGGTTTTGGAGGGCTGTGAAGAGTTAAGTGAAGACTAGTCCTCGGAAGGCACTCCTTTAAATAAAGCGCATTCCTCAACTCAGGCCTTCTCGAGAGGGCTTTAAAGGTCAGTGCCGAAGCCCGTTTACCGTAAGATAGCTAGAAAAATGCCGAGCAACGTCCCCTTCTTTGTAACAGAACACACTGAGGAGCGGGTGTGGAAGGAGGTGGATTGCTGCAGTCGGTGCAGGCTAAAAGCAGAAGTGGCCGCCATGTTCTCTCTTTTTGTGAATCGCCCTCATTTGCATAGCACTCTTCATTCATAAAAAAAAAAATAATTAAACATCCATCACCTTGGACAAGTTGAAAGGATTTCCTTAGAAAAACATTCGAAGCCTGCTTGTCTTTGTGTAGATTTTTGAGTTCAGAAAGTAAGGAGATTTTGAAGTTTTAGATTAAATTTGAGAACATACGCGCGCACACACAAACAACTACCCCAGTTCTCAGAATGTTGACACAGTTATGTGGGAAATATCAGTTCGGGGAGGTGCTGGGATCACGTGATCGTCTCCATTCATAAAATACCTGGCTGTCCATTCACAGTGCAGCACACTGTCACTGCCTTCCGCAGACTAGACCTATTTTGAGCGAGATCAAGAAGGCTGTCTGAGATAGTGCTGGGCTAGGAGGGAAACTGCAGAAATGCTGAAGGGAATGACGGGAACTTTTATTAGTATCTTGCAAGAAAGCAGCTGGGATAAAACCTTAAAATCTATTTTAGAGATGGAACGACATCTTACCAGTTCAGTAGGTTAGAAAGTAGTATTGCCTTGCCGCGGCTGAGGAACAAATGATGGAATGTGGATTAATGCAGGCGTAGATTAGATTGTTTCAGAACGGGCCTTCTTTTTGGTACTATACTAAATTGAAAGTGTAAATCGGTGTGTGAGAGAGAGCTCAGTGGATGAACCGTTGTTGCATTAAAATGAAAAAATATTTCCGATGGTTTTAATCCTCAAGATACTGATGCTTTGAAACAGAACTTGCACCCCCCCCCATCTTAAATGTACTTATGGGCAGTTTGGAAATTATTCATTCAGATTTTTAAACCTTGTTTTTACAAATATAGCCTGTCTTATTAAATACATTGTTCCTTTGGAACCTTGTAATACTATTAGTTTGGATAGGAAAAGAGTAATCTATTTTTGCATGTATTGTCCTCTGAGAGGTTCTTCATAGGGTAAAACTGGGGAGGTGTTTTTGTTGTTGTTGTTGTTTGTCTTTTTAATTAACGTTAGGAAATGATTGCGTTCATCTGGTAATAATTGCTGCCAGAGCTGACGTTGCCGTAATAGCTCAACCACCAAGTGATTTTATTAGAATATCCCTTTTAATCTGGTCATTTGTATATCTCATCTTTAATATAGGTCAAGTTTTTAAATGGAAATTCATTATTTGTAATCAAACATTAAGAAGCAAAAGAGATAGAGTAGAGCCTTCACCGTTGTAGCTTTGATTTAAAATGGCCCAGAATTCATTCATTTATTCTTTTTCTTTCTTATTTTTCTTTTTTAAATCACTCATAGGGATTTGATTACAGTAGAAATTGTTCTTAACATTTTGTTGCTTCATCTTTTTTGTTTTTAGCCATTTAAAAAAGTTGAAAATCATCAATTTCTTGAAAGAGTGTGTTAAATTTTAAAAATTGGCCATTGTGCTAAAATTTAGTAAGGCCTTTTTAGAGACCTCATTCTGAAAAAAGCGTTTTGTGTGTGTGTGTGGTGTGTGTGTGTGTGTGTGTGTGTGTATAGAGATAAGTAACTGAGGTTGTTACATACTTAATCAAGAATTAGTGGAAAGTGTATTATGTAAAAGTGTAAAAGGCATGTTAACAGTGATATGTCAAATGAAAAGAAAGAATTGAGAATAGGATTAAGCATTAGGTTGTTCCAATTTCATGTTTAAAAATAAGGTTTTTCAGCAGGTAAGATGGCTCAACTGGTAAAGGCACTTACACCCACTAGCCTGATGACCTGAGTTCTATTTCTGGTACTTAGATGGTGGGACCTGCTCCCACAAGTTGTTCTCTGACCTCCACATACACATACCCGTGCATTCAGTACAGTCACACAAATAAATGAAATAAAACAGTTTTTAATCTGACTTTTCAAAAGACAGTAAATGTACTCTATAGTAAACTGCTGTATGCCACAAATAAAGGAACTAATGATAAGATTTTATTTTTGAAAGCTATTCATTTTACAGAAACTGATACTTAAGATGTTTCCAGTAGATAAAGATGCACTGTATTATATATAGTGAATTAAATTTGGTAAATAGGATTTTGAACACTTAAATATATATTATATAATATACAAAGGCCTTTGTAATTTGTTGAGTGAATCATATGGTTTTAAGATATATGTTAGCATGCTCAGAATTAAATAAAAAACTTGTGGAAATATTCTTTTCCCAGAAGACTCAGTGGTGCCATGTTCTCCAATAGTCTGTCCTCCTGTATTATTGTGTACTTGGTCCATAATTATAGTCAGTTTTAAAATCATAATAGTCATTTAGTCATTTTTATGTCTGTTATTGCCCCTTATTTCATAATGCTCATTATGCACCGCACGCTTCATTCTTAACACGTTATATTTTCTCAAGTTCTAGAAACAATAGTTGAGAGCTAAAGCTATCCTGGATACTCCTGGTTAAACGTTGTGTTGGCCTCTGAGCTGTGCACTGTATCAACAAAAGGTAGTAATTTGTCTATCAATTTCAAAGATTCCGAAGTTTCCTTTTACAGCCCCTCCATAGTGTTTACCATAATATAGAGGTTCATTGATGAGGAAAAAGTAAAACTTAGAGGCTCCTTAACTGTGTGCTGTTGCTAGTGACAGAAGTATCCAAGAGGGAAAGACTGACAACACAGCTCCGACTAGGGTGCCTTGACTAATAAGGTCTCAGTAAGTGGTGGAAGAGTGATACAGAGAGCTCTGCATTTTCCTCTCTGACTTTCGGGAACAGTTGTATTTGGATTGAAACTGCCAATTTGAGAAATAGTTTGTCCACCTATGCAAGAACAAGAGTTAGTTCATAGACAAATAATTTATTTGCTGTGCTACCATGAGATAACAAAGACTAATGGTAACTGTATACTCCATTACCTGTGATTTTAATGATGTCATTCATAAATTGGATTTTTCATGTTGTGCCAAGCACTGTGAAAAATGCTTTACTTAAGAATTATATAACTAATGTTAAACACACACACACACATACACCCTCCCTCACCCTCTCTGAGTGTCATGGAGTTTTATAGCAGATGTTATAGTAGATTAACATATGACTATTTTGCTATGTTTTAGTTAATCTTCCTAGAGTGTGACTTTCTAGTGGCTACTACTGTATGTCTAATGTATGGCTTAGGTTAATATTTACCAGTCTAATATTGTTGAAATTTGTTCTTTTTTTTTAACAGTATTTTAAGATTAACGTTGAAGTTTTCTTTTTCTGTATCTGTTGCTTTCCCTTGAGATAATCTAGTAAGGCCATACCTTAATTTTTCTTATTATATTACCACATGTGGAAGAAAAACTTAGTATATGAGATAATTAGATTTTGAAATGTTTGTCTAGTAGTCTTTGAGAATTATAATACTAGTTTTACAGAGAATGAAATTCTATTCAGACTGTCTTTAAAATGTGCTGGGTTATAAAGTAGAAATGTTTGTTTAAAAAAAGTTTTAGGATATCTATACTATTTTGAAATGCTGCATTATAAATAGATTAAAGTGATCATTCATAAGTCATTTGCATAACTAACTAAACTGTTTTATGCACTGTGGTATAACACACATTCATTTAGTTTCAGAAGTTAACACAGGTAAAGTGTTCCACTACTCTGCAGCATTTGGATATTGTTCTATGACAAGTTTGGTATCATTAGATCTGTGAAATTTGTGTCTGTGATACTTGGAATGAAGAAAAAAAATTTTTTTGAGAGGGAGAGAGAGTGTATGTGAATGTATCACAGACACAAAAGATCCTCCTGCCTCTGCCTTTAACAAGCAAAATGATACTAACATGTTGTGAACATTTTCATCTATGTTCTGGGCAGAGACTAAGAAAAGAATAGGCAGATACAAAACTGGTATTGGGAAGCCAGTGAGATAAACCAAGCAGGGCAGCAGCGGTGGTGGTGGCGGTGGCTGTCATGGTGATGCACACCTTTAACCTGAGCACTCAGGAAGCAGAGGCAGGCGGATATCTGAGTTTGAGGACAGCCTGGTTTACAGAGCAAGTTCTGGGACAGCTAGGACTACACAGAGATAATCTGGCCTCCAAAAACCAAACATAACCAAATAAACAAAACAAAAAGACCACCACTCTGTAAAAGGTATTTTTCTGGGGCCTGTTAAAGATGTGCATGTCATGCCTAGTTTTGGATTTTGACTTGAAACTGATTTCTTTTCATTTTCTTTCTAGTTTTTTTGTTTTGTTTTGGTTGTTTTTGGTTTGTTGAGGTGGGGCTTGAGATAGGGTTTCTCTGTGTAGCCCTGGCTGTCCTGGAACTCATTCTGTAGATTAGGCTGGCTTTGAACTCAAAGATCTTCCTGCCTCCGCCTTCTCCCATGGATTAAAGGCTGTACCACCACTGCTCATCATAGGCTTGTTAAAATGAATGGTCTTAATATCTCTCTGAGCACATTATGGAAGTACTGGTAGGTTTGATGATGTTCCCTCAGTTTAAGGGGGAAAGGCCATCTTAAAGTTTCAACTCAAGAAGGTTTAAGTATCACTGTATAGGGGTCAGAAGTTTACTTTTGTGGGAGAAGTGATCCTTTTCAGTGTCAGTTATTTCAAGAGGTAAACAGTTTGTGTTTTTGTAAGCTGTGATCTAGCTAAGATCTCTTACTAGTGAAAAAGATTTGCTAGGCAGAATTTTGCTGTTCAACTATTCTTTGTTTAATCTGTTGGAATCTTAATTGGGCCTACCAAAAGTCAGTCAATTTATGTGTAGGCATTTTGGTCATGAACAACTCTAGCAAAAAATTAATATATATTAACATTAGTTCCTGATATTTAGCCTGCTATTCTGAGATAATTAAGTTGTGAACTCAGAAATAACTTCCTTAATGGTACTTCATATTTTTCTGTTTTTTTTTAAACTGAAATCAATCTCCAAATATCTTAGATTCATTTTGTATTTTTAGTGCTTCCAAATACAAAATTAAATTATAGCTAATATTTGAGGGATTGTTATTATTAGTTTACAAAAGAGCTGAGACTGTAGCTCAGTTGTAGAGGGTTTGCCTCTTATCCCTGGTGGCTTAGGGTTGGTGTCCAATAGTGCCCTCCTGAGGAGATGGAGATTTAGGCTTCATAGCAACTACTTTTTTAAGTAGACTTTGCCCTTATATAAAGATAAGAAAACTGAGGCTTGGGAAAGTACCCATAGCTGGTGAGGAAAGGTCTCCGTGCTGCAAAGCTGATGGCCTTAGTACAGAAGTAGGAGACTCTGGAATGTTGTGTGAGATCCGCCTGCCTCTGTCTCCCTGAAAGCTGGGATGAAAGGCATCTACCACCACCATAAATAATTCTTTATGTGGTGTTTTACCATCAGTCCTCCTTTAAAAATAAGGAAATTGAGCAGGGCGAGGTAGTGTACGCCTTGTAATCCTAGCCAGTTAGGACCCTGGCTAGGAGGATCGCAAATTTGATGCTAGCCTAGCCTGCTCTCTGCTCTGTCCCTAAGTAATTTAATATCTTTAATGGGTACAGGAGAGATGCCTCAGCAACTGAATGCACTTGTTGCTTTTGCAGAGGACCCAGGGTCTGTTTCCAGAACCACGCAATCTCTACCTCCATGGGAAACAGTGCCAGCTACTAATGTCCACAGGTGCCAGCACATATGTATACCTGCAGAGAAAATGCTCAAACTTTTTAACATCCCATGGTATGCATAAATAGTGCTTTGTTGCTTTTTGATCTCTATTAAAAGAATATATTTATTTAAAATGTTCATCACAGGCCTTGATTTTTAAAAAACCCAATATTATATTATAATATATTACAGTACATACATGATATCTATTTTATAAACATTTTATCTTTTTAATTATATATGTGTGTAGGGGGTTCTACATGGAGTGCAGAGCCCACATACGCTAGAAGACGGTGTTGGGTTTTCTAGAGCTAAGAGTCATAGGCCGTTGTGAGCTGCCTGATGCGGTGCTGGAGCTAAACTCTGTAAGAGCACTACATACACTTACCCACTGAGCCCCTCCTGTAGTTGCATATAACCATTAAAAAAAAAAAACATGCACTTTAAAAATTTATTAGCATTGCTATGTAATACTCCTTTTGTTACCACACTGTATTTTCTTTCCTTCCTGAGGTTATTTGAGATGTTTCCAAGTATTTGCTGTCACGATTGTTCTTGTTTGTGTTCCTGGTACATATGTGCTAACTGTTCTCTTGGGACAATCAGGTTGTTAAGATAGAGTGTGAGTACTGAAGTCTATGAAGCAATA
This sequence comes from Acomys percivali, assembly GCA_907169655.1. Classification (NCBI taxonomy): domain Eukaryota; kingdom Metazoa; phylum Chordata; class Mammalia; order Rodentia; family Muridae; genus Acomys; species Acomys percivali. The sequence continues at coordinate 31,499,325 of OU015742.1, read as the reverse complement.
TCGCCCCCCCCCCAACTATTGCCAACTATTACTGGATGGCAAAATGCTAAAACCCAGTAATAAGTGATATACCATTATTCAGGTCATGTTAAAAAAAGTTTGTGTCTGCTTCAGTAAGGAAATATCCTTTAATTAAAAGCCATTATTTAAGTTCTCGTATCTTAGAGTTCACTAAATAAATGTTTCAGTGCAGTAGACCCAAAGAGTTTAATCATTCCCGGCATTGGAATGGCAGGCTGGTAGTAGCAGCCAGATGGAAATGAGGATGCTGTAGCATTTATTAGTCAAATATAGTTCATCTCCCACATTTTGCACTGCTTCTAGGGTTGGCACAGTCGTTAGCATTGACACTGAATGAAGTAACGCGTAAACATTTGTTGAGCATTTATGAAGTACCAGAGGAAGGAAAGGAGCTAAGTTTTGTGAGGTGTACTGTGAGGTGTTAACATGGTAAGCACTAAGGATAAAGATGAATAGAACCTGGGTCATTCTCAAGCAGTTCTCCTCAATTTTTAGAAATAATTGCTAGCTCTTTGTAATGCAGGGCTTGGTGATAACAATTTAATTATGAGGAACACAATTCCCCTGCTCCTACCCCAGAGGGGGACGAGAAACTTCATTTATTTATTTTTTAAAGATTGATTTATTACCTACACAGTGTTCTGCTTGCATTATACACCCTCACACCAGAGGAGGACACTAAACCTCTTTATATATGGTTATGAGCCACCATGTGGGTGCTGGGAATTGAACTCAGGACCTCTGGAAGAGCAAAAAGCGCTCTTAACCGCTGAGCCATTTCTCCAGCCCAGAGAAACTTCATTTATAAGAGACACTGTTTTCATGTGCACTCACTGTTACAGTTCTGAAGTCTCATGGTGTATGTAGCTACAGTCTTTGCTGACTAATATATCTTGAAGTTCACATGGCAGGATGAACTTTATCTCTCAATTCTTAAAGGTTGGTGTCTCTTAACGCTTGAAACAAAAGGAAGTAGTACCCTTTTCTTTTTTCTTTTTTTGACCAGAGTATTTATTTATTTAAATCAAATTTACTTATGCTCCCTTATCATTTAAGCAAATTTAAAAGTGGAGAGGATAGCAGAGCACAATCCAGGGCCTCTGCCCGTTGTGCCTGGTGGGGACACAGCTTCCCTCCTAGGAAGGTCCAGATTGGTCCTTCCAGGCACGCTCGTGCAGCCAGCTGCTCGGAAGAACCCTTTTCATATATTTACATTTTATGTTGTGGATGAAATTTTGTATGAGTGATATCTTAGGTATGTCTGGTGCTCTTTCACTAGAAAGAGCTTTGAAGTGAATAATGTGTAATTGTTAATTGTTAATACATGGCAACTAGCCCAGTTGGGCCAGCATTTAATGTAAGAGCATGAGATGTGTTGCTCCAAAGAGCTGCATTTCCTGGTTGGTAGACAAAGGGCTTTGGGGTGAAGAACCCGGTTAGAATTGCATTGGCCGTGGGTAAACTGAGCTGTGGTTACTTCTCTTTCCCATTCAGTTTTCCTGAAAACTGAAGACTGTGGGGAAAGACGAAGGTGGAAACAGTGAAGAAATGAGGCAGATATGCTCCCCTGACATTACTTGTCAACCTACATATTTTCAGGGACTGATTTTTGTTTTGTAGAAGGTTGTGCATTCAGTCAGGAGGTTGGTGAGACGAACTGAACGTGTGGCTAACATGTTTTGCCGGGTTTCTGGGGGAGATTTCTGAGGCCTCAAAAATTCTGTTGTTTTCTGAAATATATTCACCAATTCCCCCATTTGTTGATAATTCTTATCTACAACAGTTACTATGATGTTTGCCAAATTATTTTTCTATTACCATAGTTTCTCTCACTTTTAATAATTTGGTATGTGGTAAAAGGGCTCTCTCTTCTCTACATTTTTATATTAGTTTGACTTGCAGCCCAATGTCAGTGTTTTAATGCTCAGTTTCCCTGGACTTGGCCATTGGAAGCACCAACATACTGGTTTTCTATGTATGTCCCTTGGATTTGAGTACTTCCTTCCTGGTATCACAAACTTACCCTGCTCAGTGCATACTTTGCTTGTCCTAGCTTTGGAGTCATCATTTCTTTAAGGAGCGCCAGTTCTTTTCATTGGAGGTTTGTATTTTAATAACTTTTTAGCTGTGCTCATTAGTTTTGTAGTGAGGTCCTTACTAGTATTTAGCTTACACTACAGCTGGAGAAAGCTAACCTGAAGTTGTAGGTGTTACTCATAACATCCAGATAAAGTTGTGGTAAGAGTTAGAATATGAACTTAGACTTCCTCTGTCCAAAGTACTTCTTCACTTAGGTTAGGATAGTCCTTCCTTGCATTTACCTACTTTACTTTTTTTTTTTTTTTTTTTAAAAATAGCGTCTCTTTATATAGCCCTGGCTGTCCTGGAACTCAGCTGTGCAGAGTAGGCTGGTCTCAAACTCATTTTCCTCTTAAGCATATGCCTTAGTTAAGTGAAGGTGGGTGATGTGATGCTTATTTCATTTTCTATGCACTTAGGTGGCTTAGGTTCTGCATGTAATGTGTGAATGTGATATACAAACATACTGAATACGATACACAAACATAAATGCTAGATTTTCTTTCATTTTTGCGTTTACCTGTGTCTCCATCTAGTGTCCTGTCATTTCATAGGTGCTATAACCTTGCTAAACATTTGTAAGCATGTTATGTTTGTTGCTAAAGCCTCACTGTTTATTCAATACTTGTTTAGTGCATAGATTTCAGTGTTGTCAAGGATAGGACAGTTCAATAAGTGAAGATGCATTTAAATCTATTTTTACACTATCTACTGTGAAAGTCTGATTCTGTTGTCAGACTTTCTAACTGTCCCTGCTTAGCTTGAATGTTGGCTTGCACTTTTGATTTTATACTTTCTCAGATTTTACTTGATTCATAGAACTGATTTTTTTACCATTAAATAAACTCATAATTTTACTTTTATGAGGTGTTTCTCTGGACAACATCTTGTTACGTGTTGTAGCAGGAGGCGGATGCCTGCTTGCTGGAGGTTTCTGAGGATAGTTGCTGTGATATTTTGTAGTCTATGACACACAAATACAAAGTATGCATAAAGTTTCATTTGTGTTTCTATATTAAAAGAAGGAAATGCCTTTATGCTTCTTGAGGTAAATCAGACAGAAAAATACTTGATACTAGTTTTAAGTTGAAAGCCTGTATGAAATGTGATAAAGTAGAGTTGTGTGGTTAGGGTTAATCACTAGGAATAGTGAAAACAGATTCGAAGACAAAAGTCCATCTTTGTTATTAGACAACTTGTTAACAGGGTACAACAGTCTTGTTCACAGTTAGATTAGCATGTAAATACATGCGCGATTCGTTTGTTTTCCACTGTCTTGTGAATGTTAATAAGCCTAACCTCCTGTGGTCTTCCTGTGGGTGGTCATGGCTGTTTTGACTCAAGACTGCAGTAATGGAGTCCAGCTCACAGGAACTAGTCACACAGCATGTGTCTTCACAGAGTAAGCACGGAAATGTTAGCTGTCTATTGAAATTAATACTGGAGTAATTCATCAAAGTAAATGCTAGCAAGTTTCTATTGTAGAGTAACGTCTAAGCAACACATGCTAAGCATCCATGGGAACCATGGAAGGCAACTTATAGGTCTTGGAAGAAATTTGGAATGGTAAAGTATTTTTATTAACTAGGACTGCCATGTTTAGGGTTTCTATTGCTGTGATGAAACAACCTCGACCATAAACAACTTAGGGAGAAGGAAGTTTATTTTCATTTTGATTATACTTCCATTTCACAGTCTATCATTAAAAGAAGTCTAAGCAGGAACTCAAAGCAGAACAAGGAACCTGGAGGCAGACTGATTCAGAGGTCATGGATGAGTATTGCTTAAATGGCTTGCTCTCATGGCTTGCTCATCTTGCTTTATTGATAGGACAAAACCCTATGAAGAAATGGCATCACACACAATGAGCTGGGTCCTCACAAATCAGTCATCAATCAAGAATCTGCCCTGAAGACTTGCCTCAGGTCAATCCTATGGAGACATTTTCTGAATTTAGATTCCTTCTTCACAGATGACCCTGGCTAGTGTCCAGTTGACAATAAAAACTAGCCAGTTTGGGGCTGGAGAGATGGCTCAGTGGTTAAGAGTACTGGCTGCTCTTCCAGAGGACCCAGGTTCAATTCCTAGCACTCACATGGCAGCTCACAACTGTCTGTAACTTCTGTTCCAGGGAATCTGACACCCTCACACAGACATACATGCAGTCAAAACACCAGTGCACATAGCATAAAAATAAATTATTTTTTAAAACTAGCCAGTTCAAGGACCTGATTTGAATAAATAACAATACTAGGGGCTGGAGAGATGGCTCAGTGGTTAAGAGCAGCGCCTGTTCTTCCAGAGGCCCTAAATTCAATTCCCAGCAACCACATGGTGGCTCACAACCATCTATAATGTAATCTGATACCCTCTTCTGCAGATAAAGCACTCATACGCAATAAATAAAATAAATAAATCTTTATCAAACAATACTAAAGCCAGGGATTATAAGATACTTAGCTCAACTATTATGGTTGTATTATGTCTACCTTGGTGGAAAGTTTTATTATTGGCAGCTCAGTGTTGCTGCCACTGAAAAACGTTACCTGTCTCTCCTACTCCCCCCCCCCCAAAAAAAAACTGGTCACTTTTCTTTGGGGGACATTTTGCCCTAAACTACCTAGCCAATTTCTATCTTATGTTCTTATGAATATATCAACCCTGATGACCCAATACTGGAAAATAATTTATTTAGGGGAAATTATCATCATAGAAACCAGTTATCAGCTCTGGAAAAGATGTTACCTTTTCTTAAAGGTATATAGCCTCTAGTCATAATCTCTGCCATAGGTCCTTGATAAAAACTTTTTCAAGCTGGGCATGGTGGTATACTCCTGTGATTCCAGCACTCTGGGAGGCAGAGGCAGGTAGATCTCTGTGAGTTCGAGGTCAGCCCTGTCTACAAAGTGAATCTAGGACAGCCAAGGCTACAGAGAAATCCTGTCTCAAAAAATAAAACAAAACAACAACAAAAACCCTAAAAAAAAACACAAAAAACAAAAAACAAAAACAAAAAAATTTCTGCAGAAGCACTCCTGGTAACCAGGCAGGGTCTTGGCAAGAAGTTGAGTACTCAAGCATTGTGTGAGGTGCTTTTGTGTTTTATAGAATTTTTTTAAAGACAAAAGGGAAGAGATAATAAAATACCTATATCCTTATTACCCAGTGAATCACTGTCACCATCTTTGTCCCAGCATTTTATCTAAATCTCTTACTGTTTTTGTGGTTAGTGATCACAACAAAATTGGGCTGTTAAATCTACCTTCTTCTAGAGACATAGAAGTGATGAAACTGTATGATTTCCACTTGGGATTATTTAAGATTGGGTATTAGCAGTGTGCCCTCCAAGTTAGTAAGTCTGTGTGTGAACTTAGATAATCCAAAATGATTATTAGCAAACCCAAATGGTTGAGAATAACCCAGTGCTAATAACTTAGTGTCTTACAAGTAAAGGATGTACTTGGATTGCGAGTTTGTAACAGAAGCAGTGATTCCCCTGGTAATGAAACTCCACCAGGAGGTAGAGGAATGTGGAGAGATTCTTCTGGCCACCAGGAGACCACTGGGACTCTGGACACAGCACAGTCTCAGGTTTGAGATGCTCCTGGGTGCTTACAGGAGAGACTTGTTATGATACTAGTTTGATGTTACTTCTCCATGCATTGCATACTCAGAGGTCTAGGATGAGAACATCCTTGGAAAGATTAGTAGTACAAAGGGTAAAATTCACCTCCAGGCCACTTATTTAAAAGGATGGAGCTGTGAAAGTTTTTTTGACAGGGATTTGTCTAGTGAAAGAAGCAAGCAAACAGACCCCTTTGAAGTGGGTTTACAGGACATCTACAGATCTGAATCTGTTTTTCCTGCAAGGTTAAATGATTGTTTTTGAAAGCACTGGCCATGACTTTCTATTAACTTAGGAAGTATGACAGTCACAGAAAGGATGGCGTCCCAAAGGGAATCTTGTGAATTTTTTTGGAAGTAAGTGTGCCTACCCTACCACATAACATCTTTGTCTCAAATGTTATTAGTTATTCTTTCTTGAGACACAACTGTTGTGATGAATCTAATCTGTCTGTGTAATAGTCAAGAGAGTAGAATAGATGAAGACAGATTGTAGAAATTGGTCAAGTGGAGCACTGAGCACGGTGAACTAGCTCCAAATAATAGGAACCTTGTGATTTTTTTATTCACATGGTAAGAATAAATCTCACTCTGTTCCTGAGAGTAAAAGTAGAATGAACAGATGGAAGTTTAAGGAAAGTCAGCAGACTTGTTCTACATATGGAGACAGAAACTAAGTTCCTAATATGGTTTGTCTGATGGGAATAGGTTGTGTTGGGGAGTTGGAAATCATCTTAGTTTCCAAAGGAGAGAGATTGTGAATTTTTTTACAGAAACAAGTACTGGGTTTTGTGTCAGGTGGGTCTAGATCTTCTGAGGTTCCTTGTAATTGTGTTGGGTCCATGCTTTTTGCATTTTCGAGACAGGGTTTCTCTGTATGTCGCTGGCTGTGGTGGAATTCGCTCTGTAGACCAGGCTAGCCTTGAACTCATGAGATCCATCCACCTGCCTCTGCTTCTCAAATGCTGAGATTAAAGACATGCACCACCACTGCCCACCAGGGCCACTGCGTTTAACCCTCTATGTGCCGCCCTGTTTCTTCAGATTTCCACCCTCATAAAATTTATGTTTGTATAAAAATGAAGCAATGCTTAGTTTTAGAGAAATACTCTACAGCTTGAGATTTATAAATGCAGAAAAAGTTATTGACCTTCACTAGTTGTTTTTGACAAAGAAAGCAGAGTGCAGATTTCATTTGTGCCACAGAAATTGCTCATGATTTCCCTCCCTCGTTCTCTCATGCCTCCCTCTCTCCCTCCTTCCTGGCATTCATTTTCATTCACCCTGGAAAGTAAGAGTCCAGTGTCTTTCTTGATCACTCTCCTCTGTCTTTTGAGTCAGGGTCTTTTACTGAACCCTGAATTCACCAACCAGCTAGTCAGGTTAACCTAGCTCGCCAGTTTGTTTCAGGGATCTTGTCATCACCTCAGAAGTGTTGTGATTACAGATGTGCCCTGACATCTACCTGGCATTAACATGGTTACCTGGGATTCAAATTCCATTCCTCTTGTTTGCAGGCTTGTGCAGCAAACATTTATTCATTGATAAGGCAGCAAGTATCAGCTTTTTGTATAACTCAGTGGCTGGAGAAAGAGAGCCTGTGCTTAGCATACATAGTCCCTGGGTTCAATCCCCACTGCAGTTTTTTTCCTGTTTGCGTAGTTTTCTTATGCAAACATTTTAAAGATCAACTTGACATTTTCTGAATGGCATTGCTGCATTCATAATATTCCACAGTGTAATCTACACAATGTAATCTACTGTAAATACAGTAAATACAACTAAGGAATATGTTAAAAGTTGCTTATTCAGTTGTAGAACCATGCTTAGTATTTTGGTTCATTCCAGTTTTGTTTGATATAAAAGCTGCTGACCTAAATGGATAAGCAATAATAGAATAGTTTGAGCTTGTGGGTCTTTGAAATAGTTGGAAATTGTTATCTGTATTGATTCGTAGCCATGGGTAAATGTGTTCTCTATGTCTTCAGTGTAATCGATAACTCATTAAAACTTCAGAAATGATAGTCTTAAAATTTTTTTTAAAGTTATGGCTGTTTTTATTTTTGTGTTGTGACACTCCTTTCCCCTCTCAGTAAAGACCATGGTTTGGAGGTATGCCTTTTTGCTCTAAAGCCACACTTCTCTTGATGCTTTGTATGGGAGTCATGAGGTTGATTTGAAGCCAGAATTGATCCTAGTTACAAAGCTTCTTGTAGCATCTTGTGTATTCCCTGAGCCTTGTGGGTAGCTGAACCTTAAGTGGTTAATGAGCTCAGGGCAACTGAATGGTAGTTACTCTCAGTCACATGTTTTGAAGTTGGGGCCATGATTATAGGATTGAATTTTTCCTTAGGTGCTACCAGTTTACACTTAACATCAATAAAATTGCAACTAATAGAGAATGTCCACTTGAGCCAAAGATTACTTTGATGTAAATGAAGCCTCCTTTCTAGGCACATCCTACTTCAAAGCACAGAACAGTCCAGGGTGGCAGGGAATTGAATCCTTGCTCAGGCTCTTCCAAGATGCAGTCTTGTCAGTGGACATTGTTGTCAGAATTAAACATGTCCTGAACTCAGTTTCTCAGGCATACTACTCACATCTCCATTGCTAAATGGACTGACGGTTTAATACTTTTAGAGCTCAGATTATTTTGTTTCATTGTTTTTTATATTCTGAAAGAAGAAAATAAGTGTTACCTCTGTGTCTTCTGAACAAATAACGTTTGTAGAAATTATCTCAGACTGAGATCATGGTGTTTCCTACTGTTTTGAAGTCTTATTTCCTTGTGTCAGCTTGTATAGAGTTTGCTTCATATTACTATTTAGTTGTAGAAGATTTACTTTTAGTCCCTTGCTAATGAACCTCTAGTAAGTTCCTTCTCTTCTTTATTTAACTTTGTGCATAAAGTCTATTTTTCTGGAATTTTTGGATATACAGTTTCTGGCTCTGAGGGTTTATATTTGTGTGTAGTTTTTAAATTTTGGGAAGAGATGCCAAACTGTACTATAAACACATTGTAGGCTTTCACATTCCATAGGCAGTACAGAAGAATGCATTGTATTAATCCTGTTATTACACTTAACTAGTACGGTAGGTGAAAAAGTCATCCCAATGGTAATTAATTTCTACTTTGGTGATTACTTAGTGAGGTTGAACATCCGTGATATTCTTCATGTAAATTGCTTTTCTGTGTTTGTCCTCTAATAGTTGTTTGCTGTTTTTTGTTTTTTTTTCTTTTGAGGTAGTCTTGCATATCTTAGGTTGGCCTCAAACTCACTCTGTAGCTAGTGCTAGCTGTGACAGCTCATCCTTATTGTTGTCATTATTATTGTTATTATCTATCCTTATTAATAATTATTATTTCTAATAATATTATTTTAATATTTAACTTAGAGTCAAGTTCTCTTCTCCAGAAAGTGTACATTTTACTTTAACGCTGTTTATTAAACAGCCATTCAATTTTCCACAGATCTGATGTCTTATTGCCATCTCATACTAGATACTTTGAAAACATTTATCTATTTTCTAGCCTACATTCCTGCAGTTTTTACTAAATCTATTTTTGTTTTGTTTTAAGGCATATTATCATTGGGCATTGGCATGAGAAGTATATTCAAATATCTGGGTGTGATTTATGAGTCAAGACATTAGATTACTGTGATGCATGTATATTATGAACTGGACATTGAGAAACCTCTTTTTTTCCATCTGGACCACAATATTTTAAATACTGTATCTTTTTTCTTCTGCTGACTGATATACAGGGTCTACAGCCCTCTCCCTGTGCACTTTTTGAAATGATATATGTAGCATATACAGTAAAAGCATAAAATCATTCCCCTATTAAATTTTTTTCCAAGTTTTTTTTTTTTTTTACTATTATGTACACAATGCTGTACCTGCATGTACCACCCTGCAGGCCAGAGAAGAGCATCAGATCACATTATAGATGGTTGTGAGGCACCATGTGGTTGCTGGGAATTGAACTCAGGACCTCTGGAAGAGCAGTCAGTGCTCTTATCTGCTGAGCCATCTCTCCAGCCTCCCCTATTAAATTTAAAGCTTATTTGTTTAGTGTTTTTCCCACTACCAGACACTGTGAGCTTACTAATTGATCATCAGCACAGTGTCTTCATATTAACTCAGCCCCTATTTCCAAAACAGCTGCTGGAGTCTGCCTTACAAGAAAGTACCTGCTTGTACCTCTCAGAGGGCCTTCTGGAACCTTAGGTTTCCTGCATAGAACATTGATGTGAGGAGCAGCGGAACATAACAATGATGTACAGCGGGCTGGAGAGAAGGCTCAGAGGTTAAGCGCACTGACTGCTCTTCCAGAGGTCCTGAGTTCAATTCTCAGCAACCACATGGTGGCTCGCAACCATCTAGAATGAGATCTGATGTCCTCTTCTGGCCTGCAGGTGTGCATGCAGGCAGAGCACTGTACACGTAATAATAAATCTTAAAACAAACAAACCAATGATATATAGCAAATATACTATAGTGTTGTCCTGCAACAAGCCACATGGGGTAGATAGACTGTAGATGGTATGACATTAATTCTTTGCTTAGAATATCTGGCAACCTTTAATGCAGAGGTCAGAGCCAATTGAAAATGCATAGAAGTACACATTAGGGACCCAAGCTTCGGAGGCACACTGGGGACACAGTATGCCTATAAAGTAGACCATTTGATTTTTCTGACCATTTTTTCCGCCTGTTATCCTAACTATATTTCTCAGCAATAGTTCATCAGTTTGGCTCCCTCCCCACTTTTTACTTTAATGTGCAAGGCAGCATTTTTCCTTTTTTTAAGTGTAAATTTTAATGTTTTCCTGCTCAAAAATTTTTTTTTCTTAGTAAAGAGCAAACTTCTTTTTAGCATGTGTGATCTGGTCTGTCTGTATCTTACAGCATTGTTTTCTTACCTGAAAATCTTTTTTGTGGTCTTTGTCTAAGGGAATCCTTTATCAGGAAAATCCCTCTTCCTCCTTGTTAATATTATTCTTCTTTTCCTTTGCCTCCTCTGGGACACAAAGCACCTAGTTCTGGAAAGACCGAAGTCTCTAAGATCAGAGATGTTTTACTCTTACACACATTGAGAAGTGTCCATATTGAATGGCTTTTGCTTGGCTTATAAGAATGTTCCTGTTTGTACATCTCTGTATCATTAAAGAGCCTTCTGTAGCCTCCCTGCCCCCCCCAAAAGGATACTTCTGGAATCTTACGTTTTCATGGCACAGAACAAAGTTAGCCTAGAAAGGAACACTCCACTTTAGCAGCTGTCTTAGGAATGGAGGTTGAGTAATACTACAACATTGTATTGATCAATGTTGGATATTGAAATTTTTCTTTGCTTACAACTAAACTTTCATAAAATATTTTACTGTCTTAATAGAGACTGATATGACATGTTAACAAACCAGTATGAAAGTTGGGGCTTTTCATAGTTTTCTTTAATTTTCTCAGTGATTGTATATTGAACATCTGCTATCTCAAATAATACTGTATAAGATACAATAGAAAGACCCACTTTACATGGGTCATTAACCATGTTATTAAGAGACGGACACAGCTATTAAATTAGATTATTTCAGTCATATGTATTAGGATGGCAACATGTCAGTATTACTTTGGGGAGAAATCATTAGCTGATACTGAAGAATAAAGCATTCAGTTAGTTGCATAGTTCCAGGGTAATCAAGTGGAGACACTGGGTTAAAAGAAAGCTGCCTAAGGAATAGCAGATGCTGTGTGGTTGAAATACAGTGAGGGAGCATTGTGGGTAGTAAGAACATGAGTTTACTGGGGCCTTTCTGTTTTGGCTTTAATGTTGAAAGTTTATATATTCATCACTGAAATGAAAGAAAAAAACATTGGAACTAAGTTTAGCTGAGTCACTAGGATAGAGTGATGTTTCTTAATTATTTGTCTACAGATTCTGAAGTGTGCTAGATTTATATAGTTTTTATTGCTCTATAGTTTTAGAAAAGATAACTGAGTGGACATGATGTCTCATACTTGTAATCCTAGTATTTCTGAGGTTGAGTCAGGTTGCTGTGTTTGGAGGTAGCCAGGGTATGGAGTGAGTTCCAGACCAGCCTGGGCGACAGTATCAGACCTAGTCTCAAAAACAAACCTAAGGCCAGCTTCATGCATAAGGAAAAGATGGCGAAAACATGTGTATCTCTACAGTGCTGAAGAGTCATTACTACTTACCTTAAGGTAAAGTGGAAAGTGGAGTGCAGCTGGTCCATGTGTGAGGAACCAGGAGCTTTCACATAAGCAAGATATCCAACTTCTCTAACTAGAGTGAAACCTTCCCAATACTGAGCATCCACTCCCACAAGGCAGCAGCTGTACTAAAGTGCTGCCTCCCGCACTGATAAGCTACCCAGCTCAAAGCTGCTTTCTTTGCTTTTGTGACACAGGTGTGTAGGCCACAGAGAAAATGCAAATGTTTATTTATAGCTGCTAGTTCTTTTGTACAAAGCAGATTCTAAAGCGATTTGGATTAACAAAAGATGGCAGAATCTGCGTTTTATAACAATTCATTATTGCCTGCGACTGAAGAAATGAATGTCCCACATTTATTGTGCCAGTTTATTGCATCTGCATTCAAATTATATTTCAACATAGGATTTACTCTGGTTTTTAAGTAAAACCACTGTTTTGAGTTTACTTACATTTTAAGCTACCCTCCTATATTAAGTATCATGACTCCTATCACTGACTTTTAATTTTAAAAGGAGTATTTCTCCCAAAGGTTAGCCTGGCTTACAATCTTTTTCATAGGCTTTTGATTTACTTCTAAAGCTTCCATTAAATATATAGTATATAATAACATCAGAGTAAAGCACCTCATAAATTTGGTAATTTACAAATATTTCATTATTAAAGTTAGTTGTATTTGAGTATTTTGATAGAAGCTATGCATTAGTATCTTGGGTACCTGATACTTAATGTATTGTTTTTTGTGTGTGCATATGTGCAAACACGTGTGGAAAGGCTAGAGGTCAATATCTAGTGATTGATTTTCACTTTATTTTTTGAGACACAGTGCCTTACAGAACTTGGAGCTCACTGTTACTGAGCTAGATTGGCTGACCACCTCGACATAGTGATCCTTCCATTTTTGCTTCCCCAGTGCTGGAGTCACAGGTGCACATTACTGTGCCCACCCATTTATGAGGTTGCTGAGGATCCAAACTCAGGTCTTATTATTTGTGTAGCAAGCACTTTACCAACTAAGCCTTAATAGTTTATTTTTAAAAATCCAGTGAATTTGCTTGCCCTATTGTAAACACAAACAAATAGACAAACATATCACATGGATAGGCACGGTCACTCAGGCTCTCTGTTTCTGCTTTTGGATAACTTTAGCACTCATCATGAGCGTGCTTTGTCGCTTTGGGCCTGTGGTGAAAAGGGCATGTCATGGAACAAAGCTGCTCACCCTATGGGAGGAAGAGTGTAGGATAGGAGAGGGTTTCTCTTTATGTTTTCCAAGTAGCACCCCAGGCTGGTGACCAAGTCATATACCATGCCAAATGCTTATTGTAGGTTAGCAGTTGCTCTGCACAAAGTCCTTACAGGTTTGTAGTCTTGGAGATTATTTAATTCCTGCAGTTTTTGTCTCACCCATTTGTTTCTTAATGCTTATTCTGCCTGAGCTTTCTGAAAGGCATAGATCTAGAATTGTACCTTCTAGCTCTGTCCATGAACACACAGCTATATTCACAAGCAGTATTAAAATAGTATCAGGATTCAAATAGCATCTTCCTAGCTGCCTTTCTATCTTTGCTTTCTGGTTATTCCAAGCTTTCTTGATTCTATTTTTTAGTGTAATTATTCTTAGATTTTAATCATATTCCCCAGCATAGAAGGCTAGAATAATTTCATTTTTTTAAAATATATAAGGCCGTCTACCAGTAAGTTCTTCAGTTGAACTCATTTTACTTGTTATTCAGGATCTTCCAGCTCATGCTTAGATAGTTTATATTGTATTTTATATCTTGCACCATGTTGTCACAGTGTCCATTTTTAATTTTAGTCTGCCAGGCACACCTGGACTCTTATCACCTGTAGAGCCCCCCCCCCCCCCCGCACGTTTTCTTCATTAAATGAAGATGTGTTTGATTCAGGAATTAGCAAATAAACTAAGATAGATAGAAAAGTTAATTAAACAGTAGAACTCAGTTCGAGGATTTTTTAACAATAAGAGAAATTTTTTTGGTGCTGTAAGGATTTTATGAACTTAGAACTGATGAGGTGGTGGTCAGTGAAGAACTCTTATCTAGAGCCAAATTTTAAATGAGGTTCAATCTATTTTAAAAATAAGTCCCTTTGTTTTGAAGCTTTTTTTTTTTTTTTTTTTTCTATACTTGAGAACCTACATTGCAGAGAATGTGTGAAATTTCTCACTGGCATTTATATACTTTGCCTACACATGGGTAGTTGTGTGTTTGTATACTATGCATATGAACAATATGTATATTACTGAGTGCAAGAGAGTCCTCTGTACCTTCACCAAAGAAATCCAGTAGTCTGAAACTCTGAAGAATGAGATAAAAATGATTTATTTTTGTGCTTTGCTGTGTTTATGTAAATTTAAATACATTTTTTGATTGGATCTGAGAGGTAGTTTAAAACTTTATGCTGTGTTTCTTTTTTTTGTCTGTGCTGGGCAATGAAACCCAGGGCTGCCAGCTTGAGGGGCACATGCCCTACCACTGAGGTACTGAACATATTTGAATCTTTATCCTATGACTTAGGAACACTTATGTGTGAAATTAGGTCAGTGGAAATAAAAGAGTTAATTTAAGGATCCCTCACTGCAAGAAGAACTTCATTATTGTAGTCTACCAGGGAATGCTTCCAGAAGAGATTGTATTGTCCTACCCAAAGGATCTCTTTTCTTTAAAACAAAGCAGCCACCAGACTTTATCTTTTAAAGGCTTCGTTCAATTTAGGGCAGTGTGTATCCTGGCTTTCCATTCTCAAAGCCTATCCTGTGCTAGCTCTCATCTGGCCAAATTTGTCAAAACTGTAGCTCGCTCTCTGCTTTTAGACCCAAGACACGTATTTGCTCATATTTCAGACTATACTATCACAATATCCTTTTCTTCCTCTTATTTTTGCCTCTTCTAGTGACTTGCTTTTTGAAACAAGATTACATGTAGCTTATGCAGTGACTTGGCTAGGAATTCAACCTGACCTTGAATTCCTGATCCTCAAGTGTTGAAGGATTATTAATATTTAATATTGATTCATATAATTATTAAGTTGGCAGTTATTCCTTAACCCGCTATTACATAAATAGACACAGAAGCCTGTTAGATTTTTAATAAGCTTAATGCACTGCAGCTGAGCACATATCAACCCTTTAAGCTATCTTGTCTGCTTCCCAGCCAAAACCCTCATCAATACTTGCACGTTTTCCATTGGGCTGCTTCTCCCGGATTTTCTTTTGTGTGAAGACTTTAGTTCAGGTTGATGGTTTTTTTGATTGTTTAGTTTACCTGCTAACAATCCATTAAGAGTGGAGAGATGACATCAGAGGAATTTTTAAAATAGTAGCATATAGATGTTAAATGCATAGAATTCACAAACAAGAGAAGCCTTCATAGCTTCAGCCAAGATGTGAGATTCTTCTGAGTTATTATATCGGAGAAAAGAGCATTCTCTAGGAGAAAATACAAAAGTAAGACTATTCATTTATTTTTGAGTACATCAATTTCTAAAAAAGAGCATTACAACACCTTCTTTCTCTGTAATATCCCTTTATATTTAAAGATTTAAAAAAAATTTTAATGTATATGTGTCTGTACCATATGTGTATAGTGCTACAGAAGCCGGAAGGGAGTGTCATATCCCCTGAGAGTAGATTTATAAAGGGTTGTGAGCTGCCATTTGGGTGCTGGGACTCAGACCCAGGTCCCCTGGAAGAACAGCCAGTGTTCTGAATTGCTCAGCCATCTCTCCAGCCCCTCCCCTTGCATTTTAAAACTAACTTCCAGTATTGTATCTATTAATTTACTTTCATGTAATTACAGAGCAGTCGTCAGAATTAACATGAGCTGTTTGAACTAACAAATGTAGACCAGGTGAGCCTTGATGATAATAGTTGCCCCCCACCCTTGACTTGCTATTTGCTTGGTCACTATACCTGTATAGTTTTAACAGAGTTGATTCTGGGTATATTTCACTTAGTCTTTGGTGTTTATGTTTGATGTAACATACCATTTTCAGTGCTGCCTTTTTTAGTTATGTTCCTTGAATTCTGTTTTTTATTGGACTGTGCTACTGTAGGACATTAAATTTTCAGTAAAAATTAAATCGATTTATATTGCATTTAAGGGGAAGGAGTGTTTAAAATTTCAAAGATCCCACAGTCCCACAGTTTCTATTTCCAGATTAGTGTGGCCTCTTAAGAGGAAATTTCTAAACTGCCTTCTGTGGATAAAATGTTAGCAGCATTATGTAACTGCGAACACCACTGAAGAGTGCTAAGTTCTGACTGAATTCTCGTTTGCCTGTTTAAGTGACCTTGTAGTGCCCACATGCCAAAGTCGCTCTTGAAAGGTCTTTAGAAGAAGATTGTTAGCCACATTTTATGTCTCCTTTATCTGTTTCTGTTACTCTTATCTTCACCTATTCAGGTATTTATTGACTGCCTGCAGGTACCTGTAAGACTTCAGGTGTTGACCATGTTTTAGAACACCCGGATGGTGGTTTTCAATACTCCACGAGAACTTACTCCGTTTCCTCCTTGTTAGTCTGTTGATGAGTCTGGGTCCCTGCCACCGAGTCCCTATCTTTGTTGTATCCCTAGTTTGACTGCATACCCTTAAGGCTGGCAGCTTATCGCTTACTCAGCCTACCTGCATTAAATGACAAGATGTTACATGGACTCTTATCATGCATCTAGCTAAATATTTGTCCCTACATGAATTTGGAAAAGTAAGTGCTTTTCATCGTTGCTAAATGAATGTATATGAACCTTAGAGAGTATCACAGTGTTTTTCAGGAATCCTAGAAATTCAATGTAGCAAGGTTTTCTGGCTTTCTTAGCAAAAGCCATCTTCTAAAATCGAGAGTAAAAGGACTTCCCTTCTCAGGATAATCCTCAAAGTTCCTTGACCAGTGATCTATCACCAAATGCTGTGGCTACTACCCCATGTATCCAGGAAAGTACTATTTCATCCTACCTATAAGCCCACAATTGTCCTTAAGGCCTCTCTCGTAACATAGATAATACACATTATAATGACTGAGCAATAATTATGTTACTAACAACACAGAAATGAGAATAGACGTGTGTGGCTTTGTAATAAAGACTTTCTCAGATAGCTATATTAATCTAAGTTAGAAAAGGGAGCAGCACCTATATTTTGCTTTAAGTATTATTAAGCATACTAGCCGTCAAGTTATCTGAGTCTTGGATTCACACCCTATTTGATGGAAACATTTACAAAATAATTCCTTCTCCTGTTTGTTTCTTCCTAGCCCCTCTTAGAAGTCTACCTTTTATACATCCCATGGGAAAGTGTCAGCTTTTCTTCAGGCAAGACCTTGCTCGAGCTGCCTGTGTAGTTTCCACAGAACAGCTACCGTATCTCGTGAGATATGCCCAGGACCTTTGGAAGGAGCATATGATGGGTGCTCTAGAAAATAGTATGGGAACGACTGCAATCTCAGGATACATGGGAGCAAGTTAGTAGGGCTTGGAGCATTATAGGCAGTAAATAGGTGAGAACAGAGGCAATTGTACTTCCAAGTTGTTAAAGGGTGCATGCATTATGTAGGGAGTTTGGGTATCATGGAGGGGAGCAAGCAATTGGATTTGCTGAGTTAAAGAATGTTCACATTTCAAATTTTATTGCATATTAATAGATTATCTAAAACCTACTGTACTAATTTATATTTTAATATTCTCATTGTCTTCTGAGCTAGCAAATGTGTTGACATGTGATCATCTTTAGATGGCCTCTGGATGTTATTCATAATCTTATTTTTTCCTTTGAACTAACTTCCTCATGTTTACTGATACTTGGAGTTAATTACCTTCTCATTTTCTTGTCTTTTTTTTTTTTTAAAGTTTGTTCCTTGAACATTTCATGCATGTATAGTTTTGGAGTTTTTGTTTTTGTTTTTTAGAGGAATGCCTTCTTTTGTTTGTTTGTTTGTTTGCATGTATTATTTGTGGCAAAGAGAATAAGTAGTGTATTTTCCATTTCTCCCCAGCCTTCAAAAGGCTCTTACCCTAAGCCCTGAAATGCATACTTATGCTAGCAACCTTGAAAGTGTGACTGAAGTTAGCATTACTATGGAGAGCTTGGATGACCTCAGTGGGCCCAGTCTGATCCCATAGATTCCTAAAAGTGGCAAAATTTCCCCCCACTGTGGAACTGTGATCAGAGAGTAGTGATGGAAGATTCATACAAAAGTAGTATTCCTTGTTTTGATGGGGGAGAGGGCTGTAAACTGAAGAATGTTAATGGCTTCTAGGAGCTGTTTCTGTCCTAGAGCCTCTTGAAAGGAGTGCAGCATTGCTAATACCTTGGGGGTTTGCCCAGTAAAATTATGAACTTTCAAGTCATAGAGCAATCATTATTTTTTTTTAATATCAATAGCAACAGAAAACTGTATGTAATCAGGCATGGTGGCACCGCCTTTAATCCCATTACTCAGGAAGGCAGAGACAGGGGAATCTCTGTGAGGTCGAGGCCAGTCTGGTCTACAAAGTGAATCCAGCACAGCCAGGGCTACACAGAAACCCTGTCACCAAAAAACAAAACCAAAAAAGAGAACTGTGAGCTTGTGAGCATGCACGTGTGTGTGTGTGTGTGTGTGTTTGTGTGTGTGTGTGTGTGTGTGTGAGAGAGAGAGAGAGAGAGAGAGAGAGAGAGAGAGAGAGAGAGAGAGAGAGAATATCAGTTTGCTGCTTGCTTTTTTTTTTTTTTTTTTAGCTCTGTATTGTTTATGGTGTTCGCTATGTAGGCGTATATAATACAGTCAAATTTATCTCTGTTTAATGCTCTATAATGTTTTTATTTCATGAGGAATTCTAGTATCAATGTTGGCTTCTCTTTACCCCACTTTTTCCCCTTGCTCTCTCATCATTCTCCATGCTGGATCAACCTTGGGTCTTGAGAATTCTAGGTATGTAGGCAAGAGATCAATGCCAGTTGTTTTCCTTAATTACTCTCCACCTTGTTTTATGGAGCATGGTGTCTTCCTGAGTCTGAAGCTCACTGATCTGCTAGCCTTGCTAGCCAGCAAGCCACAGGGATTGCCCTCTGTCCAATCTCCACAGTGCTAGGATTACCGGTGCTTAAGTCCTCATGCTGGTACAGCAAGTACTCTAAGACTCAGCTGTCTCCCACCGTTCTGCTGTGTATTTTGCCGACAGGATCTCGTTATGTATAGCCCAGGTTGGCCGTGAGATCACTATCATTATTGTACTGTGTTCTTCAGATTTGCGATTTTGGCTCATGTGCCAGCTGCCACAGTTTCTAAGTATGTACTCTGGCAAGTTGATGGTATTGTCAATAAGAATTCTAAATTACCTTCTAAAAAGGTAATTCAACACCTCTATTTATCCTTTAGATTAAAAAAAGAAAAGTGCTCCTCTTGAGGACTTCCTAGATGTCTGACTTGGCTACATGGGCTTCCATTCTGTTATAATTTGTGGCAGATTTAGAAAAGTGATCATTGCTTCTTAGCTATGATTATTAATCTTTACTCAAAGTTTTAAGAAGGCAATGCCTCCTGGGTTTCTTCTACAAAACCATTGTAAATACAAACTGAGACATTTCCAGAATATGCATATTAGCCACCTGAGTTTGAGTAGACACAAGTGCATTTCACACCATCTTACTTCTCACAATGCTGTGATAATAGGCAGTATCCTACTTTGCAGGCCAGGAAAATGGGACATGGAGAGCCTAAGGTTATAGCTTTTAACTGGTGGCATTGCTTTAAAACTTTAGATATTTTTATTGCAAAATGCAGTTTTAAAAATTAGAATATAGAGCCATGTGTGGTGGCACACACCTTTAATTCCAGCACTCGGGAAGCAGAGGCAGGCGGATCACTGTGAATTCCAAGCCAACCTGGTCTACAAAGCGAATCCAGGACAGCTAAGGCTAACACAGAGAAACCCTGCCTTGACAAAACAAAACAAAAAATTAGAAAGTAGAAACAGTTAAAAAAACATCAGGTGTCTGGGTCTACACTTCAATTCCATTGGTCAACAAAGAAGCCAGAAATACACATTGGAATAAAGACAGCATCTTCAGCAAATAGTACTGGTCAAACTTGATGGCTGTGTAAAGAATGTAAACAGATTCATATTTATCACTCTGCACAAAACTCAACTTTAGATGCATCAAGGACCTCAATATAAGGCCAGATACCCTGCATCTGATAGAAGAAAAACGGGGAATAAAGTACAGTTACCTGGGAAGACGTTACCTCAGTTGCCCATAAAATTAGCCAGTGGACATGGCTGTGGGGCGTTTTCTTGATTCATAGTTGAGATGGGAAGGCCAGTCTCTCCATGTGTGGTATTCATGGGTTAGTCCTGAGCGGCATTAAGAAGCAGCTTCCTTCCATGGTCTCTGCTTTGTTCCTGCCTTCACGTTCCTGCCTTGAGCTTTTGTCTTGACTTCCCTTGATGACAGATTGTAAGTATAAGCCAAATAAACCCTTTCCTACCCCAAGTTGGCTTTGGTCATTGTTTTATCAAAGCAGATGAAAACATACTAGGACACACAGATGTAAAGAACATACAGATGCATGCATATAAACATCCTGTGTTATGAGTTCTCTCCAATATGTGCTATTATTCTACTTTTTGAGAAAATTAGCCATTTTCTGCTTATTTACAGTACACTATGATTACATTTATTTACTCCCACCACCTCTGTCTTCCTCCTCTTACTCTCGCAGGCTGCCACTCCTCTGGCTCCTCCTACACTCACGTCCCCCTCCCTTCCTTCTTTTCCTCTCCTCCCTTGACTTCCTCTCCCCTCCTTTCCTTGTATTTCCTTACTCAGGGTGAGTCCCTTTCCCTGAGACAGAAGATAGTGCTGCTCTGTGTGCTTCAGACAGCCCCTCACCACATTTCTCTCCACTCTTCACTTCCCACAGCCCTTTGGCTGCCAATGTTTCCTGGGCTTCAGTGGGTATGGCATACATATACCATTTGGACGTATTCAGCAGTCATGGGTCCCTGCTTTAAATATCACCCACTTCAGAAAGGCTTCTCTGACCAAGGTTAAGAGCTACATTAGTATATGCACAGAAACATAAATATTTAGAAGACCGTTTAGCTATGAGTTCCTAGGGCAGAACAACAGAAGATTCCCTCACTGGCCTAAAACTTCACTGCCATAGACTTTGGAAGCCAAGACTTAGTATTGGATAGAATGCCATCTGACTTTGGATTGATGCTTACTACCCGGGAAATGTTTATTCTACTTTTAAGCATTAATATAGAAGAATAATTTGGACTTAGAACTTTCTAATCATACTCATCCCTTAATTTTCTTACTCAAGTGTAAAAATAACTGCCCTGAGGATGAGTACAGCAAAGGTCTGTGAATGATTTTTTTAAAACACAAATTAATCTTCTCCCATGCTTATTGCATTTTGCATTCTTTTATCTCAGTAATGAGTAATAATCTTCAGCATAGTGTACAAGGCTTAGTTATTGACTATTAAGCCAAATGTGGTGTGTGTCTATAATCCCAGCACTCAGGAACTGAGGCAAAAGGTCCCAAGTTTGAGATAAACCCAGGCTACCTAGTGAGATCCTGCCCTTCCCTCCCCCAATAAAGGGTGTATTAGTGATCTCTGTTACGTCTTTGCCTGAGAGGCATGAAGCCTCTACAGGAAAGGAAATATAGTTTTCCTATTATGTGTATGACATAAATAGTGCACACCAGTTAAGTGAATAGATGAGTGAGTTTTAATGTGGTAGTTTTTTCAGTATCTGCCTTAGTATTTAAATGGTAAATATGCCATAATGAATGCATTTAAAAAATATCCCATTGTAAGCACACATGGGTGGGGTAGGGGAGACAGACAGCTAATTCTTATACTGAACATACCTCTTAGGAGTCCAGTCTAGGAGTTTCTAATTTGTGGGGAAAGGGAGTAGTTAATTATCTTTTACTATTGGAAAATGGTAGTTTTCCTCTCCTGTGTATAGATGGCTTTCACATCTTCAAGATTTTCTCCCATGCTCTTGTGTTTATTTCCCGTTGCTGCTGGGACAAATTACCACAGGCCCAGTGCCTTTAAGGCAGTAGAAATTTGTTATATTGTTGCTTGGAAGCCAAAAATTGAAATAAGCTTTTAGTAAGCTCACACCAAGATTTGTGTCTGTTGATATATTGAAGAAGAGGATAGAGGCAGAGGCAGAGGAGAGAAAAACTAGAAAAACTACAAACAGGCGATTAGAAATACTTAGGAACTAGATGTGAGAGAAGCCAGAGCAGTACAAGAGATTCTGTTTTGTGTAGCCATGGTTCTTAAATTAATTGAAAAAGTTATGTGCTATCCCTATAAAAGAAAATACACATATGGTTAAAGAGCTTTACGTTTCAATACAGGTATAGGTGTGTTTCTGGGGAAGGGCGTGGCTAGGCTGATGAGATTTCTCAGTGACTGAGAGCTCTTAATATTTCAGAGGTCCCAGTCACCCATATTAGGTGGCTTGCAACAGCTCCAGGGCATCTGATTTCCTCTTCTTACCTCTGCAGACACTGCATCTATGCACGCGCGCGCACACACACACACACACACACACACACACACACACACACACACACAC
>OU015742.1:31428730-31476748 GCA_907169655.1 Acomys percivali | reverse complement strand
CACACACACACACACACACACACACACACACACACACACACACACACCCTCATTAATGTGCACATATACATAATTTGAAGAAAAAAAACCCCAAAGTTCAAAGAAACACAGTTTGAGGAATTCATAGTACATTCCAAGTTATACAAATGGGACATTAAGAATTTCTGATCTAAACAGCAAAATTCTTAATAGATAATATTCAAACACTATTACTAGGATAATAAATCTTTCGTATTAAATAAGCTTTAGAGCATCCTTTGAAAAGTTGAAAAAGAATTGTCTGGCACAGGAGTGGAGATCACAGGAAACCTCAGGCAAGTCTGTTTTCATCTTCTATTACATGGATCCTGGAGGTGAAACTCAGGTCACCCAGCTTAATGGCAAGCATCTTTACCCATTGAACCGTCTCTCTAGCCCCAAGAAGTGGTAGGTGGAGGGGCTCAAACGTGAGTCCTATAAGAGCAGTGTCAAGCAATGGAGCCATCTCTTCGCCTCCCATAGGATATAAGTAAACCATAGTCTTCAGTACACTTGTAGGGAAGCAAAACCACAGTAATATTTCAAAAATGAAAATGAAACCAATGCCAGTCAGTTACAGTCCTGTACGAGTCAGTGTTGTGCCAGAGTGCTTGGTAACTTCTTTTTCCAGTTGCTTACTTAACAGAGTATTAACTTATAACAATAAGATCAGACACAGAACTCATTTAGCACGAACAGTTAACTTCTGTGCTAGTAGTCATTTTCCCATGGCTGTGAAAATACATTTAAAAACTCTAAAGGAAGAAGTCGTACTTTGGCTTAGAATTTCAGAGGTCTCAGTAGGTGATCATTGGACTGAGGCACTGTGGGTCTGTGGTGGGGAACTCATCCCCTGTAACAGAGCTTCTTAACTCCTAGTGGGCAAGGAGGCAAAGGGGGAAAGGAGCAGGGGTGTTGCTATGTCCTCTAGCGCCTGCGCTTCACTTCCTCAGGCTAGTCTTCCTCGGAAAGTCTCAGCTCCTCAAGGGATGGGATAACCGTTGAGATGTAGCAAGAATAAATTAATAATAATAATAATAATAAAAGAATCAGCTGAGTACCAAGCCTTTAACACATAATCCTCTAGGGGGCAGTGTTCCTTTTCTGGAGATGACAGGGGTTAAGGCAGCATCTTAGAGACAGAGAACTAGACTCTGCTGAGACAAGAAGTTTTCCTGTTTCTTGTCTAGTTTTCAGAACTAAAGAAGATAAATCTAATCATTAGATCACTCAGTCTTGTGTTATACTGTAGTTGCTAATTCTACTACTGTCCTGTAGTTGTTCAAATGAGCAGAGATCATGAGTTTAAATACCATACTGGTATAATTTAAAACCAAAAAAGAAAGCAAGAAAATCCTTTAGGAGCTCCTTCATTTGCCTTAAAGAAGCTAGCTTTGAGAAGCTGTTCATAATGCAACCTTTGTGCCCCTGTCTTTGAGCAGTTCTAAGGGGAGGATTGGCAAGAGACTAAAAGAGCTAAATAGTAAAAGGTATAGATGTAGTAGTTCCTTGCAAAGCAGTCCCATCAACTCGTGCTGACTAAAGCAATAGAAAGTCATCACTGCGTGGCTTAGGATAACCAGTTCAGTTTTAAATGTTTTGTTGTCATCTACTTAAATAATAGCGTTTACTATGTGTGAGGCACTGTTTGCTTGTAATGAAGATGGGTGCTGTTATTTTGAACACGAGGCATAGAAGCTTTGGGGTCTTTTCAAAGATCTCAGAGCTAGTACATGGCCAAACCTAGATCCAAATTAAGTATATTTAACTAGAATTCTCACTATTTTTTTCTTTTTTAAATAGGGTCTCACTGTGTAGCCTTGGTTGGAATGGAACTTGATATGTTGACTACATTAGGCTAGGTTCAGTCCTACAAAGTTCCAAATGCCTCTGCCTCCTGAATACTAGGGTTAAAGGTGTGTGCCATCATGGTCAACCAAATTCTCTTAACCACCGTACAGGGCAGTATAATAGTCTTTGTCAGAAGACTTGTGTCCAGAATATATAAAGAGCTTCTAAGTGTGTGTGCATGTGTGTGTGTGTGTCTATGTGTATGATTTAATGGGCAAGCTGGGCATGTTGGTACATACTTTTAATCCCAGTACTCAGGCAGAGGCAGGTGAATCTCTGTGAGAGTTTGAGGTCAGTCTGCTTTACATAGGTCAGTCTGGGTTAGCCAGGGCTACACAATGAGACGTCTTTCAGAGAGGGGGGGGGGCGGTTAAAAAGAAGATAAGCAAATGGCCAAACGAAATGATGTTAACTATCATTCATCTTCAAAGAAACAATTAAAACAAGAATAGTTGACAAATGGGCCTATAATGTATACAGTCCAATAAGATTCAAAATACTAAAAACACCAGGCATTAGTAGGATGTGGAAGCCATGAAGCTGTCAGTTTTGATGAAGTGTATAATTACAATTAAAACTACTTTGCAAACAGTTTGTTAACTTCCCACTTGGTTAAACATGCAGCTGCCTTGTGACCTAATAATTGCATTTCTAGGTAATTAAAAGAAATGAAAGCATTGTTAATACAAGACTTTCATAGGTCCTTGTCAGCTACATAGTGAGTTCTAGGCTAGCCTGAGTTATGTAAGACCCTCTCATTAAATTTAAAAAGATCTGTATAAGAGCTTGATCATAGCTTCTAAACTGGAATATCTAAGTTCCTCTTAGTGTAAGAAAAAATTAATAATGATTCAACTAGGGGACTATTTAACAAAATCTGCAAAATGAACTTCTGATGCATGTAGCAGAACAAGCAAAAGGAAAGTATAATGATAATACTTCTTGCTTCAATTTATATGAAGGCTTAGCATGGGCCAAACTGTGTGGATGTTATAAATAAAAACAGAAAGAAGGAAATGGTGTAACTTAATTTCCATAGTAGTCCTACATACCTTAGTCTGTGTGGTCTCCGACAAGATAAAGCACAAATGGGATGCAGTGTCATCATCCACAAACATTTCTTTCTCACTCTTTAGGAGGATAAGAAGCTTATCTGTTGAGGGTCCACTTCCAGGGCCATAGGTGACTTGTCTTCTGGCTTTGCCATTACATGGGAGAAAAAATGAGGTAGCTTTTTAGAGTTTGTCTTCTAAGGCTGCTCACAACAATCATGAGGGCTTTGGCTTCATGACTCAAATATTCCACCTTTGGGTTTAGACAGCAACACATTTTTGCGGAACATAAACACCTATAACAAGCTGCATATGTACACATCTGTAGACTTTTGTGATGCCTCTGTAATTAAAATGGATGTATACTAATAGGCATGAACTCACCTCTGTAAAATAATAAAGATTGACATGGTAGGGGTTAAAGGGATTAAAGAGAAGGAGAAATTATATTTTATAATTTTTAAAAATTAAAAACAATGGAAACATTAACAAAAGCAAGAAAGAGCTTTTGGACAAGTGCAATACAGCATGAATGACAAGCAGCTTAGAACATGCAGAGATGCACTAAGAAACATACAACTGGTTTTGCAGAACCTCAGCTGATAATTAACCTTAGATCTTAAGTTGTATCCAGTATATTTTATTTCCCCAGTATGCTTTTCTGAGTCTGTGAGACTCATTATGCAGATTTAGAAAGGATTTATTAATAATCAATAAAGCTTCACAAATGAAGGCTCACATTTCAGCTGTATAGGACACTTAATGCACTAAATAAATATCCTAGATTTTATGTAAAGAGCCATTGTTAGTTTGGTGAGAGTAATATGAAATGGACTTAGTCTTTTTGGACTACACAAAATGTTTCCACAGGTACATTTGATTGATGAATAAACAGGACATTTATCGCTCTATTATTTATAAAAATGATGTAGGCTCCCCATTGCTAGGAGAAAATTTTAAACATGAGCTTCTAAGCTTAAGCATATTTGTTTCAGCATTTTGTTTATAATATAGTCCAGAACAGCTGGGAATTTAGAAACAGTGAATTAATACAGCAATAATTTGTCCATGTACTGTTGCAGCAAATGACTACACATAAGCTAGGTGGCAAGTTCCTTACAGGATCCATGATGACATGTGTAGGGTGATCTAGATATGCTTTGTCAACCAAAATGTATTGAAAATGAGTGCTGTAGTCTCATTTTGAGCTCAACGTTCAGAAGAACGACCCTCAGTATGTGTGTTCCCCCCTTTCAGTTAGACCTTTACCCTGTGGGTTATTATGGAAGTAAGTATAAAGTCACCAGTTATTACGTAGTAATTAGTGTTGTCTTTGGCTTCTCAAACAAGACCAACAGACTGGCTTTCTTGTTGTTTATGAAAGAGCTAATTCCTGATCTTTGCATCTGTTTTAGTAATAGTTATGCACGAGTGCGAGCTGTGGTGATGACCAGAGATGACTCAAGCGGTGGATGGCTACCACTCGGAGGGAGCGGACTGAGCAGTGTCACTGTCTTCAGAGTCCCTCATCAGGAAGAGAATGGCTGTGCAGACTTTTTTATCCGTGGAGAGAGACTCAGGGACAAAATGGTAATGACTGATACGGGTATCACCTTAATTTTAGGAAATTTTCTGAAAAATGAATTATCTGTTTAAAACTCTAACTGGTACATCATTTATGTGAGAGTTAATTTTGCCTGTGACTCAGTGATTATTTCTTGGGAAATTTTTAATGTTTATGTTAAAGACAGCAATATGTGGCTGTTTCTAACAGAGTATGATTGCATGGGGCTGCTGCTTTACTGTGTTGTTTAACTCAGGAGCTGTGGTGAATAGCTAGCTCCACCCTCCCTCACTTTCTCCTTGTTCCTTAGGCCAGTGTTCAGCAAGCCCTGGTCAGAAGGGCAGATTCAGGCATGCCACCTGTTCTTTTTATTTGTATTTTGATTCAGACCATGAGCTCATGATACTTTATTTTCAATTAGTTGATAAAAGCTGGTCATAGTGGCTCATGCCTGTATCCTCAATTGTTGGGATGGTGAGGCAGGTGGTTTATGATGAGTTCAGGTCAGCTTGGAATACATAGTTCTGGGCTACCCTTAACTACACAGTGAGTGAATCCCTATCCCAAAAAACAAGGGTTGATAAAGTCAAAGAATCATAATTTTGTGACTCATAAAATTATGCAAAATAAAATTTTAGTGTCCATAATACAGTTTTTAATTATAAATCAGTTTGTTAGTATTTATGTATATGGATGTTTTGCTTGCATATTTGTCTGTTCACTACATGCATATCTGGTGCTCTTGGAAGCCAGAAGAGAGGGTGTTTGGTTCCTTGGAAGAGTTTACTTGAAGTTTGTTACTGTTTTCACGCTGTAAAGACAGTTCAGCAGCATCAACAGAGGCCTTATGTATATGGCCCCTTGCAGTGGAACTGAGAGCCAAAAACTGCTTTGTATGAGAACTTGAGTAACATTAGTGTCATTTCTCTATCAAGGGAAGAGCACACACGTAGAAGCAACATGGAAATAGTGTTGGAAATTCCTAAGATCCTTTAAAGTAACTAGATATCCTTTTAAATATATTTGTAGATGAATTCATAAGCCTATTTGTTTAGTCTCTGTTAGTTGGCTTTGTTTTGTTTTGTTTTGTTTTGTTTTGTTTTGAGACAGGGTTTCTCTGTGTAGCCTTGGCTGTCCTGGACTTGCTTTGTAGACCAGGCTGGCCTCAAACTCACAGTGATCCATCCACCTGCCTCTGCCTCCGAGTGCTGGGATTAAAGGTGTGGGCCACCACGCCCAGCTTAGTCTCTGTTAGATTTATCACTAACATTTCAGATTTAAATTATTCTTTTATG
Organism: Acomys percivali; assembly: GCA_907169655.1. NCBI lineage: Eukaryota > Metazoa > Chordata > Mammalia > Rodentia > Muridae > Acomys > Acomys percivali. Next base: position 31,470,968 of record OU015742.1, on the reverse strand, counting down.
CATGAACATTTTGAATGTAAATTTTAGTTTGGGATTTGGATTTCATAATGTTTTTTACCTGGTGGATCATTTCAATAGCTTAGAAAGTTGCTAAACTAACCTTTGACCAAATGTCTCCTATGGTTAGACTTATTCTAAAGCATCTTGAAATCCTCCTAAATCCACTGTTTTGTGGGCTTATAATTGCTTCATGACAGTACACATAGGATAACAAATCACAGTTAACTAGAATATGTTCAGTATTTTAGAATACTCCAGTTAAGATCAGAGGAAAATAGAATAAACTTAATGTGTCACCTTAAAAAATAAAAGCTGGTTCTGTACCCATGAGGAACCGTGTCTACGTGCGCTTCTGCTTTTCGAAGCTTGGTGACACCAACTAGCAACTGTGATGCTACTCAAGAGGTCTGACCTAGAGCATAATGTTTCTAATTTGATGACTGAGTATGTTGAAAAATAAATTGTAGATGTTTCTTGTGAAACTTTTAGTAATAAGTATTTTTTAAAAGATAAGTCAAATATGGAATAAAATTGGAGGAGAAATGTTTGCTAGTATAAGCGTTTTAATAGAAAAAGATGTCCTAGATATAAGATAAAAAATTGAATATATTAATGGAGATTATTTGCTTAATGTTAGTTAAGGAACCAAAGTGTAAGGTAGCTCATATTGATGGAGACAGTGAGTATTCAATATATATGCAGCTTTTCTATACAACTACAAAAAAAAAAAAAAAAAAGAACTTGGATTCAAAAGAACAATCTTATTTTCAACAATAGGAGATGAGGAGAGAGGGAAAGAGCGGGGAGCGCACATGTGCAGGTACGAGCCTGCTCCAGGCAGGGCCCATCCAGAGGGTTAGTGATGAGATAGGTTTTTATGCTAGGAGTACCGACCAGGAATCAAAGCATATATTGTTTCACCTAACCGTTGGCTGCATGCATTGCGGGGGAAGGAGATCAAATGTTCACCTTGAGGAGACATTGCTTCCAGTTGGAAGGTTGCTGTGTTTGTTTCAGAAATTAGCTGTAACGAACCATTTTCAGTTACGGGGGCTTTAGCACAAAAATATAGGTAGTAACTCATGGGTACAATTTTAAAATAGTAAGTGTGCAGTCTCAAGGCAACGGAGACCAGAACAGTGAAATCAAGAGGCAGTGGGCCTTCTAGGGTGATGCTGTCTTTTGCTGTGACTTATTTTGTTGATTAGTTTTTTTCTTTTAACATTTTTAAAAATTATGTATACAACATCCTGCCTGCATGTGGTCCTACTTGTCAGAAGAGGTCACCAGATCTCACTATAAGTGGATGTGAGCCACCATGTGGTTGCTGGGAATTGAACTCAGGACCTCTGGAAGAGCAGTCAGTGCTCTTAACCTCTGAGCCATCTCTCCAGCCCCTTGTTGATGGGTTTTATTCTTTTCTTTTCTTTTCTTTTTTCTGTTTTCCTTTTTTTTTTTTTTTCTTTTTTCCTTCCTGGGTTCTGGTTTTTGTTTCCTCAAGAGATTCTTAGCCTATAAATCTGGAAATCTTCATTCCAAGTTAATAATTGCTTTCTTTTAAAGATTTTCCTACTAAATAAACATTGTATTTTAATACAATTTTAATAGTTTTCCATACAATAATTATGTAGTTTCTGGAAACTGTTGTACACCTGTTTGTTTGTGGGCTGCATCTTAGAATTCAGTTCCTTAGACGGATTATATAAGAGAAAGCTCTTGCTCTTCAGACTCCTGAATGAACTTGTGCCCTTTAAGAAAGTAAATATTAGGAAGAGTGCGCATGGCCACTGATGACTGAGACATGCTAGGTGAGATTAAAGGACCCTTGAAGAAAGGGGTTTGTTGTTTGTTCCCAGTGATGAACAGAACATTGCTTTGAGAGAAGACTTCTCCAGCCTTTGATTTGTAATTACTTGTTCCGCTTCTCAAAGATTACACAGTGGCAAGAGGAAGATAACAGAGGGCTCCCTAGAAAGGGAATTGCTTAAGGTACTTTGAAAACAAGAACAGGGAAGGGTATAAAATGGCTACCAATGTGAACATTGATTGGCAAAGGTAATTTTGAAATGAAAAAAGGAAAGATAATTGTTTCCTGTGTAGGAAGTTGCTGAGGACATCAAGGATTTCTTTTTTTAGAATTAATAAGTAATTACATTGTAGATAAACAGTTTATAAAAACTAAACTTTCATTAAAATAGTCATTTTGTTTATAAGAACGTTTCTTGGGAAGAAGATAAAATAATTGATAATACCAGTCAGTTTTAAAAAGATGATACCCAAACCCTTTCTGTGTTAGGGAAATCTTAAAACGCCAAGGGCAGTGTCTTTCTACAGTAGGTACAAAACAGGAATTTCCTGCTGAGCTTTCCCGTGATACCTCTGAATTATCCCACTGTCAGATGTCAGTCCAAGTGACCTCACTAGCTTTTACTTAGGATTTGGCCTTCTTGGCAGTCCTGTCTCTGAAAGACACTGTTGTGTGAACTGTGTATCACAGTTAGGAAGCTGGGGGGGAAGAGTGGGAGCAGAGGTAGTGTCGCTATTTCTGTGGGCTGCCCACGAACACGAGTCCCTCTGCTAATGCTATACCTTGCTTCTGGCTTTCACTCTCACTCTGACCTTCACAGTTGATCCCCATAGCAGCTCTTTCACTTCTGGGCCTTTTCGTTCTTGCTGGGGGCTCTTTGTTGTCTTGACTGTCGTCTGGTCTTCTTTCCAACTGATTCTCTTTCTGGATGCAGTTGTTTGTCAGAACCAGTTATTCTGCTGTCATTCCTCTTTGCACTTAAATTTCTTGCCTAGTCAAATACTTTGCCTCTAATTTTCTCCTAAGCTCACTAAATTCCTCTGTCTTCAGTATTTTTATTAATATGTATTAGCATTGGTTCCTTTACAGTTTTTTCTAGCTTGTAAATTATTTTCTCATCCATTCTGAACTAGGCAATAATTCTGAACTAGGCAATAATTTGAACTTTTACCTCATGGTAAAAGCAACTTCATACAGCATACCCTTTTAATAACTGCATTCTTTTTAGCTTAGAATATTTTTGCTTACTTTTAGATTTTATTGAATTATCTTTCTTCTTCCATTTCCTCCCTCCAAACCCTCCCATGTGCCTCTCCCCACTCTCCTAATTCGTAGCCTCATTTTTCATCAGTTGCTATCACATACATGTATGTATTTGTATGTACATACATATTCCCAACTATAACCTGCTGAATCCATATAGTGTTATTTGTTTTAGTGCTAAATTTTAAAGGTGAGTCTTCCTTTCAATCATGTAAACCCATAGTTGTCAGCAGCTGCTTGTTCATCCAGTTAGATGAATTCAGATTATGTAAATGAATTAAGAAATCTTGGTCTCAGACCATATACAGTCTAACGAGATATAAGTAAATATTAAAATAAGCAACATGTTAGGTGGTGCTGGTAGAAATGGTGTAGGGAGCTTTTTTTTTTTTTTTTTTTGGTAAGGAAGTTGGGAAATGAAATACTCAAGAGTAGCCAGTGACAGCCTGACTGAGAAGATCTGGTAAAATTTGTGAAGATAGTTTGTATTTTAGTTTGTCTATTTAGGTTCCCATAGCTTGAGTGTTCTTAAAGTAGAGTGCATTTATGTTACTAGTTTTTGGTAGTATATTACTGAAAATCTTGGACTTTTTTAGATTTGTCAAGTAGAATCAAAATATTTGTTAACAGTAGTCATTAACCTCGGGATTAGCTTTGATCTCTACTTGTTCAGCCAGGCTTTTATTCTTTTTTCATCTTTGTCCTTTTACTCTGTATCTTTTTTATGTTACCACCACCTTCTAATCTTTTTCATTGCCCAGTTTTACTTCGTTATTTATAGCATCTTTATTGTTTACCATTATAAACTTCTAAGGTTTAGGACTAATTTTTTTAGTATTTACCAATAATTTTCCTACAGAAGAATCTTATTTTCTTAATGTCAATACGGAAAATAACCTGGCCTTTACTACCTTTGTCTTCATCTATCTAACTGCCTTTTTCTCAAGGATAGACCATCAGTTATTTTCATGTTGTTGCCTGAGTACTTATGGATCAGCTAAAGCAATATATATTAAACATCAGAAAATGCCTTCTCTTACCAGTGTGAAACTAACGCCTCTGGGGTTGAGAGCACTGGCTGCCCTTTCAGAGGACACATGGCAGCTCTCAGCATCTATAGTTCAGGGGATCTAGTGCCCTCTTTCTGACCTTGTGCACTAGGCGTGCACCAAGTAATGGTAGAGAGCAGATCTCCATTCTGTTGCCATAAGTCAAAATTAGAATTGCGTGAATACTTTAAGGAAATCAGCTTTCCTGTGAATAATTGGAATTGGGACAAATGCCAGCAGGGTTCAACCGGTGCACGCTTACTTGTATATTCAGGGTTGGTCCATAGATAAAGAATAAGTTATACCTTTAGTATCTTTCTGGTCAAACTCATAAGTTTGTGCCTTTCTTTCAGCAGTAATTTTACAGCAGTTATTTCTTTAACACAACCAATATTCCTTGAGGAGGAAAAAAAAACCCTGCCTGATACCCATTACTTTTGCGGTCTTTTGGAGCCCTGTGGTACCTGGTTCTTTAAAGTTAAAATTGGGAATTACCAGTTAACCTTCTGGCTGCCTTTATTTCTTTCCTCTTTTAGACAACTTCACCTTTCATACGTTTACCTTCCTTTAGCCAACACATCATATTTCTGTGGCAGAACACTGCCAATCTGTTCATTAGTTACTAAATGGATTCTACTGTTGTGTACTGATTTTATACTGATACGGTGTGTTACCCTCACAGTCACGTTGTCGTCATCTTTCTCTTTAGTGCCTCATGCTGGTGTTTGATACAAGGTCTCTTATTCTGTTATGTTCTACTCTCCTTTGACTGTTTCTTGTTTCACTTGTGGTGTTGGGCATTGAATTCATGACCTTATATTTATTGGGCAAGAATTTTAACATTGATGTATACTTCTGCCTGGGCTATTAAACTTCTGTAGCCTTCCTAACTACAAATCTTCAACTGAAATTATTGGTGCTGCATCTTAGCTTTCTCCATTACTTTTATTAGACGTTAAATTATAACCTGACTACCCATACGTTCAGTTGACTGGTTAACTAATATCACTCTTGTCTGTATTTAACCATTTACCGTTAGAGCTTTTCTGTATCCTGGGCTTCTTTCTCAGGCTGCCATTAATACAGTATTGATTGGATGGCTTCAACAACAAAAACACATGTCTTCGCAGTTATGCATATCCCAGAGTCAGAGGTCAAGGGTATTGCCTGCTTAGGTTTGTAATGAGGCCATTTCCTGATTGGCAGACTCTCTTCACCAAGCCCTCTTACCTAGAGAGAAGAGTACTGGGATCTCTTTCAGTACATGGGCACTTGCTTCATAATAATTTAGGCTCTGTCTGTAAGACCTCACTTGACATTTGTCACTTCCTCACAGGCTCTCTCTTCAAAGAAAGCTACATTGGAGGTTAGAGCTGCAGCATAGGAATTTGCAGGAACTAAGTTCATTTTCTTGCAGCTTCTGGCTTAACTCTTGGTAGTTTTGTGGCGTTTTTTGTTTATTTGTTTGTTTTTAGGCAAACATACTTCTATTATTATAACTATATAGAGAATTTAGAATTTGCTGACACTAGTTAGCCTCATTAGTTATTACTTTCTTGTAAGATGTGTTTTTGCTCACTCTTTGAGAACTGTAAATGGTTTATTTTTAAACCATAGGGGTATGTATATTCAATTTTTTATACATTCATAAAAATTACCATCTTTTTTATCATTCCTGTAATCTTTTAAAGTTATTCCTATAATTTTTTTCCCTTATGTACTTTCTGAACAATATGAGGTGCTACTGATGGTTATGGATCCTTGTTTTCTTTGTGACTGTCTAGACTTTCTGGTTGCACACAGAAGTATGGTGTTGGCTGTTACCTGGAGATAACTACCCTTTACTGTGGACATAGCTTTTTGTTCTTACCTGCCAGCAAAATTTGATAACTCATTTTTATGAAATCTGATTTAGAATGTGTTCCATAGATATTTTAATTTTATTGAAGTAAATTTAGATTAGTAATGCTATAAAATTAATGCAGAGATCCTATGTGTATCCTCTTCCCAGTTTTCCCCAATGATATATAACATTTTCTGAAACTGTATTATTACATTGTAGTAGAGTATTCATAAGACAACTACCTTCCAATTTCTGTTTTTTATTGTATTTGGATCTACAGAGTCTAGTTGCATACGTTAACATTCACAGGTGAGACACAAAATAGTTCAGTGACTCCTCCTTTCTGCTGACACTTTATAGCCATATACATATCCCTCTTAGCCTGACAAACACATTTGTTCTCTGGATCTTCTATGATTTCTGTAATTTCCACGGTGTTAAGAAAGTAGAATATGCAGCCTTTCAGAATTATCTGTTTTTGATTCAGCATAACTTGTCTTAAGAGTTTGTACTTTCTCCTAGCACTCAGCGAGGCAGAGGCAGGCAGATCTCTCTGAGTTCGAGGCCAGCCTGGTCTACAGAGTGAGTTCCAGGACAGCCAAGGATACACAGAGAAACCCTGTCTCAAAAAGAACAACAAAAAAGAGTTTGTCCTTTCTACTTTTAGTATTTTGTAATTTGTAAGTAATAGGGTGTTTTGTTTTGTCATTTCTGTTTTGTTGTCCCTTAATCATTGACTGGGTTGTTTCTAGCTTGGGCCATTTCATAGATAAGGCTACTATGATTATTTGTGTACATTTTATTTGTGAACATGTTACTTTTTCTAGGACAAATGATCAAAAATGCACTTGCTAGGTTATGTGGTAGTCATCTGTTTAATGGTATAAGAAGCTGCCAAACTCATGCTGCAAGTGGCCATGCTGTATTAGCTTTGCTCAAGAGGTACCTAAATGTTCTCAGCATTCTTGTCAGCACTTGTTAGTTTAGGTAATTAGGTATCTAGAGAAAAGTCATTGTGGGTTTAATTTGCATTTTTATAGTAGCTAATAATGCCCTTTCTTGGAGAGGTATCTTGTGTTTTGCCCATTTCCTCACTAGATTGCTTTTCTCCCCCCTATAGAACCCTCAGTGTTGATTCTGTATTCTACATACTAGTTCTTTGTGGGAGTATGTGCTATGCACACGTTTTTTAACAGCTTAGATAGAGCTTTACATTTTGATAGAGATCAATTTTCTTTCTTTTTTTCTTTCTTCTTTTAATAGACTGCTATTTTAGTGTGAAATCCACGAATTCTTCTCTGTCTGTGGATTCTGAGGCTGTATCCTATCATTTGTTCTGCTAATGTTAGTTTTGTGGTTTATATTTTAAACCCATGATCCATTTCAGACTAATTTTTAGTTAATATGATACTTAAATCAAGATCCTCTGGTTTACAGCAGGATGTTAAGTCTATAATTGTTTTTCCTCTGCAGCATTTGTTGAAAAGGTTGGCCTTCCTCCTTTCTGTCTTCCTTTAAGATGAGTCAGTATGTTGTGTAGATTCTCCCTTGCTCTTTTCCAGTCTTCCTGCAGATGCTGTCTGAATCCCACACTGCTTACTGCACTGTGCACCAGCACAGACACACAGGAGAGCGTGCTCCCCGTGGTGTCCTACAGCCCTTTCCTTCTGTGTGAACCCTAAGTGCTGATCTCGCCTGTCTCCAGGAAGCCTCACAGGGACCTTGACAGGGACTGTATTTATGAAGCATCATTTAATCTCTTATCTTCTTAGATCTCTAAATTCTTTTTGTTAAAAAAAAAAGGGTATGTTTATTTTATACATTTGGCATTGAGTTCTTTGGTTTTCTGATTTTCTTATCTGCTAAAATTTTTTTGTTACAAATTCATTTTAAAAATTTTGCCTTGGTTGCCGCACATTGGCTCCCCTCCCCTCCTCCTGTTCTCCTGACACCTAGGCCTTTGTGCACAGCGTGAGTTCCCTTGTGCACTTTCCTACACTCTTACTGTAGTTGTTTCCCTTTTGAGTCTTGCAGTTGTCTGATTCTCATGCTGATTTCTTTATTCCTTAGGCATTTAGAAATGGTTGTTTAGTTCACTCAAGAATTGGGTTATTTTCTAGAGAGTGCAGTCTGTATGATTCTTCGTCAAGATATATTTTATGTTGTGAGTAAATCCATTTAAATGTTATACATCTTAAAGAGCATCTTTTCATGCATTCATTTCCAGTTGTGGGTAGCAGATGAAACTTTAATGGTCTTGTCCAAATTTACCTTTCCTACTTTGAACCTGTTTTCTCACAGTTCAAGAAGCATTTCTTTGCTCATTCCAGAGTTCAATAATAGATTTTTTAAAAAAAAGATTTATTTATTTATTTATTACATACATAGTTTTCTACCTGCATGTACACCTGTACACCAGAAGAGGACACCAGATCTCATGCTAGATGACTGTTAGCCACCATGTGGTTGCTGAGAGTTGAGCTCAGGGCCTCTGGAAGAACAGATGGTGCGCTTAACCGCAGAGCCATCTCTCCAGCTCCCAATAATAGTTTTTATAATTAGCATCTATTTAACTTTAACAGAAGAATAGGAATAATAGATTGTTACTTTCTAACATAAGTACTTTTGCTAATGATCAAGAGTCCAAAAAAAAAAAAATAGTAACATGATTTCAAAACAAGGCATTTTGATTTGTTCTCTGTTAATCAGCCACGTTCTAAGTGAGTCAGTGACATCAGTTAGGGGTTGTCCTTGACAACATTTCGGCAAAGTATTCTTTATAGTTATTTCATTGGTTTAATATCATGTTATATACAATAGCTTTTTATACTTTATTAACTTAAGTTTTTTGGGTGAAAGTGATGATGAGACAGTATATGTGGTGTGTTTCTGTCTCACTAGCTCATTAATGTTTTTTGAGGTTACTGTGGGGACCTGTTGAAATTCACCCATTTTTCCAAACTACTTAATCATAGGAAAAAAAATTGAGTTTTTAATTAAAAGTAGACAGAGATACATTTGAAATGTACAATTTCTCTCTGTCCTTGTCCCCCCGCCCCCCCCCCCCCCGTGTGTGTGTACACACGTATGTACAGGCACACACATCTTTAAGATCTATTTGTAAGGGTCAGGGGTCAGACAACACTGTCGTTGACGTCTGCCTTATTTAAGACAGATTGTCTCAATAGTTTTAGCTTTAAATACTGCAAGCCTGAGAGCTTCCAGGGATTCTCTTGCCTCTGCATCTTAGCCCACAATAGGTGCGTTAGGATTGCAGGTGTGCACTGCTGTGCAGGTCCCCCGCTTGTGCCATAAACACTTTTACCCACTTACCCATCTCCTTGCCCTGCCTTTTAGGCTATAACTACATTTGTGATTAGCAAATTGATAAGCAAATAGAACTATTTATGGTTTAAAATTATTTTTGTGAAGTCTGGCAGTTGTATCTAGGATATTTTTTAACAGCGTCTTCTCTTACAAAGAAGCTTCAATAATTATATGTTCTCCCCTGCTCTTCCCTTCCCTCACCTACTCTCTCCCTCGGTTAATGTTACTTTGAGTCAAATGTGAAGCATCTTTGTAATTTATTATGTGATTTAAATGAGATATAAATTGTTGTAATTAGGACATAGAGCCTGAAAATTATGTAACTATTGTTTGATACAAAATGTCCTTAGGGACATACACTGAAGATTATCTACAAAGGTTTTGGGTGGGTGGTAGTGGTAATAAATAGGTAACTTGTCTTTCTATTTCACTGACTGCTCTTACACTCCCATTAGCTACTGCCATAATAACCCTTTTCTAAAGAGTAGCTTTCTGTGTAATATCACCAAGTTAATTTGTAATGTGTAGGTAAAATTTAAGAAAAAAAGCAAACTGAGTTCTGGTTCATACTTGGTTGATATGTTGCTCCTGTACCTGTTGGTATATTGCATGAACTCAGTGTTTACATGGTTCTTGGTAGACTCTCCTGTAAGCTTTTATGTGAGTCCAAAAACTGCAATTTTGTTATCCTTTCCGTTCTTCAGTGCACTTTCAAGTTCACCACTAAATGTCTTCCTTTTTTGTGAGTCTCTGAAAAGATACCATTTGAAAACTAGTGGTGGACAGTAATGTAGATCACAGTGGAGTCTTACCTAAGAGGAAATAGTTAAAGTACTAATTTTTGGAAACTAACAGAAAAGCTATTTCAGTAATATTTTCAGACATTAAAATTAAGATATAGCAACATGTTAGCTAATTGGAAACAAACTGAATTTTTGTTCTTCCTGTTTGCAAACAATCCACTTCGACATTTTTCTAAAATACAGTATTTCCTTGGTTTATGAATAAGTTACGGTACAACTATTATAGTGATTATCACCGATAGTATCGTCTTGAGCACTAAAATTTAATTTGGTTCTTTTCTATTTCTGGAAAAAAAAATGTTGTATAACAAATAGTAAATCAGCATGGAATATCTTTAGCAAAATACTAAATTAAAATATCTCTGGAAAGATGTTCATTATTTTTCATACAGAATCCTAGAGCTAACTTACACCTTGTTTGATGATACAGAAATTCTTCATAATGGGACAAGAGCAATGGTTTATGACATTTGCATACTTCTGCCCTCACCTGATTGCAGTCAAAACAGCATCGTAGAATATAATATTTGAAAACTGAGGAGCAGTGCGTCTTGCGCAGTCGCCGTTATTTAGACACGCGGGACATGAAGTGAAGCCATAATCAAAAAAGGTCCAGTTCTGAGTGTTTTTAAGTGTGATTTATTTTTTTTTACTGTAAGATTCTATTACTGTATTTTCAGTAATGACTTCCAAAATTCCTAAAAGTTTATTCCCTGGACTCTCCAAACCCTCTAAAAGTTGAATGTAGCCTGGTAGTGCCTGTGAGTAACCTAAGTCAACCCTCCAGTGTCAGTCAGAATTTCTAGTTTCTGCCTGGTGGATGGAGATCTGGAAAACATAAGACACCTCTGAGTTTCTGTGAAGAAACTGTGCACATGTGTTGGATATGTAAGGTCCTCTGTTGTAATGATTAAGGATTCAATGATGGCCAAATACAGCACCCACTTTATAGACTCAGTGGAAGGAGACATTAATAAAATAATAAAATTGAAGTCACAGTGTCAGAGACCATCAGATTGTATCTTGCCTAGGGGTCAGGAAGGGCTTTCTTTGGAATGTATTATGAACTGAGATCTTAAAGTATTAATAAAATATAAGCAAAGAAAGTGACCTGTACTGCACAGTCTTTCCAGAGTCATTGTCAGATCTGTTAAAAGGAACAAAGAAGAGAGTAGGACATGAGAATGGTTCTCAGAAAGATGGAGTTGAGTTAAGGACTTTGGTCTTGATCCTAACTTGGGAAGACTGTAAACATTGAAGCAAGGTTAATACTTTTTATTTTAAAAAATGAGAAAACCTTTCACATGCAGAATAGTTGCCCTATCTGAGGCTGGAGTAGAGGGCAGTGGTGAGAAGATGCTCAACGCTCACCGTGGCCTTTGCAAATGTAATGCTATCACATATTGCTCTAGGTCAGAAATTTGGGAAAAAGCTGAGTCCCTAGTCCCTGTGAGAGTTGTGTTTCACAGGTAGTAGTAATAAACACTAAGAAGCAAAGTGGATTGAGCTCATTATGCTAGTGTGAAACAGTACAGTAGGGTATGCTGTGAGTGTTAACTTCGGGGGTTCTTCATTCCTTTCTTCTGGCCTTATTGAGTCATCGTAAAATAACTAAGATGTGTACTTTTACTTTTTATATTAATTAGATCAATTGCTAGTTGATTTTCTTTTGTTTAGTAGTAATAACAGCTAATGTCCTAGAAAGTGTACTGTGGGTTGTCATGAAATACAAAGGCTGAGAGTAGCTGCCATATGAAAGGCTTACTATAATGTGTGGTCCTAGAATGGAATCTATACTAGAAATTATTAAAATGTTATTATCAGACACAATTAGAATATGCACTAAAACTGAGATAAAATGTTGCTTCCATGCTAAATTTGATTACTGTGTTACATACAAAGAGCAGCATTGTCTTTAGAAAGGCTCCCAAGTATTAAAGAACCATGGGACATCAAATAATAACCCCCTTGGGACAGTTCAGAATAAGATAAGCAAAACTTTTGGGCTAGGGATGTAGCTCAGTGGTAGACTTCTTGCACAGCATGTGAAGACATAGATGCAATTCCCAGCACTGCAAAAACAGACAGACAAATGAAATAAAACAAAAGCTCTATACATTAGGATGTATAGAGAAGACGTTAAAAATAGATAACCCCAAGTAAAAAGGGAAAAGGAATTTTACCTATTATTTTTTACTTCCCCAAAACCACTTCTGGGGGAAGGGGGGATAAAGAAACAAAGTTGCATTGTCCCACAAATTACATGAAATTATTATTCACTCATTATAGGGTATTGTATTCTCAAAATGAAGAAGCCAGAGCTTTGAAAAGTTATATAACCAGAGCCAGGAATGGTGGCACACACCTTTAATCCCAGTACTTAAGAGGCAGAGTCTGTGAGGCCAGGCAGATCCTACTCAGTGAGACCTCGTCTCAAAGGTGAAAAAAAAAATTATAGCCCAGCTACTAAAATGCCAAGTAGATACTGGGTCTCTTAAGAAATTTAGGAAGGCGTGGCTCGGCCACGTGATTAACGGAGAGTACTTGTCTAGCATGTGCAAGGCCAGCCACAAGGAAGAGGGCCGGCGGGGGGGGGGGGGGGTTGAAAGTTAAATTGTTAATACCATTTCTCTTAGGTCTATTCCCGAGGCTTTTCCAAAACTATTTTTAAGTATATTTCTTGGGAATTTTGTATGCGGCGCTGTGTTTATCCTTTTAAATTATAGTACATTAAAATTTAGTACACGCACATTCTCTTTACAGCATGTGTGGTCTTCTTGATTCTCTCTTAGTCCTTTTTTCAAGTTGACTTTGTGAAGATTATAATTAAGACCGTAATTTATTTAAAACTGTTTGTTATATTTTTAGTGCTCAGTGTGTAAGAGCTACATAGACTCATTCTGTATGTTCATTAACTTTGGCACTCTGACTTTCCACAGGTGGTTTTGGAATGCATGCTTAGGAAAGACCTCATCTATAATAAGGTCACTCCCACATTTCACCACTGGAAGATTGACGACAAGAAGTTTGGCCTTACCTTTCAGAGTCCTGCTGATGCCAGGGCTTTTGACCGAGGCATTCGAAGAGCTATAGAGGATATTTCTCAAGGTAGGTTGCTTGTTGCTTTGTTTGATCATTTTCTGAATATTTATACATGATATAGGTACAGTAGATAGCCTCTTTCTTAAACTTTGACCTAAAGTAGTTGCTGTCCTTCGAAAGGTTTTTAATAATGGAAACCACTTTCTAAGAGTAAGGCAGGCAGGGCATTGAGAGCTCGAGATCTTCTTGGGTTCTGGACTATTGAGTGACACTGAATCTAAAAATGGGCACAGACAGAGAGTAGGGGAATACAAGGTGGCATTTTTGGAAAACTTGAAGAAATAAACTATTTATGAGAAAACCAGTTATGAGCATGAAAATATTTAGTGCTAATTATGTTTTTTGGTTGTTTTGTTTTGTTTTTTGTTTGTTTGTTTGTTTTGAGACTGGGTTTCTCTGTGTAGCCTTGACTGTCCTAGACTCACTTTGTAGACCAGGCTGGCCTTGAACTCACAGCGATCCACCTGCCTCTGCCTCTCAAGTGCTGGGATTAAAGGCATGTGCCACCACCGCCTGGCCTGCTAAGTATGTTTTAATAGTGTCTGAGGCTGATTAATTTTGGCATATTTTCTAAAGCTCCCCAGTTGATTCTAATTTTTAGGTAAATTCTATAAAACAAATTTCATTTTGTTTTTCAAGACAGGGTTTCTCTGTGTGGCCTTGGCTGTCCTGAACTGGCTTTGTAGACCAGGCTGGCCTTGAACTCAGAGATCCACCTGCCTTTGCCTCTGGAGTGCTGGGATTAAAGATGTACATCACCACACACAGCCTAAAACAAGTATTTTAAAGAGAAAAATATTATTCATAGCTATGAAGATTAAAGTGATATATCTCAAATTTTGAATGGATTTTTCAGCCCATATTTATGCCCTTGTAAGAGAATACTTCTTTTTTAGGATGGAGTAAACTGGGTGCACAGTGTTAATGCCAGTTTGTGTTTATGGAGGAAATGTACATGTGCCTCACCAGGTTACTATTGCAGTATTCTGCCTGCCCTGTTAAATATTGGCTATCATCATCTTCAGCGCTCTCTTTTAAAGGACTTACTAATTTTCTGTCACTTAAGTTTTTTGTTTTTTGTTTTTTATCCCAAAGAATAAACTAAACTGCTTTTTACAAAGGTCTCATTTCTTTTCATCTCATGTCTGTTTCATGCTAGCTATATCTAGAGCATAACAGTACATTCTACTACCACCCATATTTTGCATTAACTTACTGTAACTAAAGACACTCTTCAAACCCATAAAAACTTAGGCAGACATGTATATGCACAAGTCAGTCAGTTGGATCTTGACTACCCATAGTAAATTAAGACTAACTTCTTTTTAAATGTGAGTGAATGAAATATTCTTCTGAACACTTGTGTTTTTTGGGTCAGACAATTTAGAAAAATTGAATTAATCATATTTTGACATCATTTAAACAACCAGAGACATGTAATACATCCACTCTGCTTAGCTATAAAAGAAAAGAAAGCAGAAATTTGCAAAGAGATGATGGAGACAGTCACTATTTTATTCTAATAGAGGAACAAGTGCAAGTGTCTGGTATTTGACTCTGTTGCTTGGCAATCCAGAAGTGAATCTCTTAACACTAAAATATAAGGCAAAAATGTGTAAATGAAATACTTAATTAATTTTGACTTCTTTTCTTAGGGTGCCCAGCATCAAAAAGTGAGGCTGAGGGAGAAGATGATTTACAGGTAAGTAGTTAGGCTTGAAGGGAGTTTATATCTATAGAAACCATTAGAATTCATATGTAAGTAATTCACAAATCTCAAAGATTCTGTATTTACATCGGTCTTCTACGGGACTACTGATTTTGTATGGAGTTTGCTCATAGTTTTAGAAGTTGCAGTTCTGATATCCTTCTGTACAGTGGGCAGACTGGGACGCTGTGAGCTAGGACAAATCTGTGCTATGGTGTTGAGATGGATTGCCAGACCCTTTCTCACTCAGGACATCATTTTTGTGATTGAGGCCTTTCACGCTGAGGGAAATCTTCTTAACTTACCAGATAGTGATTTAAATGTCGTCATGTCCAAAGCAAAGTTTAGATGGTGTTAAAAAAACAAAACAAAACATACATCCAAAAAACCACTCAACATACATAACTTGGCAAACTGACAGAATTAACATCACACACACATTCACTACTTACCAGGTAAGAACGTTTACAGAAAAAGGAATTAGAAATTGTTAGTAGCATATAGACAGTAAGATGGCAACCATATAACCATATATCAACATACCAAAAAGTTACAGCCCTGGCTTGTACAGCAAAAGAACATTCCAATGAAGAATTCATTTGGCTTAACAATAGTTTTAAGTTTGCAGAGATTACTTTTATACATCTGTGTTGTCCCCAAATTTCTGACTCAGTTTATGACATGGAAGTTGTTCTAAGCTGCTGACTTTTGGTATATAGTGAACAATGAAGCTAGCTTCTTTAAGATGAGTTGAAAGGAAATGAATCCTTATTTGTATTTTCTGTGTGTGGGTGTGTTTCGTGTGTCTGCGCTGCATGCATGCAGTACATGAGGCCAGAAGAGGGAGTCAGATCCCTTAGAACTGAAGTCACAGATGGTTGTGAGGCTCTGTGTAGGTGCTTAGACTAGATACCCTCACACCAGCTCCTCTGGATGAGTGACAGACAGTAGCAGAGCTCTGAACCACTGAGCTGTCTTTCCAGCCCTGAGATAGCACACTGTTTTAAGTGTCAGTGTCCAGGATTGAAACTGCAAAAGAGAACATTCTTAAATTTACGCTAACAATGAACAGTTTATCTGGTGATGTGCCGGAGTTTTAGAGAGTGAATGATCTGAAGATGGGGGTGTGTGTGTAATAGGGAACCTGTGCCACAGTGGACATGCAGGAGTCAGTCAGTTATTCTGCCCTGTGCGTTCTATGGGTTGAACTCTTGTCATTGGGCGTGGCAGCAAGTGCTTTTACCCACCCAGCTATCTTACTGGCCCCTGCGCTTTTTTACAAGTCATTTGTAAAGACAACTAGGATATAGTTCAGAAGCATAAAAACTATAGCCCATTATTTAATTCTTTCAGCCTAGTAGAAGTAAAACTTGTCAAACTTAAATGAATATCTTCAAAGGATTAAATGTGAGAGCAGAAATCTCCATCCTGATCATTCACCGATTTTTCAGCAGATACTAAGTGCTCTGCCATGATTACAGGATTGTGTGGTGGTGGAGAATCTCCTTCTTCTCAGCAGTTGACTGTCTTTCAGTTGCTGGGAAGCACTTACCTTTCTTTTTCAACTATCTTTGAGTGGCTTCAGAACAGGCCATCATTTGGGTTTAAAATCCTATTTTGCTCAAGTTTTACTTCTGGTGTCTATGACAGTCCTGATCACCAGCAGTTGTTACACAGAAAAGATTTTTAAAGAAAAATGCTAAATTTAGAGTTGAGACATTAAAAAAACAAAACAACACAACAACAACAACAAAAAAACCCACCATGTCCTTTTATTTGGTTTCTTTTCTTCAACTATTCAGGTAAAGCACTTAAGATTTTTCGGGGGCCAGGGAGTTGCTTTTGTTTTGTTTCTTAATTCTAGTTTGTGTTTATTTCAGTGTCGTTTGTAATGTTTTCCATCCAGATAACACAACATTGCTAGTGTTAGTTGACATAACCACAAATTGTGCCTCGCAACAGGCTTGAGATTATACAAAGAGAAGATTGTAGGTGGCAAGCTTCTGGGCAGAAGGAAGACCAACTGGTTAGAAGTTAAAAGTCTCATGTGTTCTCTTCACTGTTGAGAAGCACTCAAGAAGGCTTTCATTTATTGTCTAAGATAGTCTTCAGACTGTGGGAGATGAATTATTGATGTGCTGATGTAGAAAGGTTTTACTTTTAATAAGGCTCTATTTCCAGGAGCTAGGCAAGTGTTTCCATGTTCTGCACACAGCCAGCACCATCTTTTAGAACTACCACCACACAGCTCTAAAAGTTTCTGAAGCTTGTTAGGTGGCATTTTATCACTCATACTTCACATATATTTTTTTGTTCAAGTTTTTGTTTTTCCAGATTTATTTATCTATTTATTTTCTTTTAATTAGTGTTTTGCTTACGTGTATGTTTGTGTGAGGATGTTAGATCCTCTACAACTGGAGTTACAGACAATGTTGAGCTGCCATGTAAGTGCTGGGAATTGAACTCAGGTCATCTGAAACAACAATCTGCAGCCCTTTGTTCAAGTTCAAGTAAAGTATAATCTTGGTGTAGAATCCTAGAAATAGGTTTACTGGAAAGGGTTATATGAAGATTTGTGTAGTTAGCAAGAACTTTGTAACTGCTGTTTTTTGTCTCCAAAATAAAATCTACAAACAGTAAATAATCTATACAAACTTAGAAGCACCTTTAAACCAAATTTACTTTTCATTCAACTGTTCGGTTATGTAAGCCTGGACATGGACTGATTTTTCTGTACTATTATTATTATTTTATTTTATTTTTTTGCCAGATACTATGTCTTGACATTTTTATGCTTCCTCCTTGCTGTTTGATCATAATTACCTTGTTGAGTTGGCTTAAGCAGAATATAGTATACTAAGCTGACCGATCTTCATGAGTTTAAGGCCAGCCTAGATGACATAGTGAGCTCCAGAAGAGCCAGGGCTACATATTTAGTGAGACCCTGTTACCAAAAGAAAAGAAAAGGAATGGGGGGAGAGTGTGAAGGTATTAGATTATTCTTAATCATAAAAAAACACCTGAGGAGATCTGTTGGACAGAATAGTTGATTGTGGCCAAATCTAAAATGAACTGGAATTAGAAACACTATGTAAGAATGTTTGTGATTATGTTAGCGTGAAAGAATTGTGGAAAATTTTTTTTTGTACTTTATAAGGTGACCAAATCTGAGCATATAATTTTTACTTTTGGATATCATCTAGCCATACGTTTAAAACTGATTTGTGATAACTTACATGATAACATTTCCTGAGCAGGTGCAATGGCAGTACATTTCTTTTGATTATTAGATAAAGTTGAACCTTGTTGAACAGTTGTTTCTCTCCCAGTGCATATCTTTGGGCTAGCCATTACTTACCTGAGCGGGGTTTGGGGGAGTCTCATCCTCTCCTTGCTATTGTGTGCCTATCTCTTACAGCCTTGGTAATTGACTATAGGTAGGACTATAAGATAAAAACCAAATCTTCATGAGAAATTACGGGACAAAGTCTGAATGAGGATGAGTTTGAGTTACACTAATGTGAGATAGGCAGGAAAGATATTGGGGACTTCTGGTCACACCGTGAGTATTGAGAAGAAGTAGATTGGAAGGTGGATGGGTAGGCTCACCTGTTTAGAAAGCTGTTTTACAGACATAAAGAGTTACTCTGCCTCAATTGGGAAAACTCACTGAGACCACGGTATAGATTATTGCATTATGTCATGTCAAGTGAAAAGGAAAAGATATACTATGCTTTTAAAAAGTGACTGGTTCACTGGTAGAGTATATTTTTTATTTTTTATTTGACATGATTATATGTCAAAACTAAGGGGGAAAGCATAACCCTGTTTTTTTAGAGAATTAACAACATAAAAAAAGCTTTTCTTCTGGTTCAGCCTTGTCTCAAATGTTAGCTTGATTTTCATAATATATAAGTAATACATGCTTTATTATACCTTATATGCATAGTACTTTTCAGACACTTCATTGTTTTTTTAAACTGGCTGAGAACCATTTAAGTGTATACTTATAAATTGTTGCTCAACTCACAGAACAGAAATACAGAATTCTACCCAAGTCATCACAGTAATACTGGACTTATATAACCATTTTGTGTTTGATCAGATACATATTTTAAATAAAGCTTCTTGTTTGGGATGATGAAAATTTTGTTGATTTCTTGCAGTGTTGGGGATGGAACCCAGGGTGTTGCCCATGCTATGCAAGCTCTAGCACTCTGAGCTACCTGCCTGGCTTTAATTTAGAATTCCTAAATTAGGCTATACTTTAGTAAGACAACCTAATCAAAGTGCTATTAACCCTATAGTTACCCTATCATTACTATTGCTGCTACAACTCATGCTTATTTCAGTTTTTATCTTTTAAATATCCCAACTAGGTCTAAGGCTGACACTATAACCAATTTATATTAAAATGTTGACCACTTAAATTTTATATACTATCTTAAGGAGTGAATCAAAACCTCCAAGATCCTTTCTCTTAACCATTTGCTTTTTACATTGTCTTAGATTCAGTTTGTGGGGATTTGGGTGGTTTGTTTTTGATCTCCAACAGATAAACAGGTCTCCTTTTTCTGTTTTCTTCCTTTTTGTTCTTTCTAATTTTTAAAATGTTTACTGAGTAACAGTGTTTAGCCAACTTCCTTTCGATAATTTAGCATTAATTGTCACAATATTTTGGAACAAATTTTAAGAAAATTAGGTCACAGTATGAATTAACTGGCTTTGACATGGCTGGCTTTTCTTGGCAGAAGGTCCTCATGTGTATTTTAGACTTTAATTGCTTGATTCCTTTTGTAATGACTGCTTTTCACTCTGAAGTGGCTTCACTAGATGTTACAATAGTGTGTAATTTAGAAAAGTGAGTTCTCGAGAAATTAATAGCTGGAGACTATGCGGTTACAGAGCAAAAAGAAGAATTTTATTTATAAATTTAAAAAATATTAGTTTTTGTAATTTACTTGTTTATTTTCGAAGTAGCATTAGCAATCTCTTTTTTGTTTGTTTGTTTGTTTTTTGGTTTTTTGAGACAGGGTCTCTCTGTGTTAGCCGTGGCTGTCCTGGACTCACTTTGTAGACCAGGCTGGCCTTGAACTCAAGTGATCCGCCTGCCTCTGCCTCCCGAGTGCTGGGATTAAAGGCATGCGCCACCATGCCCAGCCTAGCAATCTCTTTTAAACTTACTTAAGGGCTGGAGAGATGGTTCAGAGGTTAAGAGCACTGACTGCTCTTCCAAAGGTCCTGAGTTTAATTCCCAGCAACTACTTGGTGGCTCATAACCATCTATAATGTGGTCTGATGCCCTCCTCTGGCCTGCAGGTGTACATGCCTTTATACATAATAATTAATAAATAAACCTCTAGAAAAAACCGTAATGATTATTCCAAATTATTTTAGAATAATTTGGGTAATAACTTGAGCCAGTCAAAGTACTCATCTGTTTCTACTTGATTGTCAAATTCTCTTCTCAAATAATTGCACATGAATGGAAATAATAGGAAACAGTATAATCCACACTGCAAAGAAATGGAAAAACCTAGGATTAGTTTTATAGTGTGCTGCATTTCACTCATGTAACATTCGTTTTATAGATATTTTTGTTTGTGACATTTTGAAATGTTATCTTAAATGACTAGGGGGGTATATACCCCCACCTAAGTCGGTGGTGATAGATTCTTTAAATATCTGAAAGCCATCAGCAAGTTCAGGCTCATACTTCATTCAGTATGATCATAGACTACTGTGGTGCTTTTTATATTTAACTTACAAGTTGTTATATTTATCTATATTTTCCTCCTAATTTCTTCATCTTCCATGTATTTGTATTATTCTCCATATAATTAAAGGTTTCATCATTAGATTTCTATAGAACAGCAGCCTTTCATTTCTTCTGAGTTATTTTTAATAAGAAGGTCCATTTTGTTTATGAAGTTTGTGTTATAAATATCTACTTACCATGTACTTTGAGTTCAAGGAATTGCCTTTCATAATGATGGTAATGGCATAGATTATGAATTGTGCTAAAATGTCTTTCTTTGTTGATGTTCTTCCCACCAGACAACCGAAGAGGACACTTCCCGTTCCCTAGTGAAAGATCACCTTTTCCAGCAAGAGACAGTTGTTACTAGTGATCCTTACAAAAGCTCTGACATAAGACCATTGCCCTTTGAAGATCTGAATGCCAGAAGAGTCTACTTGCAAAGCCAAGTTAGCCAGGTGAGAAAGTGAATACTGTTCATATGCATAACATGTATAGAAAAACTGGTGTACTACAGAGGGACACCAAGACCCCTCGCTCTTTACTGTGTTAAAAACAAACAGCCAAACCCAGAAAGGGTATTAAGCCAAGAAAATGTGATTTTCTGTTTATGTAAATCAGTTAAGATTTGGTGTGTTCAGGGTGGTATGGCCACAGACCAGTTAATGTAATGCTTTGTAAAAGGACATGGGGAATGTGGAAGATAGATGCTACAGACAGAGGATTGTCTTAGTTCAGGCTGCTGTGATAAAACACCATTAGCTGGTAGCTTAAAGGGGGGAGCGGGGTTGTCGCTATGTGTTTTGTCTACCTCTCCAGCAGTTTGGAGCCAAGATTGCAGGGAGACGGACTGTTGTTACAGCCTTTTTTCCTACCTGGCCAACCACTGCTTTCTTGCCATGTTCTCACTTGGTTGGGGAACAACAGAAATAAAGGCTTCTGGTAGCTCTAACAAGGACACTAGTTCCACCAGATTAGGAGCTCTGTTCTCATATCAGCCAGAGGCCTATTTACGAATAACCATTACAGAGGGAGAGGCTAGAATTTCCCCAGTTGGTGTCAGGAAGAGACATGCAGTTCTGTTACAGAGAGTATCGTGAGCACAGGTGTCTGTGATCTGGTAGGAAGTCACACATGTTAAAAACAAAGGAAAAGACCTAGAGAACCAGCAACAGATCACTGAACGTTCGCACTGTAGGAAACACCTTGGAGTTTTATCTAGCATGTTTTTCACAAACTTGAGTACACAGTTGTGTACTGAGTTATTCAAGAAACTAGGGGTAAAGCATATCAATTTTACTCAAAAACAGCAATTTGAAGTAATCTTCCTGTTTGCATTCCCATATGTAGTTGACACTTCCCGGAACACTTATTACTCTGCCTCTTTTCTTTAATCCTGAAGTAGTCAGGGGGTGGAAATAAACAGATTTTATTGTAATTTTAAGTTTTATTTCTCTGATTGCTAGTGCGTTGAGCAAACTGTTTCCTGTGTCTATTGACCATTTAAGAATTCTCTTCTAAAGAACCTAGAAAGTCTCATATTGAGTGGTTTGGCCTTTTCCTACTGATTTGCAGACATATTCTTTGCATTATTTTGGAACCAAGTCCTTTGTTAGGTAAATGCCTTACAACTCCACATACTTTAATGTTCTGGTCTGTAAATTGGGTAATACCTGAATTTACCTCCAGAAGTTATGAAACTACAGTGATTAAATATGAGATACAAGGCTCTTAGAGAAAGTTACTTTGTTAAATAAAGAAAATGGTATTATTCCTAATCTCTTAGAATTGCAGTGTTTCCTGATCACCAAGATTGTAGACAGAACAAGACAAGTAACTGTCTCAGTTAAGAAGAATTACATTTGATGGGTTTGTTTCCTTCAAAACTAAATACTTATTTGTTAAGGGTTTAATATACACAATTAGGAGTTTGATATGATGTGTTCATGCACATAAAACACTCTTGTATTCAGCACAATGGTGTTAGGATTCCATGCCATTGTATTTGGCTATAATTTGAAAGGCATCGTGGAGAATTTCCCACATATCTGACCCTTAATTTGCAGAGTATGTTTTGTTTTTCAAAATAACTGAGGCCAAATTCCCTTTTCCAAGATTCAAATACTTGCGTGAAAGGAGATGATACATAAAAATCAGAATGCAAAATGTAAACCAAGAGAATCATAGAGCCAGTGGTGGTGCTCATCTTAGCACACACTCTGCATACAATAACTCATGATCTGGGCCCACACTAAAAACCTCTTGGTGTGAGTATAAATGTTCAACAGGGGAATTAATATGCTCTGAATATTTAGTTACCTGCAGCAGAGTTAGGTTAATGGGTCCTTTTCTACACAGAGAAGCTACGTTTTCAAAAGGATTGGACAATTGCCTTGCTGAGCTATATAAAGTCTGAAATGTTACCTTACTTGTAGTTCTTAAATTCAGCTTCGATGTTTATAGATTCTTCCAAATGATGCAAGATTGTTTGGTCAGACACAAAGAGCCTTATTTCTCATACAGTAGAATAGCATGAGCTATCATTTTCATGTTGGTTCCCTCATTCTTAGGCCAGGTTGATGTTTGCTCAGGAAGATGTACAAAAGAGGGCTTCCATAAGAGACATAGAGCTCCCTCTTCCATAAGGAATAGCTCTCAGTATTTAAAGGAGCTATGCAAGCCACCAAGGGAGAAAAGTAATCAGTAGATCTGTCCAGTTATAACATCCCCATAATGACTAGAATATTCTGAAAGATGCAGTAATGGCACTTATGTTCAGCAGGTAACCAACAGCTTTCTAGTTGGACATTGGGCCCACTGATAGGAGGGAGTTCATGCCCAGTACTTTAAACCTAGCCACTACCCGTGGCTGATAAGGTCAGATGCTGGAGGAGAACCCACCACTGCCACTTTCCTAAACCAGTTTAATGTCTACCTATTCTGAATATTTATTCTTATACCCACAGATAAGTGTAACTCTCAGCTCTTATCAAAAAAGCTTCTTTTTGCAGTAGAGACCATCACAGAAAACTATAAGTGGTCAAAATGGGAGAACAGTTGGACTATAGGGTGCCTAGCTCCAATTGATAATGTCTACAATACAAACAAAACCTATATAATTGGGGCTCAGGAAACATGGAAGAAAGATTAAAGAGCCAGAGAACCATGGCACCTACTGTAAGAGAAAGTATCTTCTACATATGAGAAGGAACCTGCATCTGTGAAATGTCAGCAATGTGGTCACCTAGGCAAGACCTGAAATCTGAACACCCATTGGCATGCCAGTATGCATAGGGGAATTCTCACAAGGACTTACTCCTAGATGAAGAGCTGTGGGCAGTTAAATAACTAAGAGAAGGAAAATTAAAAAATGAGCCCCTCATCGGTTATCTAATCCTAAGAAGACAGCTCTAAACACATGAGAAATACCAAAGGGACTCAGCAGGCTGTATTCATAAATTTATATGTGTATATATAAAAATAATAATTAAGAATAAGAGGCCATGAATTTAGAGGGAGTAGCAGAGGACACAGAAGGATTTGGAAGCAGAAAGGAGGATAAAGTAATCTTAAATATGTATAGGAATTTATATGAAATTCTAAAATCTAAAACAGAGCCCTGAGCTTCAGGAAGTCAAGACTGTAACAGGCCTAACTGTTACTTATGTCTTCCTTTCTCTGGGCACTAAACAAGCCTGCGATCAGAGAGAGAACATTATGTCTTTCAGGACATTCACTGTATTTATCCTTGAAAAGGTCTCAAGTAAGGAGGACAATGTATATACTCGGTACATTTGCAAAAAATGAGATCTGTGGAAAATTGTCCCCAGTGCTAGTGTAGAGTCTTCCCTCCAGAAATGCTTACAGACATTCTCTTTGTTTTTTTTCTTTGACTCCTTAGTCTTTTTAAATGGTTTGTATAGATGAGTACATTATTTCAAAATATTAATAGAGCTTATTTCACCCTACTGGCATGAAAGTCATTATAGCTGATTTTCTCACTTTGAAGTTCATGGGAGTTGTTTCACTATGAACAATAGAGTTTCTGTGAGTTAAGGTCATGATCAAAGGTTTGTGAAGTGATTATTACTGAGCACCCAAGAAACCACCGCACAAGTTGGGAGCATCTCAGCCCGTCCTTTGCCTTTACCTTCTGTTGCTTTGCTTTTTATGCTCTTAGCGTTCTGCTTTTCTTGATGTCTGCCCTGCTCTGTTTCTTCTGCTAGGTGTTTGTTACTGCTGATAGTTCTTTTCTCCAGCTATTTGTATGTGTGAGTCTCTTACAGAGTGTATGGGTGGATGTTTAACATTGAGGTGCTGTAAAGACTGAGTGACTGCCAGGCCAAGTAGCACACACCTGTAGTCACAGCTGTAGTCACAGCGCTCGGGAAAGCAGAGGCAGGCGGATCTCTGTGAGTTCGAGGCCAGCCTGGTCTACAAAATGAGTCCAGGAAACCCAAGGCTGCACAGAGAAACCCTCTCTCAAAAAACAAAAACAAAAACAAACAACAACAACAAAAGACCCAGTGACAAGTTGGGCCAGCCCTCTTAAACTTTCCCTCTAGCAGCCTCTCTTTGCATGAGAAATTTTTGTGTGACCATGAGCATATGTGGATATAAAATAGGCATGGGCGTGATAATTTATAAATTTATTTAAAATAGCTCTTTGGCAACATTTAAGTTTACCATTTACTAGAGACAAATGCAATTTATGCACTAATAAGATGATGTGCTTGTTTAGTTTTACATAAGTAAACCAATGCTCTGTGGTTAAGGGAACTGGTTGCTCTTCCAGAGAGCCCTGGTTCTATTCTCAGAATCCATATGGGAACTCACAACTTTTAACTACAGTTCCAGGGATTCCAGTGTCCTATTCTAGCCTCTTCAGCCATCAGGCACATACATGATCTATAAACATACAGATTCTGAATATTTGGTACTTCAGGAGCTTAAGTATCTTTTAAAATTTTTTTCTAAACTGCCCAATATTTAGTTTCATAACTAAACATTCATGCTGGCAATGCTACTTCTCAAAAATACAAAGTAACAAGTATATGTTCAGAACCATTTCAGAAATTTGCAGGTAAATCTCTTAATCCTTCACCAAAATTTTGACTTTCTTTTTGAAACTCTTGCGTCAAAAACTTTTAAAATAGCATATTGTGACAGCGGTCTAAAGATAGACTGCTGGTACATGCTGAGGGAGGACAGTAAGAAAACAATAGAGCTTATTTTTTAATTAAACCATCATGACTCTGTAAATGCAGAAAGCCTTTTATATGCAGTAAAACGACTGCCATTCATAACACACAGTAGTGTTGGGTCTAAGCCAGGGTGTTTCAGGCAGTGTTCCTTGGCATTGTGTGAAGTGAAGGCATGTGCCGTGCAGAGTTGGCCTGAGTGTGTCTAGACCCAGGGCAGTAGTGAGGTAGCAGTGTGGGCAAGTGCTGCCAGACTGGTTGTGTCCTTGGGTACCTCCAGCTGTTACCTTTTTTTGTTTATTTTTGCAAATGTCACAATTCAGATATGTGACCTCATGAAGTCACTTCAGTTTAAAGAAGATGTAGTAGTTAGACTATATAATGTATTCCTTATGCACAGGGAATGAATGTTGGTCAATACAATTACCAGTAATTGGAAATAGCTGTTATTGTTGATAAATTATTTAAGTACATGCTATCATGTCAGACTTCATTACTGAGTAATAAACTTCAATGTTTTGCTGTGTGCTCTGAATGCTGATCGTTTTTGAAGTTTATCTCTCTCTCTCTCTGTCTCTCTCTCTCTCTGTGTGTCTGTCTCTGTCTCTCTCTCTGTGTCTCTCTGTCTCTGTCTCTATGTCTCTCTGTGTCTCTCTCTCTCTCTCCATCTCCATGGCTGAGGTATGGTGTTTTAATGAATGAGAATGTGAAGTGTTAATGTAGTATCTGAGTCATTTTTTGCTGGTGTTAATAAGAAATTTCTCTCTGTGATTATCTCAACATGCAATACCTCATTGTGAAATTTCCGTGGTCTTTGTCCTTAGCACAGCCTACCATGCTCTTTTGTTAGTGGAGCTCCAGTTGTCTGTTCCATATGTGGACCTGACTTATTACAGCCTCCCCTATTAGTGCATAGTGCTCTGTGTGTCAATACCAAGTTTCCCTGGGTCTGGGTCTGTTTCTAGTGTTTCAGATGTGGCCTGTTGCCCCTTTGTCTATCCCTCCTGCCCCTGTACCATTGTATCTTTACTTTAGAATCCCATCTCTTGAAGAAATGTTGATGTACAGTAAGTGTCCTAACTTAGAAGCTTGCTAAGTTTAATTTAAAAACAAACAAACAAACAAAAAAACCCAACCTTTTTGTGGCTTATGTTTGAATTGTTTTGAATCTCTGAGTTAGCTTAGGGAGACTTTGATGTCATGAATGTGACATATCCTATATAGTTCTTACTCTGTTTCTTTTAACTTTACAATTTCCGTCAGGAAAAGAGACTGTATTTTGGAGACTGTGCCATTTTATTGCCATTATAATTGGAATTCTTTTAAAGGCTCACTCATCACTAACTTTGAAAAAAAAAATCTCTGGTTTTTGAGTTGATGAATTATTGTAAATATTGTAGAAATAGCATGTAATTCCCAGTGTTTTCAAAGGCAACACTTAATTGCGGTGCGTCTTGTAATATTGTTGGTAGAGGAGTATAAAGCCAAAATTGTCCATTTGTCTTTTCATTTACAGGTCACATGAGAGAGCAATATCTGTTTTATCGATCCACTAACTTGATAGTTGCAGAGTGTGTATGTGTTTATATGGGGTGTGTATATGTGACTTTTGAGATAGTAAAATAGGGATAATAAGAGAAAATGGACATTTTTACTTTTAAAAGTCTATTCCTAGGATAAAAATAAATATTGCAGGAAGTTTGGGGTTTTGTTTTCTTCTGGCACTATGGATTGAAACCAGGGCTTTGTGTGTGCTAGGCAAATGCTTTGCTCCAGAACTGTGTTCACAGCCATTAAGAATGTATACTTACTATTTACCAAAATGTTCCCCTCTTACTTCTATATAATGCAGCTCTGTTTATTATTGGTTTTGTTTTAGTTTTCAGTGGACACTTTGATTAAGTGTAGCAGGGTTTGGATCAAACTGTTTCAGTGAAAACAATAAAAAGAAAACAGGATGACTGAAATATTGACAGGGGGTTCATTATGTTCTTTACTTTATCTGTATATTTAATTTTTACTGTAAAATTCTAAAAAGTAACCTGATAAAATTTTAACCGTAATCTATTTCCATTCTTAATGTTCTTTACAACTCAAGCTAAGAAATATATCAGGACATAGATTACCCTCATGATTAAAAATATATATATAATTCACATACCACATAATTACTCTTTTCAAGATGTTTAACTTTTGATGTTTTCATATATTTCCAAGATTGTGCGGTCACCACCACCCAGTTCCAGAGCATTTCCCGTCGTCACTCCAGATAGCCTGTCAGGGTTACAGTCTGATCTCCACTCCCACCCCTTGCAGCCGCTGTTGTGACACACATTACTGAGGAACACTCCCCACAGACAGTCTGCTCCTGGATGGCTGTGTTGTGTGTGTCCAGCCAGCAGCTGCCAGATGCTTGGGTTCAGGTTACACCCCATACCGCTTTTGTTGTTGACAGACTTCTTATGTTTTAGCCCAGACTAGACTAGACCTCTCATTTAGTAGGCCAGGTTGTCCTTAAGTCCCAGGGGTCCTCCTTCTGTAGCCTCCAAAATGTTGAGGTTACAGGCAGGGCCACCATACCCAGCTTCTACTTTGTTTTTTGCAATATGTTACTTGCTAAATTTTAGGATTTTAAATGCATTTTTACAACAACAACAAATTTCTTCTTTCCAAAAGTAAAATGGGGAGGATATGATTCTGCTTTTCTTTGTTTTACAATTTCTTTATTTTATTTTTTGTGTGTAAATGTTTTGCCTACATTTTTGTTGTACATGACATGCATGTTCGGTGGCTGTGGAGGCCAGAAATGACTGTTTTCCCCTGGAACTGAGGTACAAATAGCTGCGAGCCATCATGTGTGTGCTGGGAACCAAACCCATGTCCTCTACAAGAGTAGCAAGTGCTGTTAACCACTGAGCCATCTTTTCAGCCTGTCCTGCTTTTTATTAAAAGAGGGCTATTTGGTGTGTGTGTATGTGTGTGTGTTGGGGGGGGGTGTTACACATGACTTTATGACCTATAAGGTATAAAGATTTGAAATATATATTGTACTTGGTTTTGTTGAAAGTAAGAAATTCATACAGCTGTCACTTAATGTAGAAATTATTGGAATTTTAGATACCGTTCAGTCAGCAAGGCCTAGACATTCCAAGCCGAAGTATGGAATATGTACAGCGGCAAATATCTAAGGAATGTGGGAGCCTAAAGTCTCAAAATAGGGTAAGTAATACTCATTTATCTTCTGGTCTGAAGTACAGCAGTTCAGCATCCATTTGAATGAAATGTTGATTAGACTTAAATCAGTGTGTATCTGCTGCATCTGTGTGCCTAAGCGCCATTCATTTTGAATGGCTTTTGAATCTTCATCATCAGGACACACAGCAACTGCACGTTGGTAATTTAGTGCATGCATCCTTTTCCCTACCTCCTGGCCCTCACGTGCCCATCTCTCCCACAGCACAACACGTGCCTGCAGTCATGAGTCCCAAAATGTGGGTGACCCCTAGAGAATGATTCATCTTGAGACAAAATTCCTCTTCAGCTGTGAACCTGTGGAACCAAACAAAAGATAGCTTCTAGCATACCATGTTAGTTAGAAAAGCATGGAGTGGAAACAGACAGACCCATTGCAGTGAAGACTAAAATGGAGATGTCGTAGTTTGTCCTAAGGAAGGCCAAACCCTAGTAAGAAGCATTTCATTCAGTGTTAGGACTTGGAATTATCATCTTTGGTTTTGTGTTTGTCCTTTTTGGCTCTCTGGAGTCGGTGGTCCTCCATGTTTCCACTTCATCCCTACATCTTGTCACTGACATCAAGGTCTTAGACTAGCATAGCATGGTCTGGGGAAGCAGATTAGCCTTCCCTCTTAAACTGCTGCTGAAAGACTCCCAGCCCTACATTCAGAGTTTACTGGAAGGATGGGGTGTGTCTGTAGGCACATAGTGCTCTTGATATGTTTTGAAGAGACCCAGAGACCCACCTCCTGTTCCCGTCCTGCCCTGCCTGCTTTAGTATGCATTGCCAGCACTTTGTTTTATCCAGCCCTGTGCCTGGTATCCTCTCCACTTCCCCACTGTTGGCATTAAATTACACTGGGAATTATGTGAATCTTCTAGTGTCACTTTGCTCAACAAGTCCTTCAGTTTGCCATGTGTGTGCACGTGTACACATACACAGTATTATGAGCAACATGAAAACTGTGCCACACTTTCAGCACTTCTGCTGTGAACATCATTCCATCCAAGTGTACCAAACATGGCTGATCTTGTAACTTACATTTTCTTTCTCCCAGTGTCCAGTAGCTCATTCTTACTTCAATGGAGTCTTACCAGGAGGACCTTATAGGCCATATTTTTACCAACAGTTTCTCTGAGACCCTGACATGTATCATAAAACACTTTTTGTCAGAAATCCCATTTCTGTGTTTTTAAAGATGATAAAGAGATAGGTAGGTAGGTAGGTAGATATGGATATAGCTTCTTGGCACTAACACCTGTGAAACAGAACAGTGGGATAAGTAGAGCTTCTGTTTTAAGGAATTAGCTTTACAGTGATGGGGCCCAAGTCCAAAATCTAGTACAGGCCTTGTGGCACAGGCTACTGAAGAGGCTGAGGCAAGAGGGAGGAGAGCACAAGACCAGCCTAAATAGCCCAGTGAGACCATGTTTGAAACCACAAAGTGTAGAGAGAGCTAGCTGGAGTACCTCAGTGGTAGATGGCTCACCTAGCAGGCACAAGGTTCTAGGTTTAATCTCCAGTACTGGAGAAAAGTAAAACGTTTGAAGTATGCAGGGTAAAACATTAGGATGGAAATAAGGGAAAAACTGGAGCCTGGCTCCAAAGACACCTTGCTGACAGAACTTGATCTTGTAATGGAGGGAGATAGTCTTTGTTTTAGGTGTCATCTGATTGGATATGGTACATTAGCTGAAGGGTTGGCCTCATTCAGAACTCTGTCACTGGGGTCCTTGAAGGAGTCCCTTAGGCAGGGTCACTCCACTAGATTGACATAAAATTAACCACCATAGTCCTTACTGCAATTTTTATCTTGTCTAGGTCCCCTTGAAGTCAATCAGACATGTCAGCTTTCAAGATGAGGATGAGATTGTGAGAATAAATCCTCGAGATATCTTAATACGTCGGTATGCAGACTACAGACATCCGGACATGTGGAAAAATGACTTGGAGAGAGATGATACTGACTCCAACGTTCCATTTTCTAAACAAGACTGTAAAAAATTAGACTATCTCTACCACTGTGGGGATGAGACTAAGTTAAGTTCTCTGAAAGACTCTGTGGTATTTAAGACACAGCCTCCCTCATTAAAATTTAAATCAAAACGAAGAAAAGAGGATGGGGAACGTTCTCGCTGCGTGTACTGCCAGGAAAGGTTTAATCATGAAGAAAATGGCAGGGGGAAATGCCAGGACGCCCCAGATCCAGTCAGAAGATGCATATATCAAGTCAGTTGCATGCTCTGTGCTGAGAGCATGCTGTATCATTGTATGTCCGACTCAGAGGGAGACTTTTCTGATCCTTGTTCGTGTGACACTAGCGATGACAAGTTCTGCCTAAGGTGGTTAGCCCTGGTAGCTCTGTCCTTCATTGTACCGTGTATGTGCTGCTACGTCCCTTTGAGAATGTGCCATCGCTGTGGTGAGGCCTGTGGGTGCTGTGGTGGGAAACATAAGGCTGCTGGGTGAAGCAGTCCAGGGCCAGCATGAGCTTAAAATCTCCATCTCCAGGAATTAGCTAACTTGGATTTGTGGAAGCTGTTGGCAAGCAGTATGGAATCTTGCCTGGTATCATTGGGGCCATGCGTGGAGGAAGCAGAACTCATCAGTTCCTGTGATTTACAGATGCCAGCCATGCCTGATGTTTTCCTGAGTGCGTGGCATGTGCTGGGACAGATCATAGAGCATTTACAGAAGGAAGCCATTTCTGGTTATTGACTACAAAAGGTCAACTTAGAAAATGATCCAACTAAAAGGGATTAATTTTGGCATTTTTATATTTATGCACTAGGTGATGGGACTTTTTAAGGATATGAATTCTTTAGGACATTAACTAAAAAGTGCACTAAGGGACAGTGATTTCAGTTCAGAAAAGTTAATACTTGGGAAATTTAAAGAGGTAAAACAAGTGCAACTAAATCGTTAGTTGTTTTTTGAAAGCAGTTTTATGTATAAATAACAAATGTTTATATTTAACTAAATGTAAGGTACGAACTATGACATATTAAACCTTTCTTGCCCTTCCTAGTTCTGAGGTAGATGTGCCCATATCTACCACCACATTCCATATATTTTGAGTATTTAACTCATCTAGTTAATAACATTTGTATCCATGTGAAAGATTTGGTAAGTTCATCATTTCTCTTTGGCTGCAGTTTATATTGAGTTATATCTGTACATTCTGGAAATCTAAAATCTTTAAAATACTCTAATAGCCTTGAGTGACCAACTTTTTTTTTTAAAGCACAGATGTAATTGTCTAATGTTCTGATGGGAACGTAACACTTATTTTTATATAAAGAGACTGAGTAAACATAGAAGAAAGTGAGGGGTTTTTAGTTGTTTTGTTTTTGTGGTATTCAACCAGCAAGTTGTCTTCTTCCAGAGTTTCCTCCTTCAAAAGCTTAACTGCATTTCTAAGTGTTTCACAAGGCAGAAGCACTAACTGAGTAGTTGGTGTGAGACAGTTTCCTCTTGAGATCTCTGTTTATCACTCTGCTAAGCCAGAATGTGCACAGCTGCTTCACTGGGTGTTCTGAGCTCGATCCTCTGTGCTTATTACTCACACAATAGTAGAACTTTCTGTTGCGTTTTATTTTATTTCAGCAAGCCAAGAGCAACGTGCTCTGCATTAAAATGTATGCAGAACTCTCCCAGGAAAGAATTTAATCTGCCATTGTGAATGGAAGGTCTTGTACATCACATTCCTGTTGCAGAGCATTTGTATTATGGGATGTGTGAGTTAAAAAGTGGTATGATACTTTCCAGCAGTTTTAAAGTACTTTGGGGTCAAATTGTCTTTTTTGTTTTTTTAAGTGTTACATTAAAACTCTAACCATGTGAGGGATTCTTTCAAAATAATTCCCTTAGGGAGGAAAGTTAAGCAGTGTGCCCATTTTTGTTGTTGTTGTTTGTTCTTTTAATGGCTTTAAATTTCTGAAGTGATAGAAAATGAGACCCACACTACCATTTGCAGTTCATTCTACAGGTTTTCAGTGTCATTTCCGTACCGTCCATTCTATGTGTCACACTTAAGCTTGTGTTAGCTTTCTTCTTTTGCCCCAGATCAAACTGAACAATGTATATATAACACTATCTGTCTGTAAAATACTTTTTTTTAAGAAAGCATTTATATTTATATGACAGCTTGAACTGACAACATTATGTATATAGATCATCTTGAAGTATTATTTCACATTGAAAAGAAGAAAAATATATTGATAACTATAGATGTTATGAAGAAGAGGCTATTTCTAGTTTTGTACTAAAAATCAATTGGATGAACTAAATCCAAAACCGGACACTGTAGCAGCAATTTTAAGTCTTATTTTTACTGTTTCTATATTTGGAGGCTGCTGCACAGATGACCTTCATCCCTGACATTTTCAGATAAACTTGGTTTCCTAGAGCAGACTGTTAACTTTCAAAATTCCTTTTTATTGCTGAAATAGAGATACTGGTTTCCTTTTGAGTGATTATTCATATTTGGAAATTCTGGGTTTATAATTCAGGTTGGAGCAAGGTGTGAATAACTGAAGAAAATTAACTTGCTGGCTATATAGGAAATGCCGTGGAAATGAACTGTGTATATACTTCTGGGAAGAACAAGATTAATCTTTTTTTTTTTTTTTCTTCTTCTGTTACGCACTAGTCACTACAGTGCATCTCCTGGTTCTGTACTGTATTTTATACGCAGCATACATGCTTTAATATTTTAATGTTTGTGCATTAATATTTTCAGTTTGTTTAACCACTTTGCTGCTAAGATTTTGCCATCCTGCTCCCATTTTTTTTCCTTTTACAATTTTAAACATTTCTCTTAATTAAAAACTATGGTAATGAAAAATTTTTTAAAACCTTGGATCTTTGTAATCAGCATTCATGATTCAAACCAGTCCAGAAAAGTAACTGATGACATAATGTTATCAAGTCCCTTTCCGAACCAGATGGACATGTGCAGGTGGACTCAGGAACAGTTTCTTGTTCACTGTACGGATTTGGCACTGCCAATGGATTTGGTGTTTTTGTTTTGTTTTGGTTTTTGTTTTTTTGTTTTAACTTCACTTTTTGTCTAAAGTTTAAGCAGATGGCTCAATGAAACTGGTAAAGTAAAAGTAAATATTGAAAATTAAATCATTTGAATGGCATGACAGAAAGAGTTCTCTGCCTGGTGGGCTTCTTTGCTTAGAATCTCTAGTTCTCAAGCGATGCTTGTGGCTTAAGGGGAAGAAGCCTTTTTTCTGTTCTTTTTATTTTTTTTAGCAAGAATGCTTGTAGAGGTGCAGTGCCACCTGCTGGATGATTTTAGCCAACGCTGAGAGATGGAGATGGCGTTGAGAAAAGAAGGGCTGGTCAGGGGGTGGCCACGCCCACCAGAGAAACCAGGGGTAAGGAACAGCTCAGAGGAATGTAAATAGCTCTTTCCTCAAACATGTGTTTTTTGGTTGCTGAAAGATTTTAAGCACTTTTTTCTTACATATCCTGTTTTAAAATATTTATTGAAACTTGGAACTGGCAGTCAAACTTATGTATGTGCTGAAACATTTATACAGCCAGCTCCTTTAACTCAGAAGCCATTACCAAAATGGTATTCCTGTTTTCTTCCCAGTGCCAGTCAGGGAGAATTTAAAAAAAAAAAAAATTGCCTGTATTTTATCATGACAACTACAGAGAGTGTGTATATCTCTGAGTAGATGGTGATGATGAGGCAGGGCTTTAAATTTAAAGGGAAAAACTTGAAACTACCTATTTTCATTGGTGATTCAGCAGTGCCTAAAATGAGCTTCTGAAATAATACAAATGCACTTTCATGTGTATAGTGCCATCTTTGGGTGAGTCTTGCTTTTCCTCTTCCTTTCCCTCTCTCCTCCCTTAATTAAGTGGCACACAGGTGTTTCTTAATGCTCATGTCTGTCTTCAGAGCACAGAAAACCTATACTTTCCCCTAAATGGGCAGTGTAGAGAGTTTTACAGACCTTTCCTCTGTTGAAATTGAATGTCTGATCATTTGGAATATGTAACTTAGGTTAATGTGTTTTAAAGTAATTTTAATTGGTACATTGAGCAAGTGTAACTTTATTCTGAAAAATAACTTGGGAGAACTTTAGCTAACCGTTAAAACAAACCCGTCACTACATGTTGCTCTTACTCTTGATTCGACTTCAGAAACACTAGAAAGCTGTTATAAATGGGGCCATGGGTGTTTGATGGTGAGTCAAACTAAAAATGTTTAAAATGTGTACACACAGACAAGCAGAAGTGATTTATACACACCAACCGCTAGGCAGGGAGGGAAGGAGAATTAAAAGGGGCTTTAAAGGGCCGGTTGCCCAGCAGCCAGGCAGTTAGAAACCTTTCAATTGCTTTGGTACACTAATGTTAACCATTGTTCCCAGAAGCTGAAATTGCAAAAGTTGTTAGTTTTTAAACATTTCAAGAATAATCTAGTTGAAAGCCTTTGTATTAAAGATGCACAAGTTTTTGTGTGAACATTTCCAGTGTGTAGTACGTTTTGCTTTCTGTTTCTTGACCTCAGAAGTGCCTCACTTGTATATTACCCCCACTAGGAGCCTGACTGCATTCTTTCTAATGAGCAGTGGCAGCCTGCTCAACTCCTCTTGTAATGCATCTCCCCACATAGAATCAACTAACTTGAGAGTTGTGAGTATACAGTGTAAATATGCACAATATGAGTTTGTAACTGCTTTTGTTCCATCATGCCATGTAATTGGACGTATCAGATGGTAGACAATTTGTTTCGGTGATTTTTTTTCCCTCCCCTGGAATTACCTGATTAAACCAATCATGAAATTTAAAAGGGCTTTTTCTTGCTTCTTCAGAGCATATGCTTTGTAAGACAGTAATCACTGGAGAAGAAAGTGGGGGGAGACAGGGCGCTTTCATCTGAAAGGTGGTTTCGTTCTTCAGAACCGTATTCCCTAACTGAAAGTTCACCTACAGTTCTTCATGACTTCACCCTTGATTCCAGATAACTGTTAGTTGTTAATTTACATAATGACTAGTTTGCACCCATGCTGCAGGTGCTAGCATTAGCCACCTTAGAGACGTGTGGCAAATGTTTATCAAACTACAGACTGTGTGTGTGTGTGTGCGCGCGCGTGCACTCACGTTCACTAGCCACTTGCCTTTGTAATGCAGTGAGAACAAGGGGAACTGTTAGGGCAGAATCAGTTGTGATACACGTTGACACCAAAATAATGCTTTTAGTTATTGTGTTACAGTTGTAGTCATTGGAAGAAAGAGCTGTGCCCTGATTATGTATAGCACATAATCGTGCTTATTTATAGGCTTTCAAAAAGTTATGTTGTTCATATCAGGTTAATAATACCAAGCTTAAGAACAGTTTTATTAAGCCAGGCACAGTGGCACACACCTATAATCCCAGCACCCTGGGAGGCAGAGGCAGGTGGATCTCTGAGTTCAGGGCTAGCCTGGTCTACAAAGCAAGCCAAGGCTCTAAAAACAAAACAAAAAGGAGTTTTATAGCAAGGAAGTCGAATTGGGTTCCTGCGATGCTGTCAATATAGTGACATGCAACAACTCTCCCTAAGGAAACATGGCAGGAGAGATGGCTCAGTGGTTAAGGGCGCTTGCTAATAGCCCTTTTAGGTGACCTGACTGGTTCCCAGTACCCATATCAGGCTGCTCACCGGGACATGTAATTTCAGTTTCAGAGGATCTTATATACTCTCTGATTATGGAGGAGATATACACATACACCTGCACACACAGACAGCATACATTCATACAGACACATGTGTGCACGTAAATAATTAAAATCTGAATATATGATAGTCAATGTGGGTTCCTTTAAAAGTAACTGCTCTGAGACCTGAATTTTTAGATCTTTGAAGTAAATGATGACTCAAAAGTCCATTTGTAATATTAATATCTGACTTAGCTGGAATGTGTGGATCCTCGCTTTCCTAAGAAGGTGGTTTAGAGTTAGGATGTTAAGAAGTGCTCGTGAGGTCCCATAAGCGAAAACCCTGGTCTGCCCCACATTTCGTCTGACTCTACAGTTAGGGTGCAGTTTTGCCTGTGAGGAACAGTTTTAGATGCGCGTCACAGGGTCAGAACCAGTCATGTG
This sequence comes from Acomys percivali, assembly GCA_907169655.1. Classification (NCBI taxonomy): domain Eukaryota; kingdom Metazoa; phylum Chordata; class Mammalia; order Rodentia; family Muridae; genus Acomys; species Acomys percivali. The sequence goes on along the minus strand of OU015742.1, from coordinate 31,433,762 downwards.
AAACCAGATCCATACTTTACCCTACAGTTAGATCATAAAGCAACCATTTCTTTATTCCCCTGTTCAGCCATCTTACTGAGGTATGGAGAGCCCCTTAAAAGTGGGAGCATTGAGTTGCACTGGAGCTTTGGGGGGGGATCCTTGAGGCCTGGCCACTTGGCTGAACCCTCGCTGTAAAATGCTAAATGTAGTCTCGTGTGGAATTACTCACTGGTGACATTTCCCTAGAGGGATTCTTTTCACCAGAGCAGTGGCAGATACTTCCCTTGGAGGCAGGAGAAAAACAATGATCTCAAGTGAGTCACTTGTTATTTTTCAAAGAATGGTGGGCCACTGTCCCCTATGTCAGCTCTCCCACAAGCCTGTCCTTGGGACCAAGAGTTGAGCTTACAGTGGGGGACTCCTTACACATGGCAAAATTACTGTCCGTCTTTCCCCAAAGTTACTGGTTATACTAAGGAAATACATTTTAACAGCTAAGAGGCTGTGTATGAGTCGGAAGGGAGGACAGACTAATTGAAGGTCTTGCCTCACTTTGTATCACTTGTTAATTTATATTGTCAGGTTGGAGCCAGCAACTTGATTTTTGTTGTTTTAGAGGTTTGTTGTATCACGGATCTTTGTGTCCTCCATACTTACTCTGTGGAGGAAGAATTCATAAAAAGGAATTTTAGTGGTATATTTTACACACAGCCCTACCTCCCATTCTTCTGAGAAAGGCCATGCCAACACAAAACACAGCTCTTGCACCACAAGAAAGATGAGAAATGTATTCTTAGCCAAATCTGAGTGAATGTGGCCTGGGAACATGGATTCGGGTTACCCTGAATGACATATCCTGCTGTGGAGGTTATTGCATAAACTTTTGTGGTCACAGAACAGGTCAGTCATCAATGCAGCCCCCACGTAACCTGGTGGGGACCTTAGGCAGATGGGCTATGGTGGAAGGAAGCCATTGCTAAATCAGGTACCACATGATGATTTTGGTTTTTAGCTTCAGGGTAGAATAACGATCTGATCTGCTGAGTTAGTACAATGAAAAGGTTTTACCTGATGGGCAGAAGGATGTCAGACACGGGGGAGGAGCCATGAGAATTACTAGAGGGATTCAAGATCCCCTGAGGTCTTGGTTCCTGGTTTACAACATTGCAAGTGTCCATGAGGACAAAACTTCTAGTCAGTTTGTAGAATCTGTAACAGAAGATGTGGGTTTTTCAAGGAATATCAGGTCCTACCAAGAAGGCTTTTCATGGGAAGCCAGGGATTTCACTCTGCCTTAAAATTTAAAAGAACACTGGATGCATGGAGCTGCCTGCTAGTTCCTGTTAAAGTATGAAAACCACATACTTACAAATGGTGTGGTGTTCTTGCAAAAAGAAAATGGGGGTTTAAGAGAAGTTATTTCATGAGATGCCGAGGAAGTCATTGTGTTCACTGGGACTACAGGGCTATGAAGCTCCCTTTTGTGCAAGGCCATTGAGATGTATACCAACCTGTGTTCAACCAGATGCTCAACTGCCCAAGTGTATCTCTTCCAGAAAGTTCAGAGTGCTCCAGTTCTCAGTGATTGCTCTCACCTCTCAGACCTTTGTCCTTGCTTTTTCTGCCTCGATGGACCGATGCAACACTACCCGTCCAATTGGCCTAGTTATCCCCCTGAGCTGTGCACTGAGATGGGAGTGCTGTAAGGCTCAGGTATGCACAGCTCCCATCAGGACAGCCTCTGATGTGCACCGTTGCCATTGATTTCATGGCCTAGTGCTCATAACAGAGTCTAGGTTTGTTTCCCAGCATCCACATCAGGCAGCACACAGCTGACTAACTCCAGTTCCAAAAGGTCTGGCATCCTCTTCTGACTTTTGTGGGCACCTGTACACACATGGTACACATAAATTCATACAGGCACTTACACATAAATAAAATCAAGCCCTAATGACTATTTACCTAGATTAGCATAACTGAGGCAGGTGGGAAGGCCCACCCTACCTGCGTAGCACACCATTCCATCGTCTGGGATCCCAGACTGCTTGAAATGGGAAAAACTAAACTCCAGCATTTATTCATCTCCCTTTACTTCCTGGTGAGCAGAGAGTTTGATCCGCCACACAAGCTCCTGCTGCTGTGACTGCCCCACCAAGGTGAACTGTATCCTTGAACTCTTGAGCCAAAATAAACCTGTCATTAATGAATATACACTATCCCGAAATTACAAAACATGGCACTGGAGAGATGGTTGAAGGTGCTTGCTGCTCTTGCAGAGGACCTGGGTTCAGTTCCCACCACCCACATGACTGCTGACAACTGCCTGTAACTCCAGTGTTAGGGGGATCTGGCACCCTCTTTTTGGCCTTTGGGGTGCACGCACACACATGGTGCATATGTGTGTATGTGCAGGCAAAACACATAAGGTAAAAATCTTTTAAAATGCAAAACATTTATATGCTTAGAAAATTTGTTAAAATGACTATGTTGGGCAATAAAATTTCGCTTATCCATGTTAAGAAACATGAAAGGGCTTAGGGGTGCATGCTTAAGTATTCTAGCAATTGTGCTATGGCCCCAGCTCATCGTGGGAGATTTGAGGCTGATTTTAGACACAGGAAGTTTGGCCTGTTCGTCCGAGTAGCAGGGACCACCATTTCCTCTGTTGAACTTCGGATATTTATGAAATTCCAGGCATTAGGTCAATGTGCAACTTTCTAGTCCCTCTCTGAAGAGCTGCCCTGGGTCCCTGCCAGAGCAGACATTTCTAACTCACGTGCTCACTCAACCCCTTTTTTCATGTTTTTATCCCCCACAATTGAGTATGGAGGGAGGATGGCTGAGGAGAGTGCTCGGTGTGGCTCTGTTCCCACTTGGAGAGGCAGGATGAAGGGACTGGGTCTTTTTCATCTTGAAGTATACTTAACATATTGCCTTGAGCCACACATCACTTGATGGTTGAGATAATCTGCTTGTCAACAGAACTGGGTTGTCATGTTAGCACAATGGGGACACACTGAGCAACAACATTTGGTGAGTCTTCACATTGCCATTCAGGGACTGAGGATATAGCTTAGTGGGTGAGAGCGCTTGCTGTAAGCCTAAGGACCTCAGAGTGGATCCTGGATACCATATAAAAAGCCAGGTATACTCATCTGCAACTCTAGCCCCAGTGTGAGGGCAGCGGTGGAACAACCTAGCCAAAAAAATCCAAACCACTGAGCTGCAGGTTCAGTGAGAGACTGTCAAGAGCAATAGAGGAGGGCACCTTGCATACTTTGGTGTTTTTCTAATGAAGGCTGGCAAGATGGCTTACTGGGTCAAAATGCTTGACATGCAAAGATGGAAGTTGGTGGTTGACCTCCAAATATGTATGTGTGGTACCAGTGCCTGTGTGTACATGGCATGCACATACACAGTAATAAGAAACAAATAGTCCTCTGAGAAGCTTCACATAAAGTTAGTGGAAGAGAACTTTCTAGAACATACAGGGCCCTGCTTTTGATCTCTAGCACTGAGATGAAAGGAAACATGTGACATTAATATAGTAATTACAAGGGCGCCTGGGTATCGATTGGATTGGTGCTTGTTTTACTTGACTGGAGCCCTAGCTCTTCCTCCAGCTAGCCCTTCGGGCCTCAGCAAAACAAGTGGCTTGGTAGAAACGGAGAACCAGTGTTCCCTCAGGCCTCAGAGAGTCTAGGGTTTCATAATGGGCTTAGCAGCTGCAGGCTTTTGACGATGTGCCCAGAAAGACACGTAGCAAGATTGCGAATGCGAGAATCCTTAAAGAAGGGATGACTAGAAATGATGAAAACTCTGCTGAGGACAGAAGGAAAAGCCGGACGTGAACGTGCTGTGATGATGAAGTCCTCCTGTCTGTATAGAAGAGTGAATCACCATTTTCTCAGCTCATCAGTTCCTAAACAAAAATGAGTATTTTGTAGCCATGCTATCTCGTAAAGGAGGACATGCGCTGGGAAAAAGAACATTCTTTCTAAAGTGTGCATAAGAATAGAAGGATCAGCCCCACCCATTAGTCTGAGACTTCAGCCCAGGACAGACTTCCACATGCATCCTGAGTGCCTGATCTACGCCCTCAATCTGTTCCCTGCACCTTTAAATCTGCTGCAGTGGCTTCTCATCTGCCGCAGTCCCTATTGGGGTTTCCAGGACATAGTGCCCATCTCAGCCTTCGGTCCCACACCCTGTCCCTCTGGCCTTCTGTTCAGTCTCTCAGCCCATGCTTCCTCTCACCACGGGGCCTTTGCTCTTGAGACCGCCATGCCTGACAGCTGCTGCTGCTGCTGGCTGCTCCTAACCACCTGCATCAGCACTTCAGGCAGTTGCCAGGTCACCTCAGGAAAGCCTTCCCAGGATGCTCCAGCTAGCACTCATGCCTGCTCCCAGCTCTGTGTGTGCCCTTGACTCTTACTAAAGAGTGACTACTTAGTACTCATAAATTAAGTTCTCCGAGACCAACTTCAGGTTTATTTCCCTGGTCCCTAGGAAATGAGCCCAATAAATATTTTTAAAGAAATGGCTATTACCAGGACCTGCCATCATGGGCCAGATTTGCACCAACACTATGAGGGTGCCCTGGGTCGTCATCTGCACCCAGCTAGCATCTTTCACACAAACAAGCTCTAGGTGAGGAAGCTGCCATTATGGGTGGCAAGAAGCTCCCACATAAGACAGCAGGCAATGTTACACATCTGATGAAGTACCTGTGGGAGGTATTTGTCTCAAGATGCAGAAGAAGGAAAGAGAATTGTGTTCCTGAGGTCTCAGGCCTGGATCAGGATGCCACTGACATACATCCTGACATGCAGGAAATGGCTGAAACTTCTGGACTCTGGCAGTTTCTCCAATCTGCAGGTCACTTTGCCTGTGCTTTCATAGACTTAGAGGGCAATGCCACACCATCCACTTAGAGAACAATGCCACTGCCACCCACTTAGTGGGCAATATTGCCACCCACTTGGTGGGCAATATCATCGCCACCACTTAGTGGGCAATATCATCACCACCCACTTAGTGGGCAATATCA
>OU015742.1:31409070-31428720 GCA_907169655.1 Acomys percivali | reverse complement strand
CCACTTAGTGGGCAATATCATCACCACCCACTTAGTGGGCAATATCATCTCCACCCACTTAGTGGGCAATATCATCGCCACCCACTTAGAAGGCAACACCATCACCACCCACTTAGAGGACAATACCACGCCACCCACTCAGAGGGCAATATCATCGCTACTCACTTAGAAGGCAACACCATCACCACCCACTTAGAGGACAATATCATGCCACCCACTCAGAGGACAATATCATTGCCACCCACTTAGAAGGCAATGCCATCGCCACCCACTTAGAGGGCAATGCCACTGCCACCCACTTAGAGGGCAATGCCATCACCACCCACTGAGAGGACAATACCACACCTCCTACTAAGAGGGCAATATCATTGCCACCCACTTAGAGGGCAATGCCATCGCCACCCACTTAGTGGGCAATATTATCGCCACCCACTGAGAGGACAATACCATCGCCACCCACTTAGAGGGCAATGCCATCGCCACCCACTTAGAGGACAGTATCATCACCAGAATACCTGGTATTGTGGGTGACAGATCTGAGGAAATGAGACACCTTCAGACTGTAGGACCTAGCTGCTTCTCCAGGCCTAGCGTTGGTACTGCATGCTCATTACCTATTTGGAAACTCTGCTTGGAAACAGGGCACCTTCCCAGTAGTCCTCAGGCTGGAGTGAAGTCCCATACATGAAAAACAAGAGAGAAAACCAAGTAGTTCTGGAACAATTACCTGACAATGGCTAGAAAACTCATGAGCCTGGGCCAAATTAGCTCACCTCAACTGAGAAAGGATTAATAATTAATATGTATGTATGTATGTGTATAAATATATATGTATATATATTTTTAACTGCACTGTTGAGTTCTGATTAAAGGTATGTGGGGTGTTGTTTTTTATGGTCGTGTGTGTGTGTGTGTGTGTGTGTGTGTGTGTGTGTGTGTGTGTGTGTACAATCACACTTGCACCTATGTGCATACAAATGTGTGCGCCTGCATGCAAAGGCCCAAAATTAATGTTGTTCCCATCACATAGCTCTCCATTTTATTTACTTAGACAGCGCCTCTGGCTGTGCATGGAGCTCGCCTATTCTGGATAGTCTAGGTATCCAGCTTTATCCTGGATCAACTGTTTTTTCCCTCCCATGTGTTGGGACTATAGGTGAGCCACATGCCTGTGGGTCTTCTACATGGGTTCTGAGCATCCAAACTCCAGGCAATATACAAGGAAAGAAAGAAAGAAAGAAAGAAAGAAAGAAAGAAAGAAAGAAAGAAAGAAAGAAAGAAAGAAAGAAAGAAAGAAAAGAGAAAAATGCTCCCACAGACTTGCCCATGGGCGGTTGTGATGGAGGTGTTTTCTGAATTGTGGTTTCCTCGTCTCAGATAAACCTGTCTTGTTTCAAGTTGGTAGGAAATGAGGCAGCATGCTCCTACTCCACCATCAGGGCAACAGACCAAATCCGTCCTTTCTGGAAGTCTCTTAATGCAAAAGATGGAGCTGTGGTGTTGCACACACACTGGCGGATCCTTCTGTGCACCCTTTGCTAGTGATGCTCCCAAGGTGCTACCATGTGTCCTTGGGCTTAGCTCTCTCCTCTCAGAGTGAGTTCATCTGGAAACATGGCTTTATTTACCAGTGCTTCACTGAAGCATTCCGAGGTCTCTAGCTCCAGCTTAAACCTCACTCCTGACTCTCAGGCATGCCTAAGCAAAGCTCCCTTCTCTCGTCTACACTGGCTGTGTCCTGATCTTTACCATTGTCTCCTCCAGATCATTCCCAGCCCATCTCCTTTCTGTCTGTTATGATGCTCACTCTACCACCCTGGTCCCAGCCTCCTCACCCTAAACCCTGCCTGCTGGAATGCCTAGGCAAGAGATGGGAAGCTGAGGAACAAGACCTCTGGCTTGCATCCCTTTGTTGGGTGAAGTGGTTTCTCTACTGAGGTCAACAGTGTCAGTTACTTATTCAGACTACGAGGAGTCTTCCTCCTGTGCATTGTCCCTACGGGCTGGAAGTAGGGACTGTCTCTCCTCTGGCTTGTCCTGGGGCCACCCCATGTTGGTTTCCTTGCCCACTTTGCTCGGTTACCTAGTTTGCTGTGCATCTGTTTCCTGTCTGATCCTCACTTATACAGACATCACCAAGAACCCTCAGATTCAGTGTGGCACAAATGAGACTCCTATCCTTCCATCTCCTGGTCGTCCTTATTGTAAGATGTGGTGGCCATGTGTACCACCCTGTTCAAGCCAGAAACATAAGACTCAATTTCTTTATGATATTGCTTTTTCTGGGTCCTTGGGTTTTATACAGTTAGTTCATCTGCAGTTTTCCAGCTGAAAGAATGACAATGTGTACTTGTAAGGATGGAATTTGTCTCAAGTACTGTCTACTACATCTGCAATGAGAAATCCCCCACATTTCTCCATATAATTTTAAGTTCTCAATGGCATAGATTCATGTGTTTTTGTAGGTTAGTATTTGGAATATAGTAGGCAACCCCAAAAGGTATGAGTTAATTAGAATGTGTTAAATATTAATCCAGTTAATGGAAACAATCCCACCATCACTATTTTTTTTTTAACAGTCTTACTATATAGCGCAGGTTGAACTCAATGGTGCAGTTCTTTTTCCTCAGCCTCCCGAGTCCTGAGGCTACAGGCATGTGCCACCATAATTGGCAGTGAACCACTTGTGTTCTCATGAATTAAAACTTTTAATGGAAGGATTAAAGCTCTCACCTGGTAGGTAGTGCTGTACACTTTTAACTTTCCTAGAAACAACTCTTTCTCAATAGTCTAATTCTACAACTTCTAGTGTGATCTCTTCTAAAGTGCAAAAGGTGAAGATTAGAAAACAATTGTTTTGGCTTTTGAGTTGTTTTTGAGCTCAGTGAAGTTTGCAAAAGAACTTTGCAAAAGACTTACATGAACAGCTGTTACGTGACCCCTAGAAGGAAATATGCATTTTTTTTAAAAAAAGGCAAAGTATAAACAGTGAACATACTGGGAGGTCAATTTGAGCAGAGGAAGAGGAAGGCTGGGAATGGGGCTGAGACAGGGGAATATTTCACACCAGCTCCAAAGAGCTAAGCATTTTTCCTGATGCCTTTAAAAGAAGTTTTGGCCATTTTTGGGAAAGAGATGATTGTGGCTATTTATGAACAGCACGTTGCTAGGTGACACCATGGGATGAACACCATGCTAACCTATCACTCACCGACTTTCAGAACTAGCAGCAAAGGGGGTGTATGGGAGTGGAGACAGAACCCAGGAAGACAGGCCGAGGTACTGGAATGAGAGTGTCTTGGGTGAATGAATCAGTCTCGTCAAGCCCTTTGTTTTCCCTCCCTCTCCATTCCACTAAAAAGATCTATTCAGGGTCTTGGGTTCAACCTACCCCTTGCTCGTCCGCTCTTTCATTGGGGCCCCTTGTTGCTAGCAGCAAACCACCCCCCTGCCTTTTTTTTTTCTGCCATGACATTTGGCCTCCTTTGGGAAAAAAACAGATCTTCTTCCTACAGAAGCCAAGCCGGGAAGTCACCAGGGAGGAAGCCGAGAAGTCAGACTCCCCATGCAGTGTCTGAGAACAGCTTCTTCTACGTCTGTATACCACAGCGTGGGAACGTGTGGGAGGCCATGCATCTGTGCTTATGTGAAGGAGCCAGGGCTTCACGAACAGTACTGGGAGTGACAGGGCTGCCTTCCAGTCAACCGACTGTCTGCCCAGCACATCTTAGCAGCAACTTATATATGTTACACCTACTTGAGAAAACATCAGTTACCATTTTGAAATTCATCGACAGAAAAATGAGGCTCCTGAAGTATATTTGCCGCTAAGCATTCACTTAGCTTGTAAATGCTCAGGATCCCATGGCTAGCTAAAGCCAATGAATGGTCACTGCAGGATGTTAGTCTGCATCCTGAGGGTGTGTAGAATTTGTGAATTCCTGGGGGCAGGATGCTGTGCGGTTACTATGTCTCGGGCCATTCCTGCTTTGGGGACAAGCTTAAATACAATTCTAAAGCAGACACTGAGCCACATTGAAAGCACTTACTGGAAACTGGACTTTCCACCCACTCATTACTGTGAGGCCGTGGTGAGTCTAATGCCCTCCTAGTGGCTGTAACTTCTACTGCCAGGGCCCTTTCCTTTGGCTATTGTGCCACTGTCCCTGGAGGGACCAGCTCATGCATTCTCTCTTGGGCTGTCATAGGCTTCCCTGCTGGTGTCCCTGTCACCCAAACATCCTTTCTACAACTCTCCACACCAGAGATGTTGTCATCACAGAGACTAGTTCTCCAATGGCACTCTTGCCTAGAGCCACTGCAAAAAACCTTGTGCAAAACTGTAGAGGACATCCCATCGCAAACATTGAATGGCGTGACTGTTCTCTGTAGGGCTTTTAGGAAACTACATCCTTTCTCTCCTGATGATACCACTGCCCACCAAGGCAAACTGCTTGGCAAGAGAGGTCAAGGCTGCTTCTGGCTCTGCTTAGCCTCTTCCCTTGGCTGGTGCCTCTTCAACACTGTATGTGTTTGCCCCATATTAACTGCAGCCAGATGCTAAGTTTGTGTTTGTTTTGTTTCCATTTTAAGACAAAGTCTCAGTCCAGGCTGACCTTTAGTTCACCATGTAGCTGAGGGTGAGTCTGAAGTTCTGCTCATCCTGCCTCTGCTTTCCGAGTGCTAGAATTACAGGAGTGCACCATGAAGGCCAATTTTTATGCAGTGCTGAAGATCCAACCCAGGGCCTGATGTGTGGGTGGCAGGCACTCTGCAGCCTGAGCTATTTCCTAGTCTCCAGGAACGTGTTCTTCTATGGGAAAGTTCAAATCTCTATGTATGAAGTGCTTGACTCTTCTTCAGGTGCCGACAGGGTGAGGTGACTTTTCACAGGTTTCCCAAAGCCACCAGCAAAGCTCGAAGCAGGTAAGTGAGTGCATGGCTTGCACCGCACTTGATGCATTTAAATCCACTACAGACATTGGCTTCGCTGATGCTTGCCTTGCTCTGCCTTTGGCTAGTAGGTACAGTTTGGCTTGCGCAGATGTCTCTGCCTGTATTGCTGCCTCTGTGCTTTCAGTTCTCTATTTGGCCATCAAGCCTTCCCCTGCTTGTTGCCCCTGCTGTGTCTACATGTGTTTGTTGTCATTCTGTGAGCCGGATGCTTCCTCTTTCTGTATTTGCTTATTATTCATTTCATGATGTAAGTGTGTAGACTTATCATTTCTCCCAGGGTTTTAACACACCTTTTGCTATCACCACCATTATAATTTGTTCTTTTAGCCCAAATTTGGCCCCATGTACCCATTCCAATAGCTGCCATCACCGGCCCATCAGTGGCCATGTGCCCTTCATTCTCTGAGCACTTTCTTACCATAGACATCCCAGCCTTGGTTACAGCACTTCCCACCCACATCTCTACTTTGCTCCAATGGAGGATGCTGGTAGGAAAAGGTGATAGATGTGGGGAGCTACTGAGGTATTGCAGCTCTCTGCTTCATCAGTGCACAGGTGTGCACACATGCTTATACATTTACATCCATCTTGTCCGTCTGTCAGTCAGTTTGGCTGTCTACTACCTTAAGATTTATTTGTCTACTCGTTTTTAAAACACACACAGAAAAGCAGAAGCTCACTCTCTTTATTTTTATTATTGTTGTTATTATTATTATTATTATTAATTGTGTGCGTGCGTGCGTGCATGTGTGCGTCTGTGTTTGTGTCTGTGCATGTGTGTGTCTGTGCATGCGTGTGTGTGTGTGTGTGTGTGTGTGTGTGTGTGTGTGTATACAGATGTGCGAATGACACAGAGAACAAGTGGAGATCAGAGGACAGCTTTCCAGAGTCCATTCTTTCTCCAACATGAGATCTGGTAACTGAACTCAGGCCATCAGGCTTGCACAACAAGTGCCTCCACCTGCTGAGACATTCACCAGCCTGAAACAAGCTCATCCTGATAGCTCTGCTCCAGTCTGCCACTAGCCTCTCCTCTCCCGTGTTTATGCCTGTTCCTCTGCAGTGAGCGATGTATATCCCACTGCCCTGTGCTCAGTCTCGCTTCATTCACTCAGCTCCCTTTGGCCCTCTACCTGCTTTCATGGTTCTCTCGGGGCATCGTTTTCAGACGTGGTCCCCTGACACCCTCAGGGATCCAGGGGCATCTTATTCTTCTTGCTCCCTAGCCTCCGAAACTCTAGCCTCCGAACTAGGAAAGGTCTGGAAAAAAGGTGGGAGAGGGGGAGTCAGAGAGGGGATGAGAGGGAAAAAACAGAAGAGAGAAAGGAGATTTAAATTCCTTTAAAAAAAAAAAAAAGAGTTCTACTGAAATAATTATTCTCCAATAACCCAGGCATGGCTTTTGCCTATCACTTTTGTAGACTGTAAGGATATATTCAAATGCCTTTAATTCTCAGTTGCAAAAACTACAAATGCTCTTTGACTTTAGACGGGATTATGTGCCGATGGAGCCACTATAAACTGAAACTGTGCTGTTGAAAATACACTCAGCCTACAAACACCATCATCATTTAACCAGCCTGCCTGGGCTGACTCAGAACATTTCCACTAGCCTAGAGTTGGCAAGCCACATAAAACATGCTTCAGAAGAAAATGTTGGATATCTCATGGGGTATGTGTGTTGAGATTAAAAACCAGTATGGTTGGGGATGGAGAGATGGCTCAGAGGCTAAAAGCATTGGCTGCTCTTTCAAAGGTCCTGAGTTCAATTCCCAGCACCCATATAGCAGCTCACCATTGTCTGTAACTCCAGTTCCAGAGGATCTGACACCCTCTCACAAAGATACCCCAAGGCAAAACACCAATGCAAATAAAATAAACAAATTATTTAAAAAAACAGTATGGTTATTTCCATAGTTGGTGTTGTTAGCTTGACAGACTTAAAATAACAGAGGAGCAGATGGACCTCTGGCCATGCCTGTGTGTGTGTGTGTGTGGGGAATATCTTTTTGTTTTCTGAGACAAGGTTTTTTTGTTTTGTTTTGTTTTTCAAGACAGGGTTTCTCTGTGTAGCCCTAGCTGCCCTGGACTCTCTTTGTAGACCAGGCTGGCCTCGAACTCACAGCGATCCACCTGCCTCTACCTCCCAAGTGCTGGGATTAAAGGCGTGCGCCACCATGCCCAGCAGGGGGAGTGTATCATGATTACAGTCATTGATACTTATAGTCATTGAAATAGGAAGAGAACTATTTTAATTATGGGCAGGATCATTCCCTGGGCAAGGGATCCTGGGTTGTGTACAATGGAGAAAATGGGCCGAGTGCCAGTGTGTGACCTTCATTCCTCTCTGCTTGCTAACAATGGGGAAGTGGTTTGATGAGTGGAAACAAATCCTTTCTCTCTTAAGTTACTTCACTATATATTTTATCACCGCAGCTTGAGAAGAAACGTGCGCGGTGGTATAGGTGTGTAATGTACAGTTCTATTGCATGTGCTTTGCCTTCATGACTATGTGAGTTAGGGACGGTCTGTACAGAGCAGGGTACTGTTGCTCCTAGGGACTGTGGATAACACTGTAAATCGTGACTGGCTGGGAGAGGAGAAGGAAATAATGCAACACTTACGTACTTTTATTTTTAATGGGAAATTCAGAGAAATTGTGTGCCTGGAATATTTACTGAACAGGGAGATCTGTGGGAGAGTTGGCTGCATTACCTATATATGAACCAAGCTAACAGACAGTATTATTCAGCTTAAAAAAAAACACCAAAAACAAAACAAAACAACAACAACAAAAAGCCAAACAAACACAAAAATCCTAAGCCTTCATGAAATGCACAAACGAAGTTTGCAGACTCCTGTAAAGCAGTTTAAGATAGAAGACTGTACTAGATGTCAGCACATGTTTTCAGTTAAGAAATGTTATGGCAGTACCTTAAAGTCAACCCAAAGAACTAAAGACTCAAAACTCATTTCATGTGTCACTGTGGGTCCTCCATCCTCAGTAAGGACTCCACCCTGTATTGCTATTTCAAATACTGCCAGATGATTAAGGTATAAATAGCAGCAATCTACATGTAAGGACAAACCTTTACATTCTTCCCAGCTGTGTTTAAATTTCTATTCTGAAGCAGTCAGTTCAGCAGCGTATTCAATTTCTCTAAACCCCAAGAGTGCACAGAAGATGCTTTGTTATTAATAGGATATTTTAAGAATTAGCACTGGCAAACCTTTGCTATGTTAATGTCTGAAATCATTCGTAGGCTCCAGTGTGGCAATGACCTAACAGAAGACACTGTGGCAATATGAATGGCTTTCGCTTCCTTTCGGTCGCTGTGATAAAATGCCTCCCAACGAAAACAGCTTAAAGGAGGAAGAGCTCACAGTTCCAGGGTATGATCCACCAGGGAAGTCAAGACCGTGGGAACTGCAAGCAGCCGGTCACATCACATCCACAGTCGAGGCAAATGCAGAATGGACTAGTGCCTGCCTGCCTGTCCTTAGCTGGGTCTGTCCTCTTCCATCACTCCAGAGTGTGGCCCATAAAGTGGTACCACTCAGGGTGGGTCTCCCACTTCAGTTAACCTAATTAAGAACAAGCCCTCACAGACCTGCTCACAGGCGCAACCGAGACAACTTGTCACTGAGACTCCGTCCCTGGGTGATTCTGGAGGCATCCAGCCAGCCGTCCAAATGAGCCCCTTCAGTGAAGATTTAACATAACAGATTATAGTGAATGGGAAGTTGCTATTCAGCTAAATTAGGGGCATTTATAAAACTGTCTCTCTACTTGTTTCTCTAATAAAGTTTAGTGAGGAGACAGCCATGCATGCCTGTTGGCTTATGGGCTGCTGAGGTGACCTTGTGCCATGACAGTGTGGCTTTATAGGTATGACAGAACTAAGCACCCTAGAAGGCTTAAGTATTTACTCTCTGTCACTTGATAGAAAGATTTGCTGTGCTCTCTCTAAGTTAGTAGATGCAAGTATGTTCATTGTTTGTTCTGGAACCTTCCAGTAAGGAAATGTACAAAATCTACTTGTGTGAATCTTTGTGCATAATTGCTTAGAGGGTATAACCTTTCAACAGTGGGTATTTTACAATTGAAAGGAGCCTGTGTGAATAGAAAGTCTCTATCTAGGCAGCCTCAGAAAGGAGTTCGATGCTGTGACCTGGGCAATGAGAAAAGTACAGCTGGAACCGCCAGCACTGGGCTGTGTGTAAACACATCCGCACACCACTCACAGGCCACCACGCTAAGGTTGGGTGAGGCAGACAGCTACACAGGGCCACCAGCTGTCATCAATGAGGTGAATTCTGTACAAGTGAAGCCTGTCTGGACACGTATTATGCTTCACAGGATATCTGAAGCAGCCAGTGACAAAGCACTTGAACAGGAAGCTTCGTGGTTGGTACCAGTATGGAGAATGGCTAGGCCTTTTGCCAGTGTTTCTTCTTCTACCTGTCTTCTTTCTGCTTCTCCCCCCTCCCCGCCCCCTCCCACCCCTTCTCCACAGCACATGCTGTCTCTGTCTATCTCTTTAAGCTTCAGCCTAAACATTTCCCTCTGATCTACGTTCAGCTTACACAGTTTTTGAAGCTGTGCCTAATTTGATGTTCGGTCCATTCAAAGAAGTCTTACTTGTGTTTTACCCCAATTATTTTATGCTTCCCGATTCTCTGCCAATATTCTCGGAGTCTTCATTTAATTACTTGATCACGTTAATCATGCACAGTTTAAGTTCATAGCCAACAACCACATTATCTGTAGCCCTTGTGCATTTACACCCTCCGTTCTGTTCTTGAGGGCTTAGTGATTCTTTCATGAAACTCTGGCGTTGAACACATCTCCATCTCTGGCTTAGGCTCTCCTCTTCCAACAAGGTAGCCTTTGCTTAAGTAGGAATGCAAGCAATGAGGGAGGGTAGTTAGAGATCACCTGGATTCAAGTGGAGATTGAAAACGATTGGGAGCTGCACTTCAGTTATTAAGAAGGCTAACTCGGCCTGTGATGACTGTCGTTGTCCATGGGACAGACTGGAGTGGAGAGTCGTGTTCACATGAGCCTCTGAACATGGCTGTGGGGGAGTACTGTCACTGATGTGGTCAGACAAACCTACTGTGGTCCTGGACAGTACACATGGAGAAAGGGAGGCAATCAGCAGCTCACATTTACCTGTCTCTGATTCCTGACTGTGGTGTGATGGCTGCTTTGCGTTCCCACTTTCCATTGCCTGCCCTACCATAATGTGAGCCAGAATAAACCTCTTTCTTTAAGTTGCTTTTGTCAGGCATTTTATCACAGCAACAGAAAAGTAGCTAAACTTACAGAATGAATATACATATTCACATATATATTCTGTATATATATTCACATATATATTCTGTATATATGTTCTGTATATATATTCTGTTTATATATATATATATATAATATATATACTATATATATATAAAGCTGGATGTCTAGCCGTTCTCCAGTATATATTGGAATCCTGAAGTAGGCTCCAATGATAGTGGAGGAATGGACTTGCCAATGAGAGTAAAGGCAAGAGTGAGAGCAAGCAGGCTAAGGGAGAGTGTTTCCTTCTTCCATGTCCTCTATCCAGGCTGTCAGCAGAAGGTGTGGCCCAGATTAAAGGTGGATCATTTCACATCAGAGGTTCTGGATCAGAGGTGTATCTTTCTAGCTCAAAATGTCTGCATTAAAAGTGGGTCTTCCCACTTCAGATGATTTGATTGAGAAACAATCCCTCACAGGTGTACCCAACCTCTTGGGTTTTTAGTTAACTCCAGATGGAGTCAAGTTAACAACCATGAAAAGCCATCACAGTAACTAAGCCACTGGCTTACCCCTGGGCCCTACTACTGCAAATATGATGGCTAGCCGAGCCGAGGGCTTGTTTGACCCTTTCTGCCCGTTCTTTGTGTGGGGGGAAGCAGGTCTAACTGCAGTTCTTTCTCCCCCATCCCCACACTCAATACCTTCAGATTGAAACTTATTTCACTTTTCTTTGAACAGTTACATAGGGAAATACTTTTGATACAACCTAGTCCAACAAAGCTGAGAGGAAAACTTCACTGAGAGGATGAAATGTGAATGTTTTTATTTAATATCAAATAAACTTACTACTGTTGTCATCTACTTATGGATGGCATGCTCCCTTGCAGATTGTTACAGAACATTCCTGATCTACTATTTTAAGGTGAAGGTGAAGTCTAACAGAGGTAGGAGCCACTTTTTATAAGTGCTATGGAGAGAAAAACTTGCAAAGGAGCTCTGTGTGTGTGTGTGTGTGTGTGTGTGTGTGTGTGTGTGTGTTCGTGCATACCTGTGGGTGAGCATATGTGCACATGTGTGCATGTGTTGTTTGTATGTATTCATGTGTCCATGTAGATATACATTGCATATATATAAAGGCCAAGGGTTAAAGATGTTTTTCCCCCTGAATTTCTTCTCCATTCCTGTAGGCATATAGTTATTGTGTAATTCAAATGCTGATTTCTGTACACACATATCTGGTTGTCATCCTTGTTCTAAGACTCTCCTGTCTCAGTGTTGTATAAACACTGCTCCCTAGTTGTCCCCTGATATGCCAATAAAGCAGCTTACAGCCAATCACTGATCAGGGGAGAAAATAGGCTGGACTTTCTGACAGCGAGAGAAAGAGGAGTTAGAAGAGGAAGTAGGAGATTCAGCCATAGGCAGATGTCTAGGAGACATCAGAATGAGAGAGCTCAGCAAGGAAAGTTTCAAAGTGCAAGTATCTCTGGGATGTAAGCTGGGAGGAAGTCAAATTAGCTTAGAGGGTTAAGAATAATCACTGCTCAGCTCTTGTGCTGTGAAGCTTGTTATTAAACAAAATGAAAGAGTCTCAGTTATTTGTGTGATAGCTAGGTTAAGGGAGAAACAGAGAAACACAGTTTTATAACATTAACCCTAGCACACTGTTTTGTTTTTTGTTTTTTTGTTTTGTTTTTGTTTTTTTGAGATAAAGTTTCTCACCAAACCTGAAGGTCACCTACTGGTTAGATTGCCTGGCCAATACACCCTAGAAGCTCCTGTCTGTACCGCTCCTGTTCTGGGGTACAGATGTGGGCACAACCATGCCTAGCTTTTAAGTGGATCCTGAGAATTCTAGCTTGGGTCCTCCTGCTTGCGCAGCCAGCACCTTCCCTGTGGAGACATCCCCCAACCTGCACAGACAACTATCCGTTCATGGTTTCACTGTTGCAGAGGATGCTAGGCTAGCTTCAGAGAACCCTTCCAGAATGGGCTGCCTCCTACTCTCCTATCCTGAGCTAGCTCATATGAGCCCTCCTATGCCAGGCTAGATCCTATGGACCCCCATGCCAGACTAGTTCGTAGACGCCCTCTTATATTAGGCAAGCTATTATGAACTCTCCCATACAGCCTCACTTCTATGAACTCTCTTAAACAGTAGGATGTGTAACTTTCTAATCTATTTGAGATTTCTAGCTGAAAAAAAAAAAAACTGAATTACGGGAGTCTTGAAGTCATTTGCTAAAAATAAAACAATGCAACATCTTCTCATCCATTGCCTAACAGCAACAGAAATAAATGGAAATTCAGTCAGTTCTCCACTACAGTCCCATCCCTGAGAACCTTGGCATTTGCATAGCTGAGAATTACAAAAATAAGACCCACAATTGTAGTTTAATGAACATAGCCAAAGGTGAAGCTTTTGCATTTGGGCTCACATATCTTTTTTATTTTTTTCTAATTATAGCAGCTATTAAGATCAAGTATAAAAACAAATTGAATGTAGGACCAGATATTTGAAACACATTCAGCAACTTAGTCATTAACAGTTTACAAAGGATGTAAACAGTGATTTTGTCCTGTGTGAATGTTTTTGAACACTTTCTTTCTAACATGTTACTGAGGCCACACACTACTGTTGTGAGTACTGTAGTAGACATACTTTACGAAAACAAAAAGTATACTGATACATAAGGTCTGATCCTCAAAAGTACTTGCTGATAGGTATGTGATCAAACTCCCCAAGTACTGCTTCTCCACGGACGTATCAGAGGCAGTATATACTGAAGAAAATCAGTGCTTTTATTTCCAAGACAAAATAAAATCCCAAACTGTTAAAAAAAAAAAGAAAGAAAGAAAGAAAGAAAGAAAGAAAGAAAGAAAGAAAGAAAGAAAGAAAAGTGGCTTAGCATTCATTTGAACTGCAGAGCCAGGCACAAACCGGAGCCTCTGCTCCAAAGGACTTCTGTTTGTTCTCAGGAGGGCATCGTGGTTTGCACAAAGCTCCCTGGAGGCCAGAGCCTCTTCCGGCCATTCTTTGCATTCTTTGGCAGCTGCGGAGACAAGCTATAGGGTATTTGTGCTCTTGATTTTCTCATCTGCAGGAATGGGTGATGGCCGTATTTTACTTAGCTTTTGACTCCGACAACAGAACCTCTCTGAGTTTGTTTGTTTGTTGTTGTTGTTGTTGTTTTGACGTCCCCGTGGAAATCCAAACACCCAGCAACACCCCCTGCCCTGGGAGGCCAAACCTACCAGCCCTAGTGGAATTGAGTGGCCCCAATGTTGATGACAAGGCCAGTGAGAGGTCCTGGACAGGGCTTTCCATCACTTTGTGGTTCTAGTTCGCCACTGTTCGTGTACCAATCAATAGTCCTTCAAACAGTGTTTTTCTGCCTAAGTGAGCCCGGGGTCATTTCCGATGCTCACACCCAAAGACCTTAAGCCACTCACTGGCTCACTGCAATTATGTTGTTGTTTGTCTTGTTTTAAAATTATTAAACAGGAAATTATTAGGATTTTTTGGCACACTTTGTTACGAGTTTTTAGTACCTGACTGAATGCGCGCATGCGCTGTCTGCACGCGGAATGGTTACCACCATCCCATCAGTTTTCCACAGCTTTGGAAGGATGGTGAGGACTGGCTTCACACATGTGCAGTTAGGCAGTTAACTCCAGTGATTAAAAACAACACGGGGGCGCAGGGGAGTCACTTTCTTGAACTCTGCTTATGTCACCATCTGAGGAGATGCACTGGACTCTTGCCTGTCGGGCCAGCTGGAGGAAGATGAGGAAGAGGGAAACAGAAAGAAAGTGAGGTGAGGGGTAATTGCTTGGCCTACCCTCTTATGACCTGTGGTGGCTTGAATGAAAATAGCCCCTATAACCCCCATAAGGAGCTGCACTGTAAAGAGGTGTGGTCTTAGCCAGGCGTAGGCAGGCGGATCGCTGTGAGTTTGAGGCCAGCCTGGTCTACAAAGTGAGTCCAGGACAGCCAAGGCTACACAGAGAAACCTTGTCTTGAAAAACAAAACAAAACAAAGCAAAAAAAAAAAAGAGGTATGGTCTTGTGGAAGTAGGTGTGCTATTGTTGGAGGAAGTCTGTAACTTGGGGTGGGCTTTGAGGTTTCAGATGCTCAGGCCAGGTGCAATGTCATTCTCTCTTCCTGGTGCCTACTGATCCAGATGTAGAACTCTTGGCTCCTTCTGCAGTGCCATGCCCATCTGCATGCCCCCTTGCTTCCTGCTATGATGACAATAGACTAAACCTTTGAACTGTAAGCAAGCCTTGATTAAATATTTTCCTTTAAAAGAATTGCTTTGGTCATGGTGTCTCTTGATAGCAACAGAAACCACTACTAAGATGGGACCCCATCTTCATGGACCGAAAAAGAAGATTGAGCGTTGTGATCTCACAGCCTCCATCACCACTGCTGTGGCATTGCAGCTGTGAGAAAACGGAGACTGGGAAGAAGAAGGAGACAGGGTTTGGGCAGCTCCCTTTCCTGTTTCTGAGATAATATCAAAGGCTTTGTCTGTCACTCTTTCTGGTCACACACTGTCCACTTCTGAGATGTTCAAACATTTATTAAATTCAGCCTGTGGAGTACCAGATAGGAAAAACAAAAATGAAAACAAACAAACAAACAAACAAACAACAACAACAAGGAAAAAAAGATAAGCACTGCAGTTTGATGATACTTGGAATTAAAAATCTTCTATTCTCTGCCCGTTGTCCTTTACCTCCTAGTCTTCCACAGCCCACTACACTCCCTGGTACCCTGTGGCATAAAATATCTATGTACAAATCTTGAAAAACATTCAAGATCTATATGGGAAAAGCCTTAAGATCTAATGAAACAAATCACAGAATAAATAAATGATGAGATAATCTATGAAGAGATATTTCATGGCTAGGAAAAAAATCATTTTAGGATGTCAGCGTCTCCAAGTTTGATTTATAGAGTCAGTGAGGCAACAATTAATACCCTAGCAGGCCATATTGTGATGTCAGCTAACAGCCATAAAGTTTGTGTGGAGAAGGAAAAGACCTAAGAGTAACCAACAGAGCCCTGAATCAGGACCGTGCGGTACTGAGGCAGGGGTGACAGTGCCTAACAGGACGCGTGAAAGCAGCGGTAATCAAGACTGTGTGGAAAAATGCACACACAGGTACAGTTCACAATGGGCCCACAGAACGAAGGCAACAGTTTTGATAATACAGGAGCAAAGCAATACATCAATACATGAGCAAAGCAATATATGAATATTGAAATCTGAAAACTAAGCCCAGGCATAGATATTGTGCTCCACAAAAACAACTAACCCTTCTAACTGGCACCATGGGAGAGCACCTCTGTGATCTCCTGTTTGCTGATGACTTTCTTTTGTCTTGTTGGGGTCCATGCAGGAAGGACCTGATGAACGAAACGTCATTAGCTTTCAGAAACTTCTGCTCTGGGAAAAACGCAATAAGGAGCAGCAACAGGTGCCTCAGACTGGAAGAAAATGTTTGCAGAAGATACACCCAAGAGAGACTGTTCTTCAAGACATAGAAAAGAAGCCAAAGTCTGACTGCTCTTGCAGAGGACCTAGGTGTGATTCCCAGCACCCACGTGTTGGATCATCACCTTCTGTAACTCTAGTTCCAAGGGACTTATATCTTCTGGCCTCTGCAAACACCAGGTACACATGTGGCACACATACATACCTGTAGGAAAATACTCCTATATATAATAAATAAATAAAAATAAATCTTTTTAAAACCAGAAGTCTTGAACCTTGGCAATAAAGCTCATCACCTGTTATTAGAGAAATGAGATTCACTATAAACATATTAGAATGGCAAAATCCAGAACACTGATGACACTAGATGCTGTGAGGACCTAGGTGCCTCACAAAATTATATATAAAAATATTCAGCACATATATAGATACATACAGATATACATTGCATAGATATGTGTGTGTATATATATATACCCAATCCAAAGGAGGTAACAAATATCCACACAGACTCCTGCACATGGCTGTTGTACTAGCTGTGGCTTTTCTCGTTGCAGCATAGAAGCCTTCAAATAGATGAAGTGGATGAGTTAACTGTGATGCACTCACACAGTGGTGTATTAATCAAAGCTAGAAATAGATGATCTATGAGATCACAAAAAGATGCAGAGGAGGTTTGCAGGCATGCTACCGAATGGAAGAAGGCAGGTGGCGAAGAGCACACTCCCTATGACCCTGGCTGCATGACACTCTGGGAAACTGTGCAACTATGAAAAGGCAGTGAGAAGATCAAATGGCCGAGGGATGGGGAAGGCAGAGTCAGAGAGGCAGAGCACAGAGGATATTTGTAAAGTTTAAATGAGTGTTTTAAATTGACAGCAAACTTGAGAGGAAGAAATACCACATATATTCCCTAATCTCACACGTGCATATCTACTGAGCCTGGAGCAGAGAAAATCCCCTGAATGGCACTGGTGTGGCAAGTGTGTGTTGTTCCACACTTATCCAGACACATGGAAGGCACAGCCCCTGAAAGAGACCCCAGTGTAGACTCAGTTCATCGGTTATATAAAATGAACCACTCTGCCGGATGCTGATAATGGGAGAGGCTACGCAGGTGCCGGGAAGTGAATCTGAGGCATCTTAGCACCTTCCTCACAGCTCTGCTGTTAAGCTAAAACTGCCTGAGGAGTTCAGGAAGTGCTATTCTGAGACTGTGATGAATACTTTTCACTGAACACACCTGGGGAGCAGCATACACAGGATGGGGCTTTCTCTGAGCTCCTATTATCTGCTTAAATATGGCTCCTCCAGAAGGAATCCTATTGTTATACAGCTGGAATATTGACCAGGGAGATGCTGGGAGAAAGGTTGGTGCTTTACCTACACAGTCACCTGCTCTTCCAGGGCTGCCCCAAGGCAACTTGAATCACCCACAAGACTTCATCAAGAGCACTCTTTTAAAAATTCATTTATTTATCCACTTTACATCTGAATTGTACACCCCCTCCTTCCTCTCCTCCTGGTCTTACCCTCCTTTCCTCTTTCCCCATCCCCTCTCTCCTATTCCACAGAATAGAGGAACATCCCCCTTCCCCAGCCCTCCACACACACTGAAGCCATCCCAGCTCATCAAGTCTCATCAGGACTGAGCAGGTCCTCTTCCCTAGTGGTCTGGTGAGGCAGCCCCACCAGGGGGAAGTAATCAAAAATCAGGCAATGGAGTCCATGTCAGAGGCAGCCCCCGCTCCCCTTACTAGAGGACCCACATGAAGACCAAGCTGCCCATTGGCTATATCTGTGTAGGGGGCCTACATCCAGTCTTTGCATTGTTCTTGGTTGGTGCTTCAATCTCTGGAAGCCCCTCTGGGCCCAGGTCAGTTGGCTCTGTTGGTCTTCTTGTGGAGCTCCTGTCTCTTCTGGGTCCTTCTATCTTTCTCTTCGTTTTTCCACAGGAGTGCCTATGCTTCACCCAATGTTTGGCTGTGGGTCTCAGGATCTGTTTGGATCTGCTGCTAGGTGGAGCCTCTCAGAGGACAGCTATCCTAGGCTCCTGTCTGTAAGTATAGCAGAGTATCCTTAATAGTGTCATGGGCTGGCTCTCTCCCATGGGGGTGGGAATCAGGTTGGGCCAGGCATTGGTAGGACATCTCCTCAATCTCTGTTCTATCTTTATCCCTGCACATCTTGTTGGCAGGGTAAATTTTGGGTCCAAATTTTGGTGGGTGGGTTGGTGTTTCCCTGCCTCCGCTAGGAGTCCTAGTTAGAAGGTGTTCTCGTCATTCTTCGTGATCGCTCCTACTAGGAGTCTTTGCTAGAGTCACCCCCATATCCTTCCAGAAGCCAACACTGTCTTAGGTCTCTGTCTTGTCAAAGAGGGGCTCCCTGCCCCCCATGATTTCTCTTCTCTCTGCTGGCTCTTTGTCCTCCAGTCCCCTCTCCCCTCTGGGTGTGGTGGGAGTGCAAACCTGTACAACCACTTTGGAAATCAATCTGGCACCTTCTCCGAAAATTGGGAATATCTCTACCTCAAGACCAAGCTTTAGCACTTCTGGGCATATACCTGAAAGATGCTCCATCATACAACAAGGACATTTGCTCAACTATATTCATCGCAGCTTTATTCATAATAGCCAGAATCTGGAAACAACTGTCCCTCAACCGAAGAATGGGTAAAGAAACTGTGGTGCATTTACACACTGTAATACTAGTCAGCTATTAAAAACAAGGAAATCATGAAATTTGCAGGCAAATGGATCCAGATCTAGAAAGACACACATAGTATGTACTCACTCATATGTGAATTTTAGTCACATAATACATGATAAACCTACTACCATGTACACACAGGAGAAGATAAGTAACAAGGAGGATCCAAGGGAGGATGCCTGACTCTCACTCAGAAGGGGAAACAGAAATAGAAGGAGTGGAGAATGTCCTGTTCATTGGCTAGATCTGGATGGGGGTTCAAAGTTTACTGCACGTATTGTCCTTGGCTGGTGCCATAGTTTGAGCAGGACCCCTGGGCCCAGATCTGCCCATCATAATGCTCTACTTGTAGGTTCCTAGGACCCTCTGGATCCTTCTATTTCCCCATTCTCTCTTGCTTCTCTCACCTAGAGTCACAATAGGAAGTCTTCCCCCCTGTCCTACTTTCCTGGTAAGTGAAGACTTTCATGGAGAGTGGGGTCTGACTTTCACACGAACTCTGGTGCCTCACATTTGACCATGTCCCCTGGATGGGGAGGCCTGGTGGCACTCAGAGGAAGGACAGCAGACTACCAAGCAGAGACTTGATACTCTATGAGCATATACAGGGGGAGGAGGTCCCCCTCAGTCACAGACATAGGGGAGGGGAGTAAGGGGAAAATGGGAGGGAGGGAGGAATGGGAGGATACAAGGGAGGGGATAACCATTGAGATGTAGTATGAATAAATTACTAAAATATATTATAAAAAAGAAATAGAAGGAGTGGCTCAAGAGAGAGAACAAGATGGGAGAGGGAGCACAGAGAGAACTGAGCGTGGGGACCAGGAGCGCTCTTATTCACCACACGGTTCTCTTTTCACCCTCCCATCACTGGTGTCTACCTCACATCTCAGGCACCTCCAACTCTTATTCCTCCCTTCAGTTCAAGGTACTAAATGAGCATCAACCTTCTAGCTGCACACTCTGTGGGACTCTCATGCATATATGCATATTTCAGGATAGGTTTTCTATTAATCTTTCTCTTGTCAGTTGAGTTCACAGCTCAGCTAAAGAGCATAGAAGGACAGGGAAAAATCATTTCTTCTTCCCCTGTGCTGCACTTAAAACAACTTTTTAAAAATTTCAGATTTCTGTTTTAGATCTTCCTTCCTCCCTCCCTCCCTCTCTCCCTCCCTCTCTCCCTCCCTCTCTCCCTC
>OU015742.1:31370135-31408670 GCA_907169655.1 Acomys percivali | reverse complement strand
TTATGTTTCATCCACACTGTCCCAATTTCCAAGCGCTACCATGTATTGCCACTTGACTCAGATCTCACCATTATGTTATCACAAATACTATACACACACACACACACACACACACACATTTTCAAGAGACGAGGACTCTGTGTGTATGTGTGTGTGTGCATATGTGTTTGTGGCACAGCATATATGTAGAGGTCAGAAAGCAACCTATGATGGTGGTCCTTTCCTTTCAACTTTTTGTGGGTTCTGGTGATTTACCTCATGTCTCTAGCAAGCACTTTACCAACTGAACCATTTCCCTAGCATTGTATTTTCCTTCTGTTGTGTTTTGGTATCATATTTTTAGTTATCGCTTAATCTAAATTCATAAGACTATTATTTTAATGTTGAAATGTCCATTTTGGTCTCATGGAATCCTATTTGTAATTGGCTTTTTGTTTGTAAGTTTGGTAAAAGAATCCAAACTAGGTCCTCAGAGGCATTTGTCAGTAAGTTTCCTTTATGTGAGGTTCCTCTGACTGACTCATTAAATCCCAATTTTGCTAATTACCTCCCAAAATAGCATCCAGATTGTCTCTCTCTCTCTCTTTTTGGGGTGTTCCATTATGCAAATCCTTAAAGCTAGAGCAAACTCTGGTTCCATATTTGTAAGATTGTTTCCTGGGTCATGGTGCTATGGACTTCCTGCCATGCCCTATCAGAGGGCTACATTGGCTGTGTGTCTCTTCTGCAGTGATGCCAAGATTGACCTGTGAGTTCATATGTTGTTAGCTGCCCCCATCCATTACACTGCCCCATACTGCTCTGGTGTTTAACTAGTGGATTAGAGAAGTCATGCAGACCACTGCCCACAGCTTACATTAGGAGTTGTAAAATGTAGGCAATCAGTCTGATCTTTATTCAGACTTCCCAGTAGGAGTTTGGACAAATCCTGGAGGAGGTGTTCAGTTTGTGTTGTGTTTTGCCCTCTCCTTCATGCTCTCATTTTTAGACTCTTTACAGTTTTTAAATTTAAGTTGATGCTTAGGCCAATGGGTTCATATCTATGGAATTGGCTGCTTCCTGTTTTCTGCAATCTAGGCCAGTCCTACCAAGAACAGGTTACTCTTCTGGCATTATTTACACTGGAGGTCTGGCCTTTTACATCTCAGTTTTCCTCTCCTGCTTCAGATTTTTTTCTTTCCTTTGTACTTTTTTTTAAACTCTCTCCCAATAAATATGTCTTTCATGGGACTGTTCTAGAATAAGAATGAAATACAGTAGTAGGCTTTTTCACTAAGTGCACAAACTTACTCTTGTGAGTGTTGGCATGAATGGGAAAGCCCACAGGACTTTCTTAACCTAAGAAATGAATCCCTGAAGATTTTTAAAAGATGGAACCTCACTATGTAGCTCTGACTCTGGGTGACCTGGACCTTATTAGGTAGGCCAGATCTGCTAGAATCCACAGAGATCTACCTGCCTCTGCCTCCGTGCTGGGATTAAAGATGTGTACCACAAAGCCTGGCTCTTGCAGACTTTGTAAAGCCATAATTTTCCTTGGAAAGAATAATTTCACATCCTTCCTGACCTTCAAAACATGGAGTCTAACTTACACCTATGTGGCTATTCTTGGGTGGGAGGCCCACTGCTCAGATGTCCCCCACCAACCTTTCTTTTATGCTATAGCCTAGGGTGGTTGAGAGATAGACAGGACCCTGACTACCATGTCATATGCATTCATCGAATTTAAGTTTATTTGCTTTTTCATGAAGCAAAGTTAAAGTTTAGTAAGAAAGACTTGAACACAGAATGAAGCGGGTGTATTACATGGGAAACAGGGAGACGCTTAGAGGAAGGAGAGTGCACACTGAAGACATGGCTGCAGGTTCCACACGACGGAGACGCTTTATGACGTTTAATGTATGGGCATCTTTTCATGTATCACGGGTGTTTTGCCTGCATGTGTGTCTGGGTGAGCGCATCAGATACTCTGGAAGAGGAATTACAGACATTGTGAGCTGCCATGTGTGTGATGGGACTTGGACCTGGGTCTCCTGGAGGAGCAACCAGTGTCCTTAACCACCGAGCCGTCGCTCTAGCCCAATTTATGTACAACCTAATGGGGCAACATATACTCCTCCAGTGCATGGCTATGCCATCTTCATGTCTAGGCTTGTGGGCATGCTATAACTGACACTTCTTTATCACTGCTTCAATAGCATAGCATTTTAAAGTAGCTCACTAGCTAATTAGTATTAGCTAAAAGCACAAAGAGACTTCAAAGGGTAGTACATTAGTTACTTTCCTGTCCATGTGATAAAACCCAACAATCAAGGTGACAGCAAGAGGGATAAGGGTCCATCATGTGGGGAGGCATGGCAGTAAGCAGCAGGTATGGAAGCTGAAACAAGAAAACCAAGAGAAAGCCCTATTCTCTCCCCTGCCCAGTCACTGTTAAGCTTTTTTTTTTTTTTTAATTGACATACAGGAAACGTATGCCAATATGTGCATCCTACATTTATACGACAATGGGACAGGAGATTCTCAGAACAAAGATTTCAACTGGATACGAGGGCACAGAAATCAGCATGTGAAGCTTTACACAGTGCACGAGAACATTATACAAAAGATAGCACACTGGAAACGGAGTGAGACTATGGAAACTCATAGCCCATCATCCCCAGTGATGTACCTTCTCCAATAACACTGTGCCTCCTAAACACTCCCAAACATCGCCGCCAGCTGGTGACCAAACATTCAGACATGGAAGCCTTTGGGGAACGTTTCTCATTCAAAGCACCACATGTCATTTCAGCGGTATAAAGGAACTGTGTTCTGGGGCACTAGCTTTTGTCAAAGCAGAACAATCGGGGGCCACACAGGTACCTTCTATGTTATTGCTCTACCCTGTGTGGCTTCCATTCCTAGGGATCTCACGGCCCTGATTTGTTATGAGAACTGTTATTTTTTATATCTGAATTCCAACCAACAGAGGAAGAGTGAAGGAAAAAAAGAAAAAGAAAGAAAAAAAAAAAGAACATGCCCCTCTTTTATTTTATTTTCTAAATAT
This sequence comes from Acomys percivali, assembly GCA_907169655.1. NCBI lineage: Eukaryota > Metazoa > Chordata > Mammalia > Rodentia > Muridae > Acomys > Acomys percivali. The sequence goes on along the minus strand of OU015742.1, from coordinate 31,405,621 downwards.
TTGTCTTTCTTTTTAATTAAGTTATTTATTTATTTTACCTCCTATTTGCAGCTTCCCCTCCCTCCTCTTCTCCCAATCCCTCCCTCTCCCCTGCCCTCCCCCCCAGCCCCTCCTCCTCTTCTACTGAGAAAAGAGAAGGCCTCTCCTGGATATCAAGCCTTCGCATATCAAGTTGCAGTAAGACTAGGCACAGTCGTCTTCTACTGAGGCTAGGCAAGGCAGCCCAATTAGGGGAAAGAGATCTAAATGCAGGCAATTTAGTCAGAGACCAGGAGTCCCACATGAAGACCCAGCAGCACATCTGTCACATATGAAGAGAGGGCCTAGGTCCACCCCATGCATGCCATCTGGTGACAGTTCAGTCTTTATGAGCCCCTATAAGCCCAGGATAGTTGACTCTGTAGGTTTGCTTGTGGTGCCCTTGGCCCTCTGGCTCTTCCAAACCTTCCTCCCCATCTTCCACAGGATTCTTCCTGAGCTCCACCTAACTAACGTTTGTCTGTGGGTCTCTGCATCAGTTTCTATCAGTTGCTGGGTGAAGCCTCTCAAATGACAGGTATGCTAGTCTCTTGTCTGCAAGTGCAGCAGAATGTCATTAATAGTGCCAGGGGTGAAGTCTCTCTCAGGGCATGGTTCTGAAGCCATTGGCCAGGCAGACCAGTCGTTGGTTGGCCTGCCCCTCAAATTCTGCTCCATCTATTACCTCTGCATATTCTGTAGGCAGGGCAAATTGTGGGTTGAAGGTTTTGTGGCTGAGTTGGTGTCCCAGTTTCTCCATTGGAAGCATTGCTTGATTACAGAAGATGATCACTTCAGGCTCTATGTTCCCCATTGCTAGGAGTCTTAGCTAGGGTCACCCACCATTGGAGTTTCCATTGTCCTAGGTTTCTAGCCTGTCCCAGAGATTGCCCGCCTCCAGTTGTCTTTCCCAGTACTCTGCCTCCTTCATCTCCTCCCTCATCCTTCCTGTTCCCATCCCCAGCCCCTTCCCCACCCAGGCCCCTTTCTCTACATACACCTCATGTCTAATCTATTTCCCATTTTCAGTGAGATTCAAGCATCACCCTCCCCCGCCTCCCCTTACCTCCTTGGACTCTCCTTGTTACTTAGCTTCTTTGGGTCTGTGGTTTGTAGCAAAGTACAGTTGACCTGTACTTTATGACTACTATCCACTTATAAGTGAGTACATACCATGTTTGTCTTTCTAGATCTAGGTTAGCTCACTCAAGAAGATATTTTCTAGTTCCATCATTTGTCTGCAAATGCCATGATGTTACATGTTTAACAGCTGAGTAATGCTCTACTGTGTAAATGTACCATGTTTTCTTTATCCATTCGTCGGTTGAGAGACATCTAGGTTGTTTCCAGATTCTGGCTATTATGCATAAATCTGATATGAACATAGTTGAGCAAGTGTCCTTGTGGTATGGTGGAGCATCTTTTGGGTATATGCCCAGGAGTAGTATAGCTGGGTCTTAAAGTAGATCTATTCCCAATTTTCTGAGAAACTGCCAAATTGATTTCCTAAATGGTTGTACAAGTTTACACTCCCACCAGCAATGGAGGCATGTTCCCTTTGCTCAACATCCTCACCAGCATGAACTGTCACATGGGTTTTTGATGCATGTAAGATAGAATCTCAGAGTCATTATGATTAGCATTTCCCTAGTAACTAACGATGTTGAACATTTCCTTAAGTGCGTCTGAGCCTTTAGGGATCCCTCTCTTGAGAATCCTCTGTTCAGATCTATACCCCATTTTTAAATTGGGGTTATTTGGTCTGTTGGTGTTTAGTTTCTTGAGTTCTTTCTATATTTTGAATATCAGCCCTTTGTCAGATGTAGAGTTGATGAAAATCATCTCCCATTATGTATGTTGCCATTTTGCCCTTTGCCTTACAGAAGCTTTTCAGTTTCATGAGGTCCTACTTATTAATTGCTTATCTTATTGCTTCAGCTGTTGTTCTGCTCAGGAAATTGTCTCTCTGTGCCAATGAGTTCAAAGCTATTCCCCACTTTCTCCTCTATGAGACTTAGTGTATCCAGTTTTATGTTGAGGTCTTTGATCCACTTATGCTTAAGTTTTTTTGTAGGGTGATAGATATAGAACTATTTGCATTATTCTACGTGTAGACATCTAGTTAGATCATCACCATTTGTTGAAGATGCTATCTTTTTTCATTATATAGTTTTGACTTCTTTGCCAAAAGTCAAGTGTTCGCAGGTGTGTGGATTTACTTCTGATTCTTCAATTCCATTGATCAACCTGTCTGTTTTTATGCCAGTCTCATGCAGTTTTTATTACTATTGCCCTGTAATACAGCTTGAAATCAGGGATGGAGATACTTCCAGAAGTTCTTTTATTGTAAAGGATTGTTTTAGCTATCCTGCATTTTTGTTTTTCCATATGAAGTTGAGTATTGTTCTTTCAGCATCTGTAAAGAACTGTGTTGGGATTTTGATGGGAATTGCACTGACTCTGGAGATTGCTTTTGATAAGATGGGCTTTTTACTAGGTTAATCCTCCTGACCCATGAGTATGGGACATCTTTCAATCTTCTCATATTTTCCTCAGTTTCTTTCTTAAGACATTTGAAATTCTTGTCACACAGGTCTTTCACTTGTCTGGTTAGAGTTACACCAAAATATTTTATATTATTTGTGGCTATTGTGAAGGATGTTGTTTCCCTAATTTCTTTCTCAGTCCATATATCACTAGTATAAAGGAGGGCTACTGATTTTTTAAGTTAATCTTGTAGCCAGCCACTTTGCTGAAGGTGTTTAAAGATGGTAGGAGTTCCCTGGTAGATTTTCTGGGGTCACTTATGTATACTATCATATCATCTGGGAATAGTGATACTTTGACATCTTTCTTTCCAATTTGTATTCCCCTGATCTCCTTTAGTTGTCTTATTGCTCTAGTTAGAACTTCAAGTACTATAGAGTAGATATGGAGTGTGGACAGCCTCATCCTGTTCCTGATTTTAGTGGAATTGCTTTTAAGTCGCTCTCCATGTATTTTGATGTTGGATGTTGGCTTGCTGTATATTGCCTTTATTTTGTTTAGGTATGTGCCTTGCATCCCTGATTTCTCCAAGACTTTTATTATGAAGGGTGTTGGATTTTGTCAAAGGCTTTTTTCAGCATCTAATGAGATGATTGTGTGGTTCTTTTCTTTCAGTTTTTTTTTTTTTAACATTGTGGATTACACTGATGGATTTTCATATATTGAACTACCCTGCCTCCCTGGGATGAAGCCTAATTGACCATGATGGATGATGTATTACATGTGCCCTGGATTTAGTTTGCAAGTATTTCATTCAATATTTTTGCATCAATGTTCATAAGGGAGATTGGTCTGAAATTTTCTTTCTTGGTTGAGTCTTTGTGTGGTTTAGTTATCAGGTTGACTGTTGCCTTATTAAAATGAATTTATCAGTGTTCCGTCTGTTTCTATTTTGTGGAATAACTTGAAGAGTATTGGTATTAGTTCTTTGAAAGTCTGATAGAATTCTGCACTCAAACCCTCTGGCCCTGGGCTTGCTTTTTTTCCCTAGAGCTTTCAGGTATGCTGTTAAGTCACGAATAGGAGATCTCACTAATTTTTTTATGAAGGCACTTAGTGCTATAAATTTTCCTCTTAGCACTGCTTTCATTATGTCTCATAAGTATGGGTATGTTGGGCAATCATTTTCATTGAATTCTAGAAAGTTATCATTACTTCCTTGACCTTATTTATTTATTTTGAGATTAGCTATCTCTGTGTAGCCCAGGCTGTCCCAGAACTCACTTTGTAGACCAAGCTGGCCTTGATCTCGGAGATCCTAGACCAATTGCCTCTGCTACCCAAGTGCTAGGATTAAAGGCATCACACCGAGATCTGTCTCCTCTTTTTAAAAGTATGCTTAGAAGTTTCATATACCATTTCCCCTTTGCATTTGTCAGAAGTAGTCATATACACCGCTCAGCTGGAAAGGAGAATGAGAAATATCTCTAATTCATGCAACTAGAAAAGGTAGGTTAAAAATGATGTTCTGAGTAAGGGGAAAATGGGAGGGAGGGAGGAATGGGAGGATACAAGGGAGGGGACAACCATTGAGATGTAATAAGAATAAATGAATAAAATAAAATAAAAAATGATGTTGTGTTACTATAGAAGGAGAAAATGTAGGCATCAGAAGACAACCAATCAGATAATAATCCAATTAATAATATCAACTACAAATAAATATAAGAGCAACAAGCAAGAAACAATGGACATTCAGTTCTCAAGTTGAGACAAGGCACTTTGTTTGAGAATGTCCTTCATGGTAGAGTCCTTCCCTAGTGTGTACCAGGCCCTAGGCTCAGTCCCCAGCATTGAAAACAGAAAGAAAACACCAAGGCAGCTTTCACTGGTATATTAACTTATGCTAAACTATTAAAAATTATTTTAGATAAAGCTTATCTGACTTCCCAGCTTTACATCAAACCGCCATGCCTTGCTTCTTCTACCAAAAAGATATTTTTTTCCTGGGGCCCTTTTGATGAAATTCGAAAACCCACACTTGATGAAAACTAAATGGTTGTGGCCAATGTGTCTCGACTTCAGTATGTTCCATTTTTAGGAGGAAAAAAAGTTCTAAAATAGTTTCATGTGTATTATATTTTTAAGGTCGGAATAAATGAGTGCTCATTGAATGCATTCGGTACTTGGGTTTGATGGCTTTGGTTTTTGAATTGGTCATGTGGGAGAGGAATGCCTTGAAATCATTTATTTACTTTCTGATTTATATGAAGCACACTATGTTCCCGAGCTCAAATTTGGTAGAAGAAATCCCCACTTCCAAAACAACATATTGTACACAGTGGTCACCCCATCTCTCCCCTCTGGCTAACAGCGGCTGACTCATTGAGCACTGGCAAGTCTTCCACCTTCCACAAACAGTTGGAATTCTGGAGACATTAGGACAAGCTTCCTGTTTGGTCAGCCTGTGGCTAAGAGTCAAATGAAAAATGTGGTTTACCTCTCTCCGGGTATGGTATGCAGCGTGGATCTCACTGTGGGAGAGTCTAGATGCTCTCTGTGTGGGTGCCAGGCAAGGACTCAGGAATCCCTGCAGTCATCCCCTGGGCCTCCTCCCCCCTCCCATGCACCTCCCCCCCACCACTCAACACCCCCCCGGGCCTCCTGTGGAGAGCCAAGTTCTCTGTTCCACAGCTTTCCCCTGGTCAGCCTTACAGTCCAGCTCTGCTTTCTGCCTTAGTGCTCCAAACACATAGACAAGGTAAGTGCAGCAATTTTGCACAATTTTCCTCTCACATTTAGTTTCTGATAAACAAAACAAAACAAAACAAAACAAAACAGCAGCAGCAACAACAACCGGAACTTCTGTAAATTGAAGCAGTGGCTTGTAGTGGCCATCCAGAGGACAGAGCTCAGTCCCAGGAACCCTATTGGACAGCTCATAATTGCCTCTAACTACAGCTCCGTGGGATCTGACCCCTCTTCTGGCCACCTTGGGCACCTGCACTCATGACCACATACCACTCACACATTTACACCTATTAAAAAAAATAAAATTGTCTTAAACCAAAAACAACGTCTCCCTACACTTTCCTCACATGCTCCCCTCCTCTTCAGCAGTTCTTGGCTTCCTTCACACATGCTTGCTACTTCCTTCCCCCACCTTTTTCTGTTACCATTTTTTATTTGCGTATCCCCCACTTCAGCTTTGAATGGTGGTTCTTCTTCCCCTGTACTCTGTTCTGGGATGACTGGATGCTCTCTCTACCAGCCACATGTATGACGTTCCCATTTTGACAAGAGCCAGTCACATCTTTGCCTCATTCTGGATAAAGGTTGACACCCAAGCCCATGGGGTCAAGGATCGATTACCATTCATTGTTATAAATCACATGAATTAAAAACTTACCCTCAATTCTTTGATTTAAGGGATTTTTTTTTTAATCCTAGCTGTGTTGGAGGCTCTTAGTGGAACAGTAAGGTAAGAGAGTGAGTCAGGTCTCCTTCCTCCAGCTTTCCTCCTTCAATCCTTTCAGCTTTGGTGGTGTGTGTGTGTGTGTGTGTGTGTGTGTGTGTGTGTGTGTGTGTGTATATAATATGGACTAGATAACTGGTTACTTCTGACACACCTTTCCAGAACACTTTACCAATTCTGCAATGCCATGGCAGCTACGGACATAGCAATGAAGATGCAATAAAGTCCATGGACAACTTAGAGATCTTACCCTCTCAAAACTTTTCCAGAATATAAGATGAAACAAAAATACATTTTCTAAGTAGGGCACTAATGTTTTCTTTTTAAAATTGTTTTTATTTTATGGATATGAGTGTTTTACCTGTCTGTCTGTGCACCATGTGCATACAAACAGTACCTGAAGAGGCCAGAAGAGGATGTCCAATGCCCTGAAACTAGAGTCAGGGTGCTTGTGAGCCACCATTTGGGTGTTAGGAACCAACCCTAGGTCCCCTGGAAGAGCAACCAGTACCGTTAGCTGCTGAGCTGTCTCCCTGTCCTGGATACTAATTTTCTTTTCTTTCTTTCTTTTTTTTTTCCACTTGACCAACATCAGTCTTTATTTTGTGATTGCCAAATCTTCTTCAATGTAATTGAATAATCATATATATTATAGAAGCATTAAAGCCAGGGAGTCCCGAGTAAAAGTTCTGGAAAACAGTATATAATAGTGGTTTTGAGTAGGGAATGTGGTTGCCTGGCTTCAGCTTGAATTTTTGTTTGGTCACTTGCAAGCACTCATTCTCTACCTGCGTTTCACCCACTTGAGTTTGGCCTACTCCTTTTCTTTCTTTCTTTCTTTCTTTCTTTCTTTCTTTCTTTCTTTCTTTCTTTTTTTATTGTAAAATACAGTTACATGCAATGTATCATCTTTCTTGTTTTTTTTCCTCTCTATGTTTTAATTATTTTTAATGTTAAAGTGTGCATTAACTATATTCACAGTGCTGGACAAGCATCACCCCTCCACTGTCTCCAGAGCATTTTTTATTATGCGAGCTGATTTCGTACCCATTACACAGTGACTCCCGGCTCCCCTGTCGCACACCTCGGTGACCATCAGCCTACTTTTCGTCTTTATGAAGCTGATGCCTCTAGATGGGCTACGTGAAAGGAGCCACCCAGCATTTATCCTTTTGTGACTAGCTCCTCCCGCTCAGCCTTACACTTTTGCCCACACATCACACTGTGTGTGAACACCACATCTGTCTATGACTTTATCTTATTAACAGGCATGTGGGTTGCTCCCGTCTCCTGGCTACTGTGAGTAAAATGGTTTTGGATGCTGGTGTACGAATGTCTTGTTGAGGCTCAGCTTTCTGCTCTTTAGAGGGTATGTCCAGACGTGGAACTGCTAGATCATCATCGTGCCAACTCATTGAAGGCTTCTCACACCGCTTGTATTTAACTACCTCTATTTATTGTGCACGTGGGTGGCTGGGTGAACCAGTGGAGGTCAGAGGACAACCTGAGGGAGTCGCTTCTCTCCTCCTACCATTTGGGTACCAGAAATTAAACTTAGGTTGTCAAAAGTTTGGAAGCAAGTGCCTCTACCTACTGAGCCATCTCGCTCCTTTCTTTTGGGCGGGGGAAGCAACTGTGGCAAGTAAAAGCAGCCTGATATATCGGGGTTCGGGGGGACTAGAACTCACAAATAAATACTGCACGCAGTACTGGGACCTAAGTTCTCTTTCCCTGATTGGGCACAAGTTACGTGCATCCTCCCAAGGCCCTGGTACTTCACAGTCCCTGAAGAGGCTCCCGGTGATTGGCAGAGCTCCGGTGCTGTCTCCGGAGAGCTTTTCCGGGACTGAGGCTGACACAGTTGGGAGTCGGATGCTCTGTAGACTTCTCTAGAGTGAATCATTAAGTTGGGCTTCTAGAATTTTACCCTGAGAAAAGTGGGCAGAGCTCTCTTTGAATAAAACGCAAACAAGAAAGATCTGGAATGTATCTCATGTCCCTTCACAAGGCAGAGAAGGCTGTCCGTGGAGGAGGAGGGGTCTGTGGCGTGGTGGGCTTGCTTCCCACAGCTGTGAGCTGACTTTTCTGGGAAATGAGAGAACGTACTTGTCCAGACTTCAAACCCCCGTCGCTTTTCACAAGCTTGTAGGTTAGGACCCACGTGGGTCCTGTTTTCAGGTTCTACGTTTGATTCTTGTGGACAAATACAACTTCCAGCCGCAGAAGCTGGAGCGTGTGCTTTTTTTTGTTTTGTTTTGTTTTAAAATCACATCAGGCTACTTACACATTAAATAGCTCTTTCAAACTGCAGTTTGATGGGTTAAGTATAAATGATCTTAAAACATGTGGATTAAATTTTCCAAGAAGCACACACATGGTTTTAAAAATCAGAAGGAAGATCTCGGTAATGTTAATTTTGGGCTTTCAGAGACGCCACATGCTTTTCTGTTCATAGTGCACACAGTGGGTTTCCAGAATCAGACTCAATTTTTTTTTTTTTTTTTTTTTTTTGTAAAGGTGACTCAAGGGATGACTGACTGAATGAACAGTTCTCTGAGGAATGTGGCTTTCTCAGGAGCCGAGTTGGGCTTCTCACGCTTAACAACCCCATTTGAGTGTTAGTTATTCAGGCTGCGTCTTCTTATCACACGTTTACCAGGGAATTAACTCGTCCGGCTCCCACTGTCAGTTGGAACATCATCACCCTGACACCAACTCCTCTACCCATGTCATCACTCCCCGCACAGGTGGGCAAAGAGGTTCTACTGTCAGATGAGGGTTCAAATCTTACCACTCTTCTCACTGAGTTGTCTCCTCTAGATTTTACTGTTGCTCTTTTTCCCTTTTTGTGTTTAGGTGTGAACGTGCTATATGATGGGTGGGTGATTGCACTTGCATGCATATAGGTGCACACATGTGTTCACATGTGAGGAGGCTCGGCGCTGGTATCTGGAATCTTCCTCCATAGCTCTTCCACCTTATTCTTGGAGGCTGACTCTCTCAACCAAACTCAGAGCTCACCAAAAAGGATGGGATTACAGGCAGTTCCCACCCCCACCCAGTGCCTACTTTCCAGAGATCCAAATACCGGGCCTCTTGCCTATGTATCAAGGCTGTAACTCCTGAGCCAACTCCTCATCTCTCCTTTAAACAAAACAAAACAAAAAATCCTCATTGTATCATGAGAGGTACCTCTAAGAGAGCTAGGTACCTAGGAACTGCTTATGTGTTGGAGTTGATAATGGTGAACAGACTCCCATTTCAATTTCTTTCCTTTTCTTTCTTTCTTCCTTCATTTTTTTTTCTTTTTGTCGACCATTCCTGTGTTGGGATGTTCCCATAAGAGCAGTAATCTGCTAACTCTGTTTTCACCACCCACAGTAGCACGATGCAAGGGGACATCAAGATTACCCTGGATAGTTTTTTTAAAAGTCCCTAGGCCCACGCCCTGCACTTCCTGTCTTCTGAGTCTTAGAGTGATGATGTGGGGACCTGCAGGACTGATGCTGTTTCTGGCAGCAGGGATGCTGGATAAAGCCTGCAGTTTGTTCCTCTTGGGTTTTTTTGTTTGTTTGGGTTTGGTTTTTTTCTTTTTGTTTTTTGTTTTGTTAACCTTGTGGCACTGCAGATCCAACCTGGAGCTGGTTCTTGCTCCATTGCTGAGTAACATCCCTAGCTCACAGGCTCAAACTTCACAAAGAATGGTTCTCCACACCTGCCTCCCTGCAAACACGAGGAATTGCTGGTCCTGTGAAGTGTGGCCATGTGGCTGCAGATAATAATGCCTCAAATTCATAGCTCCCCATTAAAATATCGCCACTTAATTATACATCAGGGTTGCCCTATCAGAAGATATATGAAGAATACTCTGCTACGGTGCTGTTTGAAAGTGGTGTCAGTGCTGGGAGGGAGCTGGCAAGGCTACAGAGTGAAGGGAGTTCCTGTGTCTTCATGACACATCAGCGGATGGCCTCACTTCTACTTCTCTTTGTTAAACACACAGGAATGAGACATCACTTTGAGACTTCGAAGTAATCATCTGTGACTATGATCCTCAAACTGTGGTCAAGGACCAGCAACAAGTAAGGGATTTGTGGTCACCAGGGCAAATTCTCAGAGCTGCTCCCTCTGCTGACCCCCTGGGTTAGGAAATCTGAGGGCAACAGCATCTGTGTTTAGGAACCTCGCAGTGACTTAGAGGTATGTTCTGGTCTGATAAGATCTAACGTAGAAGAACAAAACCATGCTTGCAACCGACTGTCTAATGAGTAACATGTGAATGCGTATATAAGGTTTAGAACCATATGTCCCAAGGGATGGTAAAATATATTTTATGTAGCAGACATTCAGAGACATGCTAGTCCACACAAAAATAAATTTAGGAACTTCAATAAATGATCTGATTCTAGGATTACTGAGAAGAAAAGGGTGAAGTGGGTGAGTGGAGAATTTTACATCTCACACAGTACTTTTCTGAACTGTCTGGTGTATTTTCTTTTAAATACATGCATATCATTTTATTTTGGAAATGTAAATCTGTTAACAATGAAAAACAAATGGGAGGCACTAAAAGAAAACAGAGATAAATATTTTTTGGATTTGAGCGGGAGAAACTTTCAAAGAAAATAAATTCAAGAAGAAAGAGATAGGTTTATATAAGAATGAGATTCTCTGATAGGTGAAAATACTATCAGTATAACAAATACATGTAAAAAAAATGAGCAACATAACTTAAAAAAAAACCAGAGAGTTCCTTGGCAAGATGAACAAGAGGAAAAGGATAGGTACCAATAGCAGTAAGTAGAGAAATGGGGACAACTAAGTTTAAAAGGCAAGAAGATATTATACCTTTCCCCCCCACCCGGCAACTAATTTAAAAAATTCAGATTGGATGCATGAACAACCCCTAAGCCCACCCCTTCCCTCACCAAACCCATAATTTATCAACTCTGGATCTAAGAAGAGTTAGGAAAAATTCTCTATCTACAAAGAAACTGCAGCCTTCATTTAAGAGAAAAAGAGAAGGCCACTGTTATTGGCCCAATTATGTATAGCAAACATTTAATAAAGAGAAAGAGAAACCCAATCATCCAAGAGCAATATAACAGTGAGCCTTAGCAGATGATGAATACAAAGGCTTTTCAATTGTCTTGAGAGGCCAGCAGGGTCTCCATGCTGAGGCCAGAAAAAGATATTACAGAAAAGACCATGGCTGGTTAAGTCCTCTTGTAAAAAGACAAAGAAGTCGTAGACAAAATATTAGTAAGCAAAAGGCTAGTGTGTCAATACAACGCTGAGTTGGGTTTCAACAAATTTTTGAGAATGCAAAATTTGTAGTTGTTAAAAGACAAACAAACTCTAGCAAATGGAGAGAAAGCAAAGATATATCACTGGGGTGGAAACATCAATAAGCAATAGTAAATGTGTCTGGAGGGGAAATGTGTATTTTTCAGGCTGATAAACGGAGCCTGTGTTTTGAAAAGTATCATTAAAAAAGCATTGGCTGGACACTGGCCCATCCGGAGCCAGCATCTGGAAAAATTTTATAATCGTAAAGCCTAAAACACTGACTACATTTGAAAACAAAATCAGTCATCTCTTCTGTGCAGGAACAATGAGAGCAAAGGCGAGTCCTCAGCCAGTGATTCAGAAATGGAAGGCCTGTGCCCCAAAGACCTATGGGTCATCTTTGGAGGGGACTCCGCTGGGTTGGAGCTTTGTGTGCAAGCATCCAGCGTGGCCCCCATTTCTCATCAGTACCCTTTCCCTGTGCTCAGCAAAATAGAACACTTTCAAGAAACAACTGGGCAGGAAGTGAGGGCGGGCTGAATTTCCTCTTGGGAGGTTTGATTCCCACAAGCAAAGAGCTGTGGTGAATGCCTTCGGGAAGCTTTGGCGGCACCTCGCGTTGTTGCGCGTTATGGACTCCATCTGTTTGAGCATCCAAAAGCCGTGAAGCGGGGTAGGGAAAGATTCTTTTTCATTTCAGCGTACCGCAGCTACATGAGATCCTGCTGCAAACTGGGAGCCAGCAACCGAAACCAAGTGTGGACCTGAGGAGGTGGCTTGGACTGGGGTCAAGGACAAAGCATGATTTCCCTAACTCAGAGTCCGTGTGGAGTTCACTTCAGTCTAGGATAAAGCAGGTGAAATGTGAGGCTAAGGTACAGCCAAGAAAATAGGTGGGGTGGGGTGGGGTGGGGTGGTGGCAGATGGGGGAGTTGGGGGTTGGAAAGGAGGGAGAACCCAACATTCTCAAGACCTGGCACCAAGAGTTAAGGACAGGGATTAGGAACTAGAATAAACCTGTGCTAGGTGATCCATACCTTTCCTCCCAGAACTCACTCTGGAAGCAGAAGCAGGTGGATTGGATCTTTGTGAGTTTGAGGCCCAAATGGTCTACATAGAAGTTCCAGGCCAGCCAGGCCTACATGGTGATGCCCTGTTTCACCAAACCAACCAACCAACCAACCAACCAACCAACCCTCCCCATACCCACACACCAATAAACAAACAAAAGCAAGGATAGAGACACAGAAACTAAAAGAGACCATGGAATGTTCAACCCCCAAGGGGATGTCCATAATACAGCTTTTCTCTCAAGGCTCAAGGATCTGAACCAGTGGATGACAACAAAACAGTGCTTTCAGGATACATAGTTGCACATATAAACACAAAATGGTTATGACAGCATGTACAAGACCTGTGCAAGTTCAAACCAGACAGAATCCCAGCACAGACTATGCAGGCGGTCTATGTCTCTCCACTAGCTGAGGAGCTCTTGGTAATCAGTAGGGGCCAGGAAAGGGAAAGTTAGTTTTCTTAAAGAGTATGGCCGTGGCCATGTGTATATAGGTAGCACTAGTTGGATTCAATGAATAGAACAAGAAAACCAAAGGCCTCAAACAAAACAAAACAAAAACAAAAACAACAAGAACACCAAGTCTTATGGGTAGGAAATGTGGGAGGATCTGGGAGAAATTTGGGCACAGGAGTGGGGTGAATATGATTAAAATACAATGTGTGAAATTCTCAATGAATTAACAAACAAGAAAGAACCAGAATAAAAATAGTGTGATTCTAAGATGTAAGAAAGAAACAACTCTCTGGCCAGTGATGGTGCACACCTTTAATTCTAGCACTTGGGAGGCAGAGGCAGGTGGATCTCTGAGTTCAAGACTAGCCTGGTCTACAGAGTGAGTTCCAGGACAGCCAGGGCTACACAGAAAAACCCTGTATGTATCAACCAACCAACAACCAACCAACCAACCAACCAACCAACCAATCAACCAACCAATCAATCAAAAGAAACAACTTAAAAAATTTGGTACAAACAAATACAAATGTGTCTGAAATGAAGAAACAAGAGCATTGAATGAAAGAAGTGTGGGAAGCCAGACCTGGTGGAGCTGGCCCGACATCCCAGCCACTCATGAGTAGAGCCAGGGAGATCTCAAATTCAAAGCCAGCCTGGGCAACTTAGTGAAACTGTACCTAAAAATAAATGTAAAAATGAGCTGGGATAAAGTTCAGTGGTCAAATCCTTGCCTTGTAAGAGGGAGTGCCTGAGCCCAGTCACTAATGTGAAAAACCAAACCAAAACAACAAAAGAAACTCAGGGGAGAAAAGAGAGCAGAAAACCTAAATAAACCCAAAAGTTCTAAAGAAACCAGTGACTTGGTATTTACTCAGGAAACATTACCAAGTGCCTGTTCGTGTCAAGCACAGAGAGCATGTGGTAAAAACTGAAGTCGAGATACACAGCACAAACTTAGGATCTTCCAAAATACAGAGAGTGGGCTGGCAAGATGGCTCAAAAGGGAAATTTGCCCGCTGCCATACCTGAGAGTCCAACTTCACTTTCCTCCCCAATAAACCCACATGGTGGAAGGGAAGAATGGACTGTGGCAATTAAAACAATTACAAAAATAGAGACCACTTTTGTGCTTGTTTTTAAAGAGGCAGTAGTGGCCAAAAGTCCTTACAGTGTTTTTATTTGTAAATAAACTGACATACAGACAAAACTTTTCAAAACATAGACGTAAATCAACCTCTCTTCTAAAAACTTCTCTCTTTTTTTTTTTTGAGATCATAATTACACTATTTCTTCCTTCTCTTTCCTCCCCCCAAACCTTCCCATATATTCCACCCCCCAACCCCACTTCTCCTTTTCAAGTTAATGGCCTCTGTTTTCATTAATTGTTATATACAATCCCCTCAGTCCATATAAAGGAACTTGTATATACATGATAAATAAAACCTGCTCAGACCATATGAAGTTACTTGTACATACATGACTTCAGAGCTGGCCACTTGGCATTGGATAACCAATTCAGAGGCTCTTTCTTGGGGAGGATGCTTTCTCTCACTCCCAGCATTCCTTGGTTGCTTGTGGTTCTTTGACTAGGGTTGAGGCACTGTGAAATTCCTTACCCCCCCTCCCTCCATGTTAGCTTGTATTCTGTTGTTACCTTTGTTGAGGTCTTATTTAGGTAGCCATGGTGATGAAATATCAGGAGTGGGGCTTCTCTGACATTTCTAGGAGATCCAAGCCCACAGCAAACTTCCTGTTCCTCTGATCTTACGGTCTTCCTACACTTGCTTCCCGGGTAGTCCTCGAACCTTATGTGCAGGAGTTGTGTGGTACTTGTTTGAGTTGGAGCTGGCTACCACACAATTTTCATCAGCTGCGGCTTTCTGTAATGGTCTCTGTCTGTTTCAAAGAGACACTTCTTTGATGTGGAGTGCCACCTATACTTATCTGTACATATAAGAACAAATGTTTAGAATGTAGTTAGGAATTATGCTAGTACGGGAAACTGACAGTTGTAGGTTCTCCTTCAAGATTCATGTATGGCTCCCTAGCCTTGGGCAGTTGGCAGTGTTTCTAGTCCAAGGCATGGTTTCTCTCTTGTTGAGTGGGCCTTAAGTCCAACTAGAAAGTTACTGGTCACTGCCAAGGCATGTGTGCTTTATTGCACCCTTAGGGTTCTCATGTCATGGTGGCCATTGACGTGATGCATTCATGTCACAGCTGAGTAAACCTATTGGTCACTTTCCTCCCTTTGAAGCTTTCATGGCATCTTGTGATACTAGGAATCTAGTTCCCAGGGAGGAGGCTTTCAGGTCATATCCAGCTCACATCCTTTAAGTCTTGTGTGCAAAGCGCATGGTGTCTTCATCCACAGGGATTTACCTTCAACCTCTGGAAAGCAATAGCAACATCTTACTGGCCATTGTTGGCTACTGGCTATGATTTAGTAGTCTCTTGAACAGCCCCAACCAACAAAATCTAGAGGGATCATCTCCTGCCAGGTGTTAGGACATTGTTAGATAGTCTACGGCTCTTATGAGAAGCATTGTCAGCCCAGCTGGGAAATTTTCATTTAGACTATATACGTATTTGTATACACAGACTTACATGCCTTAAATGTATTGTAAGAAGGTAGATAATAATATGATTGCTTATGAGTTTTTCAGACATTGTTACTATTATTTTACCACCCTCCCTGCTTCTGTATTTATCTCCTTCCTCCTCCCCAGTTCAGGGGCCTCACACATTTCCCCCTATAAATCCCTATTCCCCTCATTCGTGCCATGGCCCCTTTTTACTCTCCTGGTTTCTGTAGTTACTCCAGAGTAGGTACTCACACCTCAAGATTTGGAGCTAGGAACTCCAGATGAGATGGGCCATGTTTGTCTTTCTGACTCTGGTTTACCCTATTCAGTATGATCTTTTCTAGTTCCAGCCAGCCATGACCCTGGCCAAAGGGGTGCAGGAAGTGGGCGGGCAAGGAAGTTTCTAGAGGACTCTTCGTAGCAATCTATGCAGGAATGTGTGTGATGACTTCCCTTATTTGGTGTAACTCTCTTTAAGTGATGCTGGTATTACTTCTCTGATGGTTTTTGTGGTGGTTCCTGGGAGCATCTTATTTAGAGATATTTTTTAATCCCTCACTATTATTTAGCTATTCCTTACTATAATGAAACAACTAAGGAAGGGAGACACCTTAAAAGGAAAAGATGTTCATTTAGTTCACCGTTGTGGAGGATGGAAGTCCAAACCACTTGGTCCAGGCTCGGCTGAAGGTCTTGGTGATTGTGCAGTGTCCTTATAAAAAGGTGTGCGCCTCTCTGTCTTTGACTAGTCTCCGTCTTCTTGTCTTAGGATCTTTTATTGCTCTGATAAAAGAGCATGACAAAAAGCAACGTGGGGTGTGTGTCACTTCCACTTCAATATTACAGGCCATCCTTGAAGGGAGTCTGGGCAGGGACTCAGGGTAGGAGCCTGGAGGCATGAGCTGAGGCAGAGGCCATGGAGGAGTGCTGTTTACAGCCTTGATCTCCACAGCTTGCTCAGCCCTGCTTTCTTATATGATCTTATATGCTTTCTTTTATGGCCACCCACAGTGGGCTAGGCTCCCCTATGTTGATCACTAGGTAGAAAATGCACCCCAGATAAGCTTACAGGTAAATCTTATGAAGGCATTTTCTAAATTAAGAGTCCTTTTCCCCAAATGACTTTACCCTGTGTCATAAAGAAGCCATGACACCTCCTTCTTTCAAAGCCATGAAGATTCAGCCTTGAAACTCCACCCTTATGATCCTATATAAACCCACTCAGTCCCAAAGGATCCTACTCTAAACATAATAGTTGGACCAAGTTTCTATTTTCTTAATATTATTAATATATTAGTTTAAGAATTAATTTAGACTCTGGTGCCCCATATTTGACCACGTCCCCTGGATGGGGAGCCCTGGTGGCACTCAGAGGAAGGATAGCAGGCTACCAAGAAGAGATTTGATACCCTATGAGCATATACAGGGGGAGGAGGTCCCCCTCAGTCACCGTCTTAGGGGATAGGAGTAAGGGGAAAATGGGAGGGAGGGAAGAATGGGAGGATACCAGGGATGGGATAAGAATTGAGATGTAATATGAATAAATTAATAAAATACATTTTAAAAAAGAATTAACTTAGATTCTGTACCCACATTTAATAGTTTTGTAGAGGTTATTTTGTTGTTGTTTTGTTTTGTTTGTTTGGGGTTTTTTTGTGCTAATTGATTGCTGTTCATTTCACCTGTTTTGGCTGCTGGTCCTTAGAGACACTCTTCCTCAGCTATGGTCCAGTCCCTGAGACTGTAGGCCTGGTTAGGCTGCAGGAGTCTCCTTCTTACTCTTAGTCTATGCACAGACACTCTGTGGTCCTATCTTCCTGCAGGTCTGTATGGACCGCTTTGTGATGCTGGCCGTGAGGCAGCCCTGTCTGCAGCAGACCATCTGCACTTCTCTGACTGCTTCCTCCTGTCTCAACACTCCCCTGTTTCCTACTGCTCTTGAGCCTCCTCCACTCATCCCATCCCATTAGGTCCTGGGAGGAAGGCATAGCTTCTGAGAACAGCGTTGCCAGGGAGACTGCAGCCTGGAAATAGCAGCTACTTTTCTTAGTCTCTTTCCCAATTCCCACTTTGAAAATCTTTCCCTTTTTTCACAGCTTCCGGCTAAGACACAAAACAGCTGTGTTACTGTTTGAAAACTGCAGCTCGCATGTAAAATGCCCGGATCCCGGCAGAATGCCTTCTCAGCACTTTGTGTTTTTACAGAAGTAAGCAAAGCCTATTTTTTTTTTTCTTATTCTGATGTAACTCTGTAAGTGCTTTAATTACAGAAGCGATACTTTCTCATTGCTAGAAATTTGGAAAATACAGACAAAATAGGAAAATATAACTGCTGATAACCCCCCAAAATGAGCACTGCAGAGAGATAATTTTTCCATCCCTTCTAAATCCTCATGTTCATATATTTTAGCAGCAACGTTTGCCTGCAAGTAAACTCACACTCAGAAGTCTAATGTGCCTGGGTTGGGTTAGAGGTGGGGGGTGGGAGCCTGCTGCTGACCTTGACTGTCATCCACCTACAGCTGCCTCTCGGGGCCCTTTGATGGGCCTCATAGTGCCCTCCATGAAAGATATACCTGCAACGATATGTTTGCAGATATCCCACCAAAGGCACACTAGCTTTGAGACACTGGTTGCCTGGAAGATAGAACACATGGTATTTTGGAACTGATGGGCCTTTGGTTTCTTCGAATTCTACCTTTTTTTTATTTTTAAAAACCTTGTTATTTGTGTGTGTGTGTGTGTGTGTGTGTGTGTATGTGTGTGTATGTTGCACACATGTGCCAGGGCACTCATTGGGGTTAGAGGACAGCTTTCAGGAGTTGATTCTCTCCTACCATGCAGACTCCAGGGATCAAACTCAGGTCTTTGGGGTTAGTGGGACATTCCATTTTGCCACCCCTCTGATTTTATTTAATTATTTCCTTAATTAGTTTTATTTAATTATTTTATTTTAAAAGAGCACCATTGTCCCTAATCTAAAACAAGTTGATGAACCCGGGCCTCAAAATTTTTCTGAGAATATAAACATTAATGTAAGGCTCATGCAAATTATTTTTTTCTTGGTGGGTGAAAGTCCAGCAGTTTCCCATTCAGCACGGTGTTTGAAAATGAAAATTTAGTAGTGAAATAGATCAAGGGTTAAATATTTAGGAACAAAACCACAAACACAGGAGAGGACTAATTGAGTAGATTTGCTCCCACTACTTTGAAGTTCGATGTTTAATCAATCTCTCTCTCTCTCTCTCTCTCTCTCTCTCTCTCTCTCTCTCTCTCTCTCTCTCTCTCTCTCTCTCTCTCACACACACACACACACACTGCTGATTGGCACTTTGCTCCCTCACATACAGCTTGAAACGTTTGACAGTTCCCCATCACCAGTATGAGAGAGTCAAACAGGCCAGGACACTGAGCTCAGAATCGACGTGGATGGAGCTGAATTCTTGCAGTGATTCTGCTTTGCTCATTCCAGCGGGCCGTAAACATCGCTGAAGCCTTCTATTTCTAACGCCTTTGTAGTTCTGTCTATTTTAAGAACAATTAGTAGGATCTCCCCTTCCCCCCCCCCCAAAAAAAATTATCCTCACTAAGCATGGCCTTTAAAGATGTGCTCATTGCTTGCAGAGATGGCTCGGTGAGTAAAGTGCTCGCTGCACAAACAGGAGGACCCGAGTCCGAATATCCAACCCCCACATACAAAGCCAGATAGGGTGGGCGGCACGCGCGAGCCTGTCGTCACAGGACTGTGGGGCAGAGACGGGCAGATGCCTGGTGCTCTCTGGCCGGCCAGGCTCACCTAGTGAGTTCCCAGTTCAGTGGAAGACAGCGTCTCATAAAATAAGGTTGAAGAGGCTGGAGAAAGACACTTAACCCTGAGCTATAACCTCACCCGCACAAACACACACAAACAACAGCGGCAGCGGTGTGGCTACACTTTGGTAGTACACGCACTTTTCTAATGTGAACAGAGTCGGGTAGTTTATTGTGTACAAGTTCCCATCCTGGGTTGAGTTTCTGCATGTTGGGCCCATTCCCTGTCGGAGGTTCCAAGCTAAAGCGCCTGCTCTATGCAGGGAAAGGGCAGCCTTGGCTTTTGGGCAGATAGTCGGGCACCTTTAGGCTTCTTATCTCAGCCCTTAACTGCGGTGGGGCAGGGTGAGGCCGTGACTCTGCCTTCTATCACCTGCTTTTACCCTGCCTGGGCATTTTTTGTACCCTAGTGAATGCAGCGCATAATCATTTATCTCTTTTGTGACCAGCACAGAGTTCGGGATCCAGCTTGAATGACTAAAATAGGACCTTTACCCTGTCCAGGCATGGAACGCTTTTCAGTTAGTGTGGTTTGATTTCTTTCTTTCTTTCTTTTCTTTTTTTAAGGCAGGGTCTCTCTGTGTAGCCTTTACTGTCCTGGACTCGCTTTGTAGACCAGGCTGGCCTTGAACTCACAACGATCCGCTTGCCTCTGCCTCCCAAGTGCTAGGATTAAAGGCGTGCGGCACCACAGGCGGGCCTGTGATTTGATTTCCTAATGTGTGATCGAGGCAGTGTGTACTCTCCCATAAATACATGTTTCTGAGAAGAAGCAGAATCCCACAGTTAAGTGATGGTGCACCCCACCCGACCCCCACACACAACCCCAGTTCATGGGGTTGTGACTGGAGGAAGATAGCTGTAATTTTGAAATCAGCTACGTAGTGAGTGCCAGGTTAGCCAGGGCCACACAGCAAGACCCTATCTCAAATACACGGACGGACGGACGGACGGACGGTCAGAGGGACAGACAGATAAACGAATTGTGAGAGCCAAACTTAAAGTGTAACAGGAAGCATGTGTTTGGCTTCCTTGAACAGTCCGGGACAGATCCCTCTGCGCATCGGAGCTGTGGCGCCCCCTGGTGGCTCCACGGAGATTCTTCCAGAAGAATCCTGACATGCAGATTATTTGATTGGGTGGGCTTTCCCTCCTGGCTGCTGGTTGCTTCAGCTCGTCACAGCAAGCTCAGCGTGTCTTTGAAATCAGTGAGATTCAGGGTTTTCATCCCTTCATCCATGGCTTTTTAGATGGAAACCTTCACTCACATCCTTATTATCCATGTTCCACTCCCACTGTCAAAACATGGATCCTTCTCATGTTTTGGGGGAGAGCCCACCGTAAGGTGAGGCTCATGGAGTTGTGGAACAGGGATTGTTCAGGGCATGGGTCTGCGCAGGTTCCTGTGAGCATGTCTCTGGGCTGATGCCCCACAGCCACAAGCAGCATGAGATCTACGCAGCCTCTTAGCCTCTAGAAGCAACTTGTGCTTCTTAAAAGCCGCGCAGCACATCGAATTATACACACACGAGCCTGCGAGCCTGCGGAGGACTATGCTCTCTTTTGTCTTTGTAGCTTAGGGCTCAGCATAAAGTCTCACCAAATAGTATGTAGTTAACACCCACTAATTGACAAATTAGTGACTAGGCTCTTGTGACTAGGTGACACATGGAAAACCTGTATACTCAGGTAGAGTCCTTAGACATAAAAAAAAACACGCGTTTACCAAAATATTACCGTTTTTCAACCTTTCTTGGGGAGGATAAACTGAATTCTTTAGCTAGATCAGACCTGCTTAGAGGACAACAATGGTTTAATTTCTTAAAAAATGATTTAATGATTTTTATTGTATGTTTATGGGTCTTATGCTCGCATGTAGGCATATGCACCATGTGTGTGCCTGGCACCCAGGGAAGCCAGAAGAGGCATGTTAGATTCCTTAGGCCTGGAGTTACAAACAGCTGTGAGCTGCTGTGTGGGAGCTAAGACTGGAACCAGCAAGTGCTCGTAACTGCTAAACCATCTCTCCAGGCCATATGTTTTAATGTCTGATGGGCTCCTAGGAGCAGCAATACTATGGGATGTTGAGCTCATTCATTCTGGATGTTGCAGAGATGCTAGCACTCTGAGCTGCAGGTGACCCGACTCTGCTGGCCCTGAGGGGGCGGTGTCTAAAGCAAGGCTGGGTGTGCATCCGGCAGCAGCGATGTAAGTGGGATTTAGCAGAGACCTCACTGAACTTGAAGCTCTCTGCCAACTGCAGTGGCACAAAGTCCTAAACAGTCTTGGGGTTCTAGGATATTTAGGTCTTTTGAGCTATTTGCCATAACATTGCTTACGAAAAGCTATGCAAGTTTAGGAGAAAGGCTGTGAACCAGTGCAACTGAGCTGTAGGCTGACGTTCACTCACCCCTGAGAAAAATGACTCCTCCCTTGTGCTACAGTATCCCTTCAATGCTCCTGTGCTTTGACATTCTCTTCTCATCCACCCTCTCCTCCTCCGTCAGGTCAAATAGACCTCAGGTCAGTGCCGGCCTCTGCTTTTTCTGTAGGAGGAAGTGCACCCTCTGCTCTTCCCAGCACCCTAGCTCACCCACCATGTCTTGCTCTGACACTGACTCCACTTTAATCTCCACCCTGATTATGTGGGGCCAGAGATGAGTGAGAAGAGAATGGATGTCTTTCTCTGGTCCTGCCTGATGGTCCGCATGCCTATAATCCTAGCAACCTGGGAGGCTGAGGCAAGATGGTACCTGCACATCTGAGATCCTACGGCACTGTGGCTCTGCCTTTAAGAAATGAACAGATGAGAGAATAAATGACGCCACTCTAGCACTGGGCCTCAGGAGCTCCCTGCTCCTTCTCATGTCCTTCTCTTCTGCTTCTGGACATCTTGGTTTGCTGCTGTCTTGGAGTGCTGGCAAGTGACATGAACTAGCTAATAAAATGAACAGGTGTGTGTGTGTGTGTGTGTGTGTGTGTGTGTGTGTGTGTGTGTGTGTGTGTTCAACCACCCCCCCACCCGCCTGTCCATCCCCTGCTCCCTGTCCTGTGCATCCTGGATTCCCTAAAAGCTTCTGGGTATCTTTGTATTTTTTCCTACCGGGTGCGTTTCTTTACAATCTTTACCCTCTTCCCAGAAAGATGCTTGGTGGACGGCCATTGTTTCTTGGTTTCCTGGGATCTAAACAACAGGGATGTGGGTAAAGTTTGGACATTAGTCCCAACAGAGCCAACTACTACCTTCTCTTTTCTATAGTGTTCATGAAACCCTCCATGCAAACAAAACCCTATTGGACAGGCTCAAAAGTCAGAATATGTCTGTATTTGGAATGACTATGTATGCAGACAGGGCCTGTGGTGCTATGCACACATCTGTATGTAGGTATATGCGTGATATATTTAGCTGATATCGATGGCGTGTGCATATGTGGCTGGACTGAGATACGTGTATAAAGTAAAGAAGCTGGAGAAGTCACTTCCTATTTCTGCTGGTGCCCTTGTGTCTCTGTGTGTATGTACATGTACTTATGCATATGTGCCTGTGTGTGCCTCTGTGTGTATTCATGCATGCGGGTAGTCAGAGTTGGGGTAGGAACTGCAGAAGTGTTGCTTCAAACGTGAATCACTAGGATTGCCTCTGGTACTAAGATTGTACCAGAGAGGCAGGACAGTAGCTGTAGAATGAAACTAAGCAAACCCCTTCTCCTCACTCTGACAAAGCCTTGGAATCCACTCAGCCACTTCCTTCATGCTTACGGGGCCATTAGAGGAATTAACTGTACAACGCATAGCACAGCCTAAAGTGTCTCAGTAGTAAAGTGATGGGCATATACATGGCTTCAATAATTAACTACAAAACATGGATCCACTTGAAGTGCATTTGGTTGACATGGTTTAAACCTTGGGAGGTCAAGTGGAGAATAACGTTCAATCAGTGGTTTAGTATATCAGAAATTCCAGGGTTTCAGGAATTAAAAGGTATTAAAAAGCAATCATGTCAAAGTAGACTTTCTTGTTACTTGAGTGGTCTTGACTTGCTAGGAAAATCTAAGGTCAAAAAGACCCTTTGGGGGTGTCCAGGAAGACCCCTTGTCCTTTCTGGATAAACAGAGTAAGGCCCCAGGTAGCAGGAAGGCTGCCTGACAAAAGAAGGCCAGGGTCTTCGGTATAGCCAGAACCACTACCCGAAGCAGGAAATGCTGCTGAAGATGACAGAGATGGATTCTGGCTTGAACAAGCATACGTAATAAGACTCAGAAACTCTCCTGCAACCCACAGCATCCTTTTGGTGCTTCCCTGTGCAATTTTCAACCTCAGGTTTGCTGCAAATGACATCAGATGATGTAAAAACTCTAGGTGTCGGGTCCAGCCTCTACCGCAGCATCCCAAGAAGGTAGAATCACCAAGTGTTCATCACAAACTGTAGAGCTAGGTTCCCATAGAAGCATCATAATGAGCTGAACATGGTGGTGCTTGCCTAGAATCTCATCCCTTAGGAGGCAGAGGCAGGAAAGATAGTGGCTGTGGATTCAAGGCTAGTCTGATCTACAGAGTGAGTGCCAGGACAGTGAGGGCTACACAGCAAGACCTTGTCTCAACAAACCAGCCAGCAAACAAAAAAACAAGCCCACAGAACTGCAGCATGCACATGTTTTAGCTGGCTTCAGTTACAGATATTCCCTCTTTGGGGAGATTGCTCTCTTTCTGACAGTGTGAGATCAATTACTTTAGAATGGCACAAAATTTTTCCTGATTCTTAAAAAGAATGGCTTTAAGTGATCATTTGTTTTTTTGGACAAGGAGTAATTTGCTACTATTTCCTTTAAGGAACAAAGAAGTCTATTTTAAAGATACCAGACTCTAGTTACAATCAGATTACTTTTGGAACCTTATTTATATCCCCTATTCTTGGCAATTAATAATCATTGGCTTCATCTTGAAACAAATTTAAAATAAACTATAGAACAAGAGTGAGAGGAAGTGGACTGTCTTGCCATGCCAGGCTAATAGTGATAGGGTTGGTGAGATGGGACCAGAAATGAGTCTCAGGGTCTTTGGGTCTCGTAGGACTTGGACTTCCGGTTTGATGCAGATACGGGATGCAGCCTAGTGAGTCTTGCAGATGTTCTTTCTTAAAAAATCTAACTCAGTGCGTCTCAACCTTCCCAAGCCTAAAATTATTTCCTTGTTACTTCACAACTGTAATTTTGCTACTGTGATGAATCATAATGTAAGTACCTGAAATGCAGGATGTCTGATATGAGACCCCCAAAGAGATTGTGACTCACAGGTTAAGAACCGCTGACCTAAGTGGTTTACTGTCAATCATGCTCCTAAACAGAATGTAGTGTAAGCTTGGCTTTTCTTCATGCTTCTTGATCCCTGTCTTTGTTTGGGTAGTTATAAGCAGCAGAACTAACTCGACTTAAAAATGAATTATTGTAAAACTAAGATGTAGGCCAGGCGTGCTGGTGCATGCCTTTAATCCCACCACTTGGGAGGCAGAGGCAGGCAGATTGCTGTGAGTTTGAGGCCAGCCTGGCCTACAAAGCAAGTCCAGGACAGCCAAGATAACACAGAGAAACCCTGTCTTGAAAAAACAAAAACAAAACAAAAAACCTAAACAACAAACCAACAATAAAAAGCTAAAATGTAGCTGCTGATGACCCAGAGGGAAAGTGTGGAGACCTACATGTTACTTAACTGTTTGAGGGTCTGTCTGAAGCGCCTTTTTCTCTTCCTTCAGAACTTGGGCATAGGTGAGAGGTATGTATGGGTTTTTAACTAAAGTGGAGATTAAAAACTCACATTTGTCCCCCAATGAAGATGGTTGGAGGACACAGTCTTGACCCTGTGGCCAAGTGCCCACAACCTATGAGCAAGACCTACAATGCAGACACAGGTGGCCTAGCTGGTGTATGTAGCCCATGCTCCTGTTACAGACTCGGGCTCTCTACACCCTGACAAAGAACAGTGTCCCTCCTTCCCAACTCCAGGGAAGAATAGGTGGAAAGAAACCAAAGTCGTGGCCTGGAGCACACCAGGATCCTTGTATAGTCTTCTTGATACACAACAGGAGAGAAGATGAACATAGAAACAGCTTAGAAACAAAGGGCAGTTCTGTAGGGTGCAGAGACTCACAGCACTGTGTACTGTGTAACATGGTATAGTCTGTGCAGTGCACAGTCTAGGCGGCTGTAAGATAGGGTTTCACTAACCAGAGTTAATATAGTATCTTTGCTCTGAAGAGCCTTTATTAACTTCCACCTCTTCAAAATATTTGCTTTGAATACTCATTCCCTACCCCCAAGCCCATGCCTTTAACAAATGTTCTCATCTCCTGAGATGGATTCTCACTTAGTTGGTTTTAGAGGGACAGTTTATATTTGATAGAACTATGTCACGTATGCATGGTGGCAAGGTTAGGTAGAGCCAATGCTCATATATTGTTCTCCGGTGTCTTTAACATGCAGACTTAGGAGTGAAGAGGGCACACAGTGACACAAAGCCAAGAGTACAAAGAAGCACTTTGTAGGAGTGTGGGGAAAGTGGACACTGGAGAAACTGAGAGTCGTGAATGGAATAGGCAGAGGAGGGAGAGAAGATTCTAGAATGTTACCACCAGCTATTCATTCCACCACACATGCTTTTGAAAATAATTTCTGTTACTGTGAAATTGTGTTCTGGACCTTGAGGTGTGTTTGTTTAGCCCTTAGACACCAGAGATCACATTGCACTGAAGTGGGTGTGAGGAATGAGCTCAGGGGATGCAGAGGATTAGATGGGATAGGATAGGATAGGATGGGGTGGGCTGAAATGGGATAGAAGGGTAGGATAGGATAGGTAGAATGGGATGGGATGGGATGGAATAGGATAAGTTAGGTAGGATAGGTAGGATAGGATTTTCAGCACTGGGAACTGGGCGCATTTGAGCTCTTTCATGCAAAGCCAGAAGGAGCGCTTATGACATAGAAGATTTGGTTATCAACTCTGGCTTTCTTTGAATGACTCAACCTTAGCACACCTTATTGTTTTGGGGGAGGGGGAGCTAATAGGTGTCTGTGCCACACCTTCCACACAGCACACCCATCCAAGTTGTACGTTTCAGTGTTACCAAACACAATGTAATCAGCTGTAGAGTACATTCAGCTCCTACTGAAGAAGCCCTCATACGTCTATCCTGACTTCCCCACAGCCCGCAGCCCCAGTTTTTAGCAACCGCTAATCCGCTTTCTGTTTGTATCGTGAGTAGTGGTTTGAATGAGAACATCCCCCATAGTCTTGGGGTGTTGGAACAGTTGATCCCCAGTTGTTGGCGTTGTTTGGGGGAGGATTTAGGGGGTGGGGCTTTGCTGGAGGAATTATGCCACACTGGGCTTTGAGGGTACATATTCCTTGCTCCTCTTCCAGTTTGTGAGCTCTGCTTCCTGCTCTTGTTAAGATGTGAGCTCTCAGCTTCCTGCTCCTGCTCCTGTGGCTGCCGCTGCCATGGCTCCTCACCACAATGGACTCTTATTCTGCTGGAACCAAAGTCCAAATAAACTTCCTTCTGAGATGAAATATCTTGGTCAGAGAACTTTACCACAACACATCTTTTTGTTGTCGTGATAAAACTAACATAAACAATACATTGGTTTACCTGTTTGGGACACTTTACACATGTGAAACTTGGTAACGTGACTCTTGTGATGGTTCTTTCCCTTAGAGTAACGTTTCAGGCTTTTGCACAGTGTGGCACGTGTGTACCTTCTAGATGCTGAAAGAGAAGTATTTTAGATATGTTAAACCTCCAAGAACACTGACTCTTTTCCAACCACAAGTTTTAATTTTCTCTTTAAAAATTCTTTTTTTCTGCAAGATGTTCTCAGAAGTTCCTGTTAGCTATGCAGAATTTAAGTCACTATGGGGCAGCATTTATTTTTATTTATTTATTTTTAGACAGGGTTTCTCTGTATACCCTTGGCTGTCCTAGACTTGCACTGTAGGCTGGGCTGGCTTTGAACTCACAGGGATCCACCTGCCTCTGTCTCCCGAGTGCTGGGATTAAAGGCGTGCGTCACCACCGCCCGGCTGCATATATTTGTTATGTCTTTTTTTTTTTTTTTCATTTTACATCTTGATCATAGGCCCCTTCTTCCTCTCTCTCTCCTCCCCATCCCTCCCTCCCTCTTCCCCTTCTTCCCCTCCCCTACTTCTCAGAAAAGGGGACCACCCACCACCACTAACCTAGCCCAGCACATCAAGTCACATCAGGACTGAGCAGCATCTTCTTCCCCTGTGGCCTGGCAAGGTGGCCCCACCAGGGAGAAGTGATCAAAAAGCAGGCAACAAAGCCCATGTCAGAGACAGCTCACACTGTCCTTACTAGGGAATCCACAGGGAGACCAGGCTGCCCATCAGCTACATCTGTGTAGCTAGGGGACCAAGGTTCAGGTCCACATATGGTCCTTGGTTGATGCTTTAGTCTCTGCAAACCCCTCTGGGCCCAGGTTAGTTGGCTCTGTTGGTCTTCTTGTGGAGCTTCTGTCCCCTCTGGGTCCTTCTGTTGTTCCCTCACGTCTTTCACAGGACTCCCTGAGCTCCACCCAATGTTTGGCTGTGAGTCTCAGCATCTGTTTTGATCTGCTGCTGGGTGGAGCCTCTCAGAGGACAGCTATCCTAGACTCCTGTCTATAAGCATAGCAGAGTATCCTTAATAGTATCAGGGGTTGACTCTCTCCCATGGGGTGGGTCTTAGGTTGGTCCAGGCATTGGTTGGACAGTCCCTCAATCTCTGCTCTATTTTTATCCTTGCACATCTTGTAGACAGAGTAATATTTGGGTCAAAGTTTTTGTGGATGTTGGTGTTGGTGTTTCCCTCCCTGCTCTAGGAGTCCTATCTAGAGGGTGGCCTCTTCAGTATCTATGACCGCAGCTACTATAGGAGTCTCGGCTGGAGTCACCCCCCTGTCCTCCCAGGAGCCTCCCCCTGTCCTGTGTCTCCAGCTTGTCACAGAGATGCCCCTGCCCAAGATTTCTCTTCTCTCTGCAAGTCCTCTCCTTTCCTGCCCCTGCTCTCCCCCGGCCTGCTCTCCACCCTCATTTATTTGTTACATCTTAAAGCATTATTTTGAGCTCAAAAACTGCAACATTTATAGAATTTTAATTTACAAATCCAATCATATCAGGACTAACTAATGAAACTGAAAGTATTTTAATCAATTAGAGCTGAATACATATTATTCCAAAGTTGGCATAGGAAACGTCATAACTCAAACCCTTCCTTTAATCTACCATCTTATACTGGATTTATGTATGATGAAGTAGGTTTAAGTGATGTAGTTATTATGGGTGTAGATATTTTCTAGATCTAATGGTCTCTTTGTAGGAGAACATGTTTTCTCTTTTGCCACTCACATTTTGCTTGGCTGGCGAATTGGTTACTTTTCTATTGCTGTGGTAAAATACCACAACTAAGGCAACTTATAGAAGACAGGGTTTGTTTGGGCTCACAGTTCTAGAGGGTTAGGTCCATGATGGTGAGGTGAAGACGTGGTGGCCAGCGTACAAAGGTAAGGGTGGCCTTGAGTCCCAAGCATGAAGGAGAGAGAAAGAGAGAGAGGGAGGAAGAGAGAGAGGGCACAAACTGGGAATAGCAGGAGACCTTGAACTCTCAAAGCTTACCGCTAGGGATATACTTGCTCCAACAAGTCTCATCTCCTTATCCTGATGAACTGTGATATGAATTGGGGACCAAGTGTTCCAATTTCTTAGGCTATGGAGGACATCTTATCTGAACCACCACAGTTGGTTAGTTTCAAAATCTTCCAAAGATATCGGGAAGTATAATTCCTCACAAGTCCACGTTAGGCCCAGAGAGATTGCTCATCAGTTAAGTGCACTTTTCTTGCAGAGGATCTGGGTTTGGTTCCTAGCGCTTATATCATTCATTGGTCATGACCACCTAATTCCAGTTTGGGGATCCAATGTCCTCTTCTGGCCTCTGTGGACACTGCACGCACATGATGCACTTACATAAGTTCAACCAAAACACCCACACCCATAAAAATAAAAATAGGAATAGGGCTTCCTCAAGACCCAGCTATTCCACTCCTTGGAATATACCCAGAAGATGCACTACCACACAACAGGGACATATGCTCAACCATGTTCATCGCTGCCTTATTCATAATAGCCAGAACATGGAAACAACCTACGTGCCCCTCAGTAGAAGAATGGATAAAGAAACTGTGGTATATTTACACTATGGAATATCACTCAGCTATTAAAAACAAGGAATTTCCGAAATTTGTGGACAAATGGATTGAACTAGAAATTATCATAGTGAGTGAGTTCACCCAGAAGCAAAAAGAGTCAAATGGTATATACTCACTTATATCGAGACACTAGTCCAAGGGGTACGCCCCCATGAAAAACTTTACCTACCAGGAAAGTGGGTCAGAGGAGAGAAAATCCTATTGAGACTTTAGGGGTGAGAAGCCTGGGAGAATGAGGAAATAGAAGGATCCAGAGGGTCCTGGAAAACTACAGGCGGGTCTGGGCTCTGGGGTCCTCCTCAAACTATGGCACCAGCCAAGGAAAATATAGGCAGTAAACTTTGAACCCCTACCCAGTCTAGCCGATGGACAGGACATTTTCCACCGTTAAGTGGAGAAGGGGATCTGACTTTCACACAAACTCTGGTGCCCCATATCGGACCATGTCCCTTGGATGGGGAGGCCTGGTGGCACTCAGAGGAAAGATAATAAGTCACCAAGAAGAGACTCGATACCCTAGGAGCATATACAGGAGGAGGAGGTCCCCCTCAGTCACAGACATAGGGGAAGGGAGTAGAGGGGGAAGCGGGAGGGAGGAAAGAAAGGGAGGATACAAGGGATGGGCTAAGAATTGAGATGTAATATGAATAAATTAATTTAAAAAATGTCAAAATAAAAATAAAAATAAAAATAAATAAATCTCTTTATAAAAAGGAAGTCAGGTTGAATTACTTCTCCTTAAGGGACAAGATACTATTCAGTAGTAGGCTGCTATGGGGAGCTCCAAGTGGCACATCCCAGACCAGGCAGGTCTTTTGGGGTTCAGCTGAGAGCATTAAGAACCTCTGGAATTGCCAACAGGCTTGTGCAGTCTGAAGTAGCTTAGACAAAGTCACTTGGATGAAAAGAAGGAGGAGGAGGAGGAAGAGGAGGAGGAGGAGGAGGGGAGGAGGAGGAGGAAGGGGAGGAGAAGGAAGAGGAGGAGGAGGAGGAGGAGGAGGAGGAGGAGGAGGAGGAGGAATGTATTAGTCCCTGTGGTAGGAAACCTGAAGGCCGGAGTTCATCTAAAAGAGCTGCGTAGAAAGCGTTCAGGGTTCCTAGCTGCGGTTTGCCCCTCTCTCATCTTCACATGATCATTTCAGCCCTAACCCTTCCAGTGATGGCCTGGGCCTACCTTGTTATCCTGTTCCTTAGAGGACATGACTCATGGCAGGGCTTACTTAATTCCCACTGTTCCTGTCTCACCCCACAGGGATGGGATTCCATTCTTCTTTATGGGGCTCATCTCCATTAGACCATTTTGCCTTGAGAAGAGTATTCTTATACCAGTAACCTTATGTGATTTGTACTACTTCCCATACCAGCTATGCCTGGCTTCACCTGCACTGAGGCCTTTTCTCTTAAAGGTGAGTTCAGTTCATATCTCCTTTAACTGGGGATTGGAAAGTAGAAAGGGTTACCCTAGAGAGGGGTCACAGCAGCTCACGGGGTGAGCCTCTGCAATGCAAAGGGACGTCCGTGGGAAGATGTACTTTTATTTCAAAGAACATCGTACTGGTCTTCATCCAAAATATTTGAAAGCAGATGAGGCGTTTGAATTGTAAGCATACTGCCCAGCATGTAAGTTTGGTGGAGGGGGAAAAAAAAAAAGACAGACTTTTGTTTTTACAGAGGTAGCTAAATCACTTCCTTCTGGGAACAGAGACTCTGTCTCTTCTCTGCGGTCTGAGCTTGTCCTTTTTGGTTGCCTGTTCTGTTCCTCACAAGTTAGATACCACAATTCACCAAGTCTAGTTGGATTTTAGTCACACCGCATTATCTGTGAGGATCTTCTATAGTTGAATGAGTCCTGGGGAGAGCACAATACAGTTGGTGTCCAGGAGGGGGCAAAGTTAACCACGAATTCACTGGCTCACAACCATGGTCACGCTCTTCTTCATTATAAATGCTTGAAACTAACCAACTAGGACATCAGTGGTCCTGTGTCAGGTAGTTTATATTTTGTGGTTGTGCATCATCATTCATTCCACTTAAAGTAAATCTGAGGGCTGGCAACTTGGCTCAGTTAGTAAAACATTGGCCTTGAAAGCCTAAGGATCTGAGTTCGGATCCCTAGCACCCACATGAAAGGCCAGGAGAATGGTAACATGCTCCTGTAATCCCAGCACTTCGGAGGCAGAGCCAGGCAGCTCCCTGGGGCTTGCTGGCTACCCAGTCGAACCAATAAGAGACCAAGTCTCAAAAAACAAGGTGAAGAGTCACTGTGGAAGATAAATGACATCACATGACATCAACCTCAGATCTTCACATGCACACATATATAATGCATACCCACCCACAGGCCTTCCACATGTACAAGTACACGTACATGTACACACACACATGCCACACACATACAAGCATGCATGCACACATTGAATAAAATAAGTCTGAATTACTCATTTTGAATCTGGATAAAAGTTTTGTGTTTTTTTTTTTTAAGATACTGAATTGAATAATTGTACATTGAATCCAACAGCAGTTGTCAACTTAAATTAACTAAAATAAAGCAGAATTTCCTCCTAACTTTATGCTGTAGTTTTATAATATCTCAGAGAAATGCAAGACAAATTAGCAGTAATCTAGTTGGTATTTACTTGTGCAATGGTCACCTTCTGTGTATGAATCTACACATGTCTACTCTGTATTTGCACTAAAGTTTAATGGTGAGCAGTAAATACAATGCTGTTGGGTTTGATCTTTAGCTTGGGTTGCCCAGCATCTACCCTCCCCCTTCCCAGCTGCTGCTGGTACCTCTTTCTACTCCATGTACTCAGGGGATGCTCACTTTGCTTTCAGAGACAAGGCCTGATAGGTTTACTCCAGCTAGCATCTTATTAGTACAAGAATGGACACAGCATCCTTTAGATACATACAAAGGAAAGGGAGATGTCTGTGATTCCTTTCCAGCCACTTCCCTTCTCCTCCAAGTGTCATCAGAATAAATCCTCTTTTGTGGAGGAGGCAGTCATTGGAAAAAGTCTTTGTCAAGGAGGGGAGAGCTGAGAGGATTCTGGGAAGGAGAGCTAGGATCTTGATGCCATTGTGGGAGGCCCTCAGAGCAGGCATATTTTTGGACTGTGAATTGGCTCGAACAAACATATTCCCACCTCAGGGTCAGTCTGTTCAGAACGAGCCTTTTGCTGCTTGTAGCCCAATGACCTCAATGTATGCTACAAGCACAGACAAGGAACCAGCTTAAAACAAGCACACAGAAGTCCAACCTAGGCTTGGCAAAGGCAAGTGAAGGTATAGAGAGCTTCCAGAGGCTGGCGAGACGGCTCAGCAGGTAAGAGCACGTACTGCTCTTTCTTCAAGAGCTTGCTTCCAGCCAGGGCTGGTGGCGCATGCCTTTAATCCCAGCACTCGGGAGGCAGAGGCAAGGCAGATCGCTGTGAGTTTGAGGCCAACCTGGTCTACAAAGTG
Source organism: Acomys percivali (assembly GCA_907169655.1). NCBI lineage: Eukaryota > Metazoa > Chordata > Mammalia > Rodentia > Muridae > Acomys > Acomys percivali. Next base: position 31,372,708 of record OU015742.1, on the reverse strand, counting down.
AGTCCAGGACAGCCAAGGCTAACACAGAGAAACCCTGTCTCGAAAAACCAAAAGCAAAACAAAAACAAACAAACAAACAAACAAAAAGAATTTGCTTCCTAGCACTTACACAGGGACTGCTCCCAGCCTCTTCTAACTCCATCCCCAAGGGATCCATTGTCTCTCATCTCCGTGCCTCTGCATGTGCACACGTGCACCCCCCCCCAAACACACATGATTTAAAGCAATACAAACAAATCTTAAGAAGGGCATAGCGTCTAGGCCTTTTGGCTAAGACCAAATGCAGAGGGCACTCTGCTGTTACTATGAAAGCCTGTCGGTGCCCAAGGTACTTAGTAATGGTTGCCATGCTATACCTGGCCTACCCACATTTCTCTGTCATTGTTACTAACTCTTAAAGTTATCATGCAAAGGCGTGGGCTTCACTAGTGCACTCTCATGACTATGTGCCTTTAAGCTGTGTTCTCATTGTGCCCACCTCCGCTCTTCTCCATCGCTGCCTTGGTCCTTTGTCTGGTCCTTCTTCCCCCCTTTTTTCCCCAAATAGTCCCTCTTCTGATCACATGTCACACGTATTCCATCACCCTCTCTCCCCTCACCTTAAGATGTCTTCCTTTCCTTTCATGATCACCTCTCTAGTTTCATCTTCTTGTTCCCTCCCCATATATATATATATATATATATTCTGATTTTTAAATTAATTTTAAACATTTATTCACTTTACACCCTGATAGTAGGCCCCTTCTTCATCTCCTCCCTGTCCCACTATCCCTCCCTCTACCCCTCCATATCCCTCCCTTAGTCCTCAGAAAGGGGGAGTCCTCCTCCCCTACCAACTGACCTCAGGCTATCAAGTCTCATCAGGACTGCCTGCATCCTCTTCCTCTGTGGCTTGCCAGGGGTAAGTGATGGAAGAGCAGGCAATTAAGACCATGGCCAAGACAACCCTGGCTCCCCTTATTAGGAGACCCATATGGAGACTGAGCTGCCTATCAGCTACATCTGCCCACATCTGCATATGGGAAAAATATGCCCTGTTTGCATTTCTATATCTGGCTTATTTCACTTAGCGTAATGATTTCCAATTCCATTCGCTTCCTCCCAGCCTAACCCCAAGAGAGCCCAAAGGCCTTAGCTGAAAGCCCAGAGACCATGGAGAGACATCTCTGAAGAGTCTCCCATGTTGCCTCTTCCTGTAGTCTTGTCTGTGGCACTCTATGGACAGAGGTAGCTGTCCCTCCACCAAATGCGAACCTTGACAAAGCAGCCTGAGATACCGCCAAAAAAGCACTTGGCTTGGGGTTGGGGAAGCTGGATGTATAAGGTCATGCAGTGGTATGAAATTATCCACGTCTGGTTCATTTAAAACAAATGCTGCTATGGTTCTTGGGACTCTGGAGATGAGTTATAAATGGAGGGAGGAGAATTGCAGTTTTGCGATTCTGTTTGCAAAGATTTGAAAGACCAGGTTTGCAAAGATTTGAAAATGTGGTCTGACACTGCATTCAAAGCAAGCAGGCATGAAAAGTGCTGAAATCAAGTCCCATTAAGAGGAGAGGATGCAGACATCGGCTTGCTGACAATGCAAAGCTCAAATGACTGGTTTTGAAGGCTGGCTTGCTGGATACCACACGATCTGTGACAAGGAATGCCTTTGCAGCGTGCTGCAGGGCTGGATATTTGCAGTTGTACACTAATGTCACAATGAGACATTATTTGGAGGATCAGTGATGAGAAATCATGTGGAAATCTTGGCATTTCATTGATCCTTGTGTGGAAATTCATTAGGCGCTCTTTTTGGCATCCCAGCTAAGTACTATTTGGATCCCACTACTCCCATTTCTGCAAGATCCAACTGCTCTCCCTTCACCGAGAAAGCCATATTCAGACTCTGAGGCCTCTTTCAAGGCTTATAGTACTCTGCTACGTTGGAAGAGGGTCAGCACTAGATGCCATAAACTTGGGCTGGCCTGGGATTGGAGGGGTAATCTGGCTGAAGGACTTCTGGGAATATAGTGTAAGTCTTAGCCTTATTGTATTCCTACATGACCAGCACCCGCCTCTCCACCAAGGAGGCATTATAATTATTTGGACAGTCGCTGGTTAGCTTACTGGCCTTCTAGTTGCTAATGCTGTAGGCAACTACACACTGGTTAAATGTATTGACTGTTAAATATGCTACCCAACAATGAAAGAGGCCTTTGTACAAATTGCAATTGTGTACTTTCTTGGTTTTATTTTTCCATTAGTACTGATGATTTCCGTTGAATGAGATGCATCAGTGGTTGTTTTTAGGATGAGTAACCCTCAGTAGAGTTCCTTTCATAATCCCCAAACACTGCAAATTATGAATAAAAAATTACATATTAAGAAACAAAATTGCAGCCGGGTGCAGTGGCACATGCCTGTAATCTCAGCACTCAGGGAGACAGAGGCAGAGGCAGGTTGTTCTCTGCGACTTCAGTTCAGAGGCCAGCGTGGTCTACAAAGAGAGTCCAGGACATCCAGAGCCACACAAAGAAACCTTCTCTCTCTCTCTCTCTCTCTCTCTCTCTCTCTCTCTCTCTCTCTCT
>OU015742.1:31355743-31370125 GCA_907169655.1 Acomys percivali | reverse complement strand
TCTCTCTCTCTCTCTCTCTCTCTCTCTCTCTCTCTCTCTCTCTCTCTAAAGAAAAAAAAAGAAAGAAAAGAAAAACTAAATTCCTTTCAAAACTGTTTTTACTGAACTACACTGACACACAATAAATGAAACACACCTCAAACATGTAACTTCCTACATGTTGACACAGTTACACATAATTTTCAAATACCAATCATCTTCAAATGCTTTTTCCGAAGCTCGGCTGTCCTCATTTCACCTGACAGCCCCCATTCTCACAGTCTCCAGGCAACCGCTGGTCCCTTTCTGTCACTAGGAGTTACTGAGTATTCCTTCAAACTCTATGTAAATGAATATTCATGATCCACTCTTTTGAAAGCCAACTTCTTTCACTTCTGATTAGTTTGGAATGCATTCATATTAATTTGGGTATCTGTTTATTTCTTTAATTGGTAAGTCACATTTTACTACCATTTGTTCGCTCATTCCATTTACATTTCAATGGACATTATTGTTATGAAGTCATGTCCAGCTTGGGGCGATCATAAATAGTGCTATGAACATTCCTGTGCAAGTCTTTGGACATAGGCTGGCCTGTCCTCTGCATGGATGTGTCGCTGTAGAGTGGAGGCTCTTACGGCAGATGCTTTTCAGCATTGCAGGAAGCCATGAGTTATCTTCTGAAGTATTTCATACTCACCAGCTTGCATTTCTCCTGGATATATGCCACTGCATACTGGTTTACATTTCATATGGCCAATCTTTTTGTTTTTTGAAAATCTTAGCAATTCTAAAGGTATGCAATGGTCTTTCATAATTTTAATTTGCATCTGTGAAAACTTACTGAATATAGTTTTGTGTGATCTGTTGTCTGTGTATATTCTTCAGTAAGATGTATTTACTCAAATCTTTTGCTGTTTTGGAGACTGTGTTCTTTTTAAAAAAATATTTGCGATTTAATATTTCTTTATATATTCTGGATACAGGTCAGGTCTTTTTTTTTTTTTTTTTTATCAGATACGAGTTGCAAATATTTTCCCAAAGTCTATGGTTTGTTTTTAATTTTCTTAAAACTTTTAAAGATAAAAAGTAATTATGATAAAGCACAATGCATCCATGTTTGCTTTCCTGAGTTGTGACTTTAGTCATATGTCTTTGAAGTCTGTGCCTAATTTAAGATCTCTAAGACTCTCCTCTACATTCTCTCTTACAAGGTTGTGGCTTTGGGTTATATTTAGGTCTCTGAGACATTTTAACTTTAGATGTGATATATGATCGAACTGTAGATATAGCTTTACTAGAGAGATAAATTTTAAGAAAATATAGTGACAGAAACTTCAGTGTTGTCCTTAGTTACTTATTATTCTTCCTAAGCACACGGGAAGAGGCGTTTCCCAGTTTTCTTACTATGCTGGTTAGTCCTGTGTCAACTTGATACACAAAATTGAGTTATCTGAAGGGAGGCAACCTCAATAGAGATTCAGCTGTAAGGCATAGTCTTAATTAGTGATTGATCTGGGAGGCCCTAGTCTGTTGTGGGTGGCTCTATCCCTGGACTGGTGATCCTGGCTTCTATAAGAAAGCAAGTTGTGCACGCCTGTAATTGCAGCACTCAATGAGGCAGAGCACGTGGATTGCTGTGAGTTTGAGGCCAGCCTGGTCTACAAGGCAAGTCTAGGGTAGCCAAGGCTACAGAGAAAAACCTTGTCTTGAAAAATAAATAAATAAATAAATAAATAAATAAATAAAAAAGAAAAAAAAAAAAAGAAAGCAGGTTGAACAAGCCATGGGAATCAAGCCAATAAGCTGCACCTCTCAAGGTCTCTGCATCAGTTCCTGCCTCCTGGTTCCTGCCCTGTTTGAGTTCCTGTCCTGGCTTCCTTTAATGATGAACAGCAATATGGAAATGTAAGCCACATAAATCCTTTCCTTACAGTGTTTCATTATCTCTTTGATGATGAGTTGACAGGCTCAGTTGATTGTTCCTGCTTGAGACTTTGCAAATTATTGGCTTTGCCCCCTCCAGGACTATAGTTGGTTATCTGATGGCTCAGCTTGAAATGACCAAAATGATGGCTATGTCCTGTGATCTTATCTAAGTTCACCAAATAGTTTCTTTACACTTGGTCTCTACATGCGTGTCTGTGTGTGTGTGTGTGTGTGTATACATATATACATATATACATTATATATACATATATACACAAATGTGCAGCTATGCATCATCATACACACTCATGCATGATCATGCACATTTATATATGACCAACTCTTTAACGACTATACCTGATTGGTTCAACATCATTTCTACTGTATTCTATTGATCAAAGTGATTACTGGGCCTGGATTGAGGAGGAAAATAAATGTAGCTCTTGATGGGACAGTGGCTAAATCACATTGCTGTGTAGCATGTGTCATAAACCTCTTCAGAGAAACAGTTTTTCAAGTCTTCTCATCAAAATGCTCCCTTGAGTTATATCTGTACTGTGGATTTAAAAAACACGTTCTGATATCAAGTGTAAAGCAAACATTTATGATTGTTTCAGGTTTCTATTCCCTTCACTTAAAAAGTAATAATGTAATCTTCCTGCTTATCTTTCTCCACAATACTTAATTGCTTAACACATTTTTTTTCTGGCATTAATGTTACTCCAGCTATCTTACATCACAGCTTAACATTTCGTTTTTCATTTTGTCTTCTCTTTAATAGATATTTTGCATTGTCTCCCCTTCTCTTAGTAGTTTGTTATGTTTGATTATTTGTTTACTGAATCCGTTAATGATGATGGTGTGTGATCTTGATATGCTACCATAAACTATTTATTTTATCACATATTGGAAATTGTGAATCCTTATTCATTAACTCTATTTGCTAACCCTTCTCCCCAACACTCTACATTTCAAATTTCACAAGACCTTACTATTGCTGTTTTGAACAGCCAATATTTATCTCATTTTGCTCTTTCTAGGAGTACTTTTCATCACTTTTACAGTCTTGTGTTTTCATCTGTCATTATTTTCTTTTCACTCAAACAACCCTGAGGTTTCTTTTGACATGAATCTGCTGGAAATAATTTATGCTAATTTTTGCTTTTCAGAAGATATCTTTATTCCCTCATCTCCCTCCCTCCCTCTCTCTCTCTCTCCCTCCCTCCCTCCCTCCCTCCCGCCTCTCTATGTCTCTATGTCTCTCTTTCTGTTTTGTGAGGCAATGCCTCACTTTGTAGCTGTGGCTGGCCTGGAGCACACTATGTAAACCAACCTGGCCTTGAACTCCTGAAGATACACCTACCTCAGCTTCACGGATTCAGGGATTAAGGCATGTAGTGGCCTTGCTTTTATTTCTGGAGGATATTCTTACTGAATCTGGATTTGTAGCTACAATTGGGATTTTGTTGCTTATACATTCATATATGATCAGCAGTGCAACACAAAATCTATGTATGAATTTGAGGTGATTCTACAGATCGATGGATGTAAAGGACAGACCACCTATTTGATCCTACATTCACAATGAAATAATACTCTTGATCTCTTCTTACTAAAGCTGGAACACTGATGCATATATTGGCTCAATGGACTTATTTATACGCCCATGCTGTTATTTTCTAGCTAGAGATAATTATAGTTTCCTTTCAGAAATTTTGTTATAAAAGGCGAGACCTATGTGTGTGGGAGAATTGCCTTATTGGTTAAGTATGGTGGCTGCTTTTCCAGAGGACCTGATCTGGCGCCCTCTGCTGGCCTCCTCCTCCAGGGCACCGGCACACACATGGTACATACAAGGCACAAGCAAGCAAGCGCGAGTACACACACACACACACACACACACACACACACGAAAAAATTAAAAATCTAAAAGTGGAGGAGGGTTCAACATCTAGAATAGAATCATGATATTAAAAAAGATTGACTTCAACACAAAGATGTCATTTTATTATGAACACATGGCTTATGTTTCATTATTTTAAAAAATGTCTATTGTTGCAAACCCGGTTTTAGATTGCACCAAGCATGGATTATTTCCAGGCCTGGGTCCCGAGTGCTATTCCACCGTCGCCATGGCTACCCGCCCCGGAACCTCGGCGCGATGACGCTGGTTTCCGGCGGGAGTTTTAGAGTGACGAACAGCTTTGGGCCAAGCGACCATGAGAGGGCCAGAACTCGGGCCCGAAACTAGCATGGAGGGGGACGTACTGGACACCCTGGAGGCCCTGGGGTGAGTGCTCTCGTGGACCGCCGCCTAGGGGAGCGTACGCCGGCGCAGCGCGTGGCCACTGCGGCTCGGGCGCGCGCGTCTCCCCGGCCTGGCGGTGTGCAAGCAAGTGCGCAGGCCTGTGCGCTCCGGCTAGCCGGGACCCAGCGAGCCGGCGGGAAAGTGCGGCTGAGGCCAGGCTGCGCGGGCCTCGGTCCCTCTGTCCTGCCCATCACGTTCAGCCCGCAGCCGGTTCTTCCCGGGCCTCGGGGGCCTTTTGTGTGGACCTTGATCCCGCGCCCGCCGCACCGCAGTCGCCTCTGGACGGTTGTGTCCCACGCTATTCAATCGGTGGCTTACTCAGGGCTACGAAGGACTCACTCCCGCTAGACAGGAGACTATCTTAGTTGAGTGCGAGCCGTTACATTTCACCTTCTCTGTTCCTTAACGCATGTTTGTGTGATAAGCAGGGAGAAAGGACAGTTTTCAGACTGATATTGGAAGTTTATAATCCAGGGCGCTAGGTGTTATGAGGCCCCCAGGGTTGATGGTAATGAGGCAATCTGGACACGCATTATTACTTGCGTTTTTCCATGTTTGTCTCGTCAACTTAACCCAGCTTTGTCAGCTTTCTTCACTGCTCCATCCCTGGCAACATACCAGAGTAGGGTCTGTCCCAGTGCCTGATTAGGTATGAGTGAAGAAAAAGTTCAAAGGAGCGTGCATACTTGTAAGCAAAGGGCCAAACTGTTGAGGGTTATTAAAGACATCTCTTACTTAATGTTGGTGCCATCTGCACAATCGTTTCTTTTTAGGATAACTGTTCCCAAAGAAGCTTGAAATTGTTAGCCCTGCCCCCTTACTTTTATTCCCTCAAACTTCACCATACCTCTAGCAACTGTTGATAATGCATACTGTGCTGTTACCCAGCGTAACAGAACCTTGCATTTACTGGATCTTGAATAAAATGTTTGTTAAATGAAAGAACAGAACCAGCGATTATTTTAGGGCTGTTTGTGTTTCTGTGAAATTCTCTTAACTAATAATATGAAAGTAAAGTATCTTGAAGTGTTTGGGCTCCAGTTTGGATTCCAAGTCAGACATGTAAAATTTTGGGGCTCTTGTACGTCATTTATGGGATGGGAAGAAAATGGTTTTATTCTCCTTTGATTCCTTAAACTTATTCTTCCTACCATAGTGTGCAAGAAAGTGAAATTTGCTGTAATTTTGACATTTACTGAGAAACACTTCTTTTGTATTCAGTATGGAGAAGTAAAACAGTTGCTCACTCTAGAACTGATATTTCCTGGTATGGCCAAGGACAAGATTTTGAAGTTTTAAAAATCCCCTCTATGATAATGAAATGTGGAAAAGAGTAGTGATAGTTTATGTTGTAATTAGTCACTGTCTTTTCAGATCTCCATGTGGATTGTGAATAATGTATTTTCTATTGTGATTAAGCCATTCAGTTTATCCGTGACAGTGCATGGGATGACTTAAAAAGGAAAACTGTGAAAGACCAATGCAGAGACGTAGTGTGTTACAAAAGAGAACCAGTTAGGAATCAGTTTGCTCTTCCATGAAATGTGAGCATCCTTAAGCAGATGCTCTCATGCCTCGTTAGTTAGAGTGCTCTGTGATCCTGTGAACAGACCATGGCAGCTAGTTGGTCTGGTTGTGCCTTATAACCATGCACGTAGCTGATGAAAAGATTCTGGTCTGGTATATGCCACTGACTCACTGACTCATAATCTTCAGAGGTATATTATGGTCTTGCAGAGGTTATGAAGCCTCACAGCCTAGGTTGAGAAGCACTGTTTATTTCAAGAAGTTATGAGGCATGGGTGTGTCTTGGACACTGTTCTGAGGAGTCAAGTGGTGAGCAAAGCAGACTCGGTTCCTGGTTTCATGGAGCTCACAGTAAAAACAGATGTTGCTGTCTAGTTATACGCTGATATAAGAGCTTCAGGAGAAAGAGCAGGGTGATAGAACGGGAGGCTTATGGGTTAGTGATAGATTCCTGAAGAAGTGGGAGTTGAGTTGAGGTAAAAAGGAAGAGTAGGAATTAACTAAGAGCGATTAGATGGCATTAGCAGGAAGATTACCATGTTGGTAGATATGCAGACCTTGAACCCTTCAGGAGAATGCTGTGTTAGAACAAGGAGAATTACACTAATACTGACTTGAATGCATTGCTACAGAGATTAAATGATTTATAAATGTGCACGTCTAGCCCTGTGTCCAACTTGCAATTTAAATCTCATTAAGGAGGCCAGAGGCATGCTGCCTGCCTCTGACTCCTGAGTGCTGCCATTAAAGACAAGTACCACCACATCCTGCATCGCTTTCCTTTTTTCTTTTTGGTTTCTCTTTGTAGACTTGGCTGTCCTGGAACTCACTCTGTAGATCACGCTGGCCTTGAATTCACAGAGATCAGCCTGCCTCTGCCTCCTGGAGCACTGGGATTAAAGGTGTGCACCACCATGCCGGGCACGCCTTAATTTCTTTTCTTTATCTGCAAAATGTAGATATGAAAATATTCAAAGCTCACAGGCCTCTAATCCCCACCACTCAAGGCAGAGGCAGTCAGATCTCTGAGTTTGAGACCACCCTGGTCTACAGAGTGAGTTCTAGAAAATATTCTTCATGAAATACAGCTCCGTTTCGATTCAGTACATAGTAAACATACAAAAGTGACAACTGTGGTAAGAGGTGGGGATGGGTACCATTGACAACTGAGTGGAAAACCATAGTGGAGAAAGTGTGTGATAATTTATTATCAGTAAATGTTGGATTTTATATCTGCTTTATGTACCTACATACTCAAGGATGCATAGCAAGTGCTCTGGAGGAGAAGGTCACAGGCAGGAAAAGCTTAAGAAGCTGTGCTCTGACTTCTGCAGCTCTGCCTGCAATAAGCTGTATGTGTTTAAGCAAGGTACCAAACAGCATGTAGCAGCTACTTTACCTCAAAGGGAAAAGGCATGTTTATATTTATGTTAAAAATAGTTGCCCCAAATTAAAAATGGTTCCCTATGGGGTAGGAGTCTGTGCAGAGGAGATAAGATTTAGATGGCAAACTAGGGGTGTGGTAACACACACCTGTGATTCCAGCACTACAGGCAGAGGCAGGAAGATTATGAAGCGATCAGCCTGGACTCTGTAGTGGGTTCAAGACCACTGAGGCCCTGTTTAAAAACAGACAAAAACATGGGAAGTAAGATTTGCTGTAGAGCGAAGCTTCGTGCATATATCTGTGAGAATGAGGGTAAACTTTAGATTGTAGTTAAGGAATTAAAGTGATGCGGATTCTCCTCAAAGACTGTGACCTGACAAGCCCCAGCTGTCTAGGTTTTGAGTACCAGGTATGATTTCCTTCCTGTAAGCGGGCCTTAAGTTGACTTAGACAGCTGTTGGTTACCACACACACGAGTTTGTACCTTATGGATATCTTGCCAAGCTGGTCAGTATTGTGGTTCATAGGTGTTGCAGCAAGGTAGGGTGGTTGATTGCTTCCCTCTCTTGGCAGTGTGTGTAGAACTTTCTGGTACTATGGAAGCTAGACTGCAGGAAGGAAGCTTCAGGTTAGATTTGGCTCAGATAATCTGAGTCCTATGTCCTTGGTGTGCTCAGCAGTGGAGGCTGACCATCAACCTCTGAGAGGGCTCCAAGGGCAAGGGCAACAGCTGTGGTGTGTGGGGAGCCATGGAAACTCCTGGGACTATGAATCTGAACAAAGAGTTCTCAGCAGAAGAAATTAAAGTGGGAAGGACATACCGCCCAAAATGTTCATGGTCCTTAGCAGTGAGGGCAATGCAAATTAAAACAACTTTGAGATTTCATCTTACTCTCCTTGGAATGGCTAATATCAAAACAAGTTTTTGTCATTTTTAAACCATTGTTTCTTCCTTTTTAGGTATAAGGGTCCATTGTTGGAGGAACAGGCACTCTCCAAGGCAGCAGAGGAGGGGCTGTCTTCACCCGAGTTTTCGGAGCTCTGCATTTGGTTAGGCTCCCAAATAAAGTCCTTATGCAACCTGGAAGAAAGCATCACTTCAGCTGGTATGGCTGCCCTGCTCTGTCACCCTTCCACTTAGTAAAAGCGAATTGACCGCACATGATTTGTAGTTTGATCAAAAGTACGACTGCTGTATAAGGAAAAGTCATAATTATGAAGAAAATTAATTATGCTGAAAATTAAAGAGTCTTTGAATTAAGTTTTACAGTAATCCAAAATTGATTCTTAAATTCACTACAAAACAATGAGCTGAGGCTGGAGACATGGCTCAGTGGATAAGAGCGCTGTCTGCTCTTCCAGAGGTCCTGAGTTCAATTCCCAGCAACCACATGGTGGCTCACAACCATCTGTACTGGAATCTGATTCCCTCCTCTGGCCTGCAGGTGCACATACAGATAGAGCACTCATACATAAATAAATAAAATCTTAAAAAGAAGAACAAGACCAAAAAACTCGGAGCCATCAATTTCAATGTTATTCTCTTTATCTCAGGATAAGGATTCACATGGAAATTCTGTGATTAAAATTTCTCAGTACCTTATACAGCTCTGTCGTTTAACTCATGTCATCTAGTAACTGGGGTCTTCCTGGTCTTTTGTAGAATCAGACAGTTTGATAGGAAGAAAACTGAGTAATTATTTGCCAAGGAACCAAGTAGCATGCTTTTCCAAAGCTGACTTTTAAATTATCTTTTTCTTTGTCATACATGACAGAATTCATTTGAAGCAAAATGAGACATCTACATTTAAAGCATGACACAGGGCCCTATAATTATATTAAAGAGAGCAGTGAAGCTAAAGTCCCATGATCACATTCATTATCTGAATATGGAGAAGCAGTAGAATTGGACAGTTGCCAAGAAGCAAATTTTTTGGTTGCTAATACTCCAAATGTGCAGCTTACCTGATTTCAAGGAGACTCCAGTGGGAGAATCTTACAGAAACTTCAAGCAAATTAGACATGTTTCCAATCCTGTGCCGTGTCCTCCTCTTTACCTTAAATGCCACTTTGTGTGTGTGGACATTGTGGGCTGCTCTTGTCCAAACCTTGCAGTACCTGTCTAAAGACTTGAGTTGAAAGTGAAAATCTGGAACCAGATGTAAACTGGAAACCAACCTGTGATAAATTTTATCGTGGTGGGTTATGTGGTGAGCACTCAGTGAATCCGTCTGACTTCTTCTCTTAAAGGGAGAGACGACCTAGAGAGCTTCCAGCTTGAGATAAGTGGGTTTTTAAAAGAGATGGCCTGTCCATACTCCGTGCTCATATCGGGAGAAATTAAAGACCGCCTCACGAAGAAGGATGACTGCTTGAAACTTCTGTGTAAGTTTTCTTCCCTTGGGCTTTTAAACGAGGTCTTCAACATAGTTTTGTTATTTTCACATCAGAATTTACACGCTTTGATTATTGAGACGTTAGATCCCTTACATGCTGGGAAGGCTTTTGTGTTTGGCTAAGTGTTGCAGTGTTTTAGACGCTCTTACATAAACAGCGTAAACTGCAGTAGCACACAGTAGCACTCACAGTATAGTCAGTAAATCCCTGTGTTTGTGCTGTTTGCAGCAACTTAGCAAGTTTTCCTTTGCCTGACTCACATTTGCCATTTATGATGAAATGGCTAATTGTCATCTCTGAAGTCTCACTTAATTTTTTTAATTCCTTGGGAAATTAGGCTGTTGTGTAGGTTACTATATCTTCTTTGTAGTGATGGACATTGATAGACTGTTTAGAAACATTTATTTAATACCTACTCTTATACCAGGAACTGCCCTAGGCACTAGGAATACATCACAGAAAATAAGATAAAATACAGTTTGTGTCTTTGGGGTTCTTAATGAGACTTGTTTTTATCATGGGAGGGTTGGAGTGTATATCAGTCTGTATTCCTACAGCTGCTCGTAGGAAGGGCTCCCTAAAGCATGTGTTTTGTTGAACTTTGCTATCTTTAGAATTCAGGGACAGTGGCTATTTGTCATTCAAGTCTCAGGCCAGGTGTGGTGGTACACACCTTTATTCCCAGCACTTAGGAGGCAGAGGCAGGGGGATTGCTGTGAGTTCAAGGCCAGCCTGGTCTACAAAAGAAACCCTGTCTCAAAAAACCAAACCAAACCAAACCAAACCAAAAACCAAACAAAAAGGCTCTGGTATTCTGTAGCTGCTGTTCTCTTTGGTTCTTGGTAAATTAGTCTTGATTTTGCTATTGTTAATACTTGCTTTAAGTAAATTATAGTTCAGCAAAACTTTTCAAGAAATTTTCACGCATGTATTAATATTATTTTCTGATTCTTTTTGCCACAGTGTTTTTAAGTACAGAACTTCAAGCTTTACAGATACTACAGAAGAAGAATCATAAAAATTCTCAGTTAGATAGAAACAGTGAAATTTGCCAGGAAGTTCAAGCTGTGTGTGATGCCCTCGGGGTCCCCAAGTCAAACACTTCTGACATTCCACACCTGTTGAGCCAAGTGGAGTCAAAGGTACTATACATACGTGTGTGTGTGTGTGTATTTATTTATATATACATATATATACTTAATTTTATCAAAACTTCAACTAAGTGCTAACATGTCAATTCTGTGTGCTAAATAAAGATTTTCCTTTTAATTGTGATTGATATATATATGTCTGTGTGTATATTACATACACATAGTCTATCAATTTTAAGAGAAACTTAAAAAATTGTGTTACTAGAAGTTTGTACTGGTTGTGGAGGCCTTGCCTACCATATGGAAGGTCCTTGGTGCCTCCCCGGCACCAAACAAAAACACTCCCCCAAAGCTTTATATGCAAGCTAAGTTTTGGATGTATATTTAATACATACAATGTAATTGTAGTTAATATTTAGGAACCACATCTTAATGAGTGAGTCCTAAGGCTTTGCCAGAATTTTCCATGATAAAAATTACTTTGCGAAGTCAAGGATTGCTTCCTACCTAGCGTTGTAATATAATATAATGAAAGAAGTAGATATTTTGCAAGGTGAAAAACACTTGGCTCCCCCACCCACCATGGGATATTCGCACTGTGCTTTCTTTGGCAGTGAGCAAGCATACTTTCTTGATTGCTTAGCAAGTGTATATTGTGTAGCAACTGAATAAATAAGTGTTCTGATGGGAAGTTAACAGCTATCACCTTGTGCCTCCTGCATTTTACCTTATCATGTCACCTGGGCTGTTCACCTAAAACAACTTCCTGTGCCATTCATTTCTTGTCAGAAGTAACAGTTTCTGTATTTTATATTTTCTATATATGATGTTTCTAGAAGGCACTTTGTTAGGATTGAGAAAGATATGTTTTACTTTCTAACTTAAGCTGTTCAGTAATGTTCTGAATATTTGCATGTTGTGATAATAGGTGTTTCTATTGCTTGCCGCCTCCACAGGAGGAGACTGAGGCTCTGTTCCTCGCTGTGGTAGCCCTGATGTTGGGTGTAGAGGCACTCAGCCCCAGGGCTGCTGCGCGTAGCTCACTGCATAACAAGTTACTAGGTTTCACTGCAGTTAGTGTCCACCTGAGTAACCCCTAGTTAGTAAGAGATGTAAAGTAAAGGAACCCTGCAAGTAGTTCTGATGTTTGGGGAATTACAGAGACAGCATGTTTTAAGAAAATAAATGAATTTAGAAATGGTGCAGCATCCTGTACGAAACTGTGTGGTCCTATAGAGGTAGATGGTTCTCAGGATTAGGGGGTTTATAATTTGGGGCAGCGCTGCACGGGCTTGTTCTAAGCTAATGTTTAAAAATAACTCAAAATACAACTTGCATGTCAAAATTCACCCATATTAAATGTATAAAGCAGTGAATTTTAGTCTGTTTTCTATGCTGTATAGCCATTATTACTAATTATTGACTAATTCTAGAACATTCTTAACACTCAGGAAAAAAACCTTGGTCCTGTTTACAGTCATTTCTTATTATCATCCCAGTTTTCAAGGTGATTTTTAATTGTTTTGAATATGTTTTGTCCATTTATTTTGTTTTCCCTGCATGCATGTATGTGCACCAAGTACATGCCTGTTGGATCCTGTGGAATTGAGGTTACAGATGATTGTGAGCCAACACATGCTTGCTGGAAATTGAGCCCAGGACCTCGGAGAGAGCAATGAGTCCTCTTAATCGTTGAGCCATCTCTTCAGCCTGACTTTGAGTTCTTAAACATTACTGCTTCTGATTGTTTGCTCTGGTTACTGTTTAATAATATAGTGAACAACTCCCCAGAGCCCAACTTAGAATTTTATTCCACAGTCAAGTACTTCAGGATAAATTACTATTATATGATGTTACTAAAGCAAAAGTAATTGTCTAATATCCTATTTTCAAAATAAAAATGACATCCCAAATCAGTGGCTCTACAAAAGCAATAAAAATGTTTGTGTCAGGATTAGAGCTTGTCCCCTGCTGTCTTGTGGAGCGAAAACAGAATCAGTACATATTACAGTATTTATTTGAGAATATTGTGTGCTTTTTACAATGTCTTAGTTTTTCTCTTGAGAATTTACCAGGAAGTAAAGACTGCCATCTTGAGAGGGAATTCCATTTGGATTGAGATTTTCTGCTCTGGCCAGAATGCTCTGTGGTTTGGATTAATGTAACTGTCACTTCTTGTGTACTGGGAACGTGCCACTGCTATGACCCTGTCTCCTGCTGGGTGAAGGTGCACTTTAGTCGGTTCACTACATGGTTATTATTTGGTGTTCAGAACAGCACATCAAATATTAAGATGGTTTAAATTATATATATGTATATATATATAATATATATTAATTTTTATATTTACTTTTAGGTGAAAGATATTCTCTCTAAAGTCCAGAAAAATCACGTGGGGAAACCGCTACTAAAGGTTGATTTAAGCTCAGAACAGGCAGTAAGTGCTCCTTTTACTAGTTTTATAACTAAGTTAGGGCGTAACTGTATTAGCTCATTTTAAACCTTCTTGTTACTGTAAAGAAATACTTGAAGCAGGCTATCATTGTAAAGAGACTTAGCTCTGAAGATTAAAAGTCTAAATTGCATAGTGCTAGCTCTGGAAGGGGCCGTTCTTTGCCTCTGTCACTTCCTGATGGATGGCATGGCTGGTTTGTGTACTTGAAGAAGATACCAGAAGAAGAGTCATGAGGTTGGCATCCCAGAGTGCTTTCCAGGGCCACACCTGCAGTTGACCTTAGACTCCCCTGGGACCCTTCATACAGGCTGTCTATGCTTTCCCATTCCCTCCAGCACCTGACACCATGAGGGGACAAGCGACATCCTGTCCACTGCACTGACTTCCTTTATAAATGGACATTTAGTGTTTTGGAGAATTAGAATTGATATTATAGAGTAATCTTTCATAACACTTTAATCAAGTTATTAATTTAAGATACCTACTTAGCCAAGAATATTTATAGTGGCCAATATATTAGCAGAGTTGTGACTTGAAAGGGTAGTTTTTGAAGCCAGCAGGATGGGCAGTTACTGCATATTCTTTCGTTATTAATGTGAATTGATTAGCAAATTGATGTTTTACTTAAATAAATATATTTAATGAGGCTATGATAAGCATTTTAATAGCTTCTGAACACTATAAATGTTTTATCATTGAATATTATTTAAATATTTTCTCATAGTCTCTCATTATTTAAAGTATAGTGATTTTCAGGCTTCCTCTCTGAGCAGAATCCAAGAGTCTAATCTTTGTGGTTTCATCCCCAAATTCTTTAGGAAAAACTGGAAAGAATTAATGATGCTCTTTCCTGTGAATATGAATGCCGCCGCCGGATGTTAATGAAAAGATTGGATGTGACAGTGCAGTCATTTGGATGGTCCGATAGAGCAAAGGTGAGGTTCCACTGGTATCCTGTAGGTGGCAGTGTGGGACAGTTCCTATGGCAACATCTCTGCTGTTAGTATCTAGGCCACATTCACACTTTAATTCAATTTTGAGACACATGTTCAATTAACCAGTGCTTTTATACACAGTGATGTTAGTCTACAGGTTCATGTTTTCTGATGGCATATCCTCTCTTTCACCTTTGTTTTTAATTTGCATGGTTTATTTATGCCAGCACACAAAGGAGTATTTCTGAGAGCGGCCTGAGGTGAGTTAACTTATGAAGAAAACAGCACAGGAACAGGGTGTGATGGTATTGATGTAGGAACAGGTTGAGGTGGTACTGATATAGGAACAGGTTGTGGTGGTACTGATGTAGGAA
>OU015742.1:31321253-31342627 GCA_907169655.1 Acomys percivali | reverse complement strand
TTTATTTATTTATTTATTTATTTATTTATTTATTTATTTATTTATTTATTTATTTTTTGCTGTGACTACCTGGCAAGAAGCAACTGTGAGGAGTCTCCAGACTCATGGTTCAGGTTTGCTATCTCACAGCACTAGACATGGTGGGGCATACTGAGTGTGGGCAGGAAGCAGAGGCATGCTAGCTCCATGGACTTTTTCCTCCCTCCCCTTCCGTTGGGTTTGGGTTCCCAGCTCAGAGGATGGCGCTATCCACTTTTAAGGCAGGGTTTTCTCTCTTAAGTTAAACCTGACTGGAAACACTGTTACAAGCACACCCAGAGGGGTGTCTTCTAGGAGTTCTAAATCCAATGAGGTAGACTCTGGAGACTTCCACCACAGCTGCTCACTCTGTAAAATGTCTTAGTGTGGGCTTCAGGTCAATATTTGTGTACAGCAACCAACTTATCATCTGTGGACAACTGGGTTTTGATAATTGATAGGTGTGTACTGTTTTTATCACATAGGAAACTCTGTGGTAAAATTTAAAATAATCTTAAAATTGTAAAAGTATGGTGTGTGCCACAGTCACTGACATGTTCTTCAAGTCAACACTTTGAACAGTGTGTGATAGAAAATCTTTATGTTGTTCTCCCTTGTAAACTTAGAGTTTTGGTGTCTAAATCTTTCTTTCTTTTTTAATTTTGTGGTAATTGAAACAGCTTTCTGTAATTAAGAAAACATGTTTACCAGTAGCTATGTATTCTGAAAAGTAAAATGTTTATGAAATATACTTATACATGAGTAAAATATTGTAGGGTAGGCAAAAGCGAGTTTGTTGAACTTCTTCTGAATCTCTGTTTCATGAGCATACATTGTTGACAGGGACAATTTACAGCTACTTTCCATCTTCCTTTGAGACAGGCTCTTGCTGTGCAGCCTAGGCTGTTCTTCAGCTTGATTCTCAAACTTGGAATCCTCCTGCCTCAGACTCCTGAGTGCGGGAATTACAGTGCTGTATCACCTGTATTTTCTGCTCTTTCCTTAAAACTTTTTAGCCCTAGAGATGTGTGTGAACATGGCAGAGATATTAGTTTACTTCTGGGGAGTTGCTTGCTTGTCTGTTTGTCCCTTTAATGAGTGCTGTTGAGGTTGTCTCCTGCAAGCACTGGCAGGCTTTCCTCAGTTGGGCACTTGCGCAGTCCCAGTGGGGTGGAGCCGGTCCTGTGAGCCCAGCCTGTGAGCGTCACTGCAAGGAGGAGCTCTGCACCCTAATGGCATAGGTGAAATTCTTATGATAAGTCTTTACTCAAGACTTGGTTGCAGACTATTTGCTATTTGATGCCCGGACTGGCAATAGGGTGACTTAGTTAGGGCTTTTCTGGTGGAAGGTCGTCACTTGAGAATGCTATAAATGGATTGAGTAGGATGCACGGAGACTGGTCATGAGTGGCCTTTCACTGCTCCCTCTAAACCAATACCTTTTTGGATACTCTCTCTTTGTTGCTTGGTTTTTAAATTTCATGGTTTTTTTTTTTTCTTTCTTTCTATTTTTACACTTTCTGCTCCCCTCTCTCCTTTTGCATGTCTTTGTCCAGCCTATGGCACCTAGGAGCAGCTAGTGGACATGATCTTACTAGAAATTTCCAAATTAAAGTAGTGACTGACCTTCCTCTAGGCTGAGGTCAGTGCTGCCTGACCATAGGAGCTGGTGTCGAGGGAAGCAGGCATTTATCTGTTTCTTTGTACACTGGCGATTTGGAAGATACAGAACGTCAAAATCAGAAACATTTACTAGTACTTGTGGCAAAGGGCGAACAAAATGTCAAAAGAATTTATAGCCAGAAAATCTCCTCAGAGATATTTGGTTTATTTACCTTGTAAGGAAGTCGGGGTTTGTGGGGAGATGTGTGGATTGGGAGTGAGAGTGGATAAGAAGCACTGTCCCCATTCCTCCAGGGTCAACTTGTCAGAGTGACTTCATTATTTCACAGGAAATACCAAGAACTGTGGAAATAAAACAGACACCCCCGTCCAAAGGTTCCATAACATGGAACTCTTGAGTGGCTGCCATTCCTCCTCTGCAATGGTCCCATCAATAAAAACATTTGGTTGGAGAGAAAAAAACATCACGGTGCCTCTTATCAGTCCAAATAATGACCACAGATGAATTTCTGTGAGTGGGACTGGACACAAGACTGAACCATCTTTTACCAACTTTATCTTCTTCCCTTAATACCTGTGGGATTAAGATAAAAGCCACAGGAGATGAGAGCTTTGGGCCCTTTAATTAATGTTAAACGTTTTACAGACTTCATTTTGGAGAGGTCGTTGTAAGATGAGGCATGCTGCACTGTTACTTCCTCGTTCTGTAAAAAGGGCAGAACATTTTAAGCCAAATAATCTAGGGTCCCTCTCCCACAGGAAAACTTATTAATAGAATGGAAGAGTGTAGTTTTGGTTTGAATTACAGTAAAAATTCAAATGAAATGCCTACATATGCATGAGATTAAGGAACACGAGACCTTGAAGTTACAGGGATCCAAATGTCTTTTATCATATAAATATTAGACACAGAAAACTTACAATAGGTATCAAAAAATTTTACAGTCTGTACATTTTTCCTTGCAGCTTTTACATTATACACCTTTAGACAGAATGTCACGAGTGGTCAGCGAAGGGGTGAGTCAGTCAACAGAGAAGATGCGAAATGACACTGGTGCTCATAGACAGGATTGGTCTTTGGCTTGGCAGACACCCATCTGCCCAAGCATTTCAAGCCAGTACGATAAACCAAACTTGGTGTGAGAAGCCATACTTTGTTCCGGACGGTATTAGTAGCTGCCACGGGCTCCTGCAGCTCTGCACGGACTCAATACTCAGGACTAACTCTGACTCCAAATGCCCTTTGTCCTTGCAGAACTGTAATATGCAGCTGTGATGAAACTATGGCCTCCTGCTGTCTCTCCTGTCCCTTTTGCCAGTGGTCTGCAATGTCATCTCACTATGACAAATGACTGACGCCCTCTGAATTCCTATGTTACAGATTATTTACATAAAAGCTCACTGGGAGATCTATATTGGGGATGAGCAATAAGGAAAAGACAGTGTTTTTAAAAATTGAGCTATACACTTGTACTGGTGCATAGCAGAGAAAAATATCCATAGTGAAAAATAGAAAATTTGAGGTCTGTCATTAGTCATATGATGCTATGTAATTATTTCATATTATATATACACCTGCCAGAGGTGTATGAACCAAGTGGTAGGTATGCTTTGATAATTTCTGAGTTTGGATGTAGAATAAGGAATTTGTGTAAAGGAGTTAGTTCATTAAAACTTAGTGAAACATTCACCACAAGCCAGTTCTTTGTCACTAAAACTCTACAAAGAGGTATGCAAATGTGCAATGGTCTTTCATCAAAGAAACCTCATGGTCTGAGTACTTTAGGGGGCAGCACTATATAAAATTCACATCCCTCTGCAGACTTGGTGCTGTTGGCTGTAGGCTTGGAGCTTAGTCTGTGTAGCCCTTGCTGTCCTGGACTCACTCTATAGACCAGGCTGGCCTCGAACTCACAGAGATCCTCCTGTCTCTGCCTCCCACATGCTGGGATTACAGGCATCCGCCATGACAACACAGCAAGGTTTGGAACTTATTTTGTTAGATGATAGTCTTGGAAGTTGCTTGCCCTGTGTATAAATTACAGGTTAGTGTGGTGCCAGGCTTTCCAAGCACGGAAGCAAAGTCTCCCCAAAAGAACACAATCACATGAAATGGTTTTGAAAGCTAAAAGGAAGCTGACAAGAGAGTTCCTAGGCAGCAAGACAAAGCCACTGTTTTTTAACCTTCATGATAAACTGTTCAGAGACTGTTACTCGTGGTTTTGCAAAACAGTATAATTTACATTGTTAGCTGTTTGTCTTATAGTGAACAGAACTCTATATTTGTGAATTTGTCTAAGTGACTCAAAGGTGTTTGGTTCACATTTGCATTTTTAAAGGAGAAAGTCCAAGCTCCATGCATGCCTGATACTATATATACATATTCTACACATATGTACATGCTGCCATCTGTTAAAGCCATCATTCCCGTTAGCTTATTTCTAGATCGTAAAAGTAAAGACAGGTGAAGCACTCACTCAGTTCAAAGAAGAACCTTAAGATAGTTAAAAAAAAAAAAAAGACGAGAGATAAACTAGAGCATGAAGAATTAAACACTGTCCACAGACTGTTTCTTTTAAAAAGCCACAGATCCTTAATTCTATCCACTATAGAAAGACTATCTGGACAAACGTGTTTATGTTGTTTGTCTTAGCTAATTAGCTGGGAATTGCTGTTTCTGGGTACTGAGTTTCATTTTGTATTTCCTGATGACTAAGACCTAGAGCTATGAGTTGACCTGCAATTGGATGTCAAATCCGATTAAAAAGCTCTGGATGTAAAGCCGGGCTGCATCTCTGGGAGCTCACGTCTAGGTAGATATGCTGATGTGTCTAGAAGCAAAGAAGGAAGGAGGGGAGCAAGTGGAGGGCAGGGGTGGGGGTGGGGGTGGGGGAGAGGTTCTTGATCAGATCTGAGGTAGTGAAGTAGGGATCATTTTCACAAACAATGCAGGCATGTCCAAGTCACCACTTTTAGGGTATTGTTTTCATTATGAGCAGGCTTTGGGTAGAACAAAGGAAATCTCTCAGTTTGCAGAAACTGAGCAACAAATATATTCCTCAGGGACTCTTTATCTGAGTATAAATCAGTAAAGCAGGCTGCCCGAGACACTATCAGGAAACTGTAGTCTTATTTTAGCACATGTTTGGTATTGGTTCCAGTAAAGAAAGAAAACCGTTTGAATATGAATGCTTGAGGCTTTGTGTGCTTGAGTTTTTTCTTCCCTTTGAGTCAGCTGACTGAAAACCAATGACTCACATGAAAAATATTTTAGGTAAAAAAAAAAAAAAAACAATGACGCCGATGACAGTGGCTGGCTTTCCCCTTTCAAAGACAGTTAGTCTAAAGTTGCCCAAATCTCTGCAATCAGTTTCAAAGTGAGATCTCAGAATCTGCAGAATCTGTCCCTTGAATTTGTGGATTACGAGCAAGCGCCGCGGTCCATCTGTGCTAAGACGTGATTGCTTTTCTCAAGCTGAAGGGATTCTAGTTTCCTCTGCGCAAACTTCAGTTGGGTCCTCAGGGCATCATTATCTGCTTTCAGGGTATTTATCTCCTAACGGGAAATGAGAATCAGGCATGTTAAATAGAGCAGCCTTGAATAGCAAATCAGTTACAGTATCAAGAGCATTGTACTTGATTGGCGCCTCCTATTCACTGTGGTTAAGAATTATAAGCTATTTTCAAAGTAGTTATTTAGCCGTGAGTATAAAATAACACATTAATTACTGTAGGCATATGCAAATAGCAATTATTCTTTGTTATCAGATCACAGATGCGAATGGCTAGCAGACAGAATGATCCATTCCTGGGAATTTGGTGGAAGAAGACACAGCCTTTGCATAGTGTGTAGCAGGCATCACAACTTGGCAGAAAGTGCTCTGTGTTTTGGTCTGCTCTGAACTATGAAATCAGAGCTTCAGAGCTCTGTGAAATAGATGTTATAGTCAATTTAACCTTCCTGGACACAGGCACACAGACACAGACGCAGACACACACACACACATACACACACACACACACACACACACACACACACACACAAACACACACAGTTACTCGTTACTAATATGCCTTTTTGATGGAAAAAATTTTGTCTCACTTCCAAGCCAGGAGTCAGTGTTTTATTGCCGGTAGTCTAACTATCTGGCCGTTGGTTATTTTCCAGGCTTCTGGTCTTGAGGAAAGTGTCCTTGTGCCAGACTGATTTACACGGTCACACACAGTATTAGAGCCCAAGCATATCTAACCCTAAAGGTTTAGTTTCTCTTTTTTTAATTTGGTCTCATGCTGACTCAGATTACTACATCAACTATAATAATGTTTAACTGGCTGCCCTGATCGCATGCTTTTTGAAATACTGTTCCAGTTGTATTTCTTCCATGTGGCTAGAAATGTTGGACTACAGACCCAGGATCTTAATGGAAAAAAAAAAAAAAACAGGGCACATGATTGTTCCCATAAAATGCTCCTAGGGAATTCTGGTTCTCGGGTTTCTGTGATGTAGGTGAAAGAAGAGAGAAAAGAGAAGCCCCTATTTCTCACATCGTTTTCCACAAGCACATTGCCGCCTTTAATAGGCGTGTACGATTTGACGCCTCCACACGGACTCCTCATTGTACAGAGGACCAACCAGGTTGCAGTGGTTAACAACTGGTGTAAGAAATGACTAGGATTAGATCCCAGCACTCAGGAGACAGAAGCAGGCGGAGCTCTCTGAGTTCGAGGTCAACCTTGTCTACAGAATGATTTCCAGAACATCCAGGGTGACACAGAGAATCCATGTTTCAAAAAACCAAACCAAAAAAACAAAAAGCCCAAAGCATGCGTCTCAGTGTCTCAGAGCAAAGTCCTCTACTTGGGTCATGTTTGCTTTTTAAGATTTCTTTTATTGTTCTAAAAGGTAAGGCTCGGCAGTGTCTACTCCTGAGGTAACCCAAGCGTGGCTAAAAGACATCTTTTCTTCTAGAAAAGCTGTTGCTTTTTCTGTCTGGTGTCCTGATACCATGTTCTCCCTTCCAGTCACCAATCAAGTCACAGCCATCCTCTAGCACACTGCTCTCTCCCTCTCCTCAGGGCCTGGCAGGGAGGGAACCTTGCCGGTAACGGTGATGCGCGTCCTGAGCCTTGTGGTGGCTCCACCATATAGTGTGCAGATACGCACATTAAGCTAGGTGGATGGTGGGCTATGTACCGACAGGCCTCCAAACAGGAAACACACCTAGATGTCTGAGGGGAAAGGGCAGGAAAACGTTCTTAAGTAAAATTAAACATTTAAAGCCAGTGTCTTCCTTGACACTAAAATGGCTTCTATTACCTATGTTTGGCAACTTCCTTCCTTTTTCTTGTCTGCTGACTGAACCTGCTAGAAACCAACTTGCTTTGACTCTTCACTCCTATGTTTTTCCTATTGGATTTTACTTCCATGGGAGAGCTAAGAGAAAGGCGGGTGAGAGGGAGGCACCTGTTCCAGTTCTTGGTAGGTCCGAAGCCTGAGATGAAGCTCTTGTTTTGGTTTTATCAGGGACTCTTTGTTCTCCCACTTGACGAAGGCCCGCTTTCGGACCAGCACTGGGCTGGGGCACGGAGACGCCGGACTGTGTGCACAGAGAGTACTCTGCGCTGACTTCCTTGGGGAAGACAGCACAAAATGACCAGGGGGCATCTCGCCGCCAAGCCAAGGGAACGATTCTGTCTGGGTCGTCTTGTGGGCGACAGTCCTCTTCAGCCGAACTGAAATCTTCTGCGAGGACACTCCGAGGAGCATGATGGTCCGGTCCTTGCTCTCCTCGCTGTGCTCCACAGCCTCCCCGTTTTGGAATATGAAAGATCCTTCCTCAGGTGCTGTGGAGAGAGGCATTTGTTAGTGCTCTCAGACAAAGATGAACTCAAGAGTCTCAACGTTTGTTTTAATGAGACCTTTATCTCAGGAGGTCGGCACTCCAAGTAGCTTCTGTTTTCGGACCAGAGGGTCAGGCATGCGTAGATGCAGAAACTAGGGAGTTTGCATCAGGATTCATCCACACCAAGGAAAGGTCATCTTTTCTTTTTCACCTTTTTAAAAATGATTTTTAAAAAAATGTGTATGTGTTTTGCCTGTATTGTGTATGTATGTACACTACATGCAGGCAGTGCCTTTGGAGGACAGAAGAGGGTTTTGGACCCCTTCGAACTGGTGGTTGTGAGCCACTGTGTGGGTGCTGGGAACCGAACCTAGGCCCTCTACAAGAGCAACCCATGCTCTTAACCTCTGTGCTATCCCTCCCCATGCCCCAAAAGTTTCCTGTTTGCACAAAAGTTGCCTAGGCAGTTATTGTCCCTGTAAATAAGTTACAACCCCTGTCTCGATGTAGCAAGGTTTTCGAAGCACTTGTAAAGACGGCAGGATAAACATAAAGATAGATGGAATGTTTGGAATGTCCTACAGATGCTTTCTGTGGGTTCAGGGGCACTTACTATGAAGTTTGATCCAGGCAGGTATGGGGAGTGCCACTCTCACAGATAGGTGGCAGTGTTCTCTGTGGGACTCCCTTGTGTGACTGGTACAGACTAAAGGTGAGATGCCTGTTGAGACTAGTTTTGTGGAAGTGTATTCTAAAATGCATCCCCTTAGCTGATACTGCAGGGGTAAAGACGGAATAGCCATTTGGTCTTCTTTTAGCCAATATCTGTGCCCAAGACTCAGCCTGGAAATGTTAACTATAAGGAGTCATTTCCTGAAAAAGTAGAGGAGTGGTGATGCATTTGAGGTGGGCAGGAAGATAAACTGGAGGCCATCCCAGTCTGTATTGCGCAGGGACTCAGTGCTGATTCCGAGCTCTATGCCAAGCCATTAGGTTTATGCATCATTCTTGAATAAACAGTTTTGGATTCTGTTTATTTCATTAAATGGAGACAAAATTATCCTAGTTTCCAGAGCTTGGGGCAATGGTTCTCAACCTTCCTAATGCTGTGACCTTTTAATACAGTTGCTCATGTCATGGAGACCCCCAGCCATAAAATTATTTTCATTGCTACTTCATGACTATAATTTTTCTACTGCTGTGCATCATAATGTAAATATCTGATATGTGATCTTTGTGAAAGGGTCATTCAGCCCCCGAAGGAGCCATAGCCCACACTTTGAGAAATGTTGGCTTAGGGAATAAAGTGATTTTACGTAAGGAACATTTTTGTATTGGGCTTTTTGTTCTGTTTTGAGCATACTTTTACATTTTTAAATTATTTTATCATGCTACATCTTATATTGTATTTTTTTTCTTATTGTGGAACTTAACAAGGGATTCTTTTGTGTGTGTGCATGTGTGTGTGTGTGTGCAGGGTGCAGAGGCATGCGCCTGTGCCTGTGTGCATGCCTGGAGGCTGGAGGAAGGCACTGGGTGTCTTCATAACTCTTTACCTTTTCCCTTTCATGTGACAGCATGCATCCTGTACAATGCAGGGTCTTCAGCAAATCTGACTGAAAGCTGCTGAGTCACACTCCACAGAACCATGGCTGGTTGACAGGTCCATTTCCTGCTGACCAGTTCAGTGGAATACTTTTAGCATCCCAGAGGGGGTCAGAAGCAGTGGTTGTGACCCGTGATGCCGACCAAAGTCAGACAACAGGTCCTGTGTCCAGATCGTCTTTGCGCACGGCACGTTCTTAAGACATCACAAACTCTTTTCCAAAGATGGCTACTGGGCAGATCTCAAGTTAGTAATCTAGTTAGGTAAAAGCCTATGAGGGTTGTGTGATTCCCCACTAGCTAGCTTTCTAAGCATCCCACTGACAAGTTTGCCAGGACACTCTTGGTTCCATGCTGCAAAGAGGAAACTGTTTCCCAGGGCTGTGGAGCTGGGGCATCTTGTGTCAAGGTGCTTCTTTCTCACACAACATCCACTCTGGGTCTCTAAGTCTTACATTGTCTCTATTCTGCTGTTGTCCTGTTCAGTCTAAAAATGTGCTTATATATTTGTTGCTTTGCTTTAAAAAAAAAAACAAGTTGTAAACATTAGGTGTGTGTGCGTGTGTGTGTGTGTGTGTGTGTGTGTGTGTGTGTATAGGTAGGTAGGTCAGAGGACAACTCTGGATTCAGTTCTCTCCTTCCATCTTTATGTGGGTTCCAAGGAGTGAATTCAGGTCACCAGGTTTGCACAGCAAGCTCCTTAACCTCCTGAGCCATCTCACCCACTAAGAAGGAGAGGCATGTCAGGCACTTCTCTTCAGCCATCTTGAAATCCCCTCTCTCTCATTTTTCTGCCCTTAACACAGTAACACTTTAGTCAAAGGTCCAAAGTAATGTCCCCTCTATTGTTGATATGGAATCCCAGACATACAGGAATCCACAGAGCTAATCTTGAGGCTTCTATTTTGGTTTGTTTGTTTGTGTGTATGTTTTGTTTTTTGTTTTTTTCTTTGTTTGTTTTGAGACAGAATTTCTCTTTATGTAGCCTGGCTGTCCTGGAACTTACTCTGTAGACCAGGCTGGTCTCTACTTCAGAGATCTGCCTGCCTCTGCTTCCCAAGTGCTGGGATTAAATGCATCTCCCTCGCCCCCACACCTATTTTCTGCTGCCAGCCCTAAGTGCCAGTCACATTATTTTTTAAGTCTCCTTCCTCAGTTGTTAGCAGTGAGTCTTTTCTGGGCACTTTTCATACATAGTGGTCTCTGGTACGTGGTAGAATTAAATCTGTGTCTGCCTTCTGGGGACAGAGTCAAGAAGTCCTATGGTTGCAAGTTCTACTAATATTGTTTCTAAAGTGGTTTCCGCTTCTACCAACGTTCTGTTCTCGGGACATTTCTGAGCTTTGGAGATGTTAGTCTTTGCTGCTGAACACAGCTTTCCCTTTTTAATAATATGTTACTTTCATACTTCATGTATGTGTGTTATATGTTCATTCATTCTATCCCCTGTCCTCATCCTTGGCTTGAGTCGAAGGACAGAGGAATATAGTCAACATGAGATGCTCTCATGGTAAGAAGTCAGTATCTACACTTGGTGCAGGTGCCCAGTAGCACTTGGTGACTTTCATGTCCATCTTCTGCTCTGTTATAACACTCAGAGAATTATAATCCATGACAAGTCAACCATGGCATAGCAATTGAGGCCAAAGTTAACTGGAAATAGAAATCATGAAGTGATCTTTCTTACCCCTCAGACTTGTCCAGCATGCAAACATCCCCAGTGCCTACTTACCATGGAGCAGATCTTTGGTTCCCAGGGGACAAAGGTTGGACATTGGCACCACAGAGCTGATGTTCTCTGTGGATCCTACTGGGCTCTTCGTCCTCCTCTTGCACTCAAACACTACCAGGTCTTTGCACTGTTTGTGGCAGTTCATCCCACAGTCTGCAGACAAGATACCATGCTCAGAAGTCTTTCACTTCTCTAGCGTCCGTCTCATAAACAAATTCACGTAATGCTTTCTTGTCAGACCCGGCTGGTCTAGCCTCTGGAACTAGGATACCTGACATTCCTAATGGATCTAGGCAATGCCAGCTCATGTTTCTTAATCCCCTTGGGAAGCCCCAGAGCTTGTCGTCACTGGATCAGTGAGACTCAGAATCAAGCAGCATCCCTCATCTTGGAGAGAAGAGTTGCTGACTTGACACGTTAGGTCCTGGGCTATCTGCTGATAAAAGGAAAAACTGACCTGGGCCTTTAGTAAGCTTACCCAGAACTGATTCCCTTTCCTTGAGGACCTGACCTTCCTTGCTCTACATGGTGCATAGCCATCTGTATTTCCAGAGCAACCAAAGCAAAGAGAGGGTCTTGTAGAGGGAAAGAAACGGCCTGACTGTTCTTACAGACATCCCTCTCTTAGCTGGCAACAATCCCTCTTAAGGTACTCATTTTAAGACGAGACTCACCTTTACAGCGATATCCTTGCTTGATCACTCCCCAGAGCTACAAGGCAAAGCAGACAATGAGCCACGTGTCATTCATCGGTCTGGTGTGAGGCTGCACCTTAGCATTCACTCCTAGACCTCAGTGGCTCTCTCCTGGCCTAGCCCTCTGACAGAAAGCTGCTGATCAAAGACACCTGATGTGTCAAGTCTGCAAGAGCTCTGTATGACCCAGCAGTTTTGCAGACCTGATGTGGGCGAACTGAGACTAACAGGCTCATTAAGACTGAGTGTGCAGTCCTAGGTTAGAAACCTGGGCTTGGAGGAAACTATTAGTTGGGTTTGGACAGAGGATTAAAAAGTACTCAGGTAATCTTTGAGATACAATTAAAAAATCATTTTTTGGATGATTTCTTTCATGTATATGATACATTCTAGTCACACCTATCCTTCCATCCCATCCTCTTTATCCTTCTCCCATTCCTACCAACTCCAGCTCCTCTCACTAAGTCCCCCTCCCCACGCCACCCACATCTTTTTAGTTTTTGATCTGTGACTTCAGCTGGGATGCCTTGAGGGCATGGGTGTGGGGAGAGCAATAGGGGTAACAATTTCTTTTGAAAGGGGAAAGAAAACCATCTCCTCTTTCTTATTTGCTAATATTTGAGACAGCATGTAATACTTTTAACAGGTATATCCAAATTCTACATTTCTACACCATTTATCCCAGGTTTTTAATGCACTAGGGAAGAAAAAGCAGAAAGAAATTAGATACAGGCAAACCTATACAATAGAGGATTCTGTTTTCTGGGTGTTCTCGTGGGCTCTGAGCTGGGGTGAGTGAGTAGATGAGGGTTTTGAGGCCATGCCTGTCTTCTTCATTTACGCTGTCCCATACGCACAACCCCAACACACACGCACACCAACGACACACTCTAAGAGCAACTTACAAAGCCAGCACAGTTGTCACAGAAAGTGGGCTTCAGGTAGGTGGTCTCTTGAAAGTTGTGCGGGAAGCCCAGGCCCAGCTTGGAGTAGATGGAGCTGGCCCTCATGAAGTAGGCTGTGATCTCGTCCCTGCTGATGAGGCCTTCCCTGCAGCATGGACAGGCAAGGGGGTGAGTACGGCGAGGGTGGCTGCTGGCCTTCGAGACTACCCGTTCCTTCTGTCCTCCCCATGGCTGCTTCCTTGAGTTCTCCTCACAGTCAAGGCACAGGGGTAGCATGGTGTGAAACGTGTACAGGGAAGCAGAGGCCTATGCTGCCACGTCCGGCTTGATATGGGAAGGACAGGGGTGGAACCCACTGGCCATGAGTGTGGTTTTCCACAGAGAACTAAGGTCAAGCTTTTAGAGCCGTGAGGGAAAAATGCAGAAAACGTTGATGGCTGTGAGTTGTTCTCATGGTCTGTAAGACCGAAGCAGGGAAAGAAGGCTGAATGTTTCCCACTAAGCTGGTGGCATGGAGTTTTCAAGTGTGAACTACTCAGAAACCACACAGATTCCACCATCCCGCTGCAGTACAGAACAAAGCCACGAGGCCTTCACTTGATGGCGGCTCTTCTTTACCAGCATGCATCATGCGTGTCTGAGTTCTTCAGCGACCGCTCGCGTAATCTCCCACACCACTCCTCACCTGTCTTTGTCCATCACGCAGAAGGAGAAGGGGAAGCTTGCAGCGATCTTTTCAAACTCCTCCTGGGAGATGTAGCCATCCTGGTCGAGATCATAGTTCTTGAAGACAGACTGAAAAAAAAAAAAGTTTCTTCCGTTTACTGAGAGAGAAAACATGATATCTCCCATCATATCTCCCTTTAGCCAAATGACAAGGGGACAGATACACAAAAGCTTGGCAACAGCCTAAGTAAGAGCAACACTGAGACACACTCCCCAAGCTGTGGCACTGGCCCACCGGGGTACATCCCAGGCCTCTGCTGTCCCAGCCACTACAGGGTGCCTGGGTGCTCGCCACCCACTGGCTGTTCCACACAGCTCCTCCACTGTGTGTGGGTGGCTGAGTTCCCCCTCTTCTCTGCCTTCCCTGCAGGGCTCCTTTCCCTTCTCTGGGAAGCTCAGAACTTAGCCCAATGGGAAGTGCACTCTTCCTTGAGTCCTGGGCTCCTTATTCTTCTGCTTGTGTGACTCAAGCATAAAGATCACATGCAAACACACCCCTCCCCCCACCTCAGGAGCTAGCAGAACCAAGCCGGGCCAAGTTCTCCATCCTCCTCTTAGCGTTAGTATATGCTGACATTTGCCCTGTTTCAACCAGTAACTTTTAACCATACACACCCCTGCAAGGGCCTTTAAGCAAGGCAAACCCACCCTACTGGAAACCAGTGTTTTGACATTATTTCCTCTGAAACATTTCATAGCCACAATGTGCGGAGCGAAGCAGCTCAGTGTTCCCAGGGGAACAAATCCCAGCATCCTCATCTCTCTCTCTCTCTCACGTTCCACTTCCACTCTCTTCCTGTCTGTGTTGTTTCTCTCTTTCTTTCTGGCTCTCCTTTTCCTCTCTCTTCCTACCCCACCCCATCTTTTTCTCTGGGATGCCCTCTTTCCTTCTTCCCCCATGCTTCTACAATAAATCTTATACCACGTATGTTGTGTGCCACATATTTCACATTTAACAATCACCCTGGCTCCTTCTCCCCACCCCACTAAAACTGAAGCAGTCCATACCATAATTGTGCCTCCTGAAACAGGTACTTACATCCACCATCCTCTGGACGTGTTTGCTGATGGTCTTTGGGTCAGGTTTGGGAGACACTCCAGAGGCCCAGTCCACTACAACTGGTGGCTTCGATGGGGTTAGTGGCTAAAATGCAATAGGGAAACCCTTGTGACTAATACAGAGCAGCGGAGCTCCTTCCTTTCCTGATACCTTACTGTGTGCTGTAGCAGTGAGAGAAAGCTCACATAGTCAAAATCTGTATGAACTGGCTTGCCTAACACAGGTTCCTAAAGTTCTCCTACATGACCCCCAGCTATAGTTGTCACCACCCAGTCTTAGAAAAGAGATGTGGGGACACTTTCTTGGGAGGCAGACAGCACTGTGCCTCATATTGCCGCCTCCTCTCACTTGTAAGTCTCTGGAAGATTCTACTACTCAGCCTTTCTTTAGGCATTCAGTCACTTACTGTTCACACAGCAGTCCCTTTCTCCAAACCACAAGCTATTTATGGATAAGAGTCACATATCACACATGTTAGGAAGCTTCCTCTGTGTTTTGCACAAAGTGGAGCACACAGAAGAAGCAATATACTTAGTAAGCAACTGAAGGCCAGCTGAGGAGAAGGAACTTGATGAGCTTTTAAAGCCCTGCCACACCTGAGAGTCTTAGGATGGGAAACTCACCGGGGCTCTGTGGTTCCTTGGTTCTCGGGCATAGGAAAGCTCATAGATTTCATCTTCTGTGTAGTATAGATCCAAGGATAACTGCAGGTTGAAGCAGAACACAGTTAAATGCTGGGACACTCTGCCTTTCCCAGAACTGAGTTTTTTTTTTTCCCTTGATTCAATTTTTCCAGTGGTTCATCTTTTTAATGCTTAGGAGAGTTTTCATTTGTTTGTTTTTCGGTTTGTCCATTTTATTTTATGTGTGAGTGTTCTGTCTGTGTGTGTGTATGTGTACCATATATGTGCTTTGTGCCTCCATAGGTCAGAAGAGAGCATTAGATTCCCTTGAAATTGGAATCACTGATGTTTGTGAATCATCGTGTGGATGCAGGGAATTGAACCCTGGGCCTCTGTAAGAGCAACAAGTGTTCTCAGGCACCAAGCCATCTCTCCAGATCCAGCAGTTTGTTTCTGAGACCCATCGAGGGGGGAGATGTCTCAGGAGGTAACATCACTTCGTGTGGGAGCCTGGAGACGTGAGCTCAATTTCTAGAACCCACATAAAGCTGGAAGAAGAGAAATGACTCCATAATGTAATCTTACAACATCCATACCTGTGCCATGGTGTACACACACACATACGCAATAATAATAATAACAATAATAATAACAAAAGGCCTCCTAGGTCCCATCCCCAACCAGAGTCTAAGTTGAGGTGCTATTACTTAATAATGTCAGCTCCTCTGGAAATTGATCCTCCCGCCTCTGCATCCCATCCATAAAGAGGAGTTGGCAGTTCTGCTCTGTAGCTGGGATATGGGAAGAGAAGTAGAATCCCTCCCTCCCACCCCTAGTTTATAGCTAGTACCTAGCACTTATTCTCTCATGGAAATCTCACCGTCAGCAGGTGCACCAAATCCTTGTTGGCATCCAGTGGTGGGGCCACCTCCTGAAGCTGGACCAATTCATTGATGTGATTGTAAAGGGCCATGAGCTTTTGCACGTTCACTTTCCCATCCTCCAGATAGTCGGGCATGGCTTCATACAAGGAAATGAGGTCCTTGAGGTGCACTCCGAGGATGGGAATTTTGAAGTGGGTGCACTCCCCGTAGGCTCGCCTGTAGTTGTCATAGTTTCTGCAGGAGGACAGTAGTTCAGTCATCTCCCCCAGAACCTACAAAGCAGAACAGACCGGTCACAGGTACAGACAGGGCCTAGTAGACTACCTACTCATGGCACCCACCTTGCTTACTGTCATGCCTGTCATGATTTTACCCTATCCCTAATTTGTTGGACAGCTACATCTATTTTGTAGCTACTATAACTCCCAAAATTAAAACGCCAGCTACATCAAATATCAGAGTATAGTTATGAACAAAGTGTATGTTCCTCGACATCACTACATAGTTTAATTTAAAATAGGGTTTTATTATTTTATATTAAACGGATTTATTTTTAGAAGTAACATAAGCATTTGACACAACAATTAAAGGTGAATACATATACAGTAAACACTAAGTGTCTTCCTAACCCCCAAACGATGAGTTGCTTTCCCTGGTGGCCTTAAAAGCTCCCAGAAGCACACCATTGAATAATGCCTGGCACATGAGATCAGCAGGCACTACCTTTGCTGCTGGCCTGGCAAAGTATGTGTCTTATTTGGGGAGCTACAGCAGTGTGGTACAGGTTACTATTCTGTGGCTCAAGTTTCTCAAAATAGACCTATGTCTAAAGGGAGCAGCCAGATACATTCTTTTCAAACACACCGGGCTCATGTCAGTTACAGAACCCCATTCCCCAAGTGTGCTAATGCCCAGCTTTTCATAAGTGAGGATGTGGAGAGACCTTGCCAATCATGTTTTCACATGAAATAACCATATATTAGACACTATGCCAAATTCTCTTAGTAAAACTGTATCTAACAAGAACCCCCTATATACAGTGAGTGAGGAGACTTACACTCTGAGACGGCAAGAGTCCCTCCTCACCCTTTTGCCAAATACTGCTGGCAAGTGTGAGCTATGTGAACGCCTCACAAGGTGAGATAAATGGCAGAATGTTGGGCATATTAATTTTTGTTACTATTTCTGTGCTTCTGATCCATAAGTGATCTTTTCAGTGTGGTCTCAGCAGAACTGTTAGGGAATGAAAAGGTGATTAAAGACGACCCTGTTTACCCAGCCATAGGGCAGGGCCTTCTCAGAGGTCCAGCATGGTGATGGAAGGGATAACTAAGAGACTCCTTAAAAGGATGGATACATGGCATAAATGGACAGGGACAGCGAGACCCAGGAATCTTTCCTTAAAAAGAGGCCCTCTTCCAGTTTAGGATATTCATGCTTTATAGATAGTAACGTCCCCTGACATGAGATGACAATGCTCAGACAGTCATCACTAGCACGGCTCACTTCATCATGGTAGGTGGTCCTCACACTAACTGCCCTCTGCCATAAGAGGTTAAAGCATATTCTGTGACATGTGACTATTAATGTAGGACAGTGCATGAGACACTGTCATCATCCAGAGTGAAACGTGTTATACAACTGCAGCAAATGGCTAGGGATGCAGCTCAGCAATGAGGCTCATCCCAACAATATCGTGCCTAAAGAGTGCCTCTCTGTCTCTGAAATGCGAATGCCCAGAAAATCTGCGACTGTTCTCGTAAGCCAGTGTTCCAGGCTGTCCCTGTGTAAATGCACTCAGCACATACTATGAGCAATGGAACTTCTATTTGTTTTAGGGAAACATCCTAGAGTCAGGAGAGCTGGGCAAGAGAGCCAATGGCAAGGTTGGTAACAGAACATTGGACACCTTGGAGACAGAAGGAAGAGGCACACGATTATTTCCAATAGCCTGTTAGGGAGGGCCTGTCACAGAGGCCAGGTAGAATCTCACACACACTCTCAAGTCTCTGACTCACCCATCCTGATTTCCCCTGGGTTTGCTTTCCTATCCCTTAACCTGGTTGACATGGGGTGTGTAGTCCTAGAGGCCCCAGGAAAGGAAGCTCACTGACCTTATTGATCTCATGTGGGACATGTGAACTTGTCTCTTTGAGCCTGGAGATGGAGCTGTGACACAGGCCCCCAATCACGGCCATCAGCGTGTTGAAGTTCTGTAGCTGGTGGAGCTTCTGTGACATAGAGGAGGGGTGACAGCAGAATCACTGTACATGTCGTTGCATGGCGGTACTTAACGCTGACATCTCTGTGCTGCAGACTAACAGCCAGGGGCTGCAGTTCTCTCCCTTTTTATTGACCTCCAGACCAGATCCCAGATCAGCATGGAGGTCACATGCTTCCTCTTTGTTGCATCTGATTGGTGGACCACCTACCATCTAAATTGTAGGCTTCCAAGAGTGTTGAATACTTGCTTAACAAAGACTTCTGGACCCAACTCTGTAAGTTCTGGTTCCCTAGACTAAGGGTAGTCTTAGAGAGTACATCTGATCTGTCTTTAATGAATATCAGAGCAGGTGGACCATTTATGCAGAGCCCTATGCTCTTAGGGAAACACTGGTGTAGGCCACCTAGAGTTGGAAACTATAGTAAGCTCAATCTTATTGCCTTTATACCATTGCCAGGCTTAATATTAAGGTAAAGATGTTATTCTCTTGTGTGATGCTTGTGCCAGTAAAGGATAACAAGTGGGGAAGAGAAGTTCAAATCTCTGCCCTTCAAACATTGACTATGCCATCCAGCAGAGCCTCAATCCAAGGACCTAAGACAACTCAGGCTGCTCTGGCTCCAGTGAAAATGAGAACTGATCATCTGTTTGGCATGCGGCTAGTTCTAAGAAAATGGTGTCTCCTGACAAACATTAGGGAGCTGAGTCCTGACCCTGAGATGGCCGATGTGGCCTTCCACATCACTCTTG
The DNA here is from genome assembly GCA_907169655.1 of Acomys percivali. NCBI lineage: Eukaryota > Metazoa > Chordata > Mammalia > Rodentia > Muridae > Acomys > Acomys percivali. Next base: position 31,323,939 of record OU015742.1, on the reverse strand, counting down.
GGTGGGGGAGCGGAAGAGCTGCACATCTAGACCAGGAGACAACAGAAGGTGCACAAAGCCCACTGCAGGCCAGAAGGAGCAGAACTCAGGGAGAAAGGGATAACTCATATGCCTAATGGACTACGATAAAGGTCTCAATCCAGCCACTCACCTGAGCCACATGGATGAACTTGATGAAGACCTCTGCCCGCAGCTGCGGGGTGGGACGGCTGAGAACCATCAGTTGGACCCACTGGGAGATGCCGTTGCACAGGGCAATGGACCGCTCCATGGTGGGGTTCTCCTTCACGCAGCTATTTACAAGGTAATTTTGATAATCAGAGAACTGGAGGGGGGAAAAAAGGACAACCATCGGAATGGAGTACCGGCATTCTTGGAGTTCTGAGGGCACATCAGCTCTGCTCAGTGGTGGCTGGGAACTGGCATGGGCAAACATGTCTGTGGCTGCCTCCCTGGTATCTTTGCTACCTGGCCAAAAGGAATGTTGGGAGGGAAATCACATGGGGCCTCTCTACATTTGGTCCATTAGGCCTACAAGGATGAGTACACATCAGTTAACCCAAAACAGCACATTTGAGGAGATAGTGTTCTTTCTCTTCTGAATAGAACACACCACAGTGGGAAAAATGCTTATCAGTTCTAGCTCTGAGTCTTCAGCTCAAAAACACGGTTCTCCTAGAACCCTTCTCTCTCCACCTGTGATCTAAAAATCCGTGATCATGACGCCTCCCACTTAGGACATGAACATCAAAATAACATGTGGTATGGAAGCATTTCCAATCTTTATAGTGCTACACAAAGGTGAGGAAACACTAACAGGATAAATGTCATGCTAACACTGTCCTGTCTGAACTCCCTAGTACTCATAACCTTGAGCGGAAGCCAAGCGAGAAGGGTGCCGAATGTGGCTGACTAAGCTCACGGTGGCCATGTTTTCCTAACTATGGATAAATAGCGCCACTGCATGTGTGAAGCTGAAATACTCTGGACGGGCTGGGCTAAGTGATGATTTGAGCTCCCATGCCCCTGCCTCAAGACTCTCTCAGCTCCAACAGTAATGAAGGACCTCCTCTTCAGGGATACTCTTGTGGGAGGCTTTGCTGCAGTGTAGACTCTGCACTTTGACAGCTAGAGCAGGCAGGTGAAATGGCTCGAGGGTGTGAGCATCAAGCCTGATCTAGACGCCAGTGTGTGCCCGTCACTCTACCTTTCTACTGCTCGAGAGATGGTGGGAATTCCCAATCAGGTGAGACTGGCCAGATACCTTCTAGACTTGAATTGTGGCGTAAAGTAAACTTTAGTTTTGTTAAAGGGCGCGCGCGCATGCACGCACACGCACACACACACACACACACATACACACACACACACACACACCACACACACGTGCGCATGCACGCAGGGGAGGGGGAGAGGGTGAAAGCGCATGTCTATCTCCCCTAAATACATGCCTGGCCTTGCCTAAAGAAAACATATACCCATTAGCCAATCTCCACTCATGATGCTGTGACTGTTGGTGGGTGGATACATCTGAGTGGCACAAAAGCATTCTCAGAAGAGCTGTGAGACTGCCACAGAAAGCAGATTTTCCTTGTTCTAAGAGGAAGCTGTCACCCTCATTCCAATGAATACATACATTATACTCCTCATTAGGAATATGTTCAATCTATTTGTCTTGCTTTTCCTTTTAAAAGGAGAATGAGCCCCCATGAAAGATAATTCTCTCACAAAGTGTTAAACAAAGAAACACAGCAGATATAGATTTCCCTGCATCTTCCTTCATGTTGGAAGGAAAACTATTATTTGAGAAAACCAAAATAGCCTTCTGCAGAGGGGCCATGCCACTCAAGACATAGAAGGCTGAAGCTTTTACTTGTAAACAGAACACTGTTCCACCCAGAACTTCTGGCTCCGATTCATTCTCCTGCACTGATGGTCACTTCTGCCTCCCCACAGCCAAGCACTGTCATCAAGCAGACATCACAGGGGCCCTGGGACTGCTCTGCCAGCTTCTCCAGCACAGCTCTGATTTCCAATGGGATAATGGCCTCTTTTCAGAGGCTTTCATCTCTGTCTAGCCTTGAGACAGGGGAGGTGGGTTAAATGGAAAATCCCCAGCTGGCGCCTCACAATAGGGGCCCAGTACTCTGTCTGAGGGATGCCCAGGAGGAGACTGGGGAGTTAGCACAAGGCAGTGTTTGGAGTCAGCTCTAGGTGGAAGCTCCTAGGCTCCTGGTTGGGTGATGACATAGTCACTGTACTCTGGTCTGCTCTTCTCGATCCACACAGTGCTAGGCTCAATAAGTTGGTGCCGAATGATTGGGACACATGATCTCCAACTCTATTAAGCTGTGCAGACCTTGCTAGTCAGCCCTCCAGCCTACACCAGGGGAGTACAGGTCATTCTAAGGCAGGCAGCACAGTACCATCTGGTGTCAGAGCAAAACTGAAGACGGTTCCTGTGTGTGGGAAAGGAGCCTGAGTGGAATAAGTATGGCGTGTTTCAGGAAAGCACATGGGCCAATCAATGACAGCGTGCTGCATCTAACATGGCGGCAGGTTCTCTTGGGTGGGTGACAAGTGCTTTTGTGTGGACTAGTGTTCTCAGGTGTCCTGTAGAGTGAGTCGTGAGGACTATAGCGAGGACAGGATGCCCTGCCATCTCTCCCTGTTGCTGATGGTAAAA
>OU015742.1:31290213-31314583 GCA_907169655.1 Acomys percivali | reverse complement strand
CTGTCTGTCTGTCTGTCTGTCTGTCTGTCTGTCTGTCTGTCTGTCTGTCCTATCTATCTGATCTGTTTGTCTTCTATCTATCAATCTATCAATCATCTATAATACTTCCCAAAATGCACTGTAAAAGGGGTGATTATTTTAATTCTGTTTCAAGTTTAGTGAGATGTAAATGAAGGACATAATCTCAAAAGTCCTGAATTAAATATGTCATTGAGAAAACTCAAGTGTTTACTGGCTCTCTACAGCCCTCACTGCCTGCCCCCCTCCACCACGGCAGGTCTCGTGGCAGCTCACATCTCTCCATTCCCATCTCCTCTTTTCAAGAGCTGCTAAAGTTATTTACCCTGGTGAGGCTGTGGCATCACTTTCTCTGTTGGTTTATGCTCACGGACATTTAATTGTGCTTCCATATCTCCTACTTAAACCAAAAGTAAATCCTGGTTCTCTGTATATCTGTTTCCCTCTTTCTCAAGATTCAGGGCGATCCCTTTCTGTTTGTTGAATTTACAACAGGATCTGTGTATTTAGCCTAGGTTGGTTGTGAACTGGAGATTCACTTGCCTCGACCTCCCAACTGCTGGGATGCTAAGCAGGAGCCACCATGATTGGCCTGAACATTTTTTTTTCAAGGCTGCTGATCAGCTCCACACTTCCAATAACTTCCCTGTCCTCACCTTACTTTATGATTCAGTTAGTCTTCGGGCCAACCAAAGCCAAGCTGACGAGGCTCTTCCTGGAAGGCTTTCTCTTCTTGGCTCCATCACTGTACACTCCATCACGTCTCTCTCGGGCTCCTCTTCTGTCTCCTCTCCCTCTGCTAAGCTCTTAAATGTCAGCTTGTGCTACAGTTTAGTCCTCCCACTTCTTTCTGCTAACATTTTTTTTTAATTTAAAACTTCTTAAATTTTAAATTAAAAAGTGAACTCTTTGCCTAGATGAATTAATCTAGGCTCTGACTAAAACACCTTCTCTATGCTGACAGAGAGGCCCATAGCTTTGGCTTATGAGCTGGCAGATACCAATGCCTTTGCTGGGGGCCCAGGTTCTACAAGTCTCCCACCTTCCTTGGACCAGTGAGCTAGTGTGAGTAGCTTCTACTCACAATGACAGGACACTGAAAGCCACATGGAAAATGGAAATATCCAAAGCCTCTTAAACCTATGCTTAGAAGCAGCCTGCTGTCACCCATGCCTCGTTCTGTTGGTTAAAGCAGGCCATTCTTTTGAGCCTTGAGTTGAAGGGCAGGAAGTTCAAGTCATGCAGGATGCATTAAACAAACAGAAGGAACAAAAAATGAGGACAACAATGCAACAAAACCCACGAGTGCTCCAAGGAGTAACGCTTTCAATGCCATGCTTGACAGTATGATCTTGCAACATGCTTTCCTTTGTAGAAGTAGTAGGTGTTCATATCCCTCAACACAGTGGCGAGAGGCAGGAGAAACTATGAACTATACTTGTGAGGTGCACGCATTTGCATGTTCACACAAATTTATTTAGGGTGGACTGCCCCTGTGACTTGCTATCCCCACATCTCCTTATGGCTGGCCAATGCCTTCCCACAAATGCTCACAAAGGAAGGAAAGAGTCCCTCAAGTATCCTCAATGAGATCACACAAGGTCTTTGGAAGGATTAACAGATCTAAAACAGTTCACCATGGAGTAAACTAGGGAGACATGGAAAGTATCTTCAAATATCTTATAATCACTTGGTGGGACAGATTTAGATTTGTTCTGTAAGATCACAAAAGGTGGCACCTGAGTTGATGGACAGACATTGTAGGAGGCATTCCCATCACAGAGGACTTACAGTCTGGAGCCGATACCAAGTGAGCATGCTGGCACTGTGATGCCTGTTTACTAAAGCCCTCTGCAGCCCGAGGCTGTGCTAAGCATGGAACTGTGATTTCTAATTCTGAGAACAACCCAACAACTTTCTCATAGTTAACAGTTTGCAGGGGAGGCAATTCAAGGGTAGAAAGGTTGCGTAATATGTTCTAGATCCAAGAGACGGTGGGGCATAGAGGCAAGGGCCCTTGCGTTTTCCCACACACCTGGCTGTGTGCTGTGTGGCCATCTGTCAGGCCAAGGGATTCATGTATTAAATGGGAGGCTGACTCAAGTGAGCTTTAAGAACAACGTGTCCACCCCTTCTGGCTCTAGGGTCTAGAAATGCTGCAAGAAAGCCTGCTTGGAGCCAACACACATATAGAAGAATTGGTCTTTGTAGTCTGATGATTTCTAGAAGTCTCTTCCATGTTACGGTTGCTTCATCCTGATCTCGAATGTTGTCTCTAAGACGCCAGGGAGTCCTGCCCAAGACTCACAAGCATCTTCACACTCCACTCCTACCCCCATACCTCTTCTACAGTCTTGGTGACACGCCCCCACGGAGGCCTGCGAATCCCACATGCTTTCTGCGGGGGTGAATGCTGGCAAATGTAAGTCCAGGAGGGGGATGACTCACTCAGTGAAGGAAGGCAGAGACGAAGCGAGGGAGAGAGCAGAGAGAAACACTTTATCTCTCCGCCTTCCTGGGCCTTCTCCTTTCCTGGTTCTCCTTTTGCAGTGAGATTGACTTAGTGAAGTCTCTTGCCCTCACCCTACCACCATCACTTCCCTGCATGACCTTTGATGACTTTTCTGATGTCAGCAAGGGGGGCGTTTCCTTTCTGCCCTCATCCCACAGACCAAGCATACCTCTTCAAGATGCTGGTCAAGGGGGGGAGGGAATCTATCCACCGTCCAGGGTGCTGGCTTTTATTTTGATATTTTGTTATAATTGCTATAAGGTGATTTAAATATTTCAATGAATAATTCTATTTTGCTTTCATCTTTAGGCTTTTAAAAATGCAGGGTGTCATATGAAAAATTCTAATAAGCGAAATGTGCAATGCATAATAAAATGTGCATATTTTTCACAACCATCTGCTGCTGCTTATTCTTAAAAGGGCTAAAACTTCATTGGAGTGCAAGATGTCATGCTTACTCTCTCTGCAACTTGACCCGAGTAATGATGGACATATCCATCTTGGGAAATACCCTAATGAAACACATCTAATCTGTGCACCATTTGCTTGATAGAGTGAACAAAAAGCTATGTGGGTTCTGAAGTCATCTATATGAGCTGACAATCCACTTTCCACCATTAGTCCCAGCACAGCCAAGAGCTTTACTTTACAGAACCACACATTCTCAATGGTTTACTGTCTCCATCTCTATCTAATGCCCCGTTTCCTTCTAAAAGTCCTACAGGTCAATGTGTGGGCATCAAGCATCTACTTGTACCAGTAAAGACATGGGACTCCCAACCTGTTCTAGGTATCAACTTTTCATTCTATTTCAGTTTTAAAGAGTTGATGGGCTGCGCATAGGTGCCACTTGTTGAGAGGGCACCTGTTTAACATGTACAAGGCTCTGGACTCAAAGCCTAGCACTGTGAACCACGCTTTTACATTGCTAACCGATGCTGATCGTGAAACTGTTCTGTGAGAAGCAATGTCCTAGGTATGGGAAGATGGCTGAAGAGCAGAGGAAATGCTACCATTGAAGAGCCCTGGACCTAGCTGAGGAGTGAGCCTCAACCAGCAGACCTAGTAGTTTTAGGTACCAAATGTTAGGAAGAAAAATCACAGGGACCGTGCTGAACGGCCAAAAGCTTAGGAGAAGGGAGAGGCCTCACAGGAAGGGTTGGGGGAAGGGAGAGACACCTCTGAGAGAAGACCTTATGAGGTCTCTGGCAAGATGACTTGGAACGTCAAGGTCCAGCTGTGTCTAAGTCATCTCAGACACTCTTGCTTTTTTAGTTTTGCCTTAGATTTAAGTACACTACTAGCTTTTTCAGACAGACGAACTGTTTCCTTGGGGTCCGAATCCTGCAAGAAAAAAACCAACAAAAGCTGCGCTCCACATTTCCCACCTTGCTGACCAGAGGAAGGGTTGCTCTCCATTGAGGCCTGGCTGAGGAATAGTATTGGACAGGCCACCCTTGCAAAGCTGACATGAGGCACAAAGGCGCATAACCGACACCAGAGAGAAACTATAACACGCAGCCCTTTTGTCCCCTTTGTTTTGGTTTCCATGGAAATATCTTGACGTGTGAAAGAGTCTGAGGGTACCAAAGGCAGAATGTCAGAAATCGGTGTGTCGAGAATGAAGAAACATGGAGGGGGTGAGCAGCTTGCAGTAACATGTGTGCTCTATCCAGGGATCCGAGAAGCTCGGATCAGAAACCCACGGCAAGGTTGAGCCTGTCAGAGAGATCAGTATCCCAGAAACGAAGGCAGACTGGATCCAGGCAGAACCCAACAGGCGCCTTCAGAAGTTTGGACACACAACAACGGGGCAAACACTTCAGAGAAGTAGCACCTACTTTACGGCAGGACAATAAGATTCCCCAAACCCTGGAAAATACATCGAAACTCCCTGCGTTTTGTGTCGGGTTCGGTGGTTTTTAATGCTGACAGCCACAAGTGAGACAGCAAGCGTGCGTGAAAAAGGAATGTGGTTGCTTACATACACTTCCAACTTTCATAGCTTTTACTGTCTTAACAGCTTAAAACATACAATCCATATGTCAGCCCTGCAAGACCTCAGAGGGAGGGAACAGTGTGTGGAGAAACCAAGTGATATGCGGGTGATGGGGACCCGGAACAAGCTCGCCAGTCAGTACAGCTGCTCTCAACAGTGCCGGTGGGGACGAGGCCATTCCTGGTCTGTAGCGTTTGTGTATTGCTATGGTGGAACTATTCGCACTATTGTCTGTCTCAGGGAAACAACAGAAAGCCACTGCTGGGGAGTGAAGCTTGGGAGAGGTGCTGACAGATCCAAGGATAGGCAACCCATGCAGACCTTAGCAGGCCTGAGAGGTTAAAGGTCTCATGCTTACCAGGGTCCTCTGCTAGGCTTCCTGTCTTGATTGACTCTGGGTCCTAGGATGTCCATGAACTTGGCATTAAAGGTAAGAAATGGAGGCAACATGCCTTGGCTGTGGTCAGGGGGCTGGCGAATTGAATGCCTAGCAGGAAGGGCCTTTGGTCCCCAGCATTGCCTCTGTCCTGGGTACTTCTCCTTGAGGCAGTAAAGTCTTAGGGAAAAGACTAACCATTTAGCCACCTATGCTACAAGGCTATTCCCACTAGTGCCTCCCTCCTCTCCCCACTAGCTCTGTTAAGAACTGCTGCACCCATACTGACTCACCCCTCCTTCTAGAACTATAGGGCATGCTCTAAAAATGTCCCTAGCAATCCTAACCTTAATCTACCCACTATTATTTATGACCACAGGAGGTAGATGCTAGTGGTACCATTTGCCTGGGTCATCTACAATGCTGGCAGCCTAGGAGCCAATGGCCACTGGATAAAAATGGTCGCTTCCCTAAGCTGTCAGTACCCTGCATAGCCAGGAGACACGTTCTGTATTTCTACAGCAAACCAGGCACCAACAGACACATCTCTCCCTGAGCATGCTTTGCTTCTGAGGCATGAAGCTCAGTATAAAGAATGACCTAGATTTTTTAGACGAGAGATTGCGATCTATAAATGTCTAACCAAGTGCGTGAATTGCCTAAAGTGAGAAAGGGGTTTTTAGCAGAATTGCCTCTGCTGAACAAAACAGCTGGTTTTCCCGGGGCGATGTTTGCCTGAATCTGGACCTGCCACATCTGTTAAACCAGGGGCCTAAGATGTCAGGAGGGGAGGTGTCCTTAACAATTCTGCAAACTGGACATAGTTCTGAGAGTGAGTGTGTGGAGTGCAAGGAACTAAAGACTGGGCCAGGGTGGAAGTGGGACAGGAGGGAAGACCTAGTGTGCAGGGCTCTAGTTCAATGCTGTGACTTCAGACTCTAAAAGGTACTGTTGGAAGACTGCGCCCCCTTCTGCTCCCAGCACCCATCAAACAGAATGGCCTGACTGGTTAGGGTGCTGCAGTTTGGTTTGATTTAAAAGAAGCTGCCTTTGACACAGCCTCATTGGCAGACAGGCTGTGATCTGACCCACTGTAGTCCTAGGAATGCACCTAGGCATGAAGCAATAGGCCAGGCCCCAACTTTCCAGAGGGAACCCAGAGAACTGCCAGAAAGTGGCAGGTGGGGAGCTGGGCAAAAGCCAAGGGACTTGAAGAACACAGAGCTACAAACAAATTAGGTGGGAAACGTGGGTCAGGACTCTTTCTCACCTTGCTTGTTGGTATTTATCCCTCTCTCTCTTTTTTCTTGTGTATTGAACTCTAGCTGTTTCCAACACAAAAGAGCATATATATATATATATAGAGAGAGTGTGTGTGTGTGTGTGTGTGTGTGTGTGTGTGTGTGTGTGTGTGTGTGTTTGTATTCTTTGTCTACTTGGGTTTTTTGTTTATTTTGATCTTTTTTTTTTGGATATGTAGAGAAAATATGAAGTTTGGGAGAGTAAGTAGGGAGGTGGGGAAGATCTGGGAGGAGTTGAGGGAAGAGAAATAATATGATCAAAATATATGAAAGAAAAAATAAAGTTGTAAAAAATTGTATAATAGTAGATTTTCCTAAATAAAATAAAGCTCTAGGCCTTGGGGAGTGGACAACAGGCCAAGCAGGTACTAAACGGGGGAAACTTCCCACAGGCAGTGAAATAATGGAAGGCCCATCTGTAAAGTACTCGCTTGCCATGACCTCAGCCTTCTTCGGAAATTTTTTCTGCATGTGTAACTCGAACCTCTCAGATTGACAAGCCTAGATGATAGATAACACAGTGTAGTGCCGGGCAGCCTAACAGCAACCAGGTGTGCTGATTTAAACCAGCAAACTACCAAATGCCACCTTTCCACCTCGAACAGTTCTGTAGAAAAACCCATCCCCGTACCATGTAAGGTGATGATTCTGAAAGCCTGTCCTCCTTCTTTGACAACCGCTAGGATTCGGTTACTTTTCAACTGACTAATTTACAGATGCTTTGCAAACTGTGAAGCACTGTGGCAAATGGTGAGTGGTCCCTACTTCTCTGGTGAGAATCACAACATTATTTTGTTCTCTCCACACGCTTTTATTATGCCTTGCCTATTCTGGGCCAGGACTATGATCTTCAGGGAATAGGTGACAATCTCAAGAGTGACTGTCCATTGTGATCCATCACACCATCTGGGCCACTGAGACTGTACTTGGCCCTCAGACATGGTCGCTATAGTTCCTCCCAGGAGTCTTCCTAGTGCTGGGTTTTACCTGCACCTTCCCCTGAGCCCCTCAGAACTTAAGAGGTGTTGAGATAAAGGCTGCCTGAAGATTTGAGGAGCTGATCTGAACCCATCGAGACTCTGTGACTCAACGAATGTTCTGAGTAATGAACCAACGTCACATGACCGCGTTACGGAAACTGCGGACGTACGAAACTGAGCAACTCAAAGCACTCCCCAGCCGCACAGGTAGAGACCAGGAGAAGCACTGGGCATTGCTGGAAGAGAGTCAGCTCTAGCCTTTCTCTTTTGCTTTCTGTGCTTTGTTGTCGTTGACATTCCCGGGGTTTCTCCCTGTGTTCCTTGCGCTGTGCCAACACAGGCTTTTCATATTGGCCCTACAGAGTATCAACAGATGACGTCAGTGGCACCTGACAAAGGGACTGAAATTTGGGGGGCCGTGTCACCTGCTCAGATTTATATGGTCGTGAGGAGGAGTAGACACAGGATTCTATCCCTGGCTATCGAGGGGGGGGGGTGCTGACCATTTCGGAGGCCCAGTTTGCTCATTTTCACAGCTCAACAGTGCCCACTCTCTCTTCTTGCCAGAGATGTAACCAGGAGAGAAGGCAGGCATTTTGGGGATGGGGGCGGGGACACTCAAGGTCCTGGACAGGGTTCTCGCTATATGATGTCTTTGTGACCTGTGGGTCTCAAGCATACAAGTGGCCTGACAGTTGTCACGTGAGCACACGAAGCTCTCCCTGAGCTGTCGAAGCATGATCAGCCTGCCCCGGCTATGGCGAATAGCCATCTTCTCCTTTTGTGCTGTCCCCTCCAGGTCTCACAAAGACCCTGGGTGGTTAGCATTAGGGTCACTATTTATATGTGAGGAATGTAGGTGATGAGATGTGACCTGCCGGAAATGAGACGACTAGTGCACGACAGCTGTGGATTTGAACTCACGGTCAGGGTTGTGAGACAAAAGAGCATCCTTTGGCTGAGCACTTGAGGGTTTCTGAAGTTGGCTCATAAAGGAGCATATAACACGGTAGATGATGGCTAATGTGGCTATATGTGGGCTTGTGCACATCCCAGAGATTCTCAGATGACTGCACACTCACTGCATATTTCCCTGAAGGAACAAACACCCTCAAGTGTGGTACAAATAATGTGTCAATGGTCCCACAGCCACAAGGTGGCTGCACAATACTGTCCTAAATAATAATTATCATTAAATTCTAAGATTTTAGCTTATTCATCGTTATTATAATTCTGCATTGCCTTTTAGATGAGACTTCCTCAAGAGTAAGGAAAGGGTCATGTCTCCTCTGCTGTCAATTCCCAAGGATATCTAGGACCCTGTTGTATATACAACACCGAAACCATTTCTTTCACTGAAACGCAATCAATGCTTAGTGGGAAAGAGTTAATGCTTTCGGGAGAAGGAAGTAGCTAACGGTTTGCATTCGCATGGTTTAGAGATGGGACGGCATAAAGGGAGGAAATGAGATGGTGAGGGCTCAAACACAATTCTTAAGGAAGAACACATCGAAAGGGAGACAGGAAACTGAGGACAAAGGGACTAAGATGAAACCTTAGCTTCTGTTAATTGAGATCAGTCCACTCACCGATCTAGGCAGAGCAGCCTGTGTCACACAGAAGAGAGTCAGAACAGCTAAGATGCCCAGAAAACATTAAAGAATCTGGATCGTAAGGTCCATATGCAATAACAAATGGAATCCTTAAGTGAGTCAATTTACAGTAATGCTCAAAAGTCTTCCTAGCTTTTAAAATTCTGATGGGGTTTCTCAAAAGTCTGAAAATATTGACATTTTAACCTAAAACCAGTAAGAGGTCTGGCTTGAAGAAGATAATACCAAGACATGCGGGAGACCTAATTGGTTGATTCCAAGATTTCTCAAGCCTGTGGCATCCTGATCAGTTGCTCAAAAGCTCCTTGGTTTGCTATTGGGGTGTGGCTTGGAGGGAAATGGAGCAGGGGTCAGGGTGTTGCTGAAGGTCACTGAAGAAGGTCCAGGAGACAGCCCCGCACTGGGTGCTGGAGGACCACCTGCAGCCCTGACGTCTGCAAACCCTGTCTTGTTCCACATGAACTTTCACATGCATTACCTCATTTGACCAGCACAGCCTTGTGAGGTGGACAGGAACCATTTTCATCTAGAAGAAGCACAGAATCAGGACTGACACTCAGGATGCTCCAAAAGGCATTTGTTCGGCTTGATAAAGACCTGGGTTGTCCCAGTTACTATGTGTTTCGAGTATCACACCTGGTTTAGATAGTGGCCCATGAGTAGTAATAGGCTACCGCTGAGTAACAGAGATGGCGTCCCATGCTTGGAACTAGTCAAAAGCTCTTTGTTGAAAAAGGGCTGCGATAGGTGGCCGTGGGGCTGCGGGTAAAATAAAGATCCTGCTGTCCGTGAAAGCTGAGCATCAGGAGCTACCGACAATGATACAGTGCAGGAGACACTGAAGGCCTGCAGGGAAGGACAAAGAAAATGCTACGGCAGCTCAGTGGAAGGGAATGCCAGAATTAACCTTCAGAAGGAGGGTGACACTGGAGCTTGGCCTTGAAGGAGGGGGACAGGTTTTGACAGAGTAAGAGAGAATTAAATGTGTTGGGAGGAATAAATGATTTCTGTTTGGAGTTGACAGAGATAAAGGTATGTTTGGGAGAAGTCCAAGCTGGTGGGATTAGGAAGTTTTGATATGAAGGGAGTAATGGAGGGGAAGGAAGACCAGGGTCATGGTGTCAGGACCTCACATACTAGACTGAGAAGCGGCCCTCTCTCTGATCCTTTTATTGAAAGCTAAAACATCAGATAGATGGTCCCCCAGTGAAGCAAGCAGCAACCTCTGACCTAGTATTCTGTAAAAATGGACAGTTTGAGGTGGTAGCTGAATGGTGAAGTATTTGCCTAATATGGGGCAGGCCTTGGGTTGGATCCTCAGTACTGTAAAACAAAATAAAACAAACAAACAAGAAAACCTGACAATCTGTGTGTTTTACAGCCTGAGCCCTAGGTATCCTAGCAAGGTATCTGTTTGTTTGTTGGTTGGTGTGAGTGTGGTATATGCGTGTGTTGATGCTGGGGCATAAGCTCGGGCATCTGGAGGCCAGAGACTGACATCAGGAGTACTCAGTCGCTCTCCCCCTTGTTTTCCTGAGACAAGCTCTCTCGCTGACCGTGGAACTTAGTGATTAATTCCACCAGGTTAGCTGGGCAGTGACCCCAGGGATCCTCCTGTTTCCACCTCCTGGTTACTGAGATCACAGGCCTCTGTTGCTGCAGCTGCCATTCTAAACTCAGGTCCTCATGCTTGCGTTGCCAGCCCTTCACCAATGGAAACACCTCTCTAGCCTAAGATAAGTCATTTATAAAGAATCCAGACATCAATTCAGTTTCTGTATGTGGCCCTTTCCTGGACTGCATATCACACCCCCCAGAAGACAGCCACCATGGGAGGAGGCTGGAGAGCATGCCCTCCCCAAAGACAGCTACCATGGGAGGAGGCCAGAGAACATGCCCCCCCAAGACAGTCACCATGGGAGAAGGCTGCAGAGCATGCCCCCCAAAGACAGCTACCATTGAAGGAGGCTGGAGAGCATGCCCCCCAAAGACAGCCACCATGGGAGAAGGCTGGAGAGCATGCCCCCCAAGACAGCTACCACAGGAGGAGGCTGGAGAGCATGCCTCACAAGACAGCCACCACGAGAGGAGGCTGGAGAGCATGCCCGCCCAAGACAGCCACCACAGGAGGAGGCTGGAGAGCATGCCCGCCCAAGACAGCCACCACGGGAAGAGGCTGGAAAGCACTCAAGCATCCCTGTGTGCATGCACTGCCATAAGTAGGAAAACCTGGGGCTCCCACATCCATCAGCAGGAGCTGGATCACTTATTTGCTAGTGGAAAAAAATTCATACCCACAAAGATGTAAGAAGGCAGCAAGGGTGGAGCTTGAAGTTGGCAACGCCTTGGCCTCACCTGCCTGGCACAGTGGCGAAAATGTTGTTATTTCACTTTCAGGTGTTTGGTAAGCACCACCCAACTCCTCTACACCAAATTTACACAAAATGACATAAGTAGCATCACAAGTTCCCAACTTGATAAAAATTTTCCCCTTCTTCCACCTTCTAGCACTAAAATACATAGTCTAATTGGAAAAACATAATAGGAAAAGCATCAACAATCAATTTGGTGTGCATCAGAGAGCCGTGGTAGAAAGTAACTCACCTGCCTGGGGCAGGGGTGGGGTGAGTGATGTGTGAGTCAGTGGTGATATATACACTTGCCTAGCATGCAGGTACAAGGTCCTGGGTTCGATCCCCAGTACCACGACCCAACCCCAAGGGTAATTAAGCTGGGCCACAGGGTGAGTGCTATTGTATGCTAACACAATCAAATGTTCTCGTCACAGGCGTATATTACCAGAAGCCTTCCGTTGCGTACGTAGCTTGTATATTCATTTCTTCAACAATGCCTATTGAGTAGAACTTTTTGATTTCTATGACGTCCAGTTTGTTACATATATTATTTATGGTTGCTTCTTGTCCTGTCTTAGGACCTCCTTAAATCGTGCGTGACTGCTCACCTCTACTTCCTCCTAGGAGCCTTACTGTAATCAAATACGTTGAATCACCTCGTTATTTTTCACATGTGGCTTAATTTACATACATATGAACGCAGAGAGAGAGTGTGTGTGTGTGTGTCTGTGTGTGCGTGTGTGTGCGTGTGCGTGTGCGTGTGTGTGTGTGATTTGCAGCATTTGTGAGAAGGACACCCATTCTCATTGACTTGCTTTGGTGTTTTTGTGGAAAAGCAATTGGCTGTGTGTGCACTCATCCTGAAACCTGTTATTCCGTCTCTCTGATCTATTTCTTTTTTTCTTGTGCCTGTTCATCTTAATTAAACCGCAGCCTCACAGTACATCCTGAGAGCAGGCAGTACAGCGTTTCTCAACTTTATTCCCAGCTATCTTGCATCCATTCGTGTCCCTGTCAGCCTCGGTTACATCACCTGAAATTTGAGTTGACTTTCGCCCAGGCTTTTCCCTTTGAAATCACAGCCTGCCTTTGGCTTAACTGATGTTTCCTTTCTCAGCATTCAGTGTAGAATTCAACCCATCTAGTGATACTTTTTGTTTTTCAGTTCAGGACTTCTCCTTTGGCTCCGTTTTTCTCCTATTTCTGTTGAAGTTTCTCACCTGTCCATCTTTGAACTCTCCAACATATTCTTCAGAGCGGTTTAAGATTCTCCGCCTGCTAATTCCAGCACCGTGCCATCTCTGAGTTCACCTTTATTGACCCTTCACTCTTATGGCTACCGGTCACATTTTCCTGCTTTATTTATTTTAATTAAAAAATAAAACAGGCTCCTTCTCTCCCTCTCCCTTGCCCCACACTCCTCCCTCTTTGTATCTGTCTGTCTGTTTTTCTGCCTTAAACTTATGGCAATCCTTCTGTCTTAGCCTTTGCAGTTCTGAGACTATAATCATGAGCCACCACATCTGGCTTTATGCTATATATTATGTCTTATAATTTCTTATTGCATGCCTACCAGTGTGGTCCCACAGACCTATGCTCCTTTATAGTGGCATTCAATCTATTGGAGCCCAGGGCTGATCTTGTCAAGGCTCGGGTTTAGGTTTTGTGAGAGTGAATGAAGAATAGCCTGATCCAACTCTCCAGGGCCCGATTGTGTGCCCAAAGTGCCACCTCTCCCCTCTCAGGCCAGTATTCTTTGATCAGCCATCAGGCCTCCTTGACTCACACAGCTGCTGTATTGACTTTCAAGTCGATAGAGAGTTTCAGAAACTTACTGAGGGGAGAAACTGGAGCAGTATCTCAGCGGTTAAGAGCACTGGTTGCTCTTGTGGAGGACCTGAGTTCAATTCCCAGCATCCACAGGGCAGCTCACAAACAAACACCTGTAATTCCATTTCTAAGACATGAACACCATCTTTTGGCTTCTGCAGGCAGGCAGGCAGACAGACAGACAGACAGACAGGCACACATACACATACAAAGCAGACATACAGACAAATAAAAAAAAAACCTTTAACAAGTGTTTTTATAAAAAGAGGTGAAAGACACAAACTCTCCATAGTTCAACACTGGCACTGGACCTCAGGGTCCTTTGTCTCAGACAACTGGGACAAACACTCCCTTAACACGAGAAGTTTTTTACCGATGAACAGTTAGGGTCTTTTTTAAAAAATTTTTATTAATTTATTCTTGTTACATCTCAATGGTTATCCCATCCCTTGTATCCTCCCATTCACCCCTCCCTCCCATTTTCCCCTTATTCCCCTCCCCTATGACTGTTCCTCAGAAGGATTACCTCCCCCTGTATATGTTCATAGGGTATCAAGTCTCTTCTTGGTGACCTGCTGTCCTTCCTCTGAGTGCCACTAGGTCTCCCCCTCCAGGGGACATAGTCAAATGTGAGGCACCAGAGTACATGAGAAAGTCATATCCCTCTCTCCACTCAAGTGTGGAGACTGTCCTGTCCATGGCCTAGATCTGGGTAGGGGTTTAAATTTTACCACCTGTATTGTCCTTGGCTAGTGCCTTAGTTTGAGCGGGACCCCTTGGCCCAAAAGAAGCTTAATAACCCACTGTGTATTTAGCATGGGCTGTGAAAGTCTTATGGCAATACCCAGAGCCACATCTGTCCACACTCATGACTATATTATATGCATTATGCACTACTATTCACCAGCTCTGACCCATCTGGTTGTTATACAGTCCGAATCTACCCACTAACTCTCACTGGGCATCAACCTTTTGAGTTTGTAACAGAGTCTGCAACTGCAACTGTGTACCTGCCTATCCTCAGGCTGGCCGCCACAGTGCGTACTGTGATCTACATATCTGACTTCGACCTGACAGTTTCCTCTGGCTCTTTCCCACCCTCACCTGTGTGCAAGACTAGATGGGTGTGCTGGGAATTTAACGTATAACCTTAATAGAAGTAGCCCGTAAGCACTGACCGGGAAGCATGGTTCACCGTATGCTTCTCTTGGATGCAATGCTCTGAAGGCGTCTTCCACCTTGGCTTCCTGAATGCGGTGTGATGAGCTGCCCTCCCTGCCCACGCTAGCTTTTCCAAGGCCTACCTTCTAAAGCACACACTACTTTTGTTCAAATGCTTGTCCCAGGAGCTGCTTCTGGGACAGCTCAAACCAAGGCAAACTTACTTGCATCTCACCTAAACCAACCTTTAAAACTTTTCCTCCCTCTGAACCATTTTGCAGATGAGAACAAGTACAGTAAAACAGTTGGTCAAGGGCAACGTTTGGTAAATAGCAGAGTCAGGATTAGTGTCCCGAACCCACAGAGCCATGTGGCCTCCCATGGCCTCCTTCTGCGCTCTGTTCTCTGCCTTACTGGGAGCGCGCGCTCTGTGCCAGGGACGTGGCACTGCCATCATGCAGACTGAGAGTGTGTGGGAGGGAAGAACTGTATCCTCCCACTTCCTTAAAAAAACAAAACCGGAAAACAGGGCCTCTAGTGGGACAACTAAATATTAAAGTTAACAGTTTTTCTTCTTTTTTGAATATCCAGGACCTCATCCTCTGAGTGTGGACAGGAAAAGAGGCAGATGTGACATGGGATGTCCAGGACCAGGACACAAGTCAATTATTTTCCTGCTGTGCATGTAACTGACGTAGCTCCCTGCCAGCCTTTCTTCTCCCCTCTTATGCTAGGAATTATTAATGCTCACAAACTTTACGATATAATAGGCTTCCTTTTGGAATTTTTGTGCCATAAAACATGCATATCACATACTATGGTCATATTCATCCTCAGATTTCCTTTCCTTGTCCTCATCCTTCATCTTTTGAACTACTGTCCCCACCTCTCTCTCTTCCTCCTTCTCTCCTTCCTTCCCTCCCTTTCTTTCTCCTTCTCCTCTTTTTTTTTTTTTTTTTTTTTTGACAGAACTTCACTAGCCCTGCCTGGCCTGGAACTCAGTGACACTGGCCTTCCTCTGCTTCCCAAGTGCTGAAATTAAAGGTGGGCACCACTCCACAACACTCCCCTTTTTCTTTTAATGCTGAATTCAGAATAATGATACATAGAGATTATAAAGGGTGGGTGTGAAGGTAGATAAAAGAGGGATTGATTTGGACAGTGTATAGTGTATGTATTTATGGAAATATAACATTAATGAATAATAATTAATGTTAGTAAAAATGAAAAACAAAAGGTTAAAAATACATGAACAATTGTGAGTTCTTAATATCAAACTAAGTATCCAAATTTCAATATATGTAACTATAAAATTTATATAATTATACAATGTGAGCCTATCTGCATATATATATGCAAACACACACACACACACACACATACATACATACATAGATCAGGATTGATCTCTTTTAATCTAGAGTTTGTTTCTCCATATTTTCCCCTGTGACGCTATGAAGGCACACTTCCTCAGTTAGCTGGATCTACCTCTGTCTCAGGTTGATGCCTGTGGTTGATAACAAGGTGCTAGGACTCTAAGCTACCGGGCACAGAGATAGTGTGGGAGCCTACAGGAGAATAAGCGAGGGCATGCGTTTGTAGAGCACAGCCACATCACAAGTTACACAGAGACTGAACTGTAGAGGAATTTTAATTCGGATCATGGCTGCTCAGGCAAGCAATCACATCCAAATATTTTCTAGGTGGTGTGATCAGGCTGGAATACAAATACAGCTTTAATCCAGGAGACAGAGGCAAACAGATTTCAGTTCAAGACCAGCCTGGTATAGAACAAGTTTCCGGAAAGAAAAGCTTAGGTCCAGGCATGATGGAACATGCCTTTAATCCCAAACAATGAAGGTAAAGATAGTTTGTAGAAGGAAGCACCCACGTTTGAAAGTGATGCTTAACTGAGTGGCAGAAAATGTGAGGAATCAAAGAAAGATTTGACAGACTAGGATACACCCAACTCTCAGGAGAAGAGAGAGGAAAGGGAAGGTACTTAAGGGGCAATGGAGAGAGAGAGAGAGAGAGAGAGAGAGAGAGAGAGAGAGAGAGAGAGACAGAGACAGAGACAGAGACAGAGACACAGAGACAGACAGAGAGACAGAGACAGAGAGACAGACAGAGAGAAAACTCAGGTGAAGACTGAATAAGCCAGAGAATGAGAAGGATCCAAGAGATAAGAGCAGATTGCTGGAGTTAGTTTGAGGCCAAGCAGAGCAATTCAGAGGCTGAGAGAAAGGACAGATTGAGTAAGTCAGCTGGGAGAGGGGTTTGAGTCAGAAAGCTGAGTTGAACCAGCCAGTCCAGAACTCAGTAAGAACAAGAAAGGGTGAGTTTATTAAGCAGTAAGTCTCAGAGGCAGAAAACATTCTAGACCTAGGTTAGATTGTACAGAAGCTAGAAGCTTCCAGAACCAGGCCTAGGTTAGCAGACAGAGGCAGTGATCCTCTGAGACAACAACTGAAGCAGGCAAATAAAGTTCCTTTTACACTGAGCACTCATCCTTAGCAGGAACTGGGGATAGCTGGGTAGCCAGGCGTGTGACTCTTGTGGCTGGCCTCTGGGAAGACTTGTAGTAGATGCCGAATGTGCTATTGTGTAGCTTGAGTTGCCCAGGACTGGGGGTAAATGAGGAGGCAGGCTCGAATGAAGTCAAGTTGGATTCCAAGGTGAGAAAGAAGAAAAGGAAGTTTGGAAGAGCCCCTGTGCTCATGCATGAAGCAAGTGAATGTGGAATTAGCCAGCTGTTGGGTAGATTTAAGGGTTTGACTCCATGCTAACAAGTTACACTCATATATGCTAATTAGGGTGACACTGTTTCCTGGGTGCTTCAGTTCCTCTTTAAAATGAGGCTGTTGAAAAGGTTATACAAACAAGCCCTAGACTGCAGTGAGACAGATCACAGGGAGGAGGCAAGAACTCTTGGCTCCTCCACTTGGGAGTTCTCACTTTCTGCTTTTACTGCTATCTTCAGATGACTTCATCCTCAATGGCCATCTTGCTCCCTTGATTCCATGTTCTCCTTCAGCATAAAACGAGAAGTCTCTGCTCCATCTTCCTCCTGCATTCCCTATATCCTTCCGTCCATTTCAGTCAATCACTGGTGTGCCCCCAGTTCAGGCTGTTTCTGCCAAACAATAAAACCCTCTAGCAAAATCCTCAGCGATCATGCCAGGGCCCTTGGCCCACTCTGAAATAAAACCAAGGTACAGAACAGCCTTCTCGGCCATTGCCCACCACCTTGCCCTCGCTGCAGAAGATGGACCGAGGGGATTTCTGCTTCTTCTAGGCTGCAAATCCCACCCTGCTGCTCCTAAAGACTCCTGTAGGAAGTTATAACGAAGGCAAGAGATTTTATTCTTTGCTTCTGACAGCAAAGCTTCAACTCACTTTCACCACACATAACAAAAAAGAAGGCTCCCATCTTGCATTTTCAGGAGTAGAAGTATTTTTCCCCCTTCATTTATTTCATCTATAATCAGCCCTGGACGATCATAATTAGCATTTAACACTGGAAAAATAAGTACTCTTCTTTTCGGGAAATGCCTTTAGTCTTCATCAGCATCATTTTAGTTGCCAAGCAACCCTCAACTTTATGTCCCGTATTTAATGGAATTATGCCAGAATTATTTTTTAAATATCAATTTGAGGATAGAATAGAAACTTTGTGTGCTAGTATGCCTCTTCATAAATACTAATGTTGATCACAGGATCATAGTTGCTTAAAATGTGAATGTTGAACACACAGAGGTGTGGAGAATCTGTCTTTAAGCATGCAATAGGTTCACTGGCTCTGTGAATGTCCATAGGAGAAGGCACACCTGAGAATGTTCATAAGTTAACATTGTTTGTGAGGGTAGGATACCCTTTTTCCTTTTTTTATTCTATATTTCTGAAGTTTCCCAGAGTAAAGCAAATGGTTTTCTAAAGTTGTTTTAAAAAATTGAAACTATGAATTCTAAGTTTTAGTTAAATATTGTAGGTATAAAAACATAAGAAAGCCAAATAAATAAATACATAAAATATTGACATAAGCATTGTACTATTCACAATAATTATTCAAAATCTGGTTATTAGTGAAATAGTAATTTGATTAGTTCAAAAGACTAGATAATTAGTGTTAATGTTTTGTATATCTGATCACAAAAAGGCCTACTTAAGAACAACATAGTCTTAGTCTATAGTAATAATTTAGAAAAATGGGATTTTAAATATGGTTGAGTTTTTGAGTGTTCTAAGGCTATTGGTTCTGTAAACAGTTAAAATCACTTTATATACAAAAGCACTTTATACATCAATTCTGAAGGGTTCCCATCAAGTTTGCATTAAGCATTACATCTGAGACCACATTATTTATTCTTCCAGACACTGGTTCCAGAACTGATTTTAATAATCTTTGACAGTATCAGGGAAACCAGGGCACTGAGTGACAATATGACCCGTGCACAGTATTTTGGTTTACATCCAAAATCAGATTGACCTTAAGCTAATCCCAGAAATAAAGCCAAAGGCTTTCTCCCTTTGAGCAAAACACCTTGCAAACTTTATTGATCAGTCCCAAGAGTGTACGATACATATTATATACTGAATATAGTAACATGATTTTGATATTGATTAAAATAACAGGAAGAGATTCCCCACATGGTTGCAATACAGATTTTAAGCTTAGAATTAATAAAGGATTAAAAAGCTAAGACAAATGTAGCTACATAAAAACACAAATTTTCTACATGTTGTAATAGTAAAATTGACAAAGGGAATGTGGGAAAGACCACCAGCAAATGCTGTCCATGAAGTTAACTGGTCCAAACCCCTAGCAATAGAGAGCATTAAATAGCAGGACCGAAAAGGCAATGGGGATGAACACACCGCTCACGATCAGGCACACAACTTCACACAGTCATTAAAAAAAAAAAAAGCCCGCTCAGCCAAGACTGTGTGTACCCCCAGCAACGCTGTCAGCATGCAGTGGGAGTAAAGGCGAATGAACAACTGAGGTGGAACAGAGATGGCACACAGCATGGGAAGGTCTGAGGTACGCGAAATTGAGAAAAAAAAAAGATTTAATCCTAGAGGTGAATTTAGAGGTGAGTTAAGGAACATACACTCACACACACGCGCGCGCATGCGCGCGCCCACACACCATAGTCTGTTGGGTTCTCCATGAATATCTCTTGGATTTAGTCTTTGTTTTATAATAATTTCTTTAAGAAAATCCCAGCTTTGCTGATGTTTGCTGATGTTTGATTTCTTCATCTTTTTTATTTTATTTATTTATTTAGTGTATCTTGTCTTGAGCACATAGAGAGTTAGTTTCTTAAGGTATGAAAGAACTGAAAACCACTTCAGCCATATTCCTAACTTGGTAATACAGAACAAGACTGTCAGGTTTGAGAGTCCTGTCCCTCTAAAACATTGCTCTGTATATACCCTGGGTCTCCTTCTGAAGATGGTGCCATGCTGGTAAGAGTCTAAGTATGGGCTTTTCAGGGTTGGGTTTGAGGGGGATGCGGTGGCAGTAGTGTTGCTCGCTCCTAAGGTGTGCATATACCAGCAAACCAAAGCTCCCAAGCTTGCCTCATTCCCAAGGTGTGAATACACCAGCAAATCTAAGCTCCCAACACTGCCTCACTACCTCATTCCCAAGGTGTGAATACACCAGAAAGCCAAGCTCCCACATCACACACGTGCATAACCTACTCTTTAATGGTGGCTACGTCTAACAACTGGCTTGCATGATTAAAGAAAATAGAACAAATGTTCTTATTGTGTGCTGGAGGACTCTATATGAGAGAAACATGGGAGAATGGCAAAGTAGAAGGATCCAGAGGGTCCTAGAAACCTACAAGAAGAACATTATGATAGGCAGATTTGGGTCCAGGGGTCCCACTCAAACTATGGCACCAGCAAAGGACAATACGTGTAGTAAACGTCAGACCCCTACCCAGATCTAGCCAATGGACAGGACATTCTCCACAGTTGAGTGGAGAGTGGGGTATGACTTTCACACAAACTCTGGTGCCCCATATTTGACCACTTCCCCTGGATGGGGAGGTCTGGTGGCACTCAGAGGAAGGATAGCAGGCTACCAAGAAGAGACTTGATACCCTATGAGCATATACAGGGGGAAGAGGTCCCCCTCAGTCACAGTCATAAGGGAGGGGAGTAAGGGGAAAATGGGAGGGAGGGAGGAATGGGAGGATACAAGGGATGGGATAACCGCTGAGATGTAATATGAATAAATTAATAAAATAAAATTTAGAAAAAGAAAATAGAACAGCTTTGATCTTGTGGGCTGGGCAATCTTCTAGTATAGATTACCACTACACTATACACTGCTAGCAGATAAGGCTGTTACCTCCTTCTGCCCTCACATTTCCATATCCATAAAGTGGAAAACATTATAGGCCCATCTCACCCTCTGTGTCGTCATCATTTGGCAATACACCCATCACCACCCATTCTTCTGATTCTCACGCTCATGACTGACTATGTGAGTTTTAAGATCAGTAGGCATGACAAGGTGCTCCCCTTCCAACGATTATTAAGGATTTCAAGACTGGGGTGGCAGGGAAGATAGATCAGTGAAGTTGGCCTTGCCTACACAGTTTTACTATTTCTCCGATTTTTTTTTCCTCTGTGTTCCCCTCAGGCAGGGAAACCTGGCTTTGTTGTAGCCCAAACTCCAGTACCAGGCCTCCACAAATGTACCAGGCATGAGGCAGCAACTGGAAGGCCGGGAGGTAAGTTTGCCCATGAAATGCCTTTCTTCAAGGCTCTCAGAGGTCCAGTCACTGTTCTGTCAACAGAGCAGACTGCTTTTGGATTCATATTATTTTCCCCATGAAAGCCTTAAGAAAACCCTATTACCAATCGGGTTCATTCGATTGGTTGTTCAGGACAAAGCAGTTCTCCAGTTCTTCCCAGCTCAGCTACTTTTTGAAGCAGCTTCCCTACCCCCTACCCTTCCCCCCCACAACCCGAGACCTGCAGGCTGTCTGGAGCTGAGAACGGAAACCTTATGGCAGCATAAGAAATGGGTTGAATATCACAAAAGCTGCAAAATGACGCCTGGAAAAAAAAATGTCTCTGAGAGCAAGGAACAAAGCAGTGGGCACCACATCTACTTTGTCAACTTCCCCGAGTGTAAGACTGACAGGTTGCAAAGTTTTGTGGGTAGCTTGCAGCAGTGAAGAAGAGAGGGGGAGAGTGCAGCAGTGGTGCTGGGATCTGCAACACGCTCCCAGGCAGAGCGCATCTCTAATTAAACCCTGCTGAGTTGCTCTCCCGCTCCCAGGAGGTGGCTGCCTTCCCTGAGAACTTTCCCAGTTTGTAAATTGAAAAACCTCTCGTTCGGTTCCGTTGCTTCTCAGAGGTGTTTGTTGCTCATCTTTTCCTAGAAAGCCTGAGAACAAGTCTGTCCTGGGGTCTCCAAGGAGCAAGTGGGCTACGGGGCCACCGGTGCTCAATATCAGTTTATGAGGACCTTTCCTCAATAACGAGAGCAAATACTGGCTGGAGAAACCCCTTGGGGCTTGCCGGTCAGGAACCTGAGAGTCTGACATCCTCCCCTCGTGATGAGACTCTGTTGCAGCCCAGAGAACACGAGCCTCAGAGAGCAGACCCGAACTTTGGTCTCAGCAGCTGGCCCAGTAATGAGCGGGACCTCATTCCATTCGTCCTTTCCCTCTTCTGAACTCCAGTTCTCTGGCAGCCAAGAGAGCAAACTAATACCCCACAGTGCTGTGGGGGAAGGAAGCCCAGGAGGGTTAGTTCAGGTAAAAGTCTCTCTCCACTGAGCCCATGATCCACAAGTACTGAGCTACTGGGCACCGATAGGTCTTTCAGTCGGTAGTACGATTCATTTCTCTGGGTCTTGTGTATCTTACACATCATTGGTTTAAAGACTGGTTTTGTCCCAGCACACAGGGAGGGTCCATAGGGATAATGCCACAGAGGACCGATGAGGGCGAAGAGGGTTTAACCATCTTCTTCAGCTCTAAAATCACCAGGAATCACATTCACAAGAGGGTAGATAGCCCAGGGGCACAGGTTGACACCAGCCCACCAGAGGCACAGTAAAGTGCTTTTTAGCATAAGTGGCACACTGATCAAAGACTGCCAATTCTCTCCAGAGGGCTGGGAACAGCCTTGCTGGGCACTCCTGGCACCCTCCAGCGTTTAGGATAAGGTGCTCCAGTGTGATTGTCTTTTTGGCTTTTTCCTGAGAAACTTTGCAGGTCTCAGCAGTTCTATTGGGAAGCTTCAGGAACAGCTGCAGCCTCCACATGGGGCCTGTTATCAACTGTAGGTAAGGCTTTATATATGTGACTTTATATACATGGCTTGGCACTTGCAGTTGCCAGTTCTAAGGCACCCATCTGAGTCAGAGTGCCGTGTGGTGCCTGTCTCCTACATACCTTGCCTTTCGGTGCAGGGAGCTAAAGCCGCAGAGGAATGAGGAGCAGCCTGCTGTGGAAGAGATTGTGGTTCTATCAAGTATGTGTTTGTCCTCACTCCACTCCAGTTTTAAAGGCAGGCATAGTGTTCTTCCCCTGATATATACAGTAAGGTTTGCAAAGCACTTACTATTTAACCAGCCCATAGTACAGACAATGTACTTACTAGTCCTAGAGGCTTTGTAGTTGGGGAAACGCTAGTGTGATGCACACACATGGTAGTTTATGAATATAAGTTGGACTCAAGAGTTAATTTCAGCCAGACATCTGATGGTACACTGGTGGTGTCTGTGACTATTTCTTGCACTGAATGAACTGTGGTTTATAATTGGGGGCAACCAGGCCTGCAGACTGGTCTACGCTGTGCAGCATGAAGTCTCTTCTGGGAATGTGAGGCCTATCTTGGGGAGAGAGCCACACCTGTCCCAGCTAGAGTACAAATGGCAGCTGGGGGCAGAGGCAGAAGGAAAAGGCAGCATGTTTTCTATTTAGATTGTGGGTACAAGGTGTGTTGTTTCAGATCTCAGATGCCCCACTTTTTTTCTTGTTAGTCCCATGGAGATAATAATACCTAACCTACTTTGGGGTTGTTTTGAATAGAGAAGGAAAACCAAACTTATTGAACACTAAGAAAAAAAAAAACACCCTATATAACACAAGCCACTCAGATGTACTGATGTCATTGGCCCTGAAAGCCTGATCCGGACACAGGGAGCTGCTAGATAGGGGGTTCTTTCTGGGGTACGTGTGCAACTGTTTCCTGATGCTATCAAAAGTTGTCTTGCAGCACGGAAAGGAGACATGAAAGGACTTTGTAAATTGGGGTGTTTGATTTTTTTTTTCCACTTGGCTCCAATGCTGGTAGCTGTCTTGCAAAGTAAAAGGAAAAAAAAAAAAAAAGAAAGAAAAAGAAAAGCTTAAGTGATCTCATAGGCCTTTAACCTCTATAACAGATGGTGTGAGTCACACACATCGGACATAAACATCCCTGGCTGTGATGATCCACCTCATGATCCTCAATGTTGGAACAGGTTAGCTAGAGGTCCCACATGATCGAAACAGGAGGTGGGAGTGGGCTGTTCCAGGGTTCAAGCAAAGTAACCGGCTGGAGGGTGGGCGTTTCTAATCACAGATCTGTAACCTTCGGACACTGGGAGGGTGCAGCGAGTCTCCCTCCCACAGTGCCTTCATCCTTGAAAGCTTTGTAATCCAGCCTTCCTCTGAGAACAGTTGCAGGGTGGGGTAGGCAACTGATGCTTCCTAACGCTCAAGAGATAGATTTCAGTATACACGTCTCAGTCCCCAGTCACTTTCCATTAGTGTTTACATTATCCCTTAGACGCACTTGAGACATGACTGCAACCCCAGTTTCTAGAAAAATCTGCCCGTTGCTTCTCCGTTCAAGTCAGCCATCTTCCCTCTCCAACACCATCAAACTCTCTGTTACTATGGACATTATTTGTTTTCTCTGTCCAGTAGGAGTTACCACCTGAGGCCATCAGTTGTTTGATGGCTGGCTGTTGAGGCATCAGAACTAAACTTTACACTTGATTTCATTTTAACTAATTAAAATGTATATGACAATATCCCCATGTATTTAGGGGCTGCTGACCTGGATGGCCATATGTAGCCTGGGAAAAACACATCCTAGGCATCAGCATAAAAGTGAGGTGAGAAGGTAAGAGAAAGTAAAGAAAGGAATGAGTAGCTGTCGTCATCTTCAAACCAGCTTTTCATAGGCCAGTGTCAAGCCCCTCCCAC
>OU015742.1:31278801-31290203 GCA_907169655.1 Acomys percivali | reverse complement strand
TCATCTTCAAACCAGCTTTTCATAGGCCAGTGTCAAGCCCCTCCCACAACAGATAGCCAAGAGAAGGCAGACACACAAAGGCATGTCCTCTAATTGGCTCCTATATACAAGAGCTTTTGGAGCTTTTGCTATTTTGTGTCTTTTATGTAAACTCTCTGATGGGAAATTCTGTAACAGATGAAACAGTCAGCTTGGGATTTCATCCACAGCATTCTTATGTCCTAGGGGCTGTGAGGTGATGGCTGGTCCTTATCAGTACGAGCCCTGTTCAAACACTATGCAGTGTATGTAGTACAAGGAACTTGTTTTTGAACACCTTCATTTATTAGCACGTGTGTGTGTGTGTGTGTGTGTGTGTGTGTGTGTGTGTGTTCTTTAACAGGGTATTTCACAGGTGCCATAAGTGCTAATGAAACAGGTGCTTGGTCACTGTCATTTTTCTTGGGTGCCGCCCCATGCTGGGTCAGGTATAATTAGGGACTTAATAAATCCTTCTTGGTAATAGCCCAAGGGATTTTAGCCTCAGTGAGACTTACCCAGCTACTGCATTTTAAACTACCAACTCTTCGCCTTACCATAGTCGAGAAAACAATGTACCATTGTCTTTGTAGGACTGGTTGGGGGAGTGGGTTATAACTGGTTATTTTTGGAAAGGACTCCAGAGCTGGCCATGTTATTTTGAGGTTGAAGCCACAAGTATTTAAAGGCTGAGAGAACAGTCTTGAGCTCATCAGGTAGCTGGATGATTGGTAGAAAAAGAAGAAAGATCTCGTGATAGATTTATGGCCCCAGTGCCCTCAGCAGTGAAACAGAGAATAAAGCTCCTTGTCCATGTATTAGTTAGACTGTGTGCTCTGAAGGTCTAGGAAGGGCAACTAGCAGGCAAGGAGAGGGACATTTGTAGCACTAACCCGCACCCCAATTCCACTGATCCCCATCAGCTCCCAGCACTAACCTGCACCCCATTACTAATGATCCCCACCAGCTCCTAGCCGTCTCCTTGAATGTGTAAATTGTCTACGATGATTTTGAAACACAAAGTTATTCAATCTGCGGTTGAAGATGTAGTTTAGCAAGAGAATATTTGTCTCAAATCAATCTTTCAGGTGGGGAAAAGAATGAATAGCTTTTCCTTTTTCAGGAATGGCGATTGCACTCAAGCCTTTATGTGTTAGCTAAACACTCTAGCACCAAGTCAGACACCCAAACCTCTCCTTTTAAAAGTCAAAACACATACAGTGCTTTAAAGTAGTGATTCTCAAAGTGGAGGTTCTGGGAGAAGCTGGCTCAGCCTCACCTGGGACCTTGTTAGAAATGCAAATTATTGGACCCCACCCTGGCCAGACCTACTCAAGCAGAAACTGGGGGTGGGACCCAGCCATCTGCAATACTGAAAAATGAGTGTGGAAGGATGTTTAAGAAGCACTGTTTTAAACCAAAACTGAGGCAGTCGCAAAAGATGTATCTCCCCAAAGTGCCTCGTCTTTCCCAAGTCTACAAATAAGGTCCAAACAAACAAGCCGTAAACACCAAGAGTCTCCACTTCTGAGAGCTGAGCACACTTCCCCTCTGCTCTCCAGGAGGCTCACGCTGGGCTGGGTTGGGTTGGCGCTTCAGAGGTGCCCCCCACAGACTCATCTCCTTCCCAGAGGGAGATGCAGGAACATGGAAAGGGGGACATGGGAGAAAGGGGTGCTGGAAAATCTTTGAACTAATAGCATTCTCTGGATTCCATCAGTTTCAATTCTGCCCCCCCTTTTTTTGAAGCAAACCCAGTATTTAGTTCTTTCAAATCACCGTTTCACAAGCAATCATCAAAAGAAAATGCTTAATTAAAATGAAATCTTTTCGGGACACTGCTTGCTGGCAGCACAGCTCTGCATGCACAGGGACAGAAGGCAACACATGTACCATGCACGGCCGGCTTATGTGCCCACATGCTCAGTTCCTAGTGCCTTGATACCCACCCCAGCTCGACCTGTTCCCCTTGACCTCCTATCTTCTGGTCGTAAACACAAGCACACCACCAGACTGTAAGGGGGAATTATGGAGACCTTATTTCCTCGAATGACCTACATGTTCTCAAATTCTATTTGGTGGTGTGAGACAGACTTATTTTTTCTACCCTAAGGACTAAAGGACAGAAAACGATCACAGCCCAATACCATTTTATGATATCTCCCACCACGAGACGAACCTCCATGCAAAAAAAAAAATGCCAACTTCGCTCAGTAACTTTTCTCACTTCAAATTGCACCTCTCTCTCATCACGACCTATTCCACCCACATAGTCATGTGCCATAAGTGCTGCAGACTGTCTCCAACATTTCAAAGGCTTAACAGCTATTTTTAAAGCCAAAATACAATCTAGGTTGCTCTTGTATAAGACACTTTTTAAGGCAAAGAACAAAATAACACAGCAATCTCTATGTATGTGGGCAGTTACCCAACTCACCAAAAGACTGGATACAGCTGTCAATAAGATCATCCAGGCTGGCTCCTTTGGCCAAATGTCCTAGGGACACCATCATTCGGAACTGGGTAATCTGGGCCAAGCTGGGCTGGGCAGGGAGAGGGCTGTTGGTTGATTTGGCCTCTAGTCTTGCTTTGGGGCCAGCTCTGGAGCCATGGCAAGGTTTCCTGTTGGGGGAGAGAGAAAGAGAGAGAGAGAGAGAGAGAGACTCAAGTGAGGATAGGCAGGGCAATTGAGGGTCTCGCTGGTAGCTCCAGGTTCCGAAGACAGAGGGAAGAGAAGCTAGGACAGTGAGTCCCTGAAGCTGGCTGGTAGCAGGCATACCCCTCCCACTTGGCAAGAGCACTGAACGGACTGGTTGGCTGTTAAAGAGACATCTCCTCAGCAAATGACAAGGTGAGATTCCAGGGCAGCAGTAGCGCTCTCCCCAGTGGTGTAAGGACTGCTCTGTGCTGCTGTCTCTCTTCCAGCAGCAGAGAGGCAGAGGGAAGACTGGACTTTGATGGCCCTTAGCTTCTAGCTGACTTGGGGACTGAAGGGCTGGTTCCGCTGGTCTCATTTTCAGCTAATTTCATTCACTGAAGCAATGCCTAAGGTACTGGGGGGCAGGGAGCCGCTGGAACAGCTTTAAGAACCTTGCAGAACTCAGAGACTGGAGGGTGGAGGGGGGGGTGGCATTTAGATCTTTCAGCCATCTCTGCCTTTCTTACAAATCTTGGTTTTAATAAATAGTTTCATTTTTGATAACACCAGTAACCACTATGAATCATTTAGACCAGTAAACATTATTCCATCAAGCCTTTACCACATGGATCCTTAATGAAGAGAAAATGAGGAGGGGTTGACCCTGAGTGGAGCTGCCTGCTCTAGAGCTGAATGTAAAATAATTATTTGGATGTGGAAAGGCTTAGGAGTCTGGTGGACCCTCATCTCCTCATCTTTAGCGTTATTGGGCATGACCTAGTTGATACAAGTCACCCTGCAAAGTATTGTATGAAGTGTATTTTATTTTTCTCTTTATTAAAAAACACACAGAGACCCACACCTATAATCTTTGAAGGTTTCAATGATATTAGGTGCCGATAACTTTTTTTTTTTTTTTGGCATGAGCTTTGTTCTCCTTTGGCTAATTTATAGTTTATTGTCAAAGAAGAAAAGTGAACACTAGAGAACACTGTAACACATATTATAAGCATAAACCAGCATCAATTAACATCAATTAACCTCGTGTTTATTCCATGAGTAAGTCATTGCAGTAGGCCAAGGAAGACCATGTGAGAGAGCCTTTGTAACATGCTCTGTAAATTATACAACATGCACATTGTGCATTAGTTATTCCTGCACAGAGGCATCTGGGAAGTTCCTTAATACAAACAGCTTTAGTGGGAGAAACTTGACAAGGACATTGAGTATAGAAACCTAACTCTAGGCGACTGTCCCAAGAGTGTGGAGGGCAAGAGGCATGCTGTTCTCAGCGGAAGGAAAAGCAGTTTCCAGGAACTGTGTGGAAGAGCTTTCTTGACAAGGTTAAAAACCTCACTCAGAAGGGGCCATCCGTATCTTTAGTTAAACAAACAACCACCCCAGGGACACTTGGGTTTGTAGAGATCAGCCTGCATAAAGGGGCCATACAGCACAGCCAGACTCCAGGGGACACCCTGGCCCTTCCAGCTCTGTTCCAACTTCAGAGCATCAGTCTATGGTGTACATGGGGTTCTGTTCCAAACTGAGGTGGGACCAAGGAAGCTCTGTTACCCTGGTAACTGGGAACCTGCTAACCCACGCCACTGGCTCCTACTCCCGAAGGATCAGGTTGGTGCTACCGAACTCCATCAAACTCTCGGCCATCACTGATTTTAATCCAGGCCCCAAAAGGGATCAGTGTCTGAGAATCAAATGATAATTTGAAAACAGCCCTCACGGGGTGAGTTTCCATGCTCCAAAGACACAGTGATGGGATCTGCATTGTGTCTAAGCTACTTACTGCCCGTCCAGAAAGATGCTACTGTGTGATATGAAAACTGAGTCCTAAAACGTGCTGACGCTGTTCATGTGGGCTATCACAGGGACTAGTACCTGGGGCCTTTCTGTTTCTATTTATCTAATAGTTTTTCCTCCTTAAGACTGTGTGTTTATCACCACACTGGATTTGGTGAATAGATTGTCAGGAGGCCAAAAGGGTTTATTCAGTGTACAACAAAAGTCAGGTGCTTCCAACAGATGGTTACTAACATAGATGTGGCACCTCAGCTCTTACTCGCTCAGCAGGTCCCTGGAATGGTCCTCAGGACCCAAGAACTGCCCAATGTCTCCACAGTCTTTTTTCAAACATCTACAGATGTGCAACAGAGGTATGTCTGGCCACAAGGACAGAACTGGTTTTTTGTTGTTGTTGTTTTGTTTTGTTTTTTTGAGATAGGGTCTTACTATGTAGCCCAGAGTGACCCCAAACTCTCCACCAGTTTCCTGGGTGCTAGGATTGCAAGTATACTCCATCACACCTGCCTAAAAGGAACATTCCTAACACCCCATCAGGGTGCATCTAAAGGAAATAAGAGAAATACCTTATTTCTTTTCTTTCATGTTGCTAGGTACCAAATCCAGGGTTGTCACATGTCTGGCCCGCACTCTTCACTGAGCTACAGTCCTAGATCCTGCCCCTCCCCAAACTTCCCCACCCCTCCCCACCTCCCTTGCCTCACCCCGTCCCCCTCCCCCCCACCTTCTGGTGGGATGGTTGTAAATAAGGATTTATACATTGCTTAATTATAGGACGTTTTGAGAGCACTCTAACTATCCAAAGAGTGAACAGCCACTAAGCATACAAAGTCATATTTTAAAGGGCCACACGTTTCTAGTTTAACTTGTGAATTAAATAAAACAAAAACAACAAAAGCTTGAAAGAACCACATTGACTTCAAGATGTTTTCTCAGCCCTACAGTGGTTAGCTTTGCTTTCCCCCCTCCCCCACAGGCTCCAGTGTGAAGTTTAAAAAAGTCTGAACTGGTTTTGGGTGACTTAGTCTCCAGGTACAGGTATCCTCAGAGCCAAGAAGGAAGGAGAGGGGACAGTCTGCTTAGAGGGAAAGGCAGCTTTTGCTGGGCCACTTCTGCTGAGTGCACGTCCCAGATCCTGCCCCACGCCGTCCACAACACAGAGTTAATTTAATGGACAGATCCACTGCAGTGTATGTAGCACAGAAGGTGGAAGACACGCCGGGGATGACACCGCCTGGCAGAGGACTAGAATGGGCATGGTGCGGTTATATCTGACTGACTCCCCATGAATGGCGTTGTGAAGGGCACAACCGGCTGGGCCCTAACGAAGGGGAAGCGGTGTCCCGGCAGTTGCCAGGTTCTTGTGTTTTGAGGACAAACGCTAAATGTCTTGACTCCCCCAGGCCCCTTATTGCTGCCAGTGGCCAGACTGTTCATAGCCACTCTTCCACTCTTCCTTCACCTTCCGTCATCCAAGATTTCCCCAAACATCTCTCTAGAATATGTGGGGAGGAATGCAGGCTCGCGGACCACCGATCTGAAAACTTTTTTTTATCCCCTCAAAGGGCAGGCAAGTACTGCCGCCTCCGCTTGCAGCAATTGCTGTGCTTGAAGGCTTGGAGAGACCGCCAGGTGGCGCTACCCGCGCCCCGCGCCAGCAGCAGGTGCCAAGGGTGCGGAAAGTATTCGAGTGGGAGTTCCTGGGGGTGCCCTGACGAGGAGCATCCAGGGAGGTCGACTGTTGTGGAGCGCTGGTTAGGTGAAAGGCATGGGCCCAGACCACCTCAGATCTGGCGCGGCTACCTATGACCTCGCCACCCTAGCAGCTATGACTCTGTCCTCCCTCCTCGCTCAATGTGCCGGATTCCGGGGGTGTCTGCTTCACGCCCATTCCCCCCCCGACGTCAGTCTTGCTCCCGGGTCCCCGGTCATGGTCCACCCCGGAAAGCAATTCTTCTCCGAGGGAGGCGCCCTGGTCGTCCGATCCCCGTCTTACCTCCAGGGAGAGGACCACAGGGGACACCGCTCAGCTCTCCCTCCCTAGTAAAGTGCAGTGCTACCCCGGGAGCCACAGTTACTCACCGCGGAGCTTCTCTCGCCTTGCCCAGGGTGCCCATGGCCGCGGCACGGGGCGCTCTTGGAGCCGTCTCACCTGGAGCGGCGGGACCGGCTCGGCGGGGCTCGGCGCATCCCTCGGCCGCCGCCGGCCCTCCCAGCCCCGCGCCAGCCTCTCTCGCAGCCCCGCGAGCCGACCCAAGCGCACCCGCAGGCACAAAGTTTGTGCGAGCGCGCTCCCGGCGCTCGCTCCCGCGCGCGCGCACACTCTCTCGCAACAACCACCTGACAGGCTCTGATGTTATCGCCGGGCTGGAGGAAATGCTGGGTGCCTTCAGCTCTTCTTCGAATCCTGGCCCCATTACTCGGCAGCGCCCCAAAGGCCTGTGCCGCCCTCGCTTCTCCCTTCACCCCCGCCTGCCATTCACCTCTCCCAGACCAAAGGTTAAGGTCCGAGGGGTGCAACGTGGGCTGTCCTAAAATTGACCCAGCTAGAGCCTTGCGGATGAGTTGCCTCCACTCAAGGCCACGGGTCCCCTGGGAGCTCTGCTGAGATCCCTTCCTGGATCACAGGACTGTCTTGTATCCATCGGTGGGGGTGAACAGGCGGGTCTGGGCAAGGATGGCAGAAACTTCCTTAAACTACTGCACACTTGGTTCTCTTTGGCACATTTTTACGAGAGAGGATATGGATGTGTGTGCACTGCACCCCGAGGAGGAGGAGGTGGGGGTGGAGGTGAGCTCCGGAGGTGTGATCCACGTCCAGCAAAAGACAGCTGTTTGGAGTGTGTGGGTGTGGGAGACCAGGGGAGCGTACCTAGAGTGGAAGACTGGGGGAGGGGGCTTTCTCACAAAGCCAGCATGCTAGCTGACCTGGCCAAGAGGGAGACTTACCTGCTACTTGTCTGAGGGGACCTGACAATGACAATAACAGCATCTAATGCTGATCCAGTGCTGATCTCCGCGTTCCCCACACACTACCCCATTAAGCCACCCTCCAGATGCAAAAAGGTCACTGCTTAAGATTGCTGGAACACTGGATCTTGCAGCCAGTAAACAGAAAAGAGGTGGCCCAGGCTGAGGTCTGCCTGGCGCCTCTAAGTCCCTGATGGACTGGCCTAATAACACACTCATCATCGCTGTCACATCCCATGATCTTCTCAGCCACAGCCTTCTGCTGTATCTAATGTGTTTCCTCACGTTGATGTGCTATGTTCTCGAAAAGAATTCAGGACTACTTGCAAGAATACATAACCTAGTTGGCGTGGTGGCACACACCTTTAGTCCGAGCACTCAGGGAGGCAGAGGCAGGCAGATCGCTGTGAACTCAAGGCCAAACTGGTCTACAAAGGGAGTCCAGGACAGTCAAGAAAAACAAAACAAACCAACCAACCAAACAACAAAAAACCCCAACAACAGCAAAATAAGTGTGAGAAACAACAACAGCAAAAATAAGGCTGATAAAATGGGGCCAGAAATTAACACTATTCTAAAATTATACCTACACAATGCACATTTACACTTTTGGAAAACAGAATCTGATATACACACTTGCTTCAAGCAGATCAGTCAAGCAGTCAAGTCCAAGAAGGAGACCTGCTCTAAAATTCATTTTCTCACATATAAAAGACAAATAAATAAATAAATAATAAAAGAAAGGAAGAAAACAAGGAAAAGAAAATGTTTAAAAGATCTGCAATTCTTGTCTCAGAGACTGGGGAGATGTTTCTCCTGAGGCTGCTTTTGAGCATTAGGTGATGGCTGCCTCAGGTCATGATACAGGCAGACCTGGAGATGAGAGCAGTGTGCAGTCTGGGGCCACTGAGCAGTCCTGGATGAAGTGAAGCCTTACTTTTCTAAGATGGAACACCTGTAACAGCTCAGGAACGCATTCCCTCGGGACCTCCCATGAGCATCTATCTACTCCTTCCTGAGGTGTCTGCCTTCCCTGAACTTCTAAAAACCACGGCAGCTCCATCTCCCTCTTGCACAGTCTCCTGGGCACATGGGACACCTCCAACTGGAGACCGTGGTCTCTTTTTTTGTATCCTCATCTTGCCTTCTTTTTCTGATGCTCCTGCCTTTCTGATCCAGAACAGACAGTGCCTCTGAGGCAGTCTTTCCTCCTCTTCTCAATCATGGCCCCTTTGCTCAGCCGACTTCTCTGAGTGTGTGACTCCTTTGCAGTCAATCACAGCCACGTTTTTTGTATATGTTTTCCCTGTGGGAAATGATTTTACCTCCATTGTTTTTTTTCTATATGATCCACACTTAAGGGAGGTGTTTTTATTTTTCTTCCTCAGCTTTGACAAGACCCACAGGGTTCTGTTGAGTGTCTACGCTTGGCATCTAATAGAGTCACTTTTCCCTCCATTACTCGCTTTTATTGTCATTTCTTCTCTGTCTCCAAAAGCCACAAACTGTGCGTTCCCATCATCCTTTACCTGAGCACATGCGATAGACTTGCAACACCCTTCCTAATTTTGAGATCTCCTTTCTCTGATGTTTTTTTCATGTTCTTCTCCTGGTAATATTACCGTGTTATTTCTCTACTTCCAAACTTTAGGAATTCCCCATTACCTAGAAAATAAGATTTGCTTATCATAACCTTATATACTGTCATGGCTTGGACCCTCATGTCAGGCTGTCTTCCAGCCATAGCCCGCCAGGTAGGTACCTGACTGCGTTGGTTGCACTCTCATCACCCCTGATAATTGTTCTTTGCTGTGCCCTTGGAAGCAGAGCATTTGCTTGTGTGCTTGCTTCCGCCTCCCATCTCTCCTTGCTTGGCAAACACACAAAGGCGGAGTTACAACCAGCCTATCTAGAATACCAGGTCACCCTAGAGGGCAGACATGGGTATAGAGTACACACACCTCCCTTCAGACCTGGCCTGATGACTGGCCATCCTTGGGGAATCTACATGGTATTGCCTAAGACTTAATCACCCTGTTAAGATGTAATTACAAGATGCCTCCCTAGTGTCATATGCTGTTCTCCCTACTGAGAGTCTGGGAGAGAACAAGGCAGACAAGGTCCTTGCGCTCATGAGCCCACATGTCTAGTACACGGACAGTCACCGAGTCAGCAAATAAATGAATATATAAGTGTGCGGTGACTTTAACCCTCTCCTGTCCAGGGATTGCCACTTCAGTGTTAGGACACTTCTGTCTTCATGGAGACACACTGAAGTATCCCAGACGAGGTTCCCACTGGTCTTATGTCCTGTAGGACACAGGAGTCAAGAGCGCTTCGGCCAGTAAGATAAAGCCAGAGAACATGGGGCTCTTAGCTCCAGAGGGGCATGGATAGACAGATGGAGAGTGGACTGGGGGCAGATTATGGCATGGTTGCTGTTCTGGAGGCAGGAACACTGGCCTCATTATCTGTGCGATAGTGTTTGGTTGTTACACAGTTTGTTCATTTGTTTGTTTTCTTGTATGTGTTTATGCATCATGTGAATGCCTGGTGCCCTTGGAGTTCAGAAGAAAGTGCTGGAGTTATAAGTAGTTGTGAGCCACTGTGTGTAGCTGGGAACCAAACTCGGGTCCTCCGGAAAGGGTAGTAAGGGCTCTTAACCACTGCACCATTGTTCCAGCTCCTCACCCATGAGGTTTTTTTTTTTTAAATGGCTTCTTAAATATATTTTGATCATGTTCTCTTCAACCCCCGCAACTCATCCTAGATTCTACCACACCCTACCTAACCAAATTAATGTTTTTCCTCCCTATTAAAAAAAGAAAACAAGCCAAAGAGACAAAAACAAACAAACAAAAGCCCACAAAAAACGAAATCAAAGAAGGACACAAAAAATCATCGAGTCTATGTTGGTCATCTCCTTCTGAGCATGGCACCCACCCTGGAGTGTGGTTAAGACACCTTCAGAGTGCTGGCACTGCAGGCACCCTCGGATACACTTGTCAAAAGTGGAGCGATGACCAGCCGAAACTATCCCAAGTCTCCAAAAAAGCATCGCCTCCAGTTCTGGGCTCATTTATATATCTCCTCCCAGAGCCTGTTCATGGGACCTTTCAGCTGTCAATAATCAAGCTCCCACATGAGGTTGTTGGTCTTCTAGTGGATTAACCTCACCTGTTCTCTCACAAGACCGTTCACCATCCCACACTTGGGAAACAGGTTTATCTCTCCTTCAATTTCCCTAAATAGTATCAATTTGATTTCTGTATCTTTTAGGATGCTAACAGGCTAAACAAATAGTAATAATACAATAAGCTATACTACAATACAAAGATTAGAATACTATATATGACGTGATATTTACGACACGACAGGACACCATACTGTACATTACCTTACTATACCATACCTAGAGAAGGTTTCATGATCTTTATTCCTGGAGAAAAAGAACTTCCTGGAGTAAAAGACCAGAGGAAGGCTGGGACCTGACTTTTGTTTTAGCAGGCACATGTACAGGTATAGGTGAGAGGATCTGGGAGAAGGACGCCTCATGATATTAATCCAGTAATTCTACTTTGTTCAAGTGTAGCAAACAGTATCACTTTTTTTTAAAAGCCAATGTTTGGATGACAGAATGGACTCAGTAGTTAAAAGTTTGAGTTTGAAGTTAGACTAAATTTGACTCTCAGCCCTAGCACTTAAACGTGGGCTCAATGCTTACTTCAAAAGAGTTTTCAAAGAATCAGAGCCCGAAGCATGAACTTTGCCCCAGATGCATGCTTTGCTCCAGTTAATGCTTTGACTGCCTCCTCTATGCCAAGGGTGGGTGCTGTTAAGGTGGATGTCCCGTGCTCACACCCATGGAGCTGTGCTCACACTCATGGGGCTGTGCTCACACCCATGGAGCTGTGCTCACACCCATGGAGCTGTGCTCACACCCATGGAGCTGTGCTCACAC
>OU015742.1:31229935-31268919 GCA_907169655.1 Acomys percivali | reverse complement strand
GAGAGAGAGAGAGAGAGAGAGAGAGAGAGAGAGAGAGAGAGAGAGAGGGAGGGAGGGAAGGGGAGAAAGGGAGAGAGAGACGAGAAAAGGACCAGGCCAACACCACACCACAGGCTAACTGCTGACTATTGTGGACATGTTGGTGTCCCATTATAGACTCCTCGGATGCCTTCAGTGACACGGAGATAATTAGAGGCAGAACGAGTGTGTGTGTGTGTGTGTGTGTGTGTGTGTGTGTGTGTGTGTGTGTGTATGGTGTTCTATTGTGAATATTTTCCCAAGTAAATGCTGTTCTTCCATGGTATCTGGGATTTCCCTGTGTTTCATGTCTGGGGACATGATGCATAGTCACCCACGTCTCGTTCTTACCTATGATTTCCAGTTCCTTCTCTACTGTAAAGCACAGCACGATGAAGCTCTCACAGATCTAGAATGATTTTCTTATGCTAGCTGACTGGAAGCATGCAGGATTCATGCCAAGGAGGGGAAGACAAGACTGATGACTTTTAAAACCTTTCTTTCTAGGCAGAAGACACTTCCCACAGAGACCTTGGCCTGTATGAGTGGGAGGTGAACCCATTCTGATGGAGTGGAGCTGGCCCATTTCTGTATGCCTTGCCACCTGCTCTGCTCCCAAAGCCTCTAAGAAGCCTCCCAATCTGGTAGGGCCACACTTTACAAGGGCCAGGATCACGTGAGCCTGCATTCTATTCGGCTGACTTGTTAGCTCCCGTCCCTCAGACTGAACCTTTGGCTGTCTGGCTGAGTCTGGCTACTGGGTCATTTGTAGATCATTATCTGGGAGTCCTCACTGCACCTCCTTCCTGAGCGGTCAGTAGATACTTGTTATTTTCAGAGAGCAGCCATTGCACAACGCATCAGAGGCAGGCAGGGTCTTGCAGATAAAGTCGAAAGGGAAGAATGGACCACACCTTGTTGAGGGAGATGGCTCCAAGCCTGCATGACACAGATGGATGTGGGGAATTCCCATGACTCAGGGCTTGGGGAATATAGACAGTAAATCATGTTTAAATGCAATTTTAATAAATAAATTATTTTGAAGATAAGGAGTTGTGTGTATTCTTTTCTCACCACAGTAGTAAAGTAGCTTACAAAAGTAACTTAAGGGGGTTTTATTTTGATTTCTGTCCATTATGGCAGGAAAGTCAAGGTGGCGGGAACTTCAGGCATCTGCTCATATCATACTCACAGTCAGGAAGCAGAGAGAAAGATGAATGCGGGGCCTTTGCTCATTTTCTTAGGCCAAGATGCCAGCCCAGGCAAAGGTGCCACCCACATTGAGGGTGGGTCTTTTTGAATCAATTAACCCAGACTACAGACTCTCTCACAGATTAGCCCGGAAATTGGTCTCCAAGGTCATTCCAGACCAGTGGGTCAGGACCCCTTTGGTGGTTGAACGACCCTTTCATGGGGTCACACATCAGAGATCCTGCGTATCAGATGTTCCCATTACAATTCCTAACCATAGGCAACATTACAGTTAATGAATTAGCAATGAAAATAATGTTCTGGTTGAGGGTCACCACAACCTGAGGAACTGTATTCAAGGGACACAGCATTGGGAAGGTTGAGAACCACTGATATAGATGAGATGAGAGCAGCATCAACTGTCACAAACCAACCAACCAACCAAACCAAACCAAACCAAACAAAACAAAAACCAGGCTTCTATTTGTGTAGATGAGAACTAGGATCCAGAGAAGGTGAAACACTTGCCATTGGTCACACAGCAACTGGTGATGTAGTTACATACCATGCAAACCACAGACAGAGATTCTGTGCTTCGACTGTATTTTTACTCCTTTTCATCTTTTCATTTTCTACAGTGGAGGAAGGGTGAAGAAGCTATAATCACTCACATTCAAGACAGTAGCTGTGTGCAGACAATGAGCAAGATGTCTTCCTTAGGCTCCTTTGTTGTTGTTGTTGTTGTCTTAAATTTCTGTCAGCATTAAATACTTTTCCCATGTGAACTTTCTGTAGAGGTTCAGCCCTGGCTCCAGAGGAGCTTGCCGTGATCACAGCACTGATGTCACTCCATCGGTTTCCCAGCTTGGCTCTATTTAATCAACCTTCTTCCTCATGTCGGATTGCAGAGAAATCTAAGGAGAAATGTCCAGTCTAGAGAAAGTAAATGGTGACGAACAAGATATAGGACCCTGCTAGCTGTCAAGATTCTTCATGGGACAGCGATGAATCAATTCTGTTTAAAGTAACCCCGCCCAAATCTACCCAGAGTGTGTCCTAGAAAATGCTTTCTTGGTGCTAAAGCTGGTGCTGTAGAAATATGTGCAACATAAGGAGAACTCCTCTTTTCCTACT
Source organism: Acomys percivali (assembly GCA_907169655.1). Lineage (NCBI taxonomy): Eukaryota > Metazoa > Chordata > Mammalia > Rodentia > Muridae > Acomys > Acomys percivali. The sequence continues at coordinate 31,266,576 of OU015742.1, read as the reverse complement.
CAGACACCCCTGGGAAAGTCTACCTGAGTCTGCTTGTGTTCTGTGACTGGGAATCCTTTTTCAGGAATCTGACCTGGATGTGGGGTGTGAGTTTAGGAGGAACAGGACAACTGGGGATAGGCACATAGTTCTTGAAGTTTGGACCCCACCACTCTCCATCCAAAACAACCTATCAGGAAGGTTTGGGAATTCATAACATTACAGACTCGGGTTCAGTCAGAGACTGAGGAAAATACTGGGGAAAGGATGACGTTTTCAAATTGATTGGCCTTCTCTGCTGTGATGCTTTCCTGACTGGGAAGCAGTGCAGAGGCCTGTGAGTTCCTGGAGGAGGTAGCATTTGAAGTCTCCCAGAGGTGAATGTGGCTGGACCTCTGCTCTGCTTCCCCATTCCTCCATTTGGAAGGGTCCATAGTCGTTTCTCTTTGTCCAAGTCATATGGAAACTACCAGCTACATCAGAAGTGGGACAGGCTGTCATATCACTTCCCTACTCATTGCTGTACAAGGCCCAGGCCACGTCAATTTCCCAAGGGTGTCCATTCCATTTTTTCCTTGCTCAGCCCATCAGTCAGAGAGAGAGAGGAGAGAGAGATGAATGGAGGAATGGCTGCATGGGAACCGGAAGTGCAGAAAAGTTTCCTCACTGATGAAAGGGAACCATGTGGAAAGACTTCCCCCTCTCTTGGGTTCTTTCTTCTAGTAGGCCACCAAGGCCATCAGCACTCACTTCCCCCATGATATTCTCTTGTTTTCCTTATGGGTAAATTCTCTGAAGACATGAGTATATACATTTTTTCATGTTAACGAAGGAACAAGATAATCCGACTTGCATTTCAGCACAGTAAAACTGAAGGAACAAATGCATGAAAGCAGGGCTTTTGAACGCAATGACACTGAGTTTGAATGTAGATTACACCTGGGTTAAGTTTCTTACCCTACTTGTGTCTCAGCGTAGTATTCTTAAGTGTGGAGTGGGCATAATAATCATGCCTACCACATAGAACACTAATTAATTTATTTATATAAAGTAACTAACACATTGTAACTACTCAAAGTACAAGTTGCTCTAATTCTCAAATGCAGGTGATATGATAGTCCATGCTCATCCATTCATCTGTTCACCATGAGAATCTTATCTGGTGATGTAGCCATGTCTGACTGCCCACACACAGCTTCTATGTAATTAAAGAGTCTTGATGTTTTAGGAGGCAGTTGTTCTCTCTTATCACCCTGTCCTCAGTAAGAGTAAGGGCAGAATAATCGTGCATGTTGATTATGTCATCTGTTTCCAGTGATTGGTTCAGAGTCATCAAGTGACGTAGATAGTTCTGGTCAGAGAGATATGGGAGGAAGAATGGCTGAATGGGGACCAGAAGTAGAGGAAAGTTTTCTTGATGAAAAGACACTTCCATCTCTATAAGTGGTAGAATAATTGATTGTGCTTTTACTATTATTTTAAAAGCCCAAATATGACGTGTTATTAACATCTGTAAAATATGTCACTATACTGGAATAAAGTGTGCTGCCATTGATTGATGTTCATCTCTGTGAGGTCAGTGAGGCTATTCAAGAAGTTATGGAATCCTATGAAGTAGACATAGATAGAAAGGCATATCGAGTGAAGCCCATCTGTAACTTCAGTGGACATTCAGTTGGGCCATATAGAACACATACTGGAAAAACAGTGCCCATTGTGAAAGGAGGGAAAACTACAAGAATGGAGGAAGGAGAGGTGTGTGTCATTGAGACTTCAGTAGCACAGGAAAGGATGTTGTTCATGATGACATGGAATGTTCACTACATAAAAGGTGTTTTTTTAAAAATGTGGGACATATGGCATTTAGGCTTCCAAAAACACAATACTTGCTAAATATCATCAGTGAAAACGTTGGTACCTTTGCCTTCTACCAAAGGTGGCTAGATCACTTGGGAGAAAGTAAATACTTAATGGCTCTGAAGAATCTGTGTGACTTGGGCATTGTAGATCTATATCCACCATTATGTGACAATAAAGGATCATACATAGCACCGTTTGAAAACACTATACTGTTACAGCTAACCTTCAAAGAAATTGTCAGCAGAGGAGATGACTGTTAAACTTAGTCCAAAGCCAACTCAATGTCTTTATTTTCTAAGCTTTGTTGGAACACATGATACCACAAGTAATTTGCAACAAGTTGTCTGTTTTAATAGTGGACCTGTGTAATCCCTTTATACATGTTTAAAAGAATTTGATCAAAGGTAAACGGTCTACATGTACTTAAACAAGGAAAAGGCTTTCAAGACTTTAATGCTAACTGTTTTTCCCATCTAGGAAATGCTGTACTGCTCACTAATTAGGAATTCCTTATACATTTTGTTTCAAAGACCTAAGAGATGCTTTTTGGATATTTATATTTCCATATCTTTACTTGGATGCTTTGAATGACTACATTATCCAGTTCTGCACCTATGCCCTCTTGTGTTGCTTTTTAACCTTCATAGAATCCATTTTATCAAAAATAAAAACATTTTCAGATCTGAGGGCTTCAGGGAGAGAGACTCCCATCTCTCTAACTTCTGGTGACCTGACATTTACATAGAACTGCAATGGTTATGAAAGAAGCCGACAGAAGGAGGAGGCCAAGAAAGAAGCCAACAGAGAGGGAGGAGGCTAGACCCTAGCAAAGCAGAGGCAGGTTGGCTGCTTGAATAACTGTGGCCATGTTGGAGCATTTCCTGCTATATGAGATGCACATCCCCATGAAGCAGCTCTTGAGTCATGACATTTCTGGACCTACAGTCAAGGAAAGTTGTGACCCAGATAGTTTAGTTCTGTATTTTGCTTCCCATGTCCCAGATGAGCAACTCAGCTGCAGTGGGATTTGCATTATTTATTCCCACTCAGGCAGGTACAAGTGGCCAGCAGATTAGTATTAGACACCCCCTGTGGCTTTCAGTGCCCAAGGCATCATAGCTTGAATGTTTGTCCTTTAATAAGTAGACAGCTTCTTGGAGACCCATGATGAGAATCGAGCTGTGTTGCCTGCAGGTCATCTTGTGGCTCATGCTGAAGGGAAGGTACACCGCATTACGACATGCTTCAGCAGTTTTAACAATGTTCCCATCGAGGGCTCATAGTAAGCCTCCTGGGTTTCTAAACAGCAAGAGAGTGATTATCCAAAGCAGATCTCATTTCTAGGCAATTCTTTACCACATTCAGTTTTGTGGTGAGTGCTGCTTGTGTTTTATTGAGATAACAGATAGAAACGTTTTCTTAAAAATTTTTTTTATTAGTTCTTTGCAAATTTCTTACATTGTATTTTGGTCATATCCATTCCCTCCAATTCTTCCCAGATTCACCCCTTTCCCATTCCATACCTCCTCCCCCCAACTTGGTGATACTACAAAAACAACAAAACACTCAACTTGGAATCTGGGAGGAAAGGTTGGGGTGGAGTCCATAAGATTAAATCAGTTTGGGGAGGATATGTCAACTTTTTCTTCTCTAAAGGGCCTGTGCCCCTGTCCCTGTTTAATAGATAATGCTCTGATTTTTGTCTGGGAAACAATATTAAAACACTCCATTGATTCTACTGGAGGCTAAAGTTGGGACTCAGGAGTCTTCACCCAAGACTGGTGAGTTGCCACATTGAGAGTCATCGGTCCCTATCCCCAGTTGGATAGCTCTCTTACCTTTCCTTAATTTATTTTATTTTATTGGTTTTTCAAGACAGGGTTTCTCTATGTGGCCTTGGCCATCCTAGCCTCAGTTTGTAGACCACCATGGCCTCGAACTCACAGCGATCCACCTGTCTCTGCCTCCTGAGTGCTGGAATCAAAGGCGTGCGCCACCACGCGCAGCTACCTTCCTTATTTTAATCAGAGCAGGCAGGGGATTTTTAGAAGTCTTTCCTTGCTCAAATACTGGACACCTAAGGAAGAAAATGCTGCACCATGGTCCCTTTGGAGACCATTTGTCCTCCCAGCACCGATCTCAAGAATAAAGACTGACGCTTCCTGTCCACACACCTGGACAGACTTTTGTTGGTCATCATTGCTCTTAGTTTCAATCCCTCAGATAATCACTTACGAACTGTTGTGTGTTCTGCTGCCAAACAGTTAGTGTTCAGCTCTCTGTGGTCAGAGCCAGAGCAGGGTTGGAACTGGGTGTAGTTCAAGAGGTGGAGCCTGTGCTTCTCACGCGCAAGGTGCTGGGTTCAGTCGCAGCATAAACCAAACCCTCAACCACAAATCTCCCAAAGCCACACGTGTTTCCTGGAAATCGCCTATACTCCTTGTGCACATTTCCTACCCTTCCTGCTTATTGTGGGAGAAGAGGCACAAAGTTTCTGAATGGTCCTGGGACAGTATGCCGTTTCCTTACTGTGATTTTTTTTCCAATGCTATTTCCCCTCCTTTGCATGCTAATAGATTTACATGCCTTTCCTCTTGTTTCACCTTTGCCAGTTTGTCCTAGGAAACTTTTAGAGGGCAGAAGGCAAAGTTCCCTTTATTCTGTGCCCTAATTAAGAGTAAGTCACTTAAGATGACGTGCTTCATAGTCACAAAGGCATGGCTGGCCCTGTGTATGTCGTCACCTCACACAGTCTGTCCCAGCTAGCCTTAGTCCTTCATAACCATCCTGAATACAGAACTTCAAGAGTGATGAGTGCCCTTGACCAATATGACCAAGTAATATTGTAATAAAGCCCAGGACTGTGGCTGTGCAGTTGCCTCTGGTATTGTACCCATGATAGTCAAGTGAATAGCTCAGCACTCGTCTTATAGCAGAGACAACAAAAATAAATGGAAGATAGTTAACACTTACTAAACACAGGCCTTCGATTCAAACCCTGACTATACGTTACTATTGAATTCTTAATCTGTGTTGGTCAAAATGCCATACTTTATATCCACTAGTGTAATCCTTAAGGCAATAATAATAATTGTGTAGGAGGGAAAATAACCTTCTTTCTGTTCCTTTTAAAGGAATTCTCTGTAAGTAAAGATTAAAAAGAGAAACACACACAGAAGTTTTTGGTCATGCATTACATCACTAGGGTTGCAAAGAAAATCCAGAGAAATGAGTCAATCTTTAGAGAACACACCAAGGAAGCTTCAGACATGGGCACCCCTGTGAGCAGATGGCAGGGTGAAGCGAGGTGGCCAGGAGGGCAGGGTGGCTCCTGCAGGTAGGATGAGAGCCGGAGCCTTCTTTCCTGATAGTAGTAGCTCCAGAAATTCAGCGTGTTTCTCTTCTTGGAGCAGGCAGGAAACATCCTTTCTCATATGACTTCCTCCAGAGTTGCAAATGTCTCCTACACTAGGACATCTCAGCTTCTCCCGCATCTGCAGTTTCTCAAAACAACCATCTTCAAGCAATCAAGTAGCTAACACACACACACACACACACACACACACACACACACACACACACACATTTAGGGGTACTGTGTTGTTTCTGGTGTCTTTTAACCATGTTGAGGGTGCTATGTCCTGTGTCTCATTAGACATTAATCTTACGTAAAACTGGGGTACAGAAAGAGTTAAGTGTTTTAATCGGGTTATAAGTTAGGAAATCGAAGTCTAATTCCTGGTGTTCTGGGTCTAGAACACAAGTTTAATCACCACCCTATGGGGCCTTAATAAGCAAAATATTTCATTGGAAGAAACAGATGGTTTGAAAATGGTAAACAGATGGTAGAAAGCAAAACAGTTTCCCTAAGCAGGATTCATCTCTCTGCCTTATTTGTGCCTAAAAGACAGCGAGAGCAGGTTGGGCAAAGCCCACGCTCTAGGCAGGGCTTCTGAAGTCCAGCCTGACTATGTCCTGACCAGTTTTTAAACTTTGTGGGAGATAAGTAACATACATTCTGCGTTTTGATGTTTGGGCTGAAATATTATGACTTACCAGCTATGGACTACAGACACATTGTGAGCTGACTTAAGTCTTTAGGATTGGGACTCTCTCCTACCCCTTCTTTTTTTTTTTTAAATTAATTAATTTATTTATTAATTTATTCATATTACATCTCAATTGTTAGCCCATCCCTTGTATCCTCCCTTTCTTTCCTCCCTCCCGTTTCCCCCTCTACTCCCTTCCCCTATGTCTGTGACTGAGGGGGACCTCCTCCCCCTGTATATGCTCCTAGGGTATCAAGTCTCTTCTTGGTGACTTATTATCTTTCCTCTGAGTGCCACCAGGCCTCCCCATCCAGTGGGTCCTGGAAAAATACAGGCGGGTCCTCCTCAAACTATGGCACCAGCCAAGGAAAATATAGCAGTAAACTTCGAACCCCTACCCAGTCTAGCCGATGGACAGGACATTCTCCACCGTTAAGTGGAGAAGGGGATCTGACTTTCACACAAACTCTGGTGCCCCATATCTCCTACCCCTTCTTATGCTAAGGAGTGAACTCAGGCCTTTATGCATTCTGGGTAAGTGCTGAATCACTGAGCTATATTCCAGACCAGTAATGTGCATTTTCACCAGCCCACCAGGTGATCCTGATGCCTGTGGTCTTTGGACCATGATTGGAAACCAGTTGGCCTTTGTGTCCTCTTTCTGTACAACGGCAACAGGAGATTTGCCACAATGGGGTATCCTTGTCTTCTCTGTCTGAGGGAGAATGCAAGGACAGGACTATAGAGTCAGGCATTGGGAGATGAGGGGCCACTCCCCACTCCTTGCTTCCCACCCTGACTTCTCCTGTAAAGTAGGAAGGTAAGAAGAGATGAAAAAAAAAAAGGCTGAAATGAAATCACTGCCTCAGAGACACTGGCATCCATCTATGGATCATGATAGTCTGTTTTGGTCTATGTTGTACATTGGAGTGAATAATATTGCAGAATACAGTGGGTACTTAAAGAGTAAAAAAAATTTCTTAAATAATTTAAGTAATCATAATTAGAATTACTTCTTGCTCTCTTCCTTTGAGCTTTACATAACCCCTATTTACGAATTTGATGTAGCACACTATCATGAACTCATGACCCCCACAGTGCTTTCTTCACCCAGATGGCTCAGTTGGACATTTTATGTAGACCCAGTGCTGCTCTAGTTCTTTGCAATCCACGAAAGATGAGACATGAGATCTTAGTGCCTGGCAGCTAACACTTGAGAGAACTACTGTCAAGCCTGCCTCCCTTTGAGAGTCAGCGTAGCTTAGGATCTGGTTTAAATTTAGGATCATAGTCAGGAACAGAGGAGCAAAAAGAGATTTTACTATTAGTTATTGAATTTTGCAATTGCTACACTTAGAGAATAATTTCTTCAATATTATGAATGTCATAAATCCGGTTTTCTGAGCATGCTACCACAAAACACTTCATCGAGGCATTTTGAAAACTGCAGAAACAAGAAAGATGATCTTGTCTTCTTCTCTTTGTCTTTCTTCCTCAAAGCAGCTCAAAAGCACACTCCCAATACAGGGGAACCCTACTTCCAACACTGGATCACAGAGGAAAGGGACACCTATATCTCTGAATACACAGTGGCACAGAAGAATGCAAGCCAACAGGTCTTGCTACATTTGGCCTAGCTTTGGCAATCTATCCTACCTCCTTCATCCAAGAACACAAGGCTTTTTTTCCCTCCACCCTAGAAGTTAAAACCCTTAGGGAGTGCCTCACTCTGTGTAGAAAAACAGGCTTGCTCTTTCTCTGAGCAAGATGGAGATAAAACAGGCAACAGTGGCTTCCCAGAGAAATGCTTAAAGGTCCACAGCATTAAGTGTGTTGTTCCCACTGACCAAAACAATAGAATGGGTGCTCTGTGCTGCAGCACTCAGCCCTCAGCCAGCCAGTAGTTTTCCCTTGGAGGAACTATGAATGAGACTGTCTCTTTAGAAACATGCACTAGAGAGAGCAGGAGGCTTGATGTAGGAGCTGCCTCCTTTCTGGCCCCAGGCAGATCACTCCTCCTCTTCTTCTTCTCATGAGACTCGCTAGCACAAGATGGTCCATGTTGTGAAGAGATACCTGCTCAAGAAGTTGGACCTTCTCTGCTTCTGGGTCAGAGGAGAGTCCAGCCTATGCCCTGGGGGACAAGTTGTCTCCTGGGAGAACTGCTCTGCTGTTGATAATTCCTAAAACTTGAGAAAGACCACTGACCCAAATCATCATGGCTGAACTAATTCAAGCCAGCAATTAATTAAAGGAAACTTTTAACTTTTAATTTATGTACACTGTCTGCCTCCTCCTAAAAGCAGGGTTCAAGAGGTCAGCTTTGGACATGGGGAAGATAAGGTTTTTATGGCTCAGGGTAGAGGGTTTCCAAATGGAGGATTTGGCAAACAAGTAGGCAAAGCTACAAAAGCAGATGTAACAAGGTAGCCATAACAGCATTTGGTTATAATATCCTTTTGAATCAAAGATAGGCTCACAAGATGGTCATAACAACTTTTAGAGATAAAGGCATACCTGCCATTTCATGGACCAGGCAGTCATAACCATTTATAGTTAAGGTTACAGGTGGGACATAGCCCAATCCTTGAGAAATGGATTTAATCATAAACAGGAGGCAACTTAGTTTATCTTTAAGATGATTTTTAAGCCTAAAAGGGAGGCAGGCTGGCTCATCAGTTTAATAGAGAGACTTGAGTAGGGAAGACATTTTGTGGAGCCTCCACCATTTTGGATCATGTGAGAAGGAAAACACTAATTTTATAAAAGATCTCAAGTATGCTACGTCTTGACTCCTTAGCTCAGGATGAGACTAAGGACTAGACGAAACTTCTGGAAATGACCGCTTTAGGGTGTAGGCAGAGAAGCTCATGTACTTCTCTCAGTGGGTGTCAGGGAAGAAAAGCAATCTTTCTCAAACTTTGACTTTGAGCATGTTTTTCACCCAAAGCTAGAGTCATGATTGAGGCTCCTGTAGCAGAAGATAGGTAGAGTAACAAGATGCCAGTGTGAAAAGTTACTTAAGAAGGTTATTCTTTTGTTTGTTTGTTTGCTTGCCCCCAAAAGCCTTTAAAAACAAAGACCCAAAGATACAGGGGAAACATTCTTATGGTTAGGTTCTCTAAAGAGTGCCGTATGACTGCACAGAAGGGAGGATGAGCTAGCGGCACTGAGTGGGGTGGGTAGAGGCCTGTGTAAATCAGGTTTTTCTTCGTGCCTCTGGGACTTTGGTTCCTTCCCTCCAGGTGTGAGAAGGACATTTCTGGAGGGAAGAGTCTACGAAATCTACCAGGAGCAGGTCAGTTAGATTTGCTGGCCTCCTTTAGAAGAACGGGGCAGTGTAAGGTCAAAGTGGCAAATGTAAAGATTCTGTATTTGGAGGTAGTGTGTTCTGAACCCACCAGGGGACATACGTGCAGCCCACTGGCAGCTCAGCTCAGCTCAGTGACTTTAATATAGAAAGGTGTTCATGTGGGATGCTGACAAGTCTCTTAGGGAACTCTCTTAGGCAAGATGCTTTAGTAGTCAGCTGGGAAATGGCAGCCCCTGGTCAGAGGCAGTGAACTCCTGCGATACCATAGACGCTCATTCTGCTGGAACTGTGGCTTTTCATTGCTTGCTTGGCCGGTAATAAAGGCTTCTGGGAAAGCACACTAGCTACTTTCTCCTTTTCCTCAGTGCCTGGAACCATACCATTGTTCTTGCCACCACAGGTGACCTTTCCACATTACATTTCAAACTCTGAGACCAGGAAATGGTAAGAATTTCTCCTTGAAAATTAAGAAGAGTTTCTTTCTTGGGGCAAAGTCACGGGCCAGGGGTAGGTGGAGGAATATGTTTCTTCTTAAATCAGGGACAGAGCTCTGGACAAATGAAAACTTATCTAGGTAGAAAGGAAGACTACGAAGGCCATGGAAACACCTCAGGCCACTGAGAGGTAGGAGGAGCTTTGCTCTGAGTAATGTTGCCTTCCCTAGGCCCGTTTCAACACTCTTCCTACAGACAGTCCTCACTGCTCCAGAAATCTTATCTAGAATTTTTATTAATATTTTTAGAATTATTATGTCTAGAAATCAGCTTGTGCCTAAAAATCAGGATTAGGCAAGAAAAAAATGAAGTATAATTTTATTCGTGTGACTATATAAACATTTTTAACACAGTCAAAAATATCTTCCATGTAATATTCCTATGAATTATTAGCAAATAATACAAACTATAAATTTAGGGTTAAGGCATTTTTGGGAACTACGTTACATAGGCTTCTATGTAGCAAGATCCCTCAGAGCCTCCAATAAGCTAATGTGCCTCTTAAGTGAAGATGAAGAACCCAGCGAAGCCAAACTTACTCAGAAGCACACTTGGAAAGAACCAATTATTTCCCAAACAGTTTCTTTTGTTTCTGTGGGCTTCTGTGGGTTTCTTCCTCAGTTTGCACATCATACTATGGGGAAACACAGTGGGGCAACTCAAAGTCAGATGACCTGGCTCCTAGTTACATCCTTACTGCCTGCAGTGGTGTATACTGTGTCAAGTGATGGCTTTTGGGAGTTGGGTCTCCCCATCCACCTCGCTGGAGGGCAGGGTCTCATTGTTTCTTCCACTTCACTGTGTGCTCTAGGCTGCCTCATGAGCTTCTGACCAATTCTCTGATCTCTGACCACCAGGGAGATTCTTCTGTCTTCTCTTATCTCACTGTAAGAGTATTGAGATTACAGATGCTCGTCAGCACATCTCTCTCTTCATATGACGTTGGAAACCTGAACTCAGGTTGTTAGGCTCACACAGTAAGCACTTTAACCCATAAGCCATCTGGTCTACTGGTTGTTATTCTGATGTCATAGAGCAGAGCCTGAGAGACCCCTTGTCTGTATGAACACTGGTTCAGGCAGTGCTGTCTCTCTTTATGCCTTATTTATTCTTTATCAAATCCATAAGTTCAAATGTCTATTTTGAACAAGGTATTGCTTGAGTAGATTCTAAGAGCATTATGCTCAGACTCATCACAGCCTTCTTGAATTGTTTAAATTCTTCAGGCTGGCTTGGTGGCATCACTTAGGGGCAGCATGCAAATGCATTGCTCATTTTGTTTATTTATGGCCTTTAGTGAACCATCCCCTCACTATATGAAAACATGAGGCTCAGGGGGCAGAGTGAGTTTCCGGGCGTCCTTGCCTGTCCTTTCTGTGAGCACAGCTTCCTTCCCTAAGACTGGGTTTTATTTTATTTTATTTTTATTTAAATTAATTAATTTATTTTTTATTAATTTATTCTTGTTACATCTCAATGGTTATCCCATCCCTTGTATCCTCCCATTCTTCCCTCCCTCCCATTTTCCCCTTATTCCCCTCCCCATGACTGTTCTTGAGGGGGATTACCTCCCCCTGTATATGCTCACAGGGTATCAAGTCTCTTCTTGGTAACCTGCTGTCCTTCCTCTGAGTGCCACCAGGTCTCCCCCTCCAGGGGACATGGTCAAATGTGAGGCACCGGAGTACGTGAGAAAGTCATATCCCACTCTCCACTCAAGTGTGGAGACTGTTCTGACTATTGGCTAGATCTGGGTAGGGGTTTAAGGTTTACTGCCTGTATTGTCCTTGGCTGGTGCCTTAGTTTGAGCGGGACCCCTGTGCCCAAATCTGCCTATCATAATGTTCTACTTGTAGGTTTCTAGGATCCACTGGATCCTTCTACTTTGCTATTCTCCCATGCTTCTCTCATCTAGAGTCCCAATAGGATGTCCTCCCCTCTGTCCCAGTTTCCTGGTAAGTGAAGGCTTTCGTGGGACATGCTCCTTGGGCTAGTATGCAGATATAAGTAAGTATATACCATTTGAGTCTTTCTGCTTCTGGGTTAACTCACTCATTATGATCATTTCTAGCTCAATCCATTTATCCACAAATTTCGGAAATTCCTTGTTTTTAATAGCTGAGTAGTATTCCATAGTGTATATGTATCAAGTTTCTTTATCCATTCTTCTACTGATGGACACTTAGGCTGTTTCCATGATCTGGCTATTATGAATAAGGCTGCTATGAACATGGTTGAGCAAATTTTCTTGTTGTGTGCTGGAGTATCTTCTGGGTATATTCCAAGGAGTGGACTAAGACTGGGTTTTAATGAGTTACTTCCTAAAGACAAAACTCAGTCTTGCTTAGGGCCATTTTGGAAGAACTCAGAGCAGTTCAGGCAGCGGTCAGTCACTCACCTGCCTAATGGATTCATTTCCAGAATGATTCAACTTAGCTGGATGTTGAGGTACACCTTTCTATAATGGGGTGGTCAGTGCCACAAAGCACACTGGGAGTCAAGGACATGGCAGCCTGGGAAGATGGAAAAGCCATCTGTAGTACAACTTGCATAATGATCATAATACCATTCACAGAAGTTCCTGTGTCAGACTCTGCTCTATGCATTTGACATAAATTATCTCCTTTGAAACTCAAAATAGAAATGTGGGGGTGTGCCATCATTAGCCTGGCTCTACATGTGAGGAAAGCAGCAGGCTGGCATTACCTAGTGCAGAGTTTGGCTTCGGAGGTTGTGAGTGATGTCCTGGTATGATGGACAACGCTGTTGATTTGTATGTACCCACCAGGGTTCTGGAGACACCCGTCCCCAATTATGGCTGATTGGATCCTGGATGAGCATTTGACTCAATGTAGCCCATCTACTTGCCAATTTGATTCTGTCAAATTTGAATTAAAAGTCATAATGATGAGGGTCTCTTTAAGAGCTGCGGGAACAGGAGCGCTATTCTAGATGAGGGGTGAGTACACGAGAAAGCAGTGGCACAAGCTGTCTTCTTGAGAAGAGCAAAGACAGAAAGACCCCCACCCCAAAGAAATGAAGAAGTTAAATACATCAGCTACAGACTGTCATCTGTGAACCTGAACAAAGAATCCAGCATCTTTAGAACTTCCCATCTTTGCAGTGGGAATGGTGACATCCCTGTCAGGTGAACAGCTTAGCACATCAGTGAACAATCACAACACGGTAGCTATTATCATCCATAGCGATGTTTCTGCTGGTTTTTCAAAGACCCTCCAGCTTGGATTTATTCATTGTCTTTTCTAAGACACTATTGCCTTCGAAGCCCCAATAGTACTCTTTTCAGGTGAGAGTTTCCATAGAATATAAGGCTTCGAGTTTCCCGGTTATATGCTTTACTGTAGAGTTAGTCCTTCCCTAATCACCTCCCTTTCAAACTAGATCTTTAAAGCCGCGTGTAGGTAGGCTTTGCTCTTCATAGAATCCTAACAAAAGAAAGAAAATATCAATACTGTGTTTCTGCCACCCATTCCCACTCCTTTTCACTCATAGTGCTGTATCACCAATTTCTTGTGTGTTTACAGTGTCCTTGATAGTGCAGAGAACTTTATGTATGAAGGCATGTAAGTCTTTTCCCTGGTAAGAGGTATGGGGATGGATTAGCAGAAAACACACAGGTAGCATACTAGTAATAACTGGTAAACAATATAACAATATGCATGAAGTGTGGAGCGCTTTTTATAGACTGTTCCTACGTGAAGGTCTGTGGGAAGAGCACAAAACAGCAACAGTAGCGAGCAGAGCTTAGAGGTCGATGGTAGACACTGACAAAGTTCCTCAGGAGATCCGGAGGGCAATAAAGGGGTGAAAATGATCCAAGGATGTTATATGAATGTATGATAATGCCATAGTAAAAAACTATTATATTGTGTAATTAACATACAAGGAGGGAAAATTAAAAAGTAAGTTTCTCAGAGAGTTTTTTAAATTGTGTAATCAAGTGTCATAACCACCACTGTAGATGACACATTAGAGTTAGGATTTCTGAAGTCAAGTTAGAAACCAACATTGGATTTTAGCAGAGAGGAAAAAGTGCGGAGGGGGGACATTCCAGATGGGGACTAGAGAATCGCTATGGCATGTGTGTGGGGTTGGCTCACACCTCACCACGAGATAGGAACAGTAAGTCAGAAAGGAAGACCTGCAGGCCAGAGCCACACTTAAGTCATACATTTGTATTGGTGGGACCAGCCTCATCTTGGCCTAGTTTTATTAGGCCACATTAAATGTGCAGATGACTGGCTCTCGTTATGATATGTTCATATATGTTCTGTACCAGTTACTTTTCTTGTCAGTGTGGCAAAATCCCTGGCAGAAACCACTTCAGGCAGAAGGCTCTATGTTGACTCAGTTTGATAGGGTCACAGTCCATTACAGCTGGGAGGGCAAAGTGGGAGGCTTAGTCTATGGCAGTAGGAGCTAGAGGCACAGGTCTTTACATGGTGCTAACCAGGGAGCAAGGAATATAGGGTAAAACTAGAGATGAGTATAACCTTCAAAGGCCAACCCACCCCTAGAGAACAACTTTGTTCAAGCCAAGGCCCTTCTAAAAACTGTGCTTTCAGAATGCCAGCCTGGGGCGGTGGAGGAGGGGAATTTTAGATCCCAGCCATAACATGCCTATAATCTCCTTTGGTCATATTCACTCCCCACCCATTACCTTTTGTTATGCCCACCTCTCCTTTTTTTCACATAATAATCTTGTTTTTACTTTCAGTCCCCTTTTGAGTTCCATAAACAAGAGAAAACACTAGATAGTTGCTTGTCAACTTGGCTGATTCTATGTTACAGGGTGAGCTCCGTGGTGTCACCAATCGTGGCCAATGTTTTGTTGTGGGTGGAGATGTCCTGCAGTCTCTGGTGATAAAGTCAGGCAGCCTCTGCTTAGCCCTGGATATCTCATTTTTATTTCTAGATTCCACTGTCAGTACCATAAAGGAAATAAGAGAGAAGTGAGAAGAAGAGGAACTGATGCCTCAGGTTTTCCGGGGAGGTTTGAATGGTGCTGGTCAAGTCCAGACTCTGGAAAAGCCAGTTCAGCGAGGCCTAAGCCTGGCTATGGCTGAGTGACAGCCTCCAGGAAGTTGGTAGCTCAGCTGATTCACAGCTCGGCTTTGTGGTACTGACACCCTTTTTACCAGAAAGGCTCGCTGAGGACAAAAGAACCTTAGCCTTAGGAAGGCTTCTGGGAAACTAAAGATTGTAACAGAAAGGCTTGTTCTGCGAGTTTGTTCTACATGCCCCGTGCTCCATGCTGAGCCTAGCATGGCTGCTTCTTTCTTCCTAGAAGCCCTCAGACTTTGTGTGGATCTAATATGAACTCCAAACACACTCACACCCTGACAATTTCAGGGCTCAGCTCTTTTTCCTTCACTCTACTCTTCTGAGAACAGTGATTCTCCACGGTGGTGTCGCCCTGAGGTCTAGACATGGACCCATCGACTTCCTGCCCTGCACCTTTTGAGATCAAGCTCACACGTTTAACAAATTGCTTTTACAGAAAGTAGATCTTAGAGTGAATACAGAAAAAGCTACAGATTCACCTGAATCACAGGGCATAGGGTCCAGAGTCTGATGCTGACAGCCACCACCATCATCAGGCCTTCTTAGGCTGTGGTGCTCCACAGTTTCAAAAGGTGGAGTTTATAGAAACAGAGCTTCTGAGGTCTCTGCAGCTGACCCCAGCTGGGAAACCACTGTGAAAAGTCTCACCTTTTTGATGCAGAATATAAGAAGAAATGTCTTTTGGCTAGAAAGACTTTCTGGGCTGGTGCCTGAGGCTTCTGGCGGGAAACTACTGCTACCCACCAGTGAAGTGATTTTGAGGACCTTAATCACCGATTTCTCACCTCTAGCGCTTGGGTATGATTGGCGCTTTTAATTGTTCCCACTTCCTCTCATCCAGAAGAACAATAAAACTTTTCTGATGATCTAGAGTGTCAGTGGGCCATTCCTTCCCATAAAGAAAGATGCAAGGGTGCGTGTTCAGCATCTTTGCTTTTCTCTATACATGGAGCCTGTGGTACTGCTGGGGATCCTTCGGTTGCCGGGAAACTCAGTTGTCTAATAGGATGAGAGGCTCCTCTGGGGAATGCTATGTTTTCTGAGAGCCAGAAATATCATCCACCAAAATTGGAATTTTAGGACATCCATGGGGCCTCCTTTTAAGTACAGTGTGTATATGAATGTGGGAGTTCATGGGAATGGAACAGGTCACTATTCTCCTGAAGCATCTACAACAGCCATGGGGAAACATGATGGGGTCTATGTAAAGGAAAGATGATGTCTCATGGTCTCCATGTTAGGTAGCTGAGAGTGTTCCTGTCTGGTTTAAGGGACTGCACCCATATGGGACGCAACACACATGAGGACCTCAGTGAATTGCTGGGGGTTACTCCAAGTGTCCGTCTCTTCCTGTTTCACAAAGCCAAAATCCCTGTGTTTTGTTCACCAGAGTATCCTCAATGCCTATCATATAGCACATGGTGAGTGAACTGGTATCCTCCTATGAACTGACCAGAGCAATGTCTTGACCAAGACTTGGGTCATGTCCTTAAAGGATTTTTCACAGTAGTTGGTAAGGCAAATACATGGGGGAAATGATATCATAAAATACAGTTAGAAATGTATGTAAGTGTTCCAGGAGAGTGCTTAGGGATACTTAATTATGATGAGCATTGCAGGGGGATCAGAGCTTTGTACAGTAGACAGTCGTAAAGGAGGCATGTGAAAGATTAGGAAACGTTTATCAATCAGGAAGAGCTAGAGAGACTTCTTAGCTCACAAGGAGCATGGGAGATGAGTGTAGATCTTGAAGGATGAGAAGGGGAGGTGCACTGACAGGTCATAAGAACATTAGGAGCTCTGAAGAACTTTCTGTACGTAGAGATTTAGTGGAGCTTCTTGGGACAGGGAAGGTCCTGTACTGAGCAGAGAGAATAAACTCCACAGAACAAGTACAAAGATGTACTATCCAATACTTAGGAAAGAAGCCAAGAGTAGCATTGTACGTGCCAGGTCAATAGGGAATGTAGGGGAGTTGGGTCTACCAGAAGACCCAGATGGAGAGCAACAAAATTCTACATGGGAAGAATGAAATCTCAGAGGCATGGTGGCTGCTAGTAGCTGGGGAGAAAAAAGTGGGAATTACAGTTTGATGGATATGGAGTTTCTGTTTTGCAAAGTGAAATAATTCTGGAGATGGATACTGATGAAATTTATCCACAATGAATAGAATTAAAATCACTAAGCTTTATATTTGAAATCATTTGATTATTAAATTTTATTTTATATGAATTTGCATACAATAAAAAACTTTGGGGGAGATGCACTTTATGAAAGAAAGGGCCCTTTTATTCAGAGACACCAGCATCAAGCATGTGCTAAGGCCAAGAGAGCAGTCTTCACTTAGGCACTGCTCCATCTCTGTCCTTCACCTTAGAGGAGGATTGTAGAAGTGACAGTGAAGGACAACTGGTTTAGGAGTCCAAAGCACAGGTTCCATGTAGGACTCTGAGTGCAAGGAGTGGAAAGTGTCTTAAGACCAACACCCTTCTACTAGGGATCAGGCCAGTCCAGTTCAGTCTCTTGATTATCAGCCCTATCTACCGATCATTGTGAGCCAGTGAGAATGTGCCTTGATTTCAAGTAGCTCCAATATTCTCCACTTCTCTGGAGTGAGTATAAAAGCCACAACACCTAGTAGGGCATATAACCAGGGACAGGGAAGGGTTATCAACTGAAAAATGATATCAAGGGACAAGGAAGACAGAAGCAGTTGGGTATCCATCATATCATATGCTTACTGCACATGTGAACAGTGCTTGGCATGGCATGGTGCTCAACAAACTCTTCACTGACCAATGTCAACGAGGCTTTAAGAGCTGTGCCAGAGCTCCCCTACAGAGATAGAGAGATGTGGAAGTCACAGGAGCACCCAAAGTCAGACATAGAAGCTGTGATTTTAGTGGCTATGAATTACGTAAGGGCTGCTAACCATCTAATCCCACAAAAGTCGTGTGTAGAGGACCACATTATAACCCCATGGCATTTGGAATGGGATATGGTATGTAGAGAGTCAATGCCATTGTGGGAGATAAGCAAACCCCAATGCCTCTTGTCTTACTATCTCCAAGGGAACTGATAAAAGTTGTTCTAAATCATTTTACAACTGAGGTTAGAGCACTGCCTTAGGATTAGACTCACGACACTTAGTTTGTGACTCATAGAAGATAAGTAGACAAGGCCTTCTCTAAGGGTCCCTCACAGGGGATGTGGTGGAGAGGCTCATTTTATTTTATTATTTCTGTGTGCCTTAGGGTGAACGTTTTCTGTTTCAGATCTCTCTTGAAGTCCAAAATTTCCACCAGTTTGCTGCCAGCTAGAAGCCATTCACTGCCTGGGTAGGTCTGGTCAATGACAGACTCAGCTGGTGCTGGCAATCATCTCTCCATGAGCAGTTGCTGACTTGAACTTACCTGGTTCATACTTCCTTTTTATTACAGGTGTGTGTGTGTGTGTGTGTGTGTGTGTGTGTAACAGTACACATGCCCAGGTCAGAGGACAACTTGGGGGAAATGATTCCCTCTGGGGCTTGAACTCAGGCTATCAGGCTTGGTAGCGACCACTTTTACCTTTGGTCATTTTGCTGACTTGCCTTTCTCCTTTCTTTTCATAGGGATCAGCTCTTTGTTGGGATCTGGAGGGCTTCCCCACCCACTCCTACTTTCTCTTCTCTTTCTCTTTAACAATGAATCTCTTGCTCTCCTAACTCCATCTTACTGTCGCTTTGCAGGAGACTCTGGTGACCCACTGTATAAGAATACTCTTTATTTTGGCAAACAACCTACTCATTTTTCATTTAAGATGTTTTGTACTTGCCTGTGACTCCTTTCTTTGGATCAAACTGCCTGTATTTGACCTTTGTTCTGTTATCTAGTTCCATCACAATCTCATCATTAAAAGAGGTGATGATGAACCACAGAAATTATTGATATAAATTAAGGAAGATAATGAGTAGCTGGTATCTGGCCAAAAAATATATTCCTAACCCTGGCACAGCTTGGGACAATTGTTGGTGGCCGTTCATAAAAATGGATCATACACCAGACATTAAAGTAATCTGCAGTGGGCCCAGGTTTATAGCCTGGCTTCTCCTTGAAGGTGAAGACCCAATACCTGGTAGGAGCCCAGTAAAGCATTGCATGCAGAAAATGCATGTCTCTTTCTGGAAACAAGGCAAATGACTAGATATTTGAAGATGCTCTTTGGTCTAGAAATCTCAACATGGAGCATTCTTATGCCTCTGGCTGGTAAAGTAGGCAATCAGCTTGTTTCATGTCATAGTAAAGAATGAAAATCAAAAGAGAGAGGAGTCCAGTTGAAACTTCTCACAGGCTCTGCTTCCTTGTCCATCAAACAGGAGATATAGTTACATAATCCATAAAGAGCTTATGCTCTACGACTCCAGGTTTCTGTGTGTAGGACATGTGGTCTTCTGGCCTGTCTGGTTTCCTGGTAGACATAGCTGGCCAGGACCCCTCTCTCTCTGTTGCATAGATGTTCTCCCATATCTCCTTCCAGTTTAGGAGACAGAAGGCTATTCTGCTTATAGCAAAACAGAAGCAACATTTGTGCACAAGTGCAAACTAGTAAAGAGGAGAGATTAACACCTACTGGGCATCCCATGCTTGTTTTTTTTTTTTTTTTTTTTTTTTTGCCTTTATAAATCCCAAATGGGTCCTATGAGTCTGTGAGGTGGGTGTTATAATCCCAAATTTTAAAGATGAGACAGGACTTGGCAGTTAAAACTTTAACACATTAGGGCACTCAGCTAATGAGTTACGAGGAGTGCTTTCAAAGCCAAAACGCCATACTTGAGAGATGGACTCCTGTTGCTCTTACTTGGAGAAGCAGGAAAAAGGAAACAGAGCTGCAGGAGCATGGCCAGTCTAGGAATGAGCAGACAGCTTGGGCAGAGGGTAGAAAGTGGAGAGTAATGATAGGGAAATGCCTACTCTAGCTGCTGCATGATGACTTGGAGACGTTTATATTTATTAAAAGCTTCAGGCACTATAGCTGGGAAGATACTTAGCTAGTCTGACACTGGCCTGCCCTACTTCCTGCCTTATGGCCCATTACATTCTATCTTAGTCTTGCCCTGGCACCTCCTTCTTCATCTGTGTTCCCATGGACTGTCCTCTCTCTCTGGTCCCCGCCTGAGACCCTCTCCTTGGTATCAGAAGTCCTGCTTTAACTCTCCTGCCCAGATATATGCTGTTCAGTTCCTTATTAACCAATCAGAAGGTGATGGAGAGCAACATTTACACAACATTACAACAGGGGATGCTTCATAAAAGTGACCAAGCCAAAGTCTGGCCTGAATCAAATCTGCACCAGCACAGAGACCAGCTTTTTAATAATGCAATCTTTACAGTGTACAAAGACATTATCCCAACAGGCTTGCAGGTAGGCCTGGGCATCAGTCAGTGGTACTAGAGTTGATAAAATTGTATACATCAGGGGATCCTTGTTTTGAGGACATAAAAGATTCTGAGCTGCATTGTGAAGGCTAACCTGGATTTGGAGTGAAGGATGTCTTTGGTGAAGGTCATTAAATGGCTTCTGGGAAAGCTAATGGGATTAGCCTTCCTCTCCAGTGAGTCCTCTGACAGGGTGCCTCTGTGTGCAAATTACCTGGGCCACAATGTGAAAGACACATGATGAAATAGGCCTGGTCCCTCAAGCTAGGGATTACAAGAGATAAGTTACTGCAAAGAGCACTAGAGCACATAATTTTGGGGTAATATCTATAGAGAAAAGCTACATGCCTGTTATCCTTTGGGTAAAATGCATTTCTTTAAGTCAGAAATGAGGCTTGGGGTCTCATGTAGCTCAGATTGGCTTGAACTCACTACCCAGCTCCTGTTCTCCTCTCTGTCACCAAGGTCAGGAGTTCTGAAATCTCCAAGTGCAGTTAAGCTACCCTGTAGATCTCAACTCTCTTTGCCCTGGGCGATATAGAGGGCTTGCACTCTATCTTGTCTTTGGCTTCCCAAACCTGCTGCTCTCCATACTAATTGTCACTTCATAGGTATGATGCATAGTACTGATTAAGCCCTCCCCCCTGCACCTCAGGAAGCCGCTGTTCAAGTATCAGTTCTGGAACACTGAAATAACAGTTTCCGAAAACAGGTATACCCGTAGTGTTTAAATAGGATTCCTTTGATTGGGCATATGGGCAACAGAATAATTGACGTATTCTCTTTTCTATTCTTTTTCATTTTCATTTGTCTTGATATTTTCCCCATTCGCTTAATATCATTTTGTGTATTTAAACCTCTCCTCTGTGACTAGAAATAGAGAGGTAGAGATGTGTGGTGGTGGTGATGATGATGATGATGATGATGATGATGATGCCAATGATGATGATACCAATGATGACGATGGGGGTGGGGATTCACCAACAGGTAAAACGCCTATGCCAGGCACTGTGAAGATGTTCCCCTATTAGATTCTTCTGGGAACTCCGATAAGGGCTCCTTTTTTTTCTTTATTACCCCTTCTTTCTCTGTCTCCTCCCCCAGATCCCCAGCTAGCTGCCCCTAGTTAGATGAATACCCATGCCATTAGCACTGAAGCGGCTGTGAACCATTCTTCTGTTTGTTTTTAGAAGTCTCCCTCTCTCCCCACAACCACCTGCATCCCACACAACATCTGTCAGGGAAGAAAATCCCACAGAGAAAGAACTCTGAAGCCAAGAGGAGTTCCACACTGAAAATAACAGCAGATGTTGGCCAGGCTCCAGGCCTGGCGGTTGCCCTTGTCCTTGACTTTGGCTGCTTGCAACCTACTCAGGGAGACCTGAAAGAACCTTTGTGACAACTCTGTGCCCAGCACTCTAGCCTCCAGTGTGGGGGGTGGGGTGAGGGGTGAATACCAGCGACTATTTACACGGTCCACCCACTGCGAGGTGCTGTGTGAGACTTGGTTACGTGTAGAGTCAGTCTCAAATCAGGGTGGTCATGTTACAGGGCAACGGTGGGGAATGACTCTGGGAGTCAGAAAAGACAGCTTCAGCCCTGCCTCCTCCACTTTGGCCCAGGACTCTCAACATGTTAAGAGAAGGACGGAGAAATGAGTTTGCATTGCCTCATTTTTTAAAAAACATCTCAATAATTGCCGCTCTCCTTCCTCTTGTCCATTCTCTTTTGTTTTTCTTTTCTCTTTTCCTCTCTTCATACATAAGTCCAGTAGCCACCAAACAATTCCCTCACACGCAAGTAACAGCTTTCTCAATACACTGTCTAAAAATGACAGCTACTCTAAGCTGCCTGGAGCAAAATGGGAGGAAAGCCATCACTTCTATTCATTGCTGAGCCTCTGGGGAAAACTTTGTTCCCTCTCTCCTACCAGCACGTGAACAGTGAGCATTAGGGCTGAGGCTCCAAGCTACCTGCTCTCCTCTTCCCTGTCCCACCCCATGACCCCTGAAGAGCTTCTGAGAAGTGAGGGCAGCCATCACCTGTGTATCCTGGTCATTATTCTGGTGTCCTGGCCTCTTTGCTGGTCATACAGTTTACCCAAGCTGTTTGTCACGAGGTCCACCCAAGAGAACTGAAAGCAACAAGTATTTAATGAACAAATTTCATTTACTATTCTCTTAATTAATTAGGGCATAATACTTAAAACTGTGTTTTTTTTAAAATTAATTAATTTATTTATTAATTTATTCATATTACATCTCAATTGTTAGCCCATCCCTTGTATCCTCCCCTTCCTTCCTCCCTCCTGTTTTCCCCTCTACTCCCTTCCCCTATGTCTGTGACTGAGGGGGACCTCCTCCCCCTGTATATGCTCCTAGGGTATCAAGTCTCTTCTTGGTGACTTATTATCTTTCCTCTGAGTGCCACCAGGCCTCCCCATCCAAGGGACATGGTCCGATATGGGGCACCAGAGTTTGTGTGATTAAAACTGTGTTAAATTATAAAAAGAATTTTGAGACAGGATAACACCATTGTAGTCTTAGCTACCCTGGAGTTTACTTTGTAGACCAGATTGGCCTTGGACTCACAGAGATTCATCTGTTTCTGCCTCCCCAGTGTTGAGAGGCACTGCACCAAAAAATTATGAATTCTTGAGGGTACCTGGATCAGTGTAGCTATTACACATAGTACTACACTTAGTAACAGCAGCTACTAGGTCAGTGTTTTTTTTTTTTTTTAATTTTGAAAACATTAGAACTATATGAAGTTACACTTATTGAACTCAGAGGCAGTGACTATGGTTGCATTTTTTGCAGGGAAAGAGTTGGAGCTAGGTTTGACAAATAACTTTTGCCTCTTGCTTTCAAAACTTATGGGAAATCAGAAAGGCATAGAAACAAAACTTGTTACACGTCCACTGTTGTATAAAGAAATGTCAATCAGAAAATTGTACGTGCTGTTAGCTTGCTGAAGCAGAAGTTGAACACATGAGGAGTTTCCCAGGACTGTCTCAGGAGGACAAACTCAGACTCTTCATGCAGTCATAGCTCCAAAGTAGCTGTGGGATTTGGGTGAGCACAGCTAAGGCACCCATGGAGTTCCAGGAAAGGGAAGGAGTCAGGTAGCAGTTTCTTCCTGTTTTGTCTCAGAAGGCTGACAGGTTACTTGAAGAAGCACAGGCAATGATAGGTAGGTGTGTGTGTGTGTGTGTGTGTGTGTGTGTGTGTGTGTGTGAGTGTCTGGGAATCAACCCCAGAGCCTTGTGCATCTTAAGCAGGTGCTCTGCCACTGAGCCACTCCACAGCCTGCCACTTGCTATGAAGTAGCTAGAGCTGCTAGCTGCCAAAGTTTATTGGGCATGGTGCTTACCTTCTGCTAGAGCAGC
Source organism: Acomys percivali (assembly GCA_907169655.1). Lineage (NCBI taxonomy): Eukaryota > Metazoa > Chordata > Mammalia > Rodentia > Muridae > Acomys > Acomys percivali. The sequence continues at coordinate 31,242,991 of OU015742.1, read as the reverse complement.
TGCAGATCAGACCTAACTCTGAGTTGTTTAAATTCCAAGTCGGGAACTTGGATGAGGAAGGAAGGACATAGTCACATCCATCTAAATGAAGAAGGATATGCAAGGGAAAAAAATGTATTTTACTTCCCATTTTGTAAACCTAATGAGATGAAAACAACAAAGAAAACCCCAGCCCAAGGTCATGTTCTAGTCTGAGAGGCCTGTGGTTAGATGATGAACTTCTTTACATGGAATGACAGTGACCAGGAGGATCTCTGGTGGCATGTGTCAGCAAGAGGGGCACAGAAGTGTCTACATGGCACTTTAGAACTCAGAACCCCACCTTGGGGTAAGCTGCCATTTCCCCTACTCTGCAGGGTGTTCCTGTTGGTTAAGTGACTGCCCACCCCTGGACTTGCTTCTTCCTTGGGTCTGTTTCTCACACAGCTAGCCCTCTTACATAAATGCAAATTATTTTTTTAATTTAAATACATTTAAAAATAAAATAATTCATATTATATCTCATTTGCTATCCCATCCCATGCATCCTCCCATTCCTCCCTCCTTCCCACTTTCACCCCATTCCCCTTCCCTATGACTGTGAGTGAGGGGACCTCCTCCCCGTGAGTATGATGCTAGGGTATCAAGTCTCTTCTTTGTAGCCTGCTATCCTTCCTCCAAGTGCCATCGGGCCTTCCCATCAAGGGGATATGGCCAAATATGGGGCACCAGAGTTCATGTGAAAGTCAGTCCCCAGTCTCCACTTAACTGTGGAGAATGTTCTGTCCCTTGGCTAGATCTGGGTAGGGGTTTGATGATGACTGCACATATTGAACTTGGTTGGTGCCTTAGATCGAGCAGAATCCCTGGGCCCAGATCCATTCATCATAGTGTTCTTCTTGTAGGTTTCTAGGACCCTCTGGGTCCATCTTTTTCCCTGTCTCCTATATTTTTCTCACCTAGAGTCCCAATAGGATGTCCTCACCTCTATCGCAGTTTTCTGGTAAGTGAAGACTTTTATGGAACCTGCCCATTGAGTACTGAGCTGCTTGGGTACACCTAGCTCATAAATGCAAATTAAGCCATGCTGTAAGCTGCTTGGTGCTTTCCCACCAGTTAGGATGTATTGCCATATTCTTACTGTGGCCCCAAGAGCTCTCTGAAGATCCCTAGCCATCTCTCCAGCTTCAGTGTGTTATCACCTTATGGACTATGTGCCTGGCACAGCGGCTTTACTTCTGTCCCTTGAGTAGATAGAACGTGTGTCGGCCTCGGGGTCTTTGTACTTGCATCCTCTAAGGGACACTGGCCTCAGTTCTTAGAACAAGGGCTTCTTTCTTTTCTACTAGTCTAGCTCAATCATACTCCCCCCGCACCACCTCCAGCCATGGGGCCATCTAATTGAAAATAAAAAGTGGGGGGCTGGAGAGATGCCTCAGCAGTTAAGAGCACTGACTGTTCCTCCAGAGGTCATGAGTTCAATTCCCAGCAACCACAGGGTGGCTCACAACCATCTATAATGTCATCTGATACCCTCCTCTGGCCTGCAGATGTACATGCAGGCAGAGCTCTGTATACATAATAATAAATAATAAATTTAAAAAAAAAGAAAAGAAAAGGAAATAGAAAGTGGCTCGTAACCACCGGATCACCCCATCTTATTTTCTTAACAGCTTTCGCCACTGTAACAAAGTATTGTGGTTTTCTCCTACTGTTTACTAATTGAATGGCTATAATGTAGAAGCTGTCAATGGCATAGTCTCTCATGACTATATTATAAATTGTTATCTGTGCAGTGTAAAATAGCTCCTAGCACAAGATGAGTATAAATAGCTTTGACTGGCACTGATGAATGGCGAGGCCCTACCCCACCTCCCTTGGCCCTGCACTGACTTCCTACGTGAAGAGGAGTGGGCTGTAGAGTGGGTTGGGGTACTGGTGAGCCTTGGAGGAAGTGGTAGCCCAGGATGTGTGAGAATACTTCTCAAGATGTTAGCATTTAGGAAACTCATGCATATTACCTACTATCACCCAAGAAAAATGTGTTCGACAAAGCCCCAAAATGGCCACCATCAACTTGCTCACATTCGGCCAAGTTACTTCACTCAACAAGAGATAGATCAACCCCACCCTTGAATATACCCAGCTTTGTGGACTGATACACAGAAAAACTAAAAGAGATGTTCTGCATCTTCCAAGCTCAGACACTAATAGAATGAGCAGCCTTTGTTTTTGCCATTCACTACTCTAAGAATGATGTGTTCAGAAGCCCAAGCTATCCACACAGAGAGAAGCTACACGGAGGAGCTCCAAAGTACCAGACAGATCAGTGGTTCTCAACCCATGGGTTGTGACCCCTTTGGGGGTCACTGAAGACCATTGGGAAAACCCAGTTATTTACATTACAATTTCTAACAGTAGCAAAATTACAATTATGAAGTAACAATGAAAATAAATCTATGGTTGGGGGGTCACCACACCATGAGGAACTGTATTAAAGGGTTGCAGCTAATGGAAGGTTGAGAACCACCGATGTACAGGCTTGAAACATTAGCAGTCTGTCTCCAGAATGCAGCCTAGTGACAATGCCTAGCCTGTGTCACTCAAAGCAGAAGACCTTCCCAGCCAAACCAACTAAACCAGCAAAATCTGTGAGCAACAAAAATTCATGTTTCAAGATACGGGGAGCACTAGGTGGTCTTTTGGACAGCAGGTAGCTAGTGTTGGGCCATGGGTGTTCTGTTAAATTCTGGGTAACTGACTTCTAGGGCTTGAAAGACAAATAAGAGTCTGAAGAACTGAGCTACCCAGAAGTCTCCGGGACCTACTGAGCAGAGGTGGGCTCTAAACTTTTAGGTTAGGCTGAGTTGAGATTCGGCATTTCTCTGTACTCCTAAGTGACACACATGTCAACGACGAGTGTGTGGATTGTACTTTGATCAAGAAGACCAATGGCAACCTTCTTCAGTCATCCTCAGGAAAACACCAGTTTTCACCCAGGTTTATTTGAGGAAATAGAATCTGATCAGAAGATTTGGGAAACACAGCCTACTACAACCAGAGAAGCACATTAGTTACCTAACCATTCTTAGAGGGGCTGGGTAGGTGACTGTTGGGCTCTTTGCTTGGGATGCATGATGGCCCTGGGTTTGAGCCCCAGCCCTGAAAATAGCAAATGTTCTTGGACTCCTGTCAAAACTAAGAAATCTACCTCTTTTAAGCACACAATTTTCTCCTCACCAATTTGATCCTATTACTCCTCTTAATACCCCTAAGAACCAGTGTTCTGAAAGTAGCCCCTACCTCCACTTTGAGTTACCAGACTCTCATTGTCTCTCAATAATGACAGCTCACATCAAATCATTTATTTTGTTTGTTTTGTTTCATTTTGTTTTTTCCCAACCCAGAAGCTTTTCTTCTTCGCTGCTGTCTACTCTACTTCCTTCCTCACGTCAATACTAAAAGTCTCTATTCCTCTGTGTCTGAGATGGATAGCAGCCCTGTGTCACCTAGTTCTTAGCACCTTCTGGGTTTGAAGTTGCCCTCCTCCTTAAAGTCCTTGACCCTGTTTTGTAGTTTTTGTTTCTGTTTCTTAGCACTTTGTTGCTCTTTTCCGAGGTCTGTTGTTTGATCAGTGGGTCGACCTTGAATTGGTTTCTCAATATTTCTAAGTCAAATATCCCTACTTGAAATGTGGAGGTATTCCTAGCGTGGGGTGGGTACTGAGTCACCTGACCCACGTGAAGTGGTTAGCATCGGGCTGGTGAGTCTCCAATAGTTCTTCCCCCCACCCCCATCTTTGCTCTAGAGCAAAACCTCAAGTCTTGCAGCCCTGACTCTCTAGCTCCACCGCTGCTGTGACCCAGCCAGTCCAGGGAGGAGGGAACATAGGGCCGCCTATTGAAACTCCTCTGATTCCACATTCTGGTTTGAGCTGCTGCTATTCTTAGCCTCCTTCGCACCAAATGTTTTTCCTGGTACTGCTGAGAGGCACCAGAAAGTTCAAGCTAAAGTTAGAAAGCTGAATCTGTGTCTCTGGAAGTCCACCCACTCGCCATCTCTGGAAGCCGTTCTTCGGGGCTGACACTGGAATTTCAAGGGTTAGCAGCATCAGCCTTTGCCAGGGATGCACTCCTCCCAGAGCCCAGACTGTGCCGTGGTAGGTTCCATAATGAAGCCTTGTTCGGAGCTAGCTCGCCTCCCCTGTGCCCTTAGCTTAGGGACCACCAGCGCATAGGCTTGAATGCCTTGCTTTTCACACTCATTTTCTCTAGGGGAAACAGGCAGCTTGTCATCCATATTAAAACCTATGGAGCACTTCCCTTCACGGGCTTTTGTTGCCTGCCAAGTATAGATGCCCCTGGAAGCCTCAGTTCCTCCAGAGGGTTCACGGGGGAACTCTGCTTTAGTTCTTACTTCCCTGGCTTCAAAATGAAGTAGCCCTTGTCACAAGGAAAAAGTCCCTTCCCACAGAGTAGGAGAAAACCAGCTGTGCTTTATTCGACTGCAGGATTGATCTCTTTCCTCTACATAAGCACACCTGGAGTGATCACAGTTGCATTCCTTCGTGAGCCCCAATTGCTGTTCTTCTCAAAGGCTGGGCCCAAAAGGCAGCTGGAGAGAGTGAGGATTTTGATCCCCTTGCTGTAATTCAGGTGCTTTTGATAAGCGATAATAAAGCTAGCATCGCCATGCGCATATGGGAGGACCAATAAAACACCACTGTCAAGGCTCCGTGTTCCGAAGGTACCATGCGCTGTGACAAACAATGCCCTTTCTGGGCAGAGGCTATCTGAGGGGTAAACGGGTAAGGAAAGTGAAATAACGTTTTCTAGGTCCCAAAGCTCCTGTCCAGGAGAGAAGAGAGATTCAAATCGGAACCAGGGAGTTCCTGCCCGTGCCATATGGAAGCGTTACTTGGAAAGTCAGCCCACGCTGTTCTGGGGAATGAGATCTGAGTCACACAGATACACAGGGCTGGAAGGTTCTCCTGGTCTCCTTTCTGCCGTCCCTCCGTGAAGATGCCTTTGCTCTTATGTGTAAATAATTGTAAGAGACTCCACAGTCAACTCTGGCAAACCCGGGGGCTTTCATGAACTTTAGGCAGAAAATTTCAGCCTGGAGGGTTGGTTTTTCTTCTTCTTCTCCTTCTCCTTCTTCTTTTATATGACTATTCCCACTGGAAAAAAAAAGTCTGTTTGCTGAAATGCAAACCGATGTTATTTTCTGTTTCTCTTCCCACGGTAGGAAATGAATCCAGAGAAGCTGCCACTTGCAACTAGAGTGTGCATATGGAACTTGTCTTGGGACAACTGTGGATCCAAAGAAAGTTTTTATTCCCACTCCTGTTCAGATACTTACTTTTCCCATTGCATGATTTAAAACATTGAAAAGGTGTCAATGACTTTGGTTTCAAAATGGCGTAGTCCCTGCACTTATATGTTCAAGTCTGACTCAGGTGTACCAGTAGCTAATTTAGCCAGAGATTTTTTTGCTCTTCTTCTTTTCTTTTATTAACCTTTCTTTCTTTCTTTCTTTCTTTCTTTCTTTCTTTCTTTCTTTCTTTCTTTCTCCTTCCTTCCTTCTTTCCTTCCTTGCGTTCTTTCTTTTTTTTTTTTTTTTTCTTTCAACAGGATCTCACTGTATAGTCCTGGCTGGCCTGGAACTTCTAGGTAGAGTTTCCTAGCCTTGAATATATGTATCTGCCTTCTCAGGGCTGAAGTTAGAGGTATTCAACACCATTCTGAGTCCCAAAGCTTGTTTTTAATACAGAATTGAAGGCCCAGCCACTTAAAGAAGCGGGATCACCGGTTCTTCTGTGGGCACACGGAAGATGAGAATCATTGTTTCATAGAATGAGAATTAGAACGTGAATCCTGAGAGTGATGTGCAGATCACGTGGGTGTTAGAGCGGTTGTGTAATGTTGGCAGCATGGTAGAATCACCTGGGGGATATTAGAACACAGTGAGATGTGGGGCCTGTTGCTGCAGGTCCAGGATTATTGTCCTGGGTGGGTCTATGTGTGGCATGTTTCTCGGTGATTCTGTTGGGTGTTGGTGATCAGCATTGCTGCCCAAGGGAGAAGCAGACCCTAGCTGTGGAGCAGTGACCATGGTCATTAAAACATGGGCCTTCGTGAGAGTGGTGGACAAGCTTCTCTCTGCTGGACTCTCTGTTCGCGCAGCATGGATATAAACCAGGCTTGAGAAAAGACAATGGGGTGAACGTAAAAACGTCAATTCAGCCCCATTGGGGATAGATTGCTTCTGATAAAGCATTAATAGGAGATCTACTGGACTATGTGTGGTACATTAACAGAACTAAGGTTTGGACAATGACACAAAACCAGACAGTACAAGTGGAGACATTTGAAGGTGTCTATGTTTCTTCACTACTGCAGTATATTAAGGGGTTTAGTCTGGGGTCTGATGATCGAACTGTATATTCTAAGAAGGGATGATGGAAAGCACTTGGTGGAGAATGTGATGGCTAGGTCAGGAAGCAGCACGAAGAGGGAAGCAAACAGGACCTGCACCACCCACCATGGAGACCAGAAGCTGCAAGGGGCAGCCCATCTAGATGGGGGCGGGGTTATCTGTGTGACGTCATGCAGGGTTAGCGAGAACAGCCCAGCAGCTAGGAGCACTGGCTGCTCTTCCAGAGATCAGGGCAGGGTTTGATTCCCAGGACCCACAGAGAGGCTCCCAATGGTCTGTAACTCCAGTTGCAGGGCTCTCTTCGGACCTCCTCAGACCCTGCATATATGTGGTACACAGACATAAAGCAGGCAAACCACATAAATACAGTTAAAAAAAAAAAAAAGAGAGATCAGGAGCCAGTGTACGGTAGACCTTGTGCTACATGTGGTCTGCCATCTATTTTGTAAATAATATTTTATATTGAAATATTCACACCTGTTCTTTTATGTATTGTCTACAGCTACTGTAGTGCCACCTTGGCAGAATTCAATAGTGGTAGTAGAGATGATGTGACCCTCAAAGTCTGAAGCGCATCCTTCCTGGATCTTAAAAAGTAAAAAGTTTTCTGGTCCCTAAGATGAACAGCAACAGTACATCTTACACATAAGGCTTTTATGCTCAGGTAATTGGCATCTTAAAAATGCAAAGCTTAACCATGAATTTTGAGAATCAAGGGCTACACTTTCTCCATCAGTTTTTTTTTTCCTTAAGGTTTGTTACCAATACCAGTGGAAGGAGGCCAGACATGAACCTGGCTTTCAAAAACAATGGGAGGTGGCCCAGAGCACCTGCTGAAAGAAAGATGTATGTCCCTAGCCATAGGCTACATGGCTCAACTTCAAGAGCCTTTTTGGGTGCATTCTTCCTGCAGTCCCTGCTGCTTGTAACCCAGTCACCTTTCCTGGTGAGACCGTCCTCTGAAGACAGGTTAAGCCTTTCTGGTGTTCCTTAGCAAAACCTCAACAGCAATGACGCGATCCCTTTCAGAACACCAAGGAGGCCTTGAGGCTCACACACATGGAGACCTGTCTTAGTCTCCAGAGAGAAGCATGGCATTCTCAGCATGTGGCCTTTACCAGCATCTCTGTTGCTAAGTTACATGTCATCTGATTGGTATTTTCAAGCGCCTGGTGAAGATCTCCTTGTTCCTCTAGTCTTAAGGGTGTTTCTTCACGCTTTATGTCTTAAATTGAATCTGTGTTTGCATCACATAAAAATGGCCTGGCATTTTCAACAGGCTAAAAATTCACCAAAACCCCATGCCTCAGTTACCAACAGTGACACAGACTTTCCATTTTGGCAAGTGGCCCAGATTCAAGGTACTGAGCAGAATGGGAATTTCCTTGCTGACGTTTAAAAGCAGAATGTTTTTCCCCTTGACCAGCCCACTTGAAAATCACTGCTTACCTATAGATAGCTCCTATTTGTTTCTAAAATTAGGTGTTTGTTTATAGGGTGTTTGCTATGACATCATCAGCCAAGCTACACGGTCATTCTGCCCTGGGGTAGACTAATTTCCTCTCAAAGACTGCAGTTTTAAAAGCTGCATGTATTTTGTCCTCCTCATCGATAGGAAGCAAAGTACACGTCACTCTGTGCTGAGCGATATGCCAGCAAACTTCAAAAAAAAAAGTGATGCCACCCTGCACAGCTAAAAATAGGCAACACTGGCGTGAGAACATTGGTGTGGACTGGCCATGGTGTGGCACGCACAAAATAAACTTTCAGCCTCCCTGAGCCATCACACTGCAGCAGAGGACATGGGTAGCTGTCAGTAATGAGGAGCAAACCATATGTGTCAAGGTCTCTGAGCAGAGGAAAGATGCAGCAATTTCAAGAAGTTTCCAAATTGAAAGTGAACAGGGGCATAGGCTATGGAGTGTAGGCAATGCTTTTCAAATGCGCTGTTGGAAACATAGGCAATTATAGATGTGCACTTTGGAGAATTTTGCCCTGGGCAGCAGTCTTCTGAAGTACCATCCTGTCCCTCTATCTATCCTCCCATAAAACTGGAATGCTTAGCAAGTTTGTAGACATGATTGGTTGTCACAACTGGAAAGAAGGTTGCTCTTGACACCCAAAGGGTAGAAACTAAGGATGCTATTAGACATCCAATAATGAACATAACAGTTTTCTACAATGAAGAATGACCAAGCTCCAATCCACAACAGCGCAAAAGTTGAATGCTGTATCTATAGGATGTAATTCTGTCATGAAGGATATAATGGCTACTGTTAACTTGACAAGATCCCAGATTATCTGGGAGATCAGTCTCTGAGCCTGTCTGTGAGGAATCACCTGGATTAGGTTGGTCTCTGCATATGCTGGTGAAGAATAATGTTGAGTAGGTTAATGTGGAAAGAGCTGCCCGCTGTGGGTGGTACTATTCCCTGGGCTGGGATCCTGGTCTGTATAAAAAGGAGAAGGGGAGCTGAGCACCAGCATTCACTGATCTCTTCTTTCTGGCTGTGGACATAATGTGGTCAGATGCTTCCACTTCCTGCCACCTCGACTTCCTCGTCATGGTTGGATCTTGTGCTGTAAACGGAAGTAAATCTTTCTTTCCTTTAGTTGCTTTTTGTCAGCATATGTCATAATAGCAACCGGCAAAGAAACCAAGGCAAAGGCCAACTATCTCACAGAGCTGTGTCTATGTGGCAAGGTGTTACCGCATAAGTGTTAGTAGCAACATGCCCGCTGCTCGTAGGAACTTGTCGACAGTCTGTAGTAAACAGGGAGACCTAGAAAGACACGCGGAGGTGGCCTTCATTAGGGAGAGAGGTGAGGCGTTAAGATTGTGTAGGGTGATGGAAAAGGAAAACATCTTATGTTCAGGATTGAGAATTGAGAAGTTGAGTTTGGGATGAAATGAAGAGGACAGTAAGAAGTAAGTAAGAAGAAGTAAACAGTTGTGTGGCAGCTGGGGACTCTGACATGACCCAGGTACCTTCCTGTGCCTAGCCGGGGCTCTCACTGTGGCTCACAGCCAGGCCCTTCCGCAAGTACACACCCATCTCTGCGAGAGGAGCATTCGCATCACTCCTGCCACTGCTTCTCATCTGTTCTTCCTCATTTCACTCCCTTGAAACCCGTAGGAAAGCATTCCCTGAGAAGCAACCCCTGGGATGCTCTTAGCACGCAAATAATGTATGGGAAATGAGATGCTAGACAGAGGCAGAGTCCTTTCCCAAATTATGCAATCTGGCTGAAGCCACTCCTGCTGAAATCTAGTTAGGACTGCCTGTCATCTGTATACCCACTTAATATTTGCATTGAGATTCCAGTGAGTGTTATGACACCTTTAAAACCAAAGCAAAAGCTATTGGTGTGGATTTGGGGAGGGGAGGGAGGATAAAGTAATTTCTTCTCCTGATTCTGCAATCATACATGCAGAAAAGCAATGTGTAGTCAGGATGGGTGTTCACACATGCAATTTCAGCTCTTGGGAGGTAGGCATGGTAACCATGAGCTGAAGACCAGAGATATTACATAGTGAATTCAAGACCAACTGGATGGTATAGCAAGACCTTGTCCAAAAACTGAAGGCTGTGGATGTAGCACAGTAGGGGGATATTAACCTAGGGTGTACAGGGCCCAAAGTTCAATACTCAACAATGTGAGAGAAGCAATGTCTAATAAAAATGCTAGAAATTTAAAAGTGCTACATGCATCCAAAGATAAATATATGCTACAGGTTATTTTTATCCTTGTTACAAAAACACCTAGAATAAGAATAGAGAGTATATTATATCCTTATTAGGATAACAATTATAAAATATTTATAAAGGTGTAGTTTCTTCTCATAAATAAAGACTTAGAGTTATAAATACAATTTCCTAAAACTTAATGCAAGCACTTAAACGTTGAAGAGAATATCAGAAATTGTTTTCACCCTTGAGGATTGTTTAAAATAACCTTCAATCATGTAGAATGAAATGTCCCAGAACAGCTAGAAAATGATATTTAAAATGAAAGGAAGGGGCTAAGTGTGTTGGTGCACACCTGTAACCCAGGCGCTGTAGAGGTGAGACAAGAAGAAAGGAAATTCAAAGTAATCTTCAGCTGCATAGTGCTTTGAGGCTAGCCTGGGCTACATGAGAGAGACCCTGTCTCAAGAATAAGAAGGAGGAAGAGGAGGCGAAAAGGAGACTTAAAAGAGGAAATGAATGTCTTTTATTATAATTATCACTGCATACTAATTATGTAAAGCAACAAGCTTCACAAAAGTGATTCAAGGGGCAAATGCAGGAAGTTTGGGCAAATTCAGTCAGCACAACTGCCTCTTTATCTAAAGAGGGATAAAACTGGTGTCTGTGTACAGCATATTCAGAAATAAATCTCAGGGGGATTAAAGGTGTATTGAGTATGAGAAATAATACAACAGAATACAACAAGAAGCCCAAAATAATCCAGGAATAGAGGATACTTTCTAAACTAGAGAAACCTCAGGTTGTAAATGAACCTGTAAATGCACCAAAGGCTGCCTGCTGTGTGTGTTTTTTAGTTCTTTTTTATTAATTTATTTCGATTACAACTCAATTGTTCTCCCATCACTCGTTTTTAGCATTTTAGGAATAGGAGATGGAGGAGCCATGAAAAAAATAGAAAAGAAATGAAGGACTGTAGTGCTCACCCTCTGTATTGGCAACATGACTCAAGTTCTAATTTTTAAATTAATCATCACATATTTTAATGTTTTAAATGTGCACATGCACAGATTAACTATTTGAAAAATAAATTAGCATCAATAATGGCTTTCAAAAACATGCTAATGCTATCTTGAAATTTTTTGGCATTTTTCTTTCAAAGAAACCATAAGACTTTGATGCATCCCACTCATTTCATTCCCCTGCCTCTCTTGGGAGTTGTGACCTTTAAATGTCAAACCCTGCAGGGCTCTCTGCCTGGGTCCCAAGTCGGGCATCTGGAGAGATAGCCTGGACAGCCCTTGCTTCTTTTCTCTGTGTGAAAGAAGTTGGGAGGTCAATGTGTTGCTGGCCTTTGTGTGCCTGTGGGGCTATGGGTTTCTCCATGCTTGCTTCAGTTTGCCTACTCCTCCAGACATGATTTACTACCTTGGATGAAAGGAGGGGGGGTCTTCAAACTTTGCCCTAGCTGCTGGATGTAGAATCCTGAAACAGCACAAGGGGAAAGGAAAACACCTGGTCCAGGAATACCTGCATGGGTCGCCTTCATCACTGACAGCAAGATTCTCATTGAAAGAGCAAGTTCTGATAGGTACTGGGTCCCCCTCCTCAGTTCAGAAAGAGTCAGGGCTGGTGAGGTGATGTAAAAAAGAAAATCACAGCTCTGAGTGCCTAAGGGATGGCTCAGTGGTTAGGAACATTTGCTGTTCTTCCAAAGGACCTCAATTCAGATCCCAGAACCAATCCCAGGCAGTGCGTGACCACCTGTAACTCCTGCTCCAGGTGATACAAGGCCCTCCCTCTTCAAACACACCCACCCATCTTCCCATCTCTTCCAAGCACCCACTTTGGTGTTTCACAGTCCCCTGTAACTCTGGCTCAGAGAAATCTGATTTTCCTCTTCTGGCCTTTGCAGGTACCTGTGATGCCCACCCAAGTGTGCACACATGTGCGTGCACACACACACACACACACACACACACACACACACACACACACACACGGAGTCAGAGTCAAGGGTGAAACTATTTGGGAGGAAAATTAATGTTTCTGAGCTCAAAATGCAACTCCTCTCCTGATAATGCTCACTTAGTAGACTGTCATAAGGATTAACTAAGGAAGTAGCTACAAAGCATTGACCACCCACCTGGGACACAGGAGGACCTTAGGCAGCAGGTAGGATGGGAGCAATCCACTAGAAACCTGCCCAGATGTGGCCTCTCTGCTTCCCCTGTGTACTCCCCTACCTTTTCCCTCAGACAGTTTTTGAGTCACTACTATGTCAGCCTGGGCTTGGGAAACTTCAGAGTCTAATGAAAGAGATTGAGAGTAAAGTGTATGTTTTGCTGTGGGAAGGACACTTTCAACTGAGAAACATACCAAGTTCTACCAAGTTCTCTGGGAATGCATGGGAGAATGACCTCACAGGCGTGTGTCTCCCAGGCAGGAAAGTCCTAACAGAAAACCTAGTAGTTTAGAATTCACCTGGCTGACCAGGGGTTGGAATAGAACAAGCAGGGGGAATTTGCTACTATAAAGAAGAATTATGCACAGAAAGGCAGATAGGCAAAAATGTTCATAAGTGAAAAAAAAAAACCACCTTTATTTATGGCTACTGTTTTGGTATAAAAATTAACCAGATTTGACGAATTGTTGTGTGCAGCTGGTGCTGCCCTGTGTGAGCTAGGATGGCTCAGGCTTTAGCCTGAAGGCGGCAGGGTTAATAGGTCAATCATCTGGATGTGGCTCTAGCCACATATGTGAAGCCATTTCCAGGGAGCTTTAGCTAAGGAGGGAAGAACTGCCTCAGTTTGGGCTAAATCACTGCAGGGGCAGGGAGGTCTTGGGTTGTGTAACAGAAGCTAAAATAGGAGACCAGGGCAGCAGCACTCATCTCTCTCTCTCTCTCTCTCTCTCTCTCTCTCTCTCTCTCTCTCTCTCTCTCTCTCTC
>OU015742.1:31200790-31229925 GCA_907169655.1 Acomys percivali | reverse complement strand
CTCTCTCTCTCTCTCTCTCTCTCTCTCTCTCTCTCTCTCTCTCTCTCCTGACTGTGGATACAGTGTGACAGTTCAATGCCTGTGACTCCTGTCTGGGTCTTCCCCACTAGGACTGAGAGCTCTCAAACTGTGAGCCCAGTTAGTTCTTTCCCTAAAATGTCCTTGTCAGTTACTTTGTCAACGAAAGGCGCACAGTATCCAACACAGAAGACTAAATAGATAAGATGTTCTATAATCAAAGCTATGATAGTCATCCTTCATGTAGCCCCCAGGGACCCCTAATTCCTGTGATTTGAACCCTGGTTCCACAGAGGACCAAGGTTGGTCTGTGTGATCATCAAAATGACAATGGTGCAATGGCTTGCCACTCTTGGGATCAATTACAAGACTCTGGGCTTCTTCTCCTTTGACCTCTCTTTGTCTCTCTCTGATCACTCATGCTGGGGGAAAGCCAGTTGCCAGGTTGTAAAGGCCTCCAGGAAGGCTTTGGCGAAGCTCTTGTGGAGAAAGGATGAGCCTGCCAAGGGCTGTGGGAGTATGTTTGAAACATACCTTCTGGCTGTGGGACTTCAGATGACTGAGAATTTGGCTGATGGCCAGATTGCATACGCATAAGAAATCCTAAGCCAATAACAGCTCAGGTACCAGTGGATTCTAGACCCCAAGATGTTGCGTGATAATAAACTATTGGTGCTTCAACACTCACTTAGAATTCATTAGCAGATCTCTGCTTCCAAGTCTTCAGGGCCCTCTGCATCAGTGTTGCTCGGGGGTTTCTCTGGGAGCTGACTTCTCAGATGAAGTTCATGATTGGATAGTCAAGAGATATGGAATATATATATATATATATATATTCCTCATTTCACATTGTTAAAGTTGACCACAGAATGTGTTTTGACCTATGGGATGTGTGCCAAGAGGATGGCTTATCTTGTTATTAGCAATCTAGACCTTAAGATGCACAACACAGTCCTGCTGATCAGTAAGTTTCCATTCACCACGATGAAGAGATTGTAGTCATTGTCCTGGTAGCTGGCGCTTCTATCTGGGCTTCCTAAGAAGATAATAAACTGCTAAGCTTAGAGCATTGACAGTGAGGAGGAAAGGGTGATGGCTTAACTTTGAGATTATCTTCGGAAAGGATTTGACCTGTGTGGGGAGACTCAGGAGCACAGCTGGGACAATGTGACTACACTCCCAGGAAGATCCCATAATTCACTCTTCCTAGGTCCATGGAAGAAGTGTGAGCCACTCAACAGGATGCTGGATGAATCTAATACCCAAATTCCTGAAAAGGGTGGGGGCATGTGTAGGCTTAAAGTAGATGTGCACCATCCATCCTGTTTTCCCTTTTGTTCACAGGACACTTCTCTTCTCCTGACTGAATCTGATCTAGACATCTTTTTCCAAAGTCAGGAGACTCTGGTTTAGCTGTAGCTTTCTGTGTGGGTGAATTCACAAATGAAGTTCATTGGTTGCTATTGGAACCAGAGTCAGAGCAGGTCCAAAGCATTCTGAAACAGCTCTGTGCTCTTACCACGGTATTTGGTTTAAGATGCATAGTCTCAGAAGGGTGGGTTTGGAAGATACTTATTTCCATTCTGAAGTCACAAGTTTTGCTGGTAGGATTTGCGTCCATCTGGCATCTTCTACACATTAGCATATTAGCTAGGAGCCCTCTTGTGGTTTGCGTAAGAGTGATGGATCCTGTGTTAATATTATTATATGTTGATACAATGATGCCAGTGGTTCCTGGTAAGTGGTGTATGCTAACTGAAGTCTAATAAAGATCCTTTGATATGTGATGCTCTCAGGATGACATTGGCTGGTACCTGCTTCTCTGAGAGAATTCCAGGGGCACATTTTTTGCCTGAAATGATGGAGTCATTTGGAACAATGCATCGGGAATTTGTAAGTGCATCAGAGAGTTCCAAGTGTGAGGGACTTAGAGATCACCATGTCCATCTTGGGGTCTCGTAACTTAAGCTCAGGCCAAATTGTGATATGTGATACACTAAAGAGCCAAATCATGGGTGTCTTAGGTGTCTTAGGACTGTCATATGGAAAAAAGTTTCTTCTCAAAATTTCCCTGCTGGTTACCAGAAAAAAAAATTAGCATTTGGGAGTAATTTACAGAAACCTTTGACTGCATATCAGAGTGCAGAGAAGGAGACAGTTAAAACAGCCTCTTCCTCCACGTTAGAGGGGTATAGTTGAGCCTCTTTGGCTTGTAAACTTTGAAGCCTGGGACCAGAAAGATTAAAGATGATATTTTTGGCGTGGTGTTAATCTTACCACTAGCGCTAAGATTTAGGATTTTTATCATTTGAGGGTCGGATATGACTTCAACAGGAGCTCAAGCAAGGAAGAGGCTGAAGATGAAGGCCTGTTCTGAAACCACAACCACCTGCTACCCTGAGCGTCACAGAAGAGATGGCTTTCCCGTCATATTCTTTGGAAACAGAGCCGTTAAATCAACATGAGCTCTCAGGGCCTGTGGCAGATGAGACCACAGTAGCCTTAGCGATAAACCCTCAGGGTTTGTTAACACTGGATGTGGTTACTCCAAGAAGTAACACAGTGTCGCTAATAAACCTTAAGCAAATACTGGGATTTAGAAAAAAGTTTTTTTTCTGTTGTATTTCTTATCTAGATCTAGTGACACTGTCAGGGGACATGTCACATGTGAAAGCAGATAATGTCCTCTGGATGACTCTTCCTTGAGGAGATGGGAAGTGAAGCCAGCCAAGGGGAGTGGGCGCCCACAGCTGGTCAGGTAGTTTCCGATCAAGCAGGAACCTAGCACCTGGCTTTCTAATGACCACGCTGTGTTAGTCTCAGTGCTTTCCTTTTTCATCCTTCACCCTTGACAGTGAGATTGTCTTCTACTCTGACTCCCAAGGAGGCCATTTGCACCTTTCTGGTGAAGAAAGAAAAGGCTCATGATGCCCACTTTTTTCTTATTGCCTTCTAACTCCAGGAGGAGGCAGTTCCTCTGCTTAGGCTTTGCTTCCTTTGGACCAGCTGGAGCTGGTCTTTCCTTCCTGCCCTCCATCTCCAGCCTTCTGGCGCTAACAGAAAATATCTCCCACCTGTACTTTATGTCATCCCTCAAAAGGAGCATTTGGATTTTTATCAGCTCTTTTTACTGTAAACACCCAAGAGTTGACAATGGTAGAACACTGGTGCTAAGTGCTGGGTGTGATAGATAGCACATGCCTGTAATCCCAAGCATCCTGGAAACTAGGGGAGGAGACCAAGTATTTGATACCACCTTAGTACCACAGTGAGATCCTGTCTCCAAAAACCAAGACCTGGCAGGCAGCTTGCTGCTAAGGCCTTTTCATAGCACATTGGAGGCTTTGAGGTCCATTCCCAGCATGGCGATAGGCATCACAATAGAGCAGGTACATGGTTGGTAAGGTGGAACAAGTTAGTTTCTGTGTGCTTCGTAAAGTCACACCTCGCACCTGGCTGTTCTGTCATTCTTTGACATAAAACCAAGCAGCCGTTCTATAGTACTGGCCCAGTGAGATGCCAGGTAGAACTACAGACAGTAGAGGGAGGGAGATTATTCCGTCACAGCTAAAGTAGTGTTGAGTCTATGGCAAAAACACAATGGAAATTAGAGCATCGTATTACTCTCTGGCCACCTACATTGCAAAAGCCCACTAGTTAAAGGGCTGTGGTAACCTTTTTACACTACAATTAGACCTTGTAGATAATTAAAACAGAAAATAGTTGGGCATTTTCTAATATCAACCTTTGTGATCTTTGAAAAGTAAATTGTTTTCCCATTTACCTTCATTATCACATTCTTTAAATATGGCAAAAACCACACACAGACTTCAGAATCAGACGCTGTAATTTAATCTTCCCTAAATATTCTTTAAAATGTTTGTTTAAAAACAACTAACATTTTATGCATTTATCATGTTCAAATTGTTTTTGAAATATATGTGTGTGTGTATGTATATTCATATTTTCTAGAAAAACTTTGCTCTTTGAGCATCTTTAATTGCATAGAGTTAATTATTGTCACTGTATTGCACAACAAATTTCTTACACTCAATTCAACTCTTTGGAAAAGCTAGTTTTCTCTTGGCTGCTATGAGATAATCTTTTCAGCATTTGTATCTGAATGAGACCATGTGACATGGATTACTGAGTGCCTAGCTTACTTCACTGGACCTGAACTCCAGGTTCGTCCTAGTTGCAAAAGGCAAGATTTCATTCTGTCTGTGTCCAGAGTCATCCATTGTGTAAGCATGCCGCATTTCCTGCATCCACTCATCAGGGATAGTGTCTTAGTTATTGTTGTGATAAGACACCATTACCAAGGCAGCTTATAGAAGAAAAGGCTTACTGGGGGCTTACAGTTTCAGAGGCTGAGTCCATGATGATCACAGCAGAGAGCATGGCAGCAGCTGAGCACTTATGTAGGAGGTAGAGAAAGCTAGCTGGGAATGGCAAGGGATTTTGAAACTACAAAGCCCACACACAGTGATACAAGGACACACCTCCTAATCCTTCCTGGACAGTCCCACTAACTGGGGACCAAGCCATCAAATCTATGAGTCTATGGGGGCTATTCTCATTCAGGCCAGTACAGATGGGTACTTAGTTTGACTGTATCTTGGCTCTTGTGACCAGTGTTACTGTAAATAGGGGAGTGCATGAATATCTTTGTACATTGCTTTTATTTCCTCTAGATATACGCATGTTTGCGGTACCCTTCGATCATATGTCAATTTTGCTCTTAATTTTTTAGGGAACCTCCAAACTGTTTGTCTTAATGGCCAAAGTAATTTACATTTATACCAAGAGTGTTGGTAGAAGGGTTCACTTTTCTCCACAGTTGTTATATTTTCAAATTTTCCTAACAGCCATTATGACAAGTGCTACCCCATAAAAGGTTTTAAAACAGCTATCAGTGTCATAACAATCAACCATAAAACCTCAATGACACAAGGTTATGCTGTTCCCGGCGATCACCTTGAAAATCATTAGAACCCAAGGTCTCCTCATCCTTTGACTTTTATAAGATTCTCTTGCCAGGTGGACTATAATGTTAAGCTTGTCTGTCTGGAAACTAACAAGTGTACAGAAAGTCTTACAAGGTCTGATTACAGTCTCCCATGTGTCTCCATTTCCCAAGGCATAGGTGTCTTAGTGGAAAGCTAAGAGAGAAATCTAGAGTGCAATTTTTAAAAAACTTATTTTTAGAATGTTATATGTTCATTTCCACCTGATTTTCCTTCTTCCATTTCCTCCCATGTGCTCACATTCCTTCTGAAATCCATTACATCTTCTCCTTTAATTATTGTTACACACACACACACACACACACACACACACACACACACACACATCATGCACACACAGAGGGTATATTAAATAATACCTTCTGATTCCATTTAATGGTGTTCAATATGTCTATGTGTTCAGGACTGACCTCTTCGGACTAGGTAACCTGTCAGCGGTCCCATACTTGAAGAAGACTGACTCCCTCTTTTAGCAGCCATTAATTACCCAAAGTTCATCAACAAGGGCTGCAGCCCTGTAAAATTTCTGCCACCCATGTGGGCATGTCATCTTGTGCTGTGATCAGTTAGCTTTTGTTTTAGGTGACCATGTTGCTAAGGTTTCACGGATGCAGGTCACTGTCTCACAGTGGGCACACATATAGAAGACACTATCTCATAGTAAACATCCTGGCCTTCTGACTCTTGTGATTCTTCCACACTCTCTTTTACAATGTTTCTGAGTCGCAAAGGTAGGGATTGTATTGTAGATGTGAATGATTCTCTGCATTTTGGTCAATTGTTGATTTCTATGATGCTCTCCATTTGCTACAAAAAGAAGCTTCTCTGATGAGGGATGGGAGCTACACTGTCCTGTGGGTGTGAGCATAGGTATTTATTTTTGTCTGTGTAGCAGGGTTCTTCCTCAAGGGAATCCAACTTCTTCATTTCAATGATTCTGAGCTGACAAACGGGCCCAGATCTGAGAATCATTGTCGGTTAGAATTATGTTGCTGTAGCCTGGTGAAGTCACTCACTGGGTGTTCATAACCCTTTCTCATGAATTAGGCTTTGTATTTTGACCTCTTTAAGGGTCCTGGGACTTCAGCCTAGAGGAAGCTGAGATTCTTGATAAGGCAAAAATCTCTCAGAGAAGATGGTCTTGGGTCTTCAGACAAGAGATTAGCCTCCAAGACAGGAGAGAAATGCTGGTCCTGTTGACAGAGGAAGCTTATGGGACTCAGGGGCCGCAGTTGCCCATGAAAGTTGCCCACTTTCATGGGGTTTACTCCCACATCTCCATCCAATGACCAGGGGCTCACTCCTTGCCAACTAACACCCCAAGTTTAACATGGGAAAAGCCAATATGATAGAAAATTGATTTGTATTGCAGTTTGGCCATTTGTGAAACAGGCTTAGATGCGGCTTTTGAAAACGATCCTCTGGTTACAGGAGATTTTTCTGTTCTGGCCACTGTGCACTTCAAGTCCATGATGGAGATCTGGAGGTAGAAACATAAAGCTTTGAGCTCCCCATTTTTATTTTCTAAGTCCTCAAGCATACATGGAATCAAGAAAGTAAAACTTCGGGTGTTGACTTTGTATTAGTCAGAGTTCAATAAGAAATGCAAACCACTCTGAATGTTCCTGAATCATTTAATCATAAGTGACACATTTTAGGAAACTGATCTTATGCAATTGTGGGAGTCCTTGAAGAGTTTATGTGCCGTTGTCCCAGTAACGTACTGGTATATTTAAATACACACATGCATATACCTAAATATGTTGCACATGTATGTTTTGCATGTGTGTATGGGATACTTTTGTGAATACACACTTAAATTTCGATGCATGGAAACTCTGTAGTTGCTGGCAAAAGAGTGGCCTAAGATAACTTGTAACTCTTTCAGTACAAATTCTCAGAAAAGCCAAAGACAATATTCAAACTTCTTTGAAAAAGAGAGCTGAGCTTGCAAGAAAAAGGGAAATGCTTTAATCCCAGAAATAAAAAGGGAAGTGAAAAGCAAGCCAGCAGGCCTGTGTGGCAGGGGCTCCTCCTAGGAATTGTTTCTATCTGTGGTGAAGACCACAGGGGATGAAATAAGGATACAGAACTTTCATGATGTAGGGGTGAATCCAAGGTTTCTGAAGAAGCCAAAACATTACAAGGCTGGGGCTAGACTACCAGTCACAGAAGAAAGAAAGAAAGAAAGAAAGAAAGAAAGAAAGAAAGAAAGAAAGAGGGTGGAAGGGCAGGGGCGGAGAGGGCAGGGTTGGGGAGGGCAGGGTGAGGTGACTAAGCAATGGAAGGAGATAGGAGGTGGGCATCTCTTTCTTTCTTTGTGAATTAAAGGAAGGAAGGAAAGAAGGAAGGAAGGGAGAAAGGAAAGAAGGAAGGAAGCCTAGCCTAGCACCATAGTCCTAGCACTTGTATGGGCTTGACATTCACATTTTACTGTCCATGTAGTCCGGGAATCCAGAATGTATATTAAATATGTGAAACTTAGTAAAGTATAAGCAGTGATGTAGACAGTACAAACACCAACAGAATTTGCGGGGGTGGTGAGGGGGCAGGCGGCATATAATTTTAAGGTGGACTTAACACAGAAGAAAGTGACTACATGTAGTATAGGGACTTGCTGAATTTAACAGGTTTTAATTTCCTCTCATTAGTAATAAGGAAATAAGAAAAACTACTTGAATAAATTTATTGCTGATTAACCATTGTAGGCGTTATTTCAATGTAAACATAGAAAGAACTCCGAAACCAGGAGAAAGCAGCAGAGGAAAGAGAGAAATCCAATAGAAATTGTGCAGAAAAGAAAATGGGAATAAAGAACAAGGCAAGGCTGGTGAGATGGCTCAGCTGGTGAAGTGCTCACAGGCAAGGCTTGACAAGCCGAGTTCAGTCACTTGAGGCAACATAATAGAAAGAAAGGACCGACTCCTGCCAGCTGCCCTCCAAGCTCCACAGCATGCCGGGCCTTCCTACTCCGAATAACAATAGAAAAGTGTAAAAATAATCATTGAAAAATCAGAGAAAATAGGAAGCACAAAATGACGTTATAGAAATAGATCTTAACAAATTCAGCAGCAAACACTATAAATATAAACTGGCTAAATTCATCAGTCCAACAGCAGAGACTCAGAGTGTGTTAAGAAAAGCAAACTTCATAGTATAGTCAATGTGATGGTTTCAAGATATAAGTAATGATTTACAATCACACTCCAGGACAGGCTCCATACCAAGAAAGAGTTGCTTGATACAAACTGAAGTAGATGCATGTTTTGAAGGAGAGACAGAGACAGAGAGAGGATAAAGAGAAAGCCAGAGATGGGGGAGAAAGAGAGAGAGAGAGAGAGAGAGAGAGAGAGAGAGAGAGAGAGAGAGAGAGACAGAGACAGAGAGACAGAGAGAGACAGAGAGAGACAGAGAGAGAGAGAGTGTGAAGGTTAAGTTGGGTCAGCAGCAAGATGGGGGACAATCTGGGAGGAGGTGGGGGAGGGGATAAACGTGGTCAAAAGTATGAGATTCTCAAAGAATTAATAAAGCATTATTTAAACAAAAGAATAACATCACAATTTTGAAAATAAAATGAAAAGAGACAGTATCAACATGGAAAGTCGGGCATCCACAAATAGATAGAAGTAAAAACAGATTTTAAGCTAAACCATTACTATGGGTGAAGGTGATTATTACATAAGATGAAGATGATCATTACATAAACATTCGAAGAAAAAGTTATAATCCCGAGCTGGCAGAATTTTAGAACACAGTGTCCATTTTAATAAGCCCCAAACTGCAGAAAGCCAAGGAGAACAAATCATCAATATAGTGCAAACTTATCTTCCATGCAGCGCCTAAAGACTGAGCAGTAAAGACCACAGAAACAAATAATGGCACATGCATTCTGGGTACTATATCCAGTGGTAGGGTATGAAGAATATTTGTAAAAATCCTTGTTTCTGTCAATTAAGAACTATATATTTGTCTTAAGGGTAAAAGCTTAAGCATGTACTACTCCTAATTTTTTGAGACTCCCCGTAGATTTCCATGGGGCTAGACTGAGTTACCAGCAGCAGTATGTACCTGTCCCTTCTTACATCCTCTCCAATGTCTATGGTTGTTCTTTTCTCTGTGATGTGTGTGCTAGAGACACTTTTACACCTGTGTGTCTGGTAGTACTTTTCCTAATAGCCATGTCTGGAGTCAGCTCAGTGGCTCATCAGCAAATGACTGGATAAGGAAAATGTGATCTTGGCATATATATGCAATGGAATATTACTCATTATAGGAAAATTAGTGGAACTGGAGGCAATCATATCGGATGAAGTAAATCAGATTTGGAAAAGCAGAACAAAGATTATTTGGGAGTAGAAAAGGGACTAGTGAGACTTGGAAAGGCTGGCAAGAGAACAAAAGTATGTGTGTGTGTGTGTGTGTGTGTGTGTGTGTGTGTGTGTGTGTGTGTTGGCGAAGGGTAAATATAACCAAAAGAGCCTAATACACATATATGAAAATGTCACCATGAAACTCTTTATTTATTTCAAGTAATATATGCCAGTAAAAACTTAGAACATTTGGAAAATGACTATATGTTATTGCCTTGACCAGTGGTGGGTCTTAGAGTGCCAGTTCTCAGAAAGTTTTCTAGGTGTGACTCATGAGTGCTCGGGGTTGAGAGCCCTGGTAATATAGCAAGTAAAACGGATGAGCACATGTGTAGAAGGCTGAAACTAGACCCTTGTTTCTAATCCTATATAACATCAACTCAAAATGGACTACAGAAATAAATGTAAGACCTAACTGCAGGAGAGCACTAGAGGAATGGATAGAGAAAACACTTTAGGAATATTTTAGATAAGATCCCAAAGAAACAGGCAGAAAAATTAGACATATGAGATTATATAAAATCATATACTTTTGCTTCACAAAAGAAACCACTAAGAGTCAGGAAAAGCAACATATAGGATAGGAGAGCGCCTTGCAAATGTTTATCTGGCAGGTGATTCATGCCAGATATGGCAGAAAATATGAAGAATGCAGAAAATTCCACAGCAATTAAATAAACAGTTATAAGGGAGCTGGGAGCCGGGCATGGTAGTGCATGCCTTTAATCCCAGCATTCAGGGAGGCAGAGGCAGTCAGGTCCCTGTGAGTTCAAGGCTAGCCTGGTCTACAAAGTGAGTCCAAGACAGCCAAGGCTATACAGAGAAACCTTGACTCAAACAAACAAACAAACAAACAAACAAACAAACCAAAAGCAAACCCCCAAACAAATAACCAATCAAAACCAGAAGCGAAATCAACAAAACAAAACAAACAAAAAAGAGCTGGGTAGGCATTTATCAAATGAAAATGTAGACAAAGCTAATAGATATATGAAAAAAAATTGCCCCACCTCACTAACCACCAGGGAAATGCAATTCAAAACCACAAGATGAGAACGTCTCAACTCAACTAGAATGGCTATAATGAAAAAATAAAAGCATGCTTGGTCAAGACAGAGAAGGGATTACTCTTACACAGTGTTAGTGGGAACATGGTGTAGTCACTATGGAAATCAGCATAGAGTTTCCTTGAAAAATATAAAATGAGAACTACCATATGGTCTATCAATTCCACTACTGGGTATATATCCAATATGAAATAAAAAAGATAACTGCTCTTACAAATTCACTGCAGTTCAGTCACCATAGCTAAGACATGGAGTCAGTGCAGGTGTCTTTATGCAGAATGCATAAATAAATTGTGACATACATGGAATCTCATCCATCCCATCATCTTCAGCATCATGGATGAACCTGGAGGACATTATGTTAAGTGAGATAAGCCAGGCACAGGAAGACAGGTGCTCATCCACATGTGGAAGCTAAAATGATGTTGACTTCTCAGAGGGAGGGAGGAGTGAGTATCCACTAAAGGAGAGGAAGAACAGAGGGTGGACACGTGCAGTTAGAAAGGAAGTCTGAGCTCTATCCAGCAGGTGAGCAGAGTTCACAAAAATTCTCAGTACATTTTATGAAGAACTGGCGGAGAAGAAGTTGAAGCTTCCCGACACACAGAAATGTTGATTATTTATATAGAGAGAGGCATGCTAACTACTCTAACTTGATCATCACATATTTTTATAGATGTATCAAATCATCACACCGTGTCTTACGGATATGTGAGATTTAAAAGGAGGGAATTTATTTCTTAATGTAACAATGTAGATATGTCTCATTTAGAGAAACAAAAGCCAGTTGCAGGAAGAACACATCCTATATGCCAAGCCTGAAGACATAAGCCTATAATATTTTGTGACAAGGGCATAAGCTGTATGTCACAAGACCACAAGAATATGTAAGAGATGACAGACACATCTGAAGGAGAAGGAGAAGGGACAGGTCAGTGGAGGACACTAGCTGATAACTGAATTCCTGGATTTCTGAAAGGTCAATCAAACAGCACAACATCCTGGTAAAATCCATCACAGCTTCCTGGACAGGTATCCGGAGCCTTGATACTTCTGTATATTTGACACATTTCTCACTGTCAATCTAGCCTCACATCTCTGGATAATTAAAGAATATATCTACTGATCAGAGAAGGTGGCTGTAGCCAGCATCTTCTTATTCAATTTCACTGAAGACATTATTTTGAGGATTCTACTGTGCATCAGGATCTTACAATGTCTATGTCTATGGCCACACATATGGCAGAGCATATGATGAAGTCATAGAACAACTTGCAGGAGTTGCTTTTCCCCTTCAGCATTGTGTGTCCTGGAATTCAAGCTCATGTTGTCCAGCTTGCCAACAAGTCCCTTTGCCTGCTGAATCACCTCTCAGGCCCACAAAACAGGTTTCAAATCAGTACTTCAACTCAGTGTGTGTGCCATCCTCTCCCTCTCCCTCCCCCTTCCCCTTCCCTCTCTCTCTCTCTGTGTGTGGTGGGTATGGGTATGAGTGTGGGTGTGGGTAGGTGTGAATCAGTGTCTGCAGTAATAAAAATTATGTTATTAAGTTAGAGGTAATCACCAATGAAAGAAACACCATTTAAAGCCCAAGATAAAAATTGACTAGGAACCGCACATCTCAAATAAAGCACGCATCCTATTAAAAAGGAGGCAGTTGCTGAAATCCTCTTGAAGCATCCTGCTCTAGCAAGAGTTGAGTACCTCTGTTTAGCTCATCACTGCTCTCTCCAGGTCCTGTGGCTTTTCCTGAGGTAGGGAAGGTCTCAGCCACTGTCAGCAGTATAATGGGGAGGGAGGCAAAGGGTGCTGAAGCACAGGAAATACTGACGCTGATGGTTTCTTGGTTTCTCTAACTGTTGTTGCTGCCCACAAGAGCGTGATGGTTGAAATGGGACTTCACAGCAGCTGAGCTCCAAGCAAAGCTTGGCAGTTTCAAAAATCACACTGGGTATGTGGCAGTAGCAAGCTTTCCATGAGGACCAGCATTCTGTCGGGCATGGTGGCACAAGTCTGTGATCCCAGCTAGGACAGAGGCTGAGACAGGACGATGGCTTGACTCCAGTAGTTTGAGACCAACCTGGACAACATAATTAGACCCTGCTAAAAACAAACAAAAGAAGCAAAACAGAGCATCAAAATGAAATGCCTGGTAGAGAGGCAAGCTGGTATCCTGGATCTGTGTGGGCATGGCCCATGTGTTGCAGTGCTTCTGGATAGGAATGCGTTGTGCATTGCACAGATGTAAATGAAGTCTTTTGTGTTTGTCAACAGTGGGAGCATCCGCACTGTTTTTCTCCTCCAGGAAGAAGAGCTACCAGGCCTCAGGAGAACAAGAGCAGTGCCTGAGACTCAGAGGGAGAGAGAACTGTGAATGTGGAACCCCACGTTGAAGCTGAGAAGAAGAAAGAGTCACAGCAAGAAGAAGCAGCAAGAGAGCTCAGTCAGAAGCAAGAATGTTATTAGTTAAAACCCCATTCTTTTTTGTTGTTGTTGTTTTTTGAGATAGAGTTTCTCTGTGTAAGTCTTTGCTGTCTTGGACTTGCTTCATAGACCAGGCTGGCCTTGAACTCACAGAGATCCATTTGCCTCTGCCTCCTGAATGCTGGGATTAATGATGTGCACCACCACGCCCGGCTCTAAAACCCAATTCTTCATCTCCTATGAGAGGCTTTATCACTTGTCCCCTGGAACCTGCCTTATAAGCTGTCATCTGCCCTGGATTCCCAGCACTCACCCGATCAATGCATGTGTCTGCGGTCCAAGAGCAGGGTTCTCAGCCTCCTTCCTAATCCTGTGACCCTTTAATACCTTTTAGAATTACGGTCGTTGCTACTGCATAACTGTAATTTTGCTACTGCTATGAATCGTAATGTAAATATTTTTGGAGATAGAGGTTTACCAAAGGGGTCACACCCCCACAGCCTGAGAAGAGCTGCCTTAGAGGGTTAGTGCTGGGTGCTCACTTTGCCCAGATATCCCGTCCCTCAGTCCCAACATCGGTGGCTTACTCTTTTCTTGAAGTCTTAGTTCTAATGTCACCTTATCAGGGGACTTCTAAGTGGAATGCAGTGAGAAATATTTGCAGAATAAATGACCTCGCCAGAAGCAGAAGCAAGGTGTTCTGCTTTTACAGACATCAGGTGCTCTGACTGAGACATCAGGTGCTGATGGAAGTGACATCCCTAGAATTATTTAGACAGCTATTGGACTCTTACGTGAGTGTAGACATTCTGCTTTTCAATGTGTGGCATGGAGAAGCAGGCTCTGGGGGGGGGGCGGGTGGTACACGTGTGAGAATGAGCCACAGCCTGGCCTCTGGAGGCATGCCTCTGATGACGAGCCACCATCTGGACTCTACACACACTTGTCTGACAGTGAGTCACAGCGAGATTCTGCATGTATATCTCCGATGACAAGCCATGCTTGGGTCTGGGAGTACAGGGTGGCAAGGACCCCTGTCAGGTCTGCATTTGGGTGGTCAGTGAAGTGTGGGCAGCCTTTTTCACAGCCCTGGGAAGTGTCCTTAAGTATGTTTTGGGGTTAACGTTTTTTCATGTGAGGTTATAAAATATTTATTTATTTATTATAAATTATTTTTAAGATTTGTTCATTTTACATCCCAATTATAGCCACCTGCCTGGCCTCCTCCAGGTCTCCTCATGCCTCCCTCCTTTTCCCCTCCCCCTCCCCTAGTCCTCAGAAAGGAGAGCCCTCCTCCCCTACCATCTGTCCCCAGCCTATGAAGTCTCATCAGGACTGCCTGTGTCTTCTTTCTCTGTGGCCTGGTAAGGCCACTCCACCATGGGGAAGTGATGAGTGGGCAGGCAACAGAGTTCACATCAGAGACAGCCCCTGCTCCCCATGTTAGGGGGACCCACATGGAGACTGAGCTGCCTATCTACTACATCTATATAAAAATATTTTAAAGGCTAGAAAGCTTTTTTTTTTTTTTTTTTTACAACTTATCTACAACATGTATCACAGAGTTAATTACATAATATATAAAGAGCCTCTAAAACACGGGGAAATGTCAACAGTGGACTAGAAATGAGATGTAGATGCTGTATGGAAAATAAATGAAAGCTTCTTATGAGTCCATGAGATGTTCGGCTTCACTTGCAATATCAAAACTTTATGCTAAAGGGACACGAGACATGACTTTCTCACCTATCATATTGACAGCATGGCCTGTTGGATGGACTCTGGAGACAGTCACTGTGCTGTGTTGCTAGTGAGGATGAGCACTGTGCATACCTCAGGAGTGGGGCCTTGACAAATTTAATAAAGTTAAATACCCATTTACCTTTTGACCCAGTATTTCAAATTTTGGGAATACTTCCTAGAACATACAGTGAGCGCATAAAAAGACTCATGCATTGAGGCAATGCTCATAATAGCAAAAGAGTAGAAACCAATGAGATAGGCTACGGGAGAGCCACTTAGTCTCGGTGGAGTACTATATAGGTATAAACAAGCTGCACATCACTATATACTCTCACCACACTGTTATGAAAGAAAAAGCTATGAGATAGAAAAAAATAGTGTTCTTACATTTACCCAAGAAAAAGTAGTAGAAATACATTTGTGTAAGCTGGGTGTGATGGCGCATGTCTTTAATCCCAGCACGTGGGAGGTAGAGGCAGGTGGATCACTGTGACTTTGAGGCCAGCCTGGTCTACAAAGCAAGTGTAAGACAGCTAAGGGTACACAGAAACCCTGTCTTGAAAACATGAAAAAAAGGAAAGAAATATATTTATGAACTATCAAATAAATAAAAGAATGACCTGAGGGAGTCAGAGTGAGGAATGGCAGACACTATAGATATAAAAATGAGAGATTTTTATAAAAAAGTTCCACTTTGTGGATTTAACATTGGTACAGAATAAGCTACCTTATAATTACAAAATTTAAATAAAAAACAAAGAAGCAATCCTAAAAATGTTTAAAGTGGCTTAAAAATGGGCCATGGGTATACATCACTGGTGTGGTAAACCGCTTACAGAAATCCAGGAAAGGCAGCAACAAAAAACAAGTCAACAAAAGTTCATTGGCAGCTCACACCTAGTCTTGCTCTTTGAAATGGTTCCAGGTATCTATGTGTGAATCAAAGAAATGATTCTGTCAGTGCATCAGGAACTAAGGTTTTCCACATGGTGTGGAAAAAGTACCCGCTGTCACAGAGGTAAATCCCCACTTTGCTAAAGTTGGGCTAAAAGTACCAGTGAGAGCCTGGGAAGCCTGGGTCTGCATATCTCACAATCTTGCGAATGTAATAAAGGATGCATAATGACCTTTTATGCCCGTAGTCTCATTAACAGAGTGCCAACAGTACATCATGGGCCTCCTGAAGGACAATGCCATCTATGGGTTAGTCACGTGAAAAAAGGTGTA
This sequence comes from Acomys percivali, assembly GCA_907169655.1. Lineage (NCBI taxonomy): Eukaryota > Metazoa > Chordata > Mammalia > Rodentia > Muridae > Acomys > Acomys percivali. Next base: position 31,214,049 of record OU015742.1, on the reverse strand, counting down.
AGCTGAATCAAACCCAGGTCCCAGCTTGACCACTTATGGTGAAAACTGAGCAAATGGCAACATATTGGGCAGAATGGTGAAGATGCAGCCAGCCAAATGCAGAAGATGAGGAAACTGTACTACTGCATACAGCAAACCACTCAGCTTATTTGTCAAAAAATTCAGAGGAAAAAAAATAGAGCTAAAAAGGACACTTAACATATCAGTCAACACAAATGTTTCAGTCCTGATCTGAGAAAACCAAGTGTATAAAAACGAAGTGCACACCCAGCTAGTATGCAAAAATCTCTGACTATCTTGTATGTGTGAACACGGTCTGGTGATTTTAAAGCATTATTGTGAATATTTTGAGATGTAAAATAGACACCGTGGTTAGGCGTAAAGGGGACTCATCTCCTTGTCTTAATGATGAGCCCCTCGGCTTTGCTTAGCCTTCCCTCCACCGTCCGAGGCTTACTTGCCGCACGCTGGCCATAGACCAAATCATCTTTCAACATCTCACACATGGAATGACAGTGTTATGTTTGCACACTGAATGAACACACTTTAAACACAGTGCTGGCCTCATTGAGGAATGTGATTCTTGCTCTTTGCATGCATGCATTTTTTTTTGTTTTTGTTTTTGTTTTTTTCAAAATTTAAAGTGCTCTACACTGAATGAGCTTCGACTATTTTATTTGCTTCTTTTGACCTACCCAGAAGCTAACGAGGCTGCCAGTTTACTTAAAGTATTAGCTCCTCTGTCAAAACCCTTGCCCAACAAGTTTCTCAATGAAGGGCTGTTAAAATTCAACTGTTTCTATGTAAGAGTTGTACTATGGAATGCTGGCCGCATGGTTGGAACTACCCAGCCTAACCTGAACTTGCCTCTGCAGGGAAGGCTTAAGTCTGGAAAGAACTGCCAGGGGCTACTGTATCCCTTAAAGATGTCTTCAGGTTGGACCCTGTCAGGTTGGATTGCTGGTAGATGGCTCCCAGCTGATCCCAACACCTACAAGAGTAGGCTTGCTATTCCCATTATAATGTTGGTCTTCATCAGTTTAAAAATTGAAACTGTGTTGCTCTTCCTTGCCCAATAGGCATTTTAAAATGCAGAGAGCAAAAACAGAGGCAGTGAAACATTTTTCCCCCATCTCTGTAACTCCCCTGTCTACAGTTTCTTTTCCCAGAAGTAACCAATCAGATAGGAGAACAAGACAACTCAGAGGGAAGGGAAGGAACTGGCCATGGTTAGCAAAGCTACCGGTGATTAGTCCCACAACTGGGAAATGGTATAAAATAACTTGCCCTGGAAATCTTAAAGGTGTATGTGATCAGCGTGTGTAAAACAGGGGAAGGGAGATAGTTTAAGTAAAAGCTGTGGCCTGTCTACATTGGTCTATAGTTTGCTTCTTGTCACTTGGTGTCTCTTGGTAATTCACTGGGCAGTAGCTCCTTTGGTAGAGTGCCTGTCAGTAGTATCTCTTGATGATTGCTCCATACCACTGCCCAGAGCGCTTCCTCGTTCTTCTTGTAACTGCTCAGTTTTCAGGTACAGTTTCACTATATTGTATTTAACTCTCTCTTTCCCAGTGTCTAGCCATCCAATGGTTTAGATCTCCCTTTTGAACATAGCACTTAATACCTTCTTGGTACAGGGCACAGAAAGGATTTTGTTTACTACAAAAGGCTCCATGTCTCCATGGCTTGCTCAGTTGCTTCAACCCCCTACTCCCCCCTTCACATTTCCACATCAGACAGGTACATCCCACAACCTTCACACAATAACAACTAAATCAACTGATCTTTGAATAGACAGCTTAGGACAGACACACCCGTGGGGTGCGGGTTCAGCTTGGTTTGATTCGGGTGTGTGTCAGGTGGGTGGGGTAGGGCTGAACCAACCTTGTTTGTCATGCTTGAGGTCTTTAGCTGGGGCCAAAATCTTTGAGCTTCTCTCAGGGGATTCTAAAACCTCCCAGATGCCCAGAGAGTGGCTAGAAAAGCTCTCAGCATTGGGTGAAAGCAGTCCAGAGCATTGCCTTCACCAGGAACTTCTGGAAACGGGGACAAGCTGTTGAACACAAAAAGCACAGAAGCAGAAACGGCCTGGGGTATTTTTAAACCTCTTACACATAGGAGCAAGCCCAAATTTATCACCAGCAGTCTTTTTAATGTGGCTTTCTTTTTCACCCACCTCTCCTTCAAAGAGACGCTTTTATTCTCCACCCCTCCCCCTGCTCAAGTATATATGTTCAGAGAGCAACAACTCAGCTTTACCAAACAGGGCAAGTGAACACTTGTAAGAACTACAGGCTGTAAGTAGCAAAGAAAGCAGTTTTCATAAACCACACCTCCTTCCCCTCCAGGCGGCAAAGGTAACTGTATCTACTTGCCTTCTCTGTTCTGCAACAGGCAGACTGAAGTGAGGGACAGCTGGGCAGGAAAGGATAGTCTTGACTATGCCCACTCCTGTCCATTTCTCTTCTGCTTTTTTTCCCCATGCATCACCGTCCGCGCCCCGCCCCCCTCCCGCCGCCTCAAGTGCTGCATACACAAAAGTGTTAACCCCAAATTTGAGGTGAACTCGTGCCATCATTCCCTTTTCTGACCATTTAAGCATCTTTTCTTTATCCTCACAGAATAGCTATCAGAAATGGTTTGAAGAAATGCATTCATGCTGTAGTATAGAAGACACAATAGAATTATAATATGACACAGAATGAATGGCCTTTTACTTAATTTCTCTCCTGGGGATGTTCTTGTTATCCAGCCAGTAAATGTGAGGGCAACGGGCATCTCAGGCTTCAGTGAGGCAGAGAAGCCTCTGAGAGGCCACAGTCCAGACCAGCAGAAATCTAGCACTCTATACCCTGACACGTACTGAAAATACAAACAAAACAGTCTCCCTGCTAAATGCATTCACACAATTGTCTGTGGAACAGTGAGGGCACTTTAGCTTGAGTGCAACTCACAGTTATATGCGACAGCAGACAGCTAGCTAGCCATCAACCAGCTGCCCGCTAGGCTAGCACTGGCCTGCAGGTCTACAGGTTTAAGGAGGTATGAGGTTGCATCAATAAGCTGACGTTTGGAGTTTGGTGCTGCCCTCTTGGCTCTGACACTACATCTATCTCTATTCTGGACCTCCTCCATTTGGGTCAGAGACCATGCAAGTGCATTCCCTGCTGATCGGTTTATGAAACAAGCAGCTGCCTGCCTTTAGTTCCCTAGGATGAGCAGACTTAGTGGTTTGGATGGAAAGGTACTGAAAACATAGATGGGCACAAAAAAAAAAAAAAAAAAAAAAAAAAAAAAAAAAAAAAGCACTGAGTGGATTGGGCACCAGCAAGTAAGCCTGCACAGCAACTTGTACAGTCCTATCCGCTCTCATCTGGAAGCCGCTTTTTGTGTGCCTGGCTTTCTGCAGCTGTCAAAACCCCAAGCTTAACATAGTTGTCTCAGTGATCAGGCTCTGGGTTTTGGGGTCAGGAAGTTAGCTTGAGGAAGGGGGGGAGGGTTGGTGTTCTTCTGTGCCTGCTGAGCAACTGTAGATTGTTTGATCTTCAAGGCTTTAGAAATGGTATCTTGCTACACTGCCGGTGGCCTTTGGTAGGCTATAGGCCACAGGCTGGGGAGAACTTCTTACTTGTCTTTTATGAACGTGAGACTGAGACAGCTAGTTGACCTTCAAGGGGACAGCACCGAAGAGCAGATACACACGGGATGCAAAGAAACATGATGCAAAGAGTCGAGGTCTTCTTCATGTTAGGTCCTTCTGTAGCCCTGAAGACCCTGAATGCTTGTTCCTGGGCCGAGGCCTTCGACCACCCAAGAGTCTCTAAACCTCACGGCAAAGAGCAGGGCAATGCAAAAACTTGAGGGAAAAAAAATCGTGGACAAACCTGGAGAAATGCCACAGCTGATTAACAGAACTCTTTTACTCTCTAGACAGAAGTTTTAACAGGAAGCCATATTAGGGGTCACCATGAGTTCTTGGTCTCCTTACCAGAGCTGCAAGGCCTTCGGTCATTTAGGCAAGGAAGTGCCACTCTAGGGAAGGAGAGCTAAAAAGGCATGTCAGTGGGGTGGAGAGGGATGGCTGCAGAGACGGACACAGTAGGCTTCCCGGGGTGGGGGTGGGGGTGGTGATTTCTCAGGTCCCAGAGAGAACTCCTTTCAACCCTTTGCTAAGTAGGGACTTCTAGAGCCAGGGAGGGAAACCTAATCCTCTAGCAGCTAAAAAAAAAGAGTTCACAGCATGGTTCTATGTGCCACTAGAAGGTGGGAGCAGGTGTCCAGTAAACAATTGCAGCTTGAAACATTAGGGGCCTACCCAGGGCCATTAAGTAGAAATGAATTGGGAGCCACCTGAACGCACACATTGATATGAGGTTTTTAGTAGCTGCACTGAGAAATGAGTGCAGTTGCTTCTGATGAATATGTTTTATTTCACCCACTCTATCTAAAATATTCCTGAAGGGACTCTAGCCAGCTCACAAACACGGCAGGCCTTGCCTTTCTCCTCATCCCTCTGCCTTGCCAAAAACAAAACAAAACAAAACAAAACAACAACGACAACAACAACAACAAACCACCAAAAAAAAAAACCAAAAACATTAGATTACATTCATAAAGCTACCCACTAACATCTGTTTCCTCTTACAATTACTGTTTTATTAATGAAATCTATAACATTAATTGTAATGCTAAATTAATTAAAATTATATAAATCTAGGGCCTGGAGAGTTGGCTCAGAGGTTAAGAGCACTTGCTGTTCTTGAACAGGAGCTGTACTCCATCCCCAGCACACACATGGAGGCTTATAATTCCAACTTCAGGCATCTGAGTCCCTCTTCTAGCTCCCACAGGTACCAGGCAAGCATGTGGTGCATGTGCACACACACACATATGCAGGCCAAACCCTTGTGCACCTTAAATAAAACAAGTAGATCTTTAAAAATAATAAAAATAGACAAAAAAAAACCCAAAAAACAAAAAACAACAACAACAAAAAAAACCAACCCTCCCTCTCATTGCTGTAGTCTGTTTCAGGCACTCACCAGTGCATACAGTTGGTGGCTGCCATGTTGAGGAGGAAGGAAGGGAAGGGTCTAGAACAAGGCGCCATAGTATGCAATCTTCCAGCGCCTTAAATTTGGGTTCAGGCGGCGACTGGGTTATGGGAATCTGTCTGTTTGATATGAGAACTTGAGAGTTGAGCCTCACTTGTAAAAATTAGTTGTGTGCAGTTAAACAGCCCTGTATGCAGGACTGTAGTGTCCTAGGAGGACCACATTCCTGAGGGGGTGGTAAGACTATAGGAAAAGGGCAAAGTCCACAGTGCTTGTTTCCTTGAGGCAGGATGGACTGAGTTTTGTTTCAGTAGCATACGCCTCTCTCCCTATGATGCAGGTCTCAGCTTTCGGGGGGGGGGGGGGGCTTGGGGCACATGCAGGGACTCAGCCCTGTCCTTTGACTCTTAGGGCAGTTACAGGCAAAGAAGAACGCTATGTTTAGTTTGGAATCAGGCTCTTTCTCTTATTTATTTTCCCCCAGCGGAAAATCTTAACCTAATTTTACAGAGTAGAAAATGAAGAGAAGTTAGGTACGTGGCTGACGATGAGTCTGTTTGGCACTGAGCTCTGGAATCCAAACTCTCTGGTTAGGGTTTGTCCAACCCTAGTAAACATTTTACCTATTATTGTTTTTAAAATTATCTGTATTACCAGTAGGCCCAGCTAGCGATCAATTAAGACACAGACACTTGTTATATTTTAAGGTAGCCTTAGTTCACCTGTGGCAGGGCAGATAGCAATCCTCTAAACTACCTCTCATAGTGGAGCAGGCATGGGATCCCTGCCTCAATCCCATGCCATCTGTTTTTAATAACTTCTATCAAGCTACCTCCCATCCATAATCCCATATACTTGCTCATGTTCTTCATCTGGGCTGGATTCTCCATCCATGCCGGCCATGTGCTTCTCCTCCAGCTAACCCATGGCGGCCTTCCTTTCTTTTCCTTGGGTCTCTCTCTGCTCTCCTCCTGGCAGTCTTTCTTTTTTTTTTTTTTCTTGTGGCAGTCTTTCTTCTTCCCAGAATTCCTTCCTCTCTAAGCCCCACCTATCGCCTGCCCTGCCCAGGTGGGATGGCGTTTTATTAAGCAAAAGGTAGGTCAGACAGAAAGCAGTAATTAGCATCAAAATACATCAGATTATCCCCCAACATCTTTCCTTTTCTGTCTAAATAAAAAAGGCCTGTGTCCTTAATCTAGTGATCAGTGATGTGTATTTCTGACTGGGTGTTCCCTAGGGTAGATTATTTTGATATGGACTAAGGGCTATCTCTATAACTGCTCCAAAATACTATGTAGGAATGAGTGAGAGCCTAAAAGTTGAGCTATAAAGGAGACACACACAATATATATTTGTATAGTGTACCTATATTTATTTATTTATTTATTTATTTATTTATTTATTTATTTATGTGTGTGTGTGTTTATGTGTCCGGGGGGGGGGAGACAGAGACAGAGACAGAGACAGAGAGACACAGAGAGAGACAGGGAGAGAGAGACAGAGTCAAAGACAGAAAAAGACACAGAGACAGAGAGCAGTGTATTCATGTGTGTGTATGTATGCTCACAGAGGTGTCCTTCCACGTGTGTGAACTGGCCACAGATTGCCATTGGGTGTCTTCCTACATATTGCTCTTTTGGTCAAGGTCTCAGAGATCCTGAAACCCAATGATTTGGCCAGACTGGCAGGCTAGCAAGTCCAAGGAGCCTTCTGTCTCCACCACTGTTGGGATTACAGGTATGAACCCCCCCATACCTGGCTTTTTATGTGGGTTTTGGGGGTGCTGTACTCAGGATCTCATGCTTGTGCAACAAGTATGTAACCCACTGAACCATCTCTGAAGACCCTGTAACAGGTTGAAAATGATATTTACTACATCTGCATGTCACCCTTGTATCTCGGGGAAAGGTGCTCACTTAGACACGCAGTCTGCTGCTAATATGGGCAGATACTATATTTCAAAGGGGTTTCCACTTTGAATGATGATGCCCAGCTAGCTCTGAGAACATCACCCAGGGCCTGCCTCTTACTGAAGCAGGTGAGGTGTTTAGTCCAGATGAGACAAGCATGTCAGTGTTGCCCATTTTTCTGCCAGTTTGTAGCAAATCACTAGTATTTTCAACATATGAATAGTCAACAAAAACTTTCCTTGGCATTTGTGACTTTTGTGCGAGCTCTGTTGCCTGTTTCTGAACTAACTAATGCGTTCACTAAGGTAGGGACAAATAAGCAAACCTGTCACAAGAGCAGCCACTGTCCTCTCTTCCTCTTTGCTGGCTCCACACATCAGAAGACACAGGACGAGGATTTGTGGCTCGGGTGAAGACCCAGTGCCCCTCCCCCCTTCCCTTTGGTCCTGTTTTTATTGCTCATTTATTGGCTTGGGACGGCTCTGTTGCAGATGGGCTTCTCATAGTCTCAGATTTGTGGAAAAACCCTTCAAAGGCAAGATGATGCCAACGTTTGTCTCTGTGGGCACCTACTGGTAACACACATTAGTGTGTGTGTGTATGTGCGTGTGTACTATGTGTGCTGGCTGTGTACAGAGGTCAGAAGACAGCTTTCTGCAGTCAGTTCTCTCCTTTTACCGTAGGATCTTGGGACTCACTCTCAGGTCGTTAAGCTTGCAATGGAAGCACTTTTATAGGTTCAAGCCATCGCGAGCCATCAAGCTTGCCGACTGGCTAGGCTGGCGGGCCAGGAGGCCCTTGGGAGTTCCCTGTCTCTGCTTCCCTAGTCTGAGCATCACAGGCTCGCTCTGTGCATGCCTCTTTGGGTGCTGGGGACCTTGCTCAGGTCCTCATACGTATAGATAAAGCACTTGGCTAACTGAGCCATCTCCCTGCCCGAGAGGGTTTGTTTCTTTGTTTTTTGTGTTTATTTTCAGTTGTAAAGGAAGGGCTATCAATTCCAAATGCGTGGACGAATACTTGCAGCCCCATGGTTTGCTTAAATATATATGCACACACACATCCATCTGAACTGTTCCCATGAAGAACAGAACTATTTTAAAGTGCTCTCTCCTTTGACTCCCGAACCGAAGAGCAATTTTATAGCGTAATTATAATGCATCACACATACCGGCTAAGCTTTTGTTCTTACTGTGATTGTGCTCCAGAGAGTTCATTTTTCACCTCCCCTTCCCACATTGACTGAATTATGAACGTCCCAACTTTAAGACTGTTCTTCCTTCAGAGAATAAAAATGATACTCTAAGATGAAATGCCTAAGAAGTGATGGGCGGGAGAGAAGTTTTTGGTCCATGACTCACTCACTCCTGAATTATGGGGAAAGGTAATTTTTAAACTGTTCTTAAGAACTCTGTATTGAGGATAGCATAGGGGTAAGTAGGGGAAGCCAGAAGGAGAGAACTGTGGGCAACAAAGTCCTGGGCAGGGGACAGGATGCTGACTTGTCCATGCCCTTGGGCACCTCCCAGAGCCCTAAGCCCCAGTTTGCTCATCACCAAAAGAAAGACGGTAGACCAGGTGAGTTTATAACTCAATCCCACTGGCCAAGACTAGAACACTAGCATATCCAGGGGTGGAAAGATGGTTTGAACCTAAACATCAGATAGGCATTTCATGGCACTGTGGAGAAGGAAAACAAAACAAAAGCCCAATTGATTCCCTTTGGGCTTAGTGTTTAAGTGATAAGGGTAAAAGGATTTAGAATGGTAATATCTCAAAGTCACTTTCTTGATATTTCTGTAAATGAAAGTGAGGTTTTACTTATCTGGTTATAAGAATGGCATAAGGACGGCACCAGGACTAGACATGGCAGCACATGGCCTTTTGTCACAGAGCCCGGAGGATCTCTCTGAGGAACAGGCCAGCCAGGGTGACATAGTGAGACTCTGTCTCAAGCAAGCCAATAAATGCAGCCTAAGAGGAGTGATCACAGACCCGGAAGTGAACCCCATAGGAAGTGCTCTGTTTCATGGTGTGTGATGGACATTAAATGCTGTGCTTGAAGGAGTGATTTGATTTTTTTCCCCCTAGTCACATGTAGTATACACAGCCAAAAAGTTATTATAGAGGTAATATAACAATTGTTCCTTGTCTGTTTCATGTTTTGTTTTTGTTTGTTTTGTTGTGTTTAGTGCTGAGATAAAACAAAAACAGCATTTGCTAAGCAAACAAGCAAGCATGCACTTTGTTTCTGAGCCACATCCAATCTCAATTTTATTTCTTTATTTATTTACTCATTTATTTATTTATTTTTTTATTTTGATACAGGACCCATTATGTAGCCCAGGCTGGCCTTGAACTCTTGATCTTTTTGTCTTAGCCTCCTGAGGAGTACAGATGTGCACCATCATGCCTGACTAAGGCATGTTTTAAAGGCACTTGGAATATCAGAACTGTCACCTGGGTGTTCAGGAAAGTGTGATATATATGCACAGTGCAATTTTAAGTCAGCTCCCAAAAGGAACCAACTCATATTATTTTTAGGAAAATGGATGGAACTGTATATAATTATATTAAATGAATTAAACAGATCTCATAAAGACACATAGCACATGGTGTGTTTTCTTATTTGTGCTTTTGTACTTCCTAGATTTTTGTGTAGATGTCTAAAATAATCAGTGTATGTATGTCACTGTGACGGTTTGAATGAAGAGTGGCCACCCTAGGCTCATATATTTGAATGCTTGGACCCTAGTTGGTGGGACTGTTGAAGGACTATGAGATGTGGCCTTGTTGGTGGAGGTGTGTCACTGGGGGTGACTTTGAGCTTTCCAAAGCCCAGTCTATCCTCAGCTAGCTATCCGTGCCTAGTGCTTGTAGATCAGGATGTAAGGTCTTGGCTACTGCCCCAGTGCCATGCCTGCCTGCCTGCTGCTGGGCCTCTCACCACAATGGGTGTGGACTCTAAACCTCTAGTATTGTTGCCCCCATGAGCTCTCTCTCTCTCTCTCCTATAAGTTGCCTTGGTCACAGTGTCTCATCACAGCACTAGAAAAGTTACTAAAAAAGACATGAAAGTCAAAGTAAATATGTTTAGAGACAGAGGCAACTAGCAGAAGGGAAGAAGGGTGAGAAAAAAGGAGGGCAGGAGAGCGAGAGGGGAAATACACTCAACACAGTACATACTCGTGTGAAGGAAAAAAATAAAAATCACCAAGGTAACACATTCATACAGAAAACGTCAGTCAGAAGAGGAAAGTTGGAAATGACAAATGACAATTGTGCTTCACTTCTGCTTGTCTTCTGGCAGTTTGTCTCTGTAGTTGTTTGTCTGGGTTTTTTTTTTTTCCGTATTATTTTGTAGCTTCAGAGGCTATAATTTTATTTCCACTTCCTGGCTTATGAAACCATGGACATCTTACATGGTCTTGGAGTGTCGCATTTTCTACCTACTCCTTGTGTGGCTTTCCTCTCTCTGCCGCTAACCTGCCTCTGTCACTTTCTCTGATCCAGAATTACTTGCTCGTTGATGTTTGCTGCAAGACCAGTCACAATAGTCAAGCACGGGACTCAGTCTACGCATCTGTCTAGAAATGAACGGATAGAGAAAGAGTGCTTTGTATAAACAACCAGGTTTTGTTCGCTTGTAAAGGATAATCTTATGTTGTGTTCAGAAAAATACATACAAATGCAGACCATAAAACAAAATAAAGCCAGGCAGACTCAGAAAGACAAATACTGCGTTTTATTTCATTAGTGGATCCAGATTTTATCTAGATACATAAAATCATTTTTATTTAAAATTCAGTTATGTGTATGTGGGTTTAGGTGTATGTGTGGGTATGCATAACTGAGTACAGGTGCCCACAGAGGCCAGAAGAGAATGTCTGTTGTGAGCTACCTGGTGTGGATATAGGGACCCAGCGCAGGCCTTCTGCAAGAGCCATCTCTCCAGCCACCAAAAGATATCACTGAAAACTCACGGGCACGCACACGTGTGTGTGCACATGTGTGCATACAAGTAGAAGAGACAATGTGTGGAGTGACAGAGAGGTAGAGTGGGGAGGGAGAAAGGAATGGAAATTGGGCAGTTGATATGGTCAAAGCACAGGACACGCATGCATGGCACAGCTTTATGAAACCCATCACTGTGTACAGGGGCTATGCCAGAAAATGAAAAGACAGTGTTCTTGCTTTTAAAGTTTTCAGCCAACATTTCAAAAGTAGGGGTTTTCAGTCACATTTATATCATCTATATGGTACAAGTACACATATATATTACATATAATTTACACATAACACCGATTTACATTGACCTTATATATTTATCTTTGTCTCTATCCTTTTAACATAATCTATAGTGTCTAACATTCTCTCTAGACTGATGTCTTGAAGGCAGATGCAATTACTAGCTATCTTCCTGAAAAAGCTTTTGCAGACAGAGTTCTGTACCCAAGCGTTCAGTACACCCCACTGATTAAAACAACTAAAGAGTCACATTCTCATCCCCCAAATTACTGTTGATAATTTGAAGTTTCACCTCCAAGTCACAGTTTTGGAAGCAAATGGGCTTTTTTCCCCCTCAACCCAGGAGAGTGCTTCTGCCCACCTCCAGGGAAGTGTTAATTACCTGGTGCCTTGCCTGTCTCCCTCACCTCTTGGGAGATAACACCTCTCCTGGCAGTAAACCAAATGACTGGCATTAAGTCTTGCTTTTAATTCTAGAAAATTCAATAAAGGATAGGTATTTTTTTTTTTTTTTTTTTTTTTTGGAATGTAGATTTCGCTTTTGCATCGTGTGGTGCGAGGTTTTGTTTTCTGATCCATCTTTTATCCCTTTGAAGGAAACAAGGAGTACAGATGGGGGGGGGAGGTGCGTGCTTGGGGGATGGGGAAACACTGGGGTGTGAGGCCTGGGTGTGTTTCTGTGTAGTGTGTTCTCATTTCTTTGGGGTCATGTGATCAAATCAAGGGCCCACCTAGGGCTTAAAGGGCAAGACCACAGCCATGTAGAAGCAAAAACACTCTCTCTAGTAAGGAAAGGAATCCAAAAAAAAAAAAAAAAAAAAAAAAAAGTACCATTGCATTTTCACCAAGAGCACATCTCCCTGTTTAAAAGCTCCCTGAGGCAAGTGCAAAGGCAGTACACACAAGAGATGGCAGGGCACAGGCCTATAGTAGCTTATGGAAAGCTACTTACAGCCTGTGTCCTTCATAAGGAAGAGCCACTCAGGCCCCTGACTAAGGGAGGGAGAAGAAAGGGTTTCTAGTATGTCAGCCCAGCATGGAGTCGCATAATCTCAGAGGTGGAAATGGGTGTTGATGGACTTCTAACGCGGTGTCAGTGCACTTTTAACACGTGCTTGAAACATGAACACAAAGGATGAACTCGTGTTTGTACCGGTTATGTGGCTATCCTTCTTGAACTTTTCCGGACCTCGTGACAGTGGGAGGCTGTTCTGCTCATGCTGGGCCGTCTTGCCCTCTGTCTGCGGCACTGTGAAAGGGGCCACCGAGGGCTTGAGCAGATCGATGCCTTCAGCTGCGTGCTCGCTGTTCCCACAGAGGTGGCTCAGGATGCTGCACAAACAATCTTTTTTCACATCATGTGGATTTGCAGGTTTGGAGTCTGAAAAGCCAATTTTCATTTTTAATCCTGTTTGAGCCCATCTCATTAATCAGCCGTGGCCTCCTTTTCACACTTGCCTTGGGACACAAAGAGAGACCGGTTATGAGCTGTTAATTAGCTATTAGGGACTGGGACACTTTCAAAGGGTCATTATTCACACCGTTTGAGGCTAATACTTATTTAATTAGAACTGTTCCTTTCCTCTCATAAATCCCCAGTTAAAATAAATTTAGCTCAAAATGTCTGCTCAGCTTAAAAGAGGTAAGTGGTTAATTTGAATTCTGCTTATTATATTTTATGTGACAAATGTTTGAACAAATGGTACAGTCTCTCCAAGCCAAGCAGAGTGAGATGAGGGTGTGTGTGTATTGCACACTCATATCTAGAGATCACTCATCAGACAAAAAATTGCACCGCCCTACCTTGGCCATCTCCCCTTCTCTTATATGCTTTAGTTTTCAGTGAGCTTTGCTAAGAACCTTTCTACACAATAGAGGCTGGGGAATCTGTGAGGGTAGAAGAAGAGCAGCTTCACCCTTAGAGACATTTAGATGCTGTCCACGAATGTTACAACAGGCTTATTTTACTCAGCTGAGGATCACATGCCTGGTCTCTGTTGTCTCTCTCTCTCTCTCTCTCTCTCTCTCTCTCTCTCTCTCTCTCTCT
>OU015742.1:31168172-31190718 GCA_907169655.1 Acomys percivali | reverse complement strand
TTTTTTTTTCTTCACCAAGTTAAGCTGTGCAGCCAGGTCCACCACGCCTTACCCAGACTTTGAGTGACGGAGCCTGCCTTTCTCAGACCGATCATGTTGAGAGGAACACTGCCACCTTGTGACACAAACCAGCCTAGGGCTTCCCACAAGCTCTAGTTAGCAGGAAAACAAAAGAAACAAAACACAATGGTGGTTTCCGTCTAAAACTATCTGACAAATTATGCTGTAAGCTGCCACAGACAATGCACATGCTCTAATTCCTCGTTGTAAAGAGTGTAACTGTAGGGGAAATATTTTAAAGTCAAATGAATAATGAGCCAAAAATCAGGTTGACAAGAACAATGTTACAAAAACATAACACCAAATATCTTTGGATAAACTCAAGTCCAAACAATGTCTTGTCAGTAGAAAGAAACCAATAAACAAACCTAAACCAAATAACCCAATTAAGAATGGAGCGGTCGCTGGGCACAGTGGTGCATGCCTGTAATCCCAACACTCTGGGAGGTAGAACCCCAGCCAGGGTACACAGCACTGGCTCCATAGCCACCCATAAAACACTGGAGTTTTACACTTGTTTGTTACACAGCAATAGCCAACTGATACACTGAACTGTGCAGCGGAAAGTCAGCACAGAGGGAATTCTCAAAAGGCGATGGTTGAATTAACAATGAGAAGAACTGAGGCATGTCCCTTACCACTTTTGTAAGGACCGCTCAGCTAGGATATAACTCAAAAGTTCTAACATTTATAACACAGGGATTAGAAATGGCAGGAACTGAAATAAAAGTCTAGGACAAATTGTGTTTGAATAAAGTCAGAAAAATCTATGAAAACGTTTATTTTAGACTCTTCAATTATTTGTGAGAAAACACAGGATTAATGGGGGGGGGCTGGATCATGATTTTTAAATTCCATTAGAAGATAAAGTCATAACGCAATGCATTTTCTAGTTGGGCACAGTTGCACAGGTCTGTAATCTCAGCCACTCAGTAGGTTGAGGTCATGGGAACTCAACCTCAAGGCCAGGCTGGGCTAGAAAATAAATTCAAGGCCAACCTCGGTTATGAATGAGTTCAAGGCCACATGGACAAGTTAGAGAGGCTGTTTCAAAATAAAATGTAGAAGCGGGGGGCTGAACAATTGGCTCAGCGGTTAAGAGCGCTGGCTGTTCTTCCAGAGGTCCAGAGTTCAATTCCCAGCAACGACATAGTGGCTCACAACCATCTATAATGGAGTTTGGTGCCCTCTTCTGTCAAACATGCAAATAGAGCACTCATATAAATAAATAAATAAATAATAAATAAATATTTTTTAAAAATACGGAAGCGGCTGGGGTGTGGTTCAGTGGTAGACTGCTTACGTAGAGTGTTCATGAACCCTTCAAGTATTAAAATGAAATAAAACAAAGACAAAAATAGAGTCAAATTTGGGGTATTTCATTTAGGTTTGGATTTTAATAAGGTCACTCCTATACCTGGCTTTACATTGGTGCCACTCTGATGAGAAGACTACTGTAATCAGTTTGTAACTACCCGTATGTAGCTGGCGTTGGAGCGAAGTGTGACTTTCTTGTTGTGGCAGTCAGATGTGTCCTGTTCGCATGTGAGCAATAGGTGACCATCTACCCATCTCTCTCCATGCCCAAGGCCAAGAGGCTCTGTGTCTAGTTAGCAGTGGGGCATGCTTTTTCTGGAAACTTCCCCCTTTTATAACTGCCTGGGGTTGACTCTGAAGTGGGCAGGAAATCCTGCTGCCAACTTGTTATTAAAATGGAAGCATCTCTGAATTCAGAATGAGGTGAAAGAGAGAAAGATTGTTCCCAAGCCACAGCACTCATGATGCCTCCTGCCATTTCCTGAAGGCGAAGCACCCACTTGCTTCTCAAGAAGACACCGGGTGTTGGTGCTGCTGTCTGTCCACCTGGACTAGATGCTCTACCTGGTGTGGGTGCTCCTTCTCCCTCACCTGCCTGCCAGAAACATATCCTTTCCACCGTGGATAAGGGCCAGCCATGGTGCCACCTGAACATCAACCACGCGTCTTTGCAACCCCTCAGGGAGGTGCTTGAATATAATTATGTCCTTTTCACAGGTAAGAATAGGGAAGCACAGAGATGCTGAATCACTCTTCTGACGTCACACAGCCACAAACAAGTTGAGCTTCTATAGAACCAGCCATCAAGCTGCTGAGCCCACACACTCTTGATGGCCAAAAGTCGCTTTCAATTCACCCACAAGTTTACATCTTCAAAGGCACTCAAAGCAATTCTTTTTAAAATGAAGATTTCCATGCCAGAAGAGCTGTTTCTCCACAATGGGTAGTTGTTGTATATCCAAATTTTTATATTTTATATGTACCTATATATGAGTTTAAAAGAAGCAAACTAATTTTGAAACCAATGCTTAACATTGTCTTTTAAGGTAAGTTCTCTGAGTGTATGCCTTGTTTCACATGACCACGTTTTCATAACATTGCACAGCAAACTGGTGGTCTTTTCGTCAGGCATGAGCAGAGCAGAAGAGCCAGGTCAGTTGCAACCTCTCAGTTTATTTCAAGAACGTGTGTGTGTGTGTGTGTGTGTGTGTGTGTGTGTGTGTGTATGCATGTGCATATGTGCATGTGTGTGCACACATGTGTATGTGCATGAGTGTGTGCATATATATGTTCACATGTATATATGTGCATCTGCATGTGTATGTGCATGTGAGTGTGTGTGCTCACATGTGCACACGCTTAGCATTGTGGAGTGGGATTTAGTATGGCTGCTATGAGTCACTTTAAAATATCTAATGTAATTTTACGCATGCATCAGAATGGGGACGGCTTATCTGTTCCCATTAATCAGCCCTATAGCATGCGTTGTCGCAAAAAGCAATCAGCCATCTTCGCTGCCGTCTTCTTACAACTCTGCTCATGTTCCCACATTCTGTTATTTTCACACTTTTAAAAGCACACTTCATTTTCTTCTCCTACTACTATTATGGTAGATTTTTTTTCTGTACTACTATAGAATTTTTTGTTTTTTTCTTTCTATGTTAAATCCTGCATCATTATTTTGAATATTGTTTATAGTGATGAGAGAGAGAGAGAGAGAGAGAGAGAGAGAGAGAGAGAGAGAGAGAGAAGACCATATGAGGTGTAATGATTCTTGCTAGCATTTAGGTTTTATTACGCTATGGGTTTTTATATTAAGCACCAATTATATCTTGAGGGTTTCTCCAAGGACACATTGTACCTTTGTCTTTTAGGTATAATTTATGGAAGTCACTTCTGGCTTAATGTGTACTTGGAAAAGGCTGAAAGCATCTCTCCCTGGACGTTCAGTTTTCCCTGCAGTGTTGAGAACACGCTTGACTAATGTTTAAGCCTGACCAGAAGATGGGGGTGTTCACTAACTTTTCTTTCAACACTGCAGAACTGGTGCTTTTCAGAGGACCTAGGTGAGGTACTATGAGATCTACCAGGCTGTTGAAAACATCCGCTTATTTTATAAATCAGATTTTGTTTCTCTGAATGCTACACACAGCTGAGAATTTATCCACTATTAACAGTGCTTTTTAAAATCACATTTTAAAATTAATTTCAACAACTGATTAAAACATACCACCATTAAACAATAGAATAAATTTGCTATCATATCTCTTTACAAATGAAATTTCTAAAATAAAATGTGGTATCTAACTATGGATGAAAGATGATAAAGGGCTGACGTTGGATGCTGCCCTGAAGCCATGAGGTCTGAGCTTCACAGTGAGCTTGAGCCTCGAGGAGACAGTGGGCCAAATGCGTGCTGGCCCCTTCCTGTTCTGAGACTGCGTGGGCTTTCTTCCTTCCTCAAGACCAACATACAGTGATTATAATACACATGGGATTTTAAAAATGCATATATTTTACATGATATTTATATTCAAAAATTTAAACACTAGGCAAACATTTCTCTCTATAAAAGTTAACATAAATAAAACATTTGGTGCCAAGGATCATGGGATTTTGTCCACGCCTTTTGTAACCACTCAGGCAGTTGTCTTACTTTCTGGGGCATTCTGAGATGATGCTAAGGGACTGTCTGTCTCTAATATGTATTTGTAAGCTCTTCTAGTGTTTGGACTTAGAATGTGGCCTTCTGGAATATATTTTCTTTTCTCACTTGCATGTAAATAATGTGAGCATGACCCTGCAAATTTCCCACAAGCTGTTTTTAGAAAGAGGGTGTTGTTATCCTCGGAGTGAGAGCCTTTGCACCATGACTAAAAGCACTGAAGCCAAATAATTCTGTTGGATTGAGTGTGGCTGTAAGACATCCAAGGTCAAAGTGACAAAAAAAAAATCTTTCAAGTTTGAAGAGGGAAAGATCTTGTGTATTCCAGACACCAAAAGGAATGCGTTCCAAGACAGACACATGCTTGTACCAACATGGATAGTCATGATGACATTTAAAAAAAATCCATGAGGTGGGGCTTACTGTCTTTCAGTTTTACAGAGAAGCACTCAAAGAAGCTGCTCTCAACTCCATGGCCAAACGAGTCTACAGAGCTAACCATCTTCCTATGAACAGATTGCTCTCCATGACTGCTTGCCTCTTCACACTATTCCCTGTACCTCGTGGTGTTTCCTTCCTTCCTCCCTCCCTTCCTCCCTCCGTTCCTTCCTCCCTTCATTTTTTTTCCATTTTTCATCACTATAAACAATATTGAAAATGATGATGAGATGGCAGGATGCCTTTGCTCCTTGGTGGGAGTCAGGGATAGCTTCAGCTCTTTGTGTGCAGGCTTCGATGGAGGCCCCCATAGGCTGTGATGCTTTGGGGAGGACTGCAGACTCATTTCAACTCTGTCTGATTTCCGCTGGGCTTCCCTGAGATCCAGATGTGTACTTGAGATTTATAGTTGTTTACTGGGGAAAGAAAGTTTCATATAAAACAGGAAAAGAATTTTTCATATAAAGAATAAATATTTGTGCTGGAGATGGAGAAGCATAAGCCTTGGCTGGACCAGTTTCTGTGGCTGGCTGAATGTCTGGTACATCACAATGACTCCTATTCATGACCTTATGGACGGGCCAGGCTCTCTGCAGAGTGCTGAAAGCCATCCTTTTAATTTTCACAAAACCTTGCAAAAGAGACAGTGTTATTATCCGCGTCAGTGAGGATGAAGAAACGGTCTCACCTCACTCTATTTCCTCCCCAAACTGGTTACATATTTGTAATTTTGTAAGTGGGTACAGGTGGTGAGGTTTTGTGTTCAGATATTCTTCTGAGCTCTCCTTCAGAAGGCTGCAGGAACACTGGGGTTAGGACTCCCCAGGCCAGTGTTGACCTGTAGTAGCTGCAGGTGTGAGAACAGCTCCTCTTGGACTGTAAGCTTACTGGTCCTCTGTATCATTGGCTTAGATGAGGTCAGAAACTCTAGACCAGTGGTTCTCAACCTTCCTAAGGCTGCGACCCTTTAACACAGTTCCTCATGTAGTGGTGACCCACAACCATGAAATTATTTTCATTCCTACTTCACAACTGTAATTTTTTTACTGTTATGAATTATAATTAAATATTTTTGGAAATAGAGGTTTGCCAAAGGCACAGGTTGAGAGCCAGTGTACCAGACAACAGAAAAATTGTCATAAAATGTCTTGTTCCTTTAGCATGTGTCGCTGACTTAGTGTGGTGAAGGAGTCCTGCGGTTAGTGGGAATAGCTACTACAGGGCACTTGGGGACTCAGCTCTCTTATCTGAACACACTCTCTGCCCTTTTACCCATGCAAAGTATTCCCTTTGTATTTTTTATTGTAATGGGAGGTGTCAAATTCAGGGTTGGTCCATAACCATTTTCCCATTGAGCTGTATTCCTAGTTCTGGAGGTATCCCTTCAATCTCCTGTAACACATGTATTATTTTTCCTAGCGAAAATTCTTGTGTTTTGTTGTTGTTGTTGTTGTTGTTGTTGTTGTTGTTGTTGTTTGGTTGGTTGGTTGGTTTTTTTCTTTTTCGAGACAGGGTTTCTCTGTGCAGCCTTGGCTGTCCTAGACTCACTTAGTAGACCAGGCTGGCCTCGAACTCACAGAGATCCACCTGCCTCTGCCTCCCAAGTGCTGAGATTAAAGGTGTGCACTACCACACCCAGCTAAACTCTTGTGTATTAATTACTAAGTAAATACATTTTTGCCCTTGTCATTCATACATTAAACTAAGAACATAGCTGAGAAAGGATTGCTTAGAAATGTTTGGTTTAGGGATATGATTTTAATTATTTATTTACATTCATGTATTTTTTGTTTTTGCTAGTACATATGTTTTTTGAACAATTTTATACATGTATAGAATAATTCTAATTAGTTTCCCTGTGCCCTCTTTTATCTCTCACCCACCCTTACCAGGTTCCCCTGTTTCCTAAAAAATTTTCCCCCGTATTCACAACTTTATATTTTGCTCTGTGTCCCACAGTTTATGTGTGTATGTGTGCATGGTGTTTATACTATGTGTGCATATGTGTGTGCATGTTTGTGTGTGCATGTGGAGGATGGTGTGTATGTGTGCATGTGCGTGCACATCCATGAGCGTGCATGTGGAGGCCAGAGGTCGATGTCAGGTGTCTCCCTTGGCTACTGTCAGTGAACCTTGAACTTGTGATTTGGCTAGAATAGCAATATAGCAAGCTCTAGATCCACTTGTTTCCTTCCTCTTTAGTACTGGGATTAGAGATGTGTGCCCTGTTCTTGTTTGTTTGTTTGTTTTTGTTTACATGGGTGCTAAGGATCCGAACTCAGGTGCTCATGCTCACATAGCAAGCACTTTATCAAGTCAACTACTTCCTCAGCTTCTGTTTGTTTATTTATTTATTTATTTATTTATTTATTTATTATACAGGATCATGTGATATATAACCCAGGTCTTTGAATTTGCAATCCTCTTGCCTGATTCTCCAGCATGCTTGGATTACAGTATTGTAGTACCATATGCCACAACACATGATTTTAAAGGTTGGGAACCTAGCACCTTTTCTTTCTTTTTGAGATTTGTTCTTTCTTTCTGCACAGCCTTCCACTCTGAGTGTGCCTGTGTTCAGGGTGCCACATGGAGCTTTGCTATGGGGATCTGGAGAGTGAGCTATCCAGCCAGGTGAGTGGCTTAGGGAGGTCTTCAGGAAAGCTGGGCTTGAATCAGACCTTGAAGAAAGAGTTTGGGATTTTTAAGAGATATGGAAGGCCATATTAATTGAAAACAAGCAACCTGAGCCATAGCTAGTTTCAGTTGCTGCCTTTGAGTCTGTGGAGGGTGGAGTAGATGGCATGGTTGGAAGAAAATGTAACTTATCTTTCTAGGGAGAAACAGATGAATGATTTTAATCCAGGAGAAATAGAAAATGAACACAGGAGTTTGTGGACTTGGCAGGGTACTATTTTATTTTGGATACATCCTTGAAAAACATCCACTCAAGGCATCAGATTTTATAACTACAACACAGAGTGGTGAGGTAGCATTCCCAGGAGCTCACAGGCCACCAGCAGGAAACAGATCTTTGGTCCTTCTCTCTGTCTTTCTGTCTCTCTGTCTCTCTGTCTCTCTTCTTCTGTCTCTCTGTCTCTTTGTCTCTGTCTGTCTCTGTCTCTGTCTCTGTCTGTCTCTGTCTGTCTGTCTATCTGTCTGTCTGTCTGTCTGTCTCTCTCTCTCTCTGTCTCTCTCTCTCTCTCTCGTTGGTCTAAGGACAAGCACAATGCCAGTGTATTCTAGGATTTAGAGGCCTGTGTGAACTCGGCAGTTTAGATGGTTACCAACATTCTGTGTATCTAATAGGGAGAAAATAGAGACCCATAAGGGGAGACTTTATCATATCAGTCACTGGACATATATGTTGTGGCTTTGAGACAAACAGAAAAATTGATGGGGAAGTTGGTAGGGAGCAATGCAGGGCTCAGAGAAGGAGACCAGAGGCGATGTGGAAGTCTTAATCCTTGGATTCTCCTTACACCCTCCTTTTAGGTGTTTAAAGCTTTTCATGGGTGCATATTGTTCAAAGTGATGGATTTCCTAATGATGTTTTCACTCAAGTATATCACCTATTTGGCCATTTTTTCCTTATTATCTTTTCCCATTTCTGCCTCTCCCTCCCTCCTCTTAAGTCACCACTTCTACTTTCATGTTATATGTAACTATAGTATCCAAATTCTTCTATGAGAGAATGTATGAAGCACTCGTCTTTCTGAGTCAGAGTTATTTTTCTTAGTGTGATGGTCTTTAGGTCCATCTATTTCTATGTAATTTACATACACTTGTCCTTTACTGCTGAGTGAAACTCCACTGTGTTCTTAGAATCATACCAGGAACTTAAAAGGGATAAATTTTGAGTCCAAGGTAGACATGCTCACTGAACAGACTTGGTAACTGACACTTAGAGGTATGCCTGCTTTCTTTCTTTTGTCTGTCTGTCTGTGAGTAAAGATTACCAGCTGCTGTGCTAGGTTCTGGGGTCCACTTGTGAGCATGCCAGATGTACATGGAGGAACACGTCCTTTCGTTCTGATGTTTTCCTTCCATGACAGAGACACCTTAAGCCCATAGTGTCTGGGGAGGTGAGATCACAAAGGAAAGGATAGAGATGCCCAGAAGAGGGCTCAGGACAGAATCTGCAAACACCGATTGCAGAAAGATGTGTAACCACTTATTAATAGCTTGTGAGTTTTAAGTACAACTTCCTGAGACTTCTAAATAATTTTCTATCTCATTTTAAAATTTGAATCAGTTCTTTGAGCTAACCTCCACCAGGGAATTATCTGAAATCTAAGCTAATAGAATAAATGATTAAACGGACTGTCAATGAGGCGAATATGTCCACTGACCCAAGTTAAAAGGTGACAGACTCCAATTATGTTTAAAACATTCCCCTGATGCACTGAGCCAACACTGGTGCCTTTTGTTGACACAATGATCCAAATTCTTCAAGGTTGATCCTAGCTCCACCAGGTGGAATTAAATGTTAACCTTTTGTTTTTCTCTCATGAAAAAAAATGATTATTTTATTTTTAATTGAGTGTGTTTGTGTTTGTGTTTGTATGTGTGTGTGTATGTGTGAAGGTGCACATGTCTATGTGCACATGTGTGTGTGTACATATGGCCAGCATGTGTGTACATGTGTGCCAGTGTGTGTGCCCATGTCTGTGTGCACATGTGTGTACATGTGTGCCTCTATGTGTGTGTGTATGTGTGCTCATCCACATGTGTGTCAGTGTCCACAAAGGCTAGAATCAGATCCCTTGGAGCAGGAATGACAGGTGGTTGTGAACCACCGACAGGATGCAACTACTCAGGATCTGTTGAACTCAGGATGGCAAAACTCATCAAAGGCAAAAGCAGAATGGGGTGATTCCTCATACCTTCATTCTCTCCGCCTACTTTTTGTTCTTTCTCCCATGGTTGCATGTTCCCGTCTCCCTTTCAGACATACTTGCTTCACTGACCCTCCTCTCGCTACTTACCTATGTGTTTCTCTGTCATTGCTCTCATTGTTCTTTGCTGGCACACAGAGGGTGTCAGATTGTAGCTAAGATTTGCTCTGAGTCGGACGGCATGTGCTCTTTGGATGGCATTACTTCCTGTGTCCTTAGTGGTTTGGAGGGCAGTGTCCCACATGTCTTCCATGTCAAGTCAACAGCAACATTTGCTCTGGGAACATCTGGGAAGATAAACTCTGGATGACACAGGTCTCGAGTCACAACAGCAGTTCTCAGCCTCTCTGGAAGCGTTCAGGAACTGTTTCCAACAACTAACCACCCTAGTACCAAGTGACTCTTGAAGGATAAAATCTGAGAGTTACCTAAGTCTCCTCTCCGAGGCCAGAAGTCTTCACTCTGCTTGGCTTCTGGAATGGAAGAGAACACTTGGAAGTTGCATCATTTAATGACATGTGAGCATAGTCCACAGTTGGTCTTAGTGCCTTTAAGCGAACAGATTTCTGTATGTGTGTTATTTGTTTTTATTTTCATTTTTTTCTGGAGAAAGATATAAGAATTACATCATGGACTTACTTGGAAAAAACATCACATTTTATTTATTAATGAGCCAGACTGTGAGGTCCACACATTCTATGAATATTAGAGTTATGCTGACTGACATAGAACTATCATAGTATAAATAAATCAGTACATACTGACTGAACCTGATTTAATAATTGACTCTACAAACCTAACCCCATCATATAATCTTGCTATTCAGACACCTACCCAGTTATTCCACGCTGCCCAAAATCACTTACCACACCCTTCTGCCTGTCTTTGTTTCTCTCTTTTGGATTTCTGGCTCACTCCTTTCTTCGCTCCCTGCATCCATTGCTCCCTCACCAGAACCATATCTCTTCTCTCAACAAAAATGCCTTCCTATGGTGTGGCTTCATGCCAGAAATAATGGAAATGGCGGAAAAATTCCTTGTGGTTAGATGTGAAACCAACAGCAACGGAAGCCTGTCCTCCCCTCTCCTCTCCTCTCCTGCCCACAACTCCACCCCAGCTATGCACTTTGGCTCAGAGTGGAGTGTTCACAACTTGTGGTGAGATGATCAGAGCGATTCTTGTTGGTTTTGCTGCCTAATGTGTGCTTGGACACAGCTAACAAGTTTCTGGGGGCCCTAGAGAATGGGAATGGCATGAGGCAAGCACAGTTCCTCCTTGGAGACAGCTGTTGAGTCCCAAAGAAGGGTCCCTAGAAGGGACCACAAATTTTGTGAGTTTCCTCCACCGGCTCTCCAGCTAACACGAGGACCCAAATGGAACAAAGGTCTACATACCGTATGAGCCAATCTGGCCTTATTAAAATTGCACTCTGTGGGTTTGGGTTTGTTCATTAGAGAATTTTCAGGACTCTTGAAATGCTTGTGGGTAGCCTGGTATTTCCTTAGTGACCTGGCCGCTGGGATCCCTAACTAGCTTCAGGGATCTGTGCCTCCGTCAGTGACAAAGACATCTGTGTGAAAACCAGTCACGGGAAACACATGGACATTCCTGAGCCTTGAATTTTCTAGTATGCACAAAAATGCCTATTATCAAATCTAGGGCATGGCCTAGAGCTCAAATGTCAATCAAGCTATGGATGCGTTCGTAACTCTTATTGTCTCTGATTCATTTTCAAAGTCAACTTTTAGTTCTTTGTCTAGGATTAAGACTCCATGTTAGCATGCCTATTGATATTATTATTGATCTGGTCCTGTTTAGGCAGCTGTTTCTAGAAGACCCATTCTCAAAGTAGACTTTCTGGGCCTGACCCTTGTCTCTTACAGTCTTTCTGCCTCACTCTTCCCCTGATGTAACCTGAGCCTTAGGTGCAGGAGTTGCATTGAACATGTGCCTTTGGGGCACACAGAGATCCATTGATCTCTGCAGCGTGCCCTGTTGTGGATGTCTGTAACGATGATTGCTATTTGCTGTAAGGAGAAAAATGAGGAGGTGAGAGCTGCACTTACCTGTGGGAATAAGGATATGATCCAAGATGTAGTTTGGGATTATGCTGCCTAGTAAAACGGTGACAGCAGATTCTCTTCTAAGATGCAAGGTTTCACTAACCAGGTGGCTGGCTCAGTTCTGAGTACTAAGCATGCCTTCCCATCCACTGAGTGGGCTTTAAATTCACTTAGACAGCTGTTGGTTACCAACAACATTTGAGCGCCACAATTGCTCCTTTAACGGTATCTTGCCATGCTGGTCAGAATTGGGGTTCATTGATGTCACAGCTGGATGGGACTTCTCATTGCTTTACAAGTTCACTCTTGGGAACTGGCATAATATTTTCTGGTACTAACTATGAAAGCTAAACTTCAGAAGGATTTCAGGTTAGACTGAGCTCAAATAATCCATGTCCTAAGTGTTCAGTGTCTTTGGCAATGAAGATTTGCCTTCAGTCTCTGAGAAGGAACCAAGGGCAGTCACTTGGACAACCATGACCAACAACTTATATATGCATTACATACATGTGTTATATGTAATTTTGGACATTTGTGAAACAATATGATCCATCCAGGCTTTATCAAGCAACCTTGGTGTTAATGTGTCTCTCCTTCCTCCTTCTGCAGTGGCTTCCTCTCCTCTCTCCAGCTAGAGCCCTTGCCCCACTTCCTCCTTCCTGTCACCTATATCCCGCTATTCCTTCCCTTGCCCCCTATCCACCCAAGGTCTGTTTCTAGTTTCCTGGTTCCTGAAATTCCTCCATGTTATGTTCTCACACCTGAAGATTTGGAGCTAGGACTTGCAGAAGAGAGATAGCCTATGGTGTTTGTCTTTCTGGTCAGGGCTACCTCATTCAACACGATGTTTTCAATTTCCGTCAATTTTCCTGCAAAGAGAGAGAGAACAGCCTCTCCCATCGACAAGACCCATACGTGGTTTTCCAACACCAAGTATTCAGTCCTGAAGTCATACATACACAACAAAAAATAGACTCAGTATGTTGTATTTCTATATCTGTGAACACAAACACCTTTCTACTGCTGTATTAAAACACCTTGACCAAAAAACCTTATAAAAGGAAGGGTTTATTGGGATTATGGTTCCAGAGGACTGGATAGAATCGATCATGGTGGACTGAAGGCATGATGACAGGAAGGAACAAATGAGTGCTCACACCACACGCCTTCAAGCAGGAGGCACAGGGAGCACACTAGGGATACTGAGAGGGCTTTGAAACCTCAAGACTGACTCTAGTGACACACTTCCTCCAACAAGGCACACTTCTTTTAAAAAATATATTTTTTACTTATTATAACTTATTCACATTACATCCTGGTTGTTACCTCCTCACTCTTATCATCCCATTCCCACCGTCCCTCCCTCTTCTGTCCTATTCCCTTCCCCTAGACCTCCGAGAAGGGGGGCCCTCCTATGCCGGTGTCTGGCCACAGCCTATCAGGTCCCATCAGGATAGCCTGCATCCCCTTCCTCCGTGTGCCTGCAAAGCCATCCTGCCTAGAGGGCAATGATCAAATTGTGGGCACCAGAATGCATGTCAGAGGTTCAGCAGTGCTCCCCCCCACCCTTGGCCACATGGAGAATCAGCTGTCTGTCGGCAACATACGAACATAGGGTCTGGTTGGGGATATGTCAGGCCCATCCCTTCTAGAGAGATTTGGGCAATGACAAATCTCTAGCAGCAAGTTGACCTGCTCAATGAATGTCCTTTAATAGTACATTCTTCTAGGAGGCGCCTGGATGTCCCTGGCCATCAAATATTCATCTAGGATAGAGTAGGCTTCCCAAAAGTTGAGTATGATATCCAGCATTTTATTTAAGGGCTTCACCCAGGGACAAATCAACTCCAGTGTTATCAACTTTTTTTCTTTCTATGGATTAACAGAAATTCTACTTCTTATAGACAGATTTGATGCCCTGCCACCATAGGAATTTGCACACATTGAGCTTGTAAACCTCATCCCTTCTCCTCTTCCTTCCCCTCCCCATTCTCTATCTCCTCATTTACGTTTTCAAACATCTTTCTTTATTTTTCCTTTCCTGTCTATGTGTGTGTGTGTGTGTGTGTGTGTGTGTGTTTGTGCATGCTCATACAGGTATTTGTAGAGGCCACAAGGCACATCTGGAGCTAGAGTTACAGGCAGTTGTGAGACACTCTGCGTGGGTGCTAGGAACAGAACTCAGATTCTCTGCTAGAGGAGCCAGGACTCTTAAGAGTTGAGCCATCTCGCTTGCTCTTTCTGTCTCATCCTGTCTAAGGTGGTGAGGTACTAGTTTTGTAGCTGAAGTCTGTTCCCTGCTGACTGAATAGGAGCATCAGTGCCACTATCCTGAGTCCTCCAGTTTGATCCATCCCTCTCTGGCCTCCATAGAAGCCAGCTTCCAGTGTTTTGTTTTTATTAAAACAATTTAGAAACTTTTACTTTTTTCCATGTTTGCATCATACCTTTTCCTCAGAAATGGATAAAATGTCATAAATAAGATAATTCCTCCTTCTTTACTTTCTACCTATAGCAAGTAGTTCTAGTCATAGTTCAAAGTAGTATTCATTCTGTCTAGATTTTCCTACCTTTAGATACACATATTCTCAAGGTGTGGTATATTTTTATTTGTAAAGGATGCACATAACTAGTATACTGTGATTCTTTTTACTTTTGCTACATTCCTAATTTTTGAGATTGGTCTCCTTTAGCACCTCTGTAACCGGCAATTCCTGTTAGAAATGACTTAGTCTACCATGTGACTATAGCAGATTTATCCATCTTCACCAATGGTACTGAGGCAATTTCTCCCACCTTGATATCGTGACTAACAACAGCTAGCTCTGTGGAAGTCTGAGGAAGGATAGCAGACTACTAAGAAGAGACTTGATACCCTATGAGCATATACAGGGGGAGGAGGTCCCCCTCAGTCACAGTCATAGTAGAGGGGAGTAGGGGGAAAGCAGTAGGGAGGGAGGAATGGGAGGATACAAGGGATGGGATAACTATTGAGATGTAATATGAATAAATTAATAAAAAAGTAAAAGTTAAAAAATAATAAAATGGGGAAAAAAAAAAGCATGTGTGAACGCTCCTAGAGGAGTTGCCTGAAGCAAAAGGGTTTGGTGGCAGCATATGTTCATTTCAACTGTTTCAGAAAATGTGACACTGCTTTCCAGTGAAAGCAGAGATTTATGCTGTCCTCAAAACTGAATGGCATCTTCTTCCCTGTGTCTTTGTTAGTGTGTGTGCCTCTTGCCAGTGTCTGTGTTGTAACACTAAAACTTTCTCTATCGCATTGGTATGAACACGTATTTTCTTGATGATCTTGAGGCACTTGTTGGCTATTAATGTTTCTTTGTAAGTTTCTTTTTTATATACTTTGCCCATGTTTAATGCGAATTGTACTCTTTAATCTTTTTCATACCAATTATGATAGAGGATGAGATAAAGTTGCTCTTGAGGTTGTGGAGTGCACTACCAGCTAAGTAACACATCTTCAGGTTGCTTCTCATATTTGTGTGTTAGAATAATAAGCAGCGAGTTGGGTGAGACTCATGCTGTGAATTTCCTTCCCAGGAGTAAGTTGATTTGTTTTGTTTTCTGCATGAGGGAACTGAGGGAAAAATGCTGCACATGGCACAGAGCTCTGCTTTGTCCTGCAGGCCTGGCTGTGCCTCTGGATAAAAGAAGTAGGTGATTCTCATGTGAAAAGTATGGCCTGGTAGATTACTATTCTCTTTTGGCCCAACCAGACCTCAGTTATTCTGGAAGAAAATCCTAGTGAGTGTCACAGCGTCACGTTTCTTAGGCTACATCTTGGATGACAAACCTAAGGGATATAAGCTTGTGAAAGGCCTAGCAACTTAGCATTGGGTGGGTGGGGGAAAGAGCTTCTTATTAAAATATAGTTAATAGTTTAAGAGTATTAATTAATTATCAACTCCTTAATCTGACTTCCTGACAGAAAAACCTGGGACTGGGGTCAGTGGCACAGAAAAATAATTTTCTACAGCCATAAAAACCATGAAGAGGCAATTCAATTTGGTAAGATGTAGAACCACAGGAGATAAAATTAGGCCTCACTCCCTGTGTTGACTGTCTGGACCTTTTTCTGCTGTGATCATGGAAGAAAGCAGAAGAAAGCCCTGACAGAGGAACAGACGCCTCCTGAGGGATGCAATAAGTGATGTCTCATATGGCTGCCTGGAATTATGGCAAGATTAGGCTCACAATCATGTCTACTTGGAAGCCTTTTGTAAGGGGAAAAAAAAACGAGAAAATTGGGGACAAACAGCACCTTGAATAGCAGGGCTCATGGGAGAGTCATTAGCAGTCGTCGGAAACAGAATGCAAACTGGACCCATTTTGTGTCAGGCGCAGCTTGATTCTCTACCTGTGTCATAAGGAATTTCAGTGACTCTGTAAGGACACTTTGCTAACTGTTGCTGCTGCTGGCCCTCCCTGTAGCTAGGATTACCATAGATGCTGGGGTTGTGTGGGATGGATCTGGTTTATACATTTGCGATCAGTTAACAATGCATTTCTTTACCCTAAAAAATTGTCCTATTTTGTACTATAAATTATGTGGTCATTCCATCTTGAACTTTCTCAAGATGCTGTTGTACACTCACGTATTTGACTCTCTCGTAAACTACAAACTTCTTGAAGGTAGGGATTATGTCTTGGTTTGGTCTTTGTGTGCCCAACTTTTATCACTCTTCATTCAGTAAATGCACTCACCCAAGATTTCAAAAAAATAAAAGAATAGAATCCCGCCCAAAAAGAATTCCTGTTTTGAGTATTTATCTCAATGCAGGTTCTTTGAGAGGTGGCTTTCTTTGAGCACCTGAGTGAAGGGCCTTAAGCATGGACAGGATGAGGCAAAGAGGAGCCATCAGAAGTGGGAGCTATGGTGTATGTATGACAAGTGCTTCCTGGGAGCACTTGTGCAAAACCAGTGACAAATGCTGCACTTCAGAGATTCTTTTTGGCAAAGGTTGACTTTGAATCAGTCTTTATTCTGCATGGAAGAAATGAAGCAAATGGTGGCCCTGGATAATGTATCATTCAATTATCTCATTTTGTGCCTCCTGAAAAAATTGGCTCAGGTAGGTTGAGCAATTGTTCACACCGACCTATCTGTTTAGCATCAGAAGTGAGACCAGGCAAAGAGTAACTCTCAGTTCATTCTTTATCCTCCGATGTCATTTAAATTCTATTTTGTATCTTTCTTGAGCATGCTGATTTTAGCTCCTTCCTTCCTTCATTTCTTTCTAAGATCTACTTGGAATTTGGCACTGCCAGTTAGCAAGACCATGCCTTGGTCAGCAGAACCCAGTGGGCACCTAGTGAATGCTCCAGGATGCTTCAGAAATGGGAAGCTTGGCAAGCCAACTACCTCCCAAGTAAGTTTGAAAAGACATAACTTTGAAAAGGCTGGTTCACCAGGGACTATCTCAGAGGGATGGTCGCTTGTCTGTATCACACAGGAAGAAGATGAAAGAGGCAAATTGGAGTTGTGCAGTGAAATGAAGTTGCTCACAGGCTAGGAAGGGGAGGACTGCATCTGTGCTGTGTGTACCAATAGTTTTTATTAAAACTATTTAGAAATTATTACTTTTTGCCATGTTTACATCACATCTTTTCTTAAGAAATGGATAAAATATCATAAATAAAACAACTCTTGAGGTAGGGGGTAAGCTTTTCTTCTTCATCACCTCCTCTTTCTCCCCCTTCCTCCTCCTCCTCCTTCTTCTTCCTCTTCTTTTTCTTTGTCTTCCTCCTCCTCTTCCTCCTTCTCCTCCTCTTTTTCCTCTCCTCTTCCTCCTCTTCCTCCTCCTCCTCCTCCTCCTCCTCTCCTTGCCTGTCACCCAAGCACAAAAGCTGAGAAGATGTTCCTTCTATGGCGCAAATGAATGAAGGTTGTCTTGCCTGCGCATCTTCTCATGTGACCTGAAAATATTTTTGGTGGAAGCAAACACCCTTCCGGACTCTGGGCCGGCTACTGAGGGGATGCTCCCTGGAGCTGGTTGGGAACCTGGCCTCTCCTTCCATTTCCCACAGGCCTGTTTTTATTAAAGACCATAAGGAGTGAAAGGGGGCTTGGAAATGAAATTCACAGATGATTCTGCATGCATGGAGAAATGTGACAAACACCAGCAGAGGGAAAGAAACCACCTAAGGAATTAGGGAAATGAGAAAGGCAGGGACAAGATGCGAACCGTCATGGAAAAAGCAAGTGGATACAACCCAGACAGAGTAATCCATAAACCAGATATCCACTGGGAACGAACAGTTTGAAATGCATCATTTTTTTCAACAGTTTGCTAGAAAATGGCTATATTCTGACAGTTAGGGCACCAAGGTGGGTGGGCAAGCCAGGGAGGAGTAGGTGTACAGACTTCTAGTGTGAGACTTACTCACAAGTGTGAAGTGACCTCATTGTGGGGGCTCACTCCATCTTCCCCACCTACTGCTACCTGCTCTGTGGGGTTGGCTGGGATGCAGTGGAACACTGTTGGCACTGTTGGATGCCTGTGTGGGAGGGCAAGCAGCCACAAGGCATCTGCTGTAGAAAGAGTGCTACCCACTGCATTATTACTATTATTATTTTAATTTCTCTTCCATGTGTTTTTATGTGTGATGGATGTGCATGAATGTTCACATGTGTGTACATGTTTATGTATGTATGTGGAGGTTGAGGTTGACATAGGGTATCTTCCTCAAATTGTTCTCTACTTTCTTTACAGAGGCATGGCCACTTGCTGAACTTGGAGTTTATTGATTCAGCGAGTCTGCCTATCCAGTTTGCCCCAGGATGCCCCATCTCTACCTGACAAGTGCTGGGATTACAGGTGGGGTCCAACTGGCACTGCTCTAAGTGTGTGCTGGGGATGAAAACACTAAGCCTCGTGCTCAAGTGGCAAGTAATTTATCCACAGAGACATCACCCCAGCCTGTATTTTCTTATTATTTTGAAATGAATTTGAACTCTGGAAGAACTCAGTTCCTTCATTAAGAAGGAAAAGAAAAAGAATATGAAAAAATTCCAGTGGGAAGTGTCTCTTGTATGTAAAATAATACATTTGAAAACATTCTTTGTTGCTTTGATTTGATACTAAATTTGTTACTAAAAAAATCTTTCCTTTTAACCCTCTTTGTAGGGCTTTGGCAATTATGAACCAATGATGACCAGGGGATGTCAGCATGTTTGTGAGGCTGAGCATGACTGTGTTTGGAAAGTCTTTGCTGGAGACTCCACTGAGGAGCTCTGTTCAGATGAGGCCTTGAGCCTGAAGGGTTCTGAGGAAAGCCAGAACCTTCCTTCCATCACTTCCTGTTGGAGTCAGAGGCGTCTGTCACAGGCTGCACTTTCCCGAAGCCTCATTGTCTTGTTTTTGGGCAGCTCTTGAGTGTGAACAGCTTCAGTCTGAGAAACTGGGCTTGAAAGCAAGGTCTTAAAACTGACCGAGGTCACCCAGGGCAGTGTGGGAGTGATGATATGGATTCCCGGCAACTTCTCTTATCCCACAAACTGATAGGCAGTGAAATTAAGGCCCTAATATTACATGAAACAGCATAGTTAAGGCAACATACCTGACGGGAAGCCTCTCACCTATTAAGGACAGCAGGAAACTAAATACAATTCTTTGGACTTGTATCTAGGTAGCTCTCTATCTTTCCTCAGTCACAGTAAGTCCCTACAGGGCAGTAGATCAGAATCATGGATAGAGCTTGCCCAGGGCTCAGGGATTCACCTCATCCAGGATGAGGATGAGGGGCACTGGGGCCAAAATGGTCCTGAATATGGTTGGGGAAGAGAAGAGAAAGGCAGGGCTGCCACATGCAGTGTCTACCCCTTTCATCGCATTCATCAGATAAAATCAGCAGCTGACTGAGCTTGAGGGTGCACTGTTTCTTAGGGTCCTGATTAGCAGACCCATGCTGCTAAGTCATGGTCTACGTACTTTGACTCAGGTATCCAAGGAAAAGACCAAGAGGTGTATCCTCAGCTGGCTGTCTCCTCTTTGCAGCCTCCGGTAAGGGCTGCAGTCTGCTCTTTCCCAGGATGCGCCTGGAAGGACTGAAGCCGAGTTGGATTGTTTGAGGCGGGAAAGTGAAGATAATGTGGAGTAGGTCTCTCATATGCAAAAATCTGTTGTTCATTTCAATGGCCCCCAGTGAAGATGCAAGGGCAGTGGTGTTTGGACAAAGGTAGACACTGTGCCTAGACATGGAAATGAAGGCAAAGATAAAGAGAATTGCACTAAATGAAGGCAAAGATAAAGAGAATTGCACTAAACAGAGAGAGAGGGAGAGAGAGAGAGAGAAGTCTAGCACCCAGGTTGTGATTTTCTTCAAGCTTGTGTGTGGTAGCCAAGTTCTGATTCTAGGCTGGCTGCTAGGTATACTTGTCTGATTTGGAAGTCCAGGGTCAAGGCAAGCCCAAGTGATCACATCCGTTCACTGAAAGCCAGTTCCATCCCTGTGGGTCCCACTAAGTCTGGTCTGTCTGAGGGAATAGTTTGGTTCTCTTGGGGGAAAAGATATGAGATGTCCAGTAGGGTCAGCCCGAGGAGGCTCAGCACTTGTGAAATACGACTCCTATTATATCAGAACAAGTTGTGTGTGTATTTGGGGGGTGGAGGTAAGTAGAACAAACTCCCTGGTTCTGGTTGAATGACTGGCTGGATGGAATGTGGGAGCCACGAAGGCTCAGTAAGTCTACCCTGGAGGCTGGTGGCCTCTTGGACTGAGGTATAGTCAGAAGCAATATGGCGGTGGGTGGAAACAGCCAGAACTAGGAGGTTTCAGTGACATGGACCCCTGTTTGAAATCACCACCCCAGCCAACCTTCTCCCCACAAATGGTTACTTGTGGACACTGCGTCAGATGGATTTAAGGCTCTAGAAAGGCTCTTGATGGAGTTCCATGTGTTTATTTACTTTTTCTCTGTGTGAGAAGTGTGTCTGCCACCATGCTCAGTCATCACCTTGTCTAGGACCTGTGGCTACCCTAGTATCTTTGCACTTATTCACATTTTATACTCAAATTTTATTATAACTTTGTATTATTGAGAATTTCATACATGTTTGTAATGAAATATAATTTTATCCATCCAACCTATTTCCTTCTTCAACTCTTCACTGTATGCTTCCAACATGTTTCCCTCTCAACTTCAATGTTGTCTGTCTTCTTCATCCTCTTCTGACTTCTCTCTCTCCTCTTCCTCTTCCTCTTTCCCCTCCTTGATAGCCCACTAAGGCCAATTAGTACTGCCCGTATAGACACAGCTACCAACTGCTAATAGTTCCTTAGTGAGAGATGGGCCTTTACTGTGACTTTCCCACAGTGAAATATTATCTCTACGGAGGAAGTATTGAGATACTCTCCTCATGGTGTCTCTCACGCATGTGCTATGCCTGACATATGGCTGGCTCTGCATGCCAGAACAGGCAGCTAAGGTGGTGATAGCATTCACACTTGCTTATTCAAAACAGGAGCTGCTTTGGTGCAGCTTGCATGGGTGGTTCTCTCCTCTGACGAAAGGTAACACTATAAAATGGACACAGGAATGGCTCATCTGTTTTGCAAGATGCTTTCTTCTCTCCGGGTTTGTATTTGTCAATGGTCAGTGTTTGAAACGACCCAAGACCTTATGCTGTTGGCCTGTTCCCAAAGGCAATGCTGGGCCCTGGGAATGCCTACACCTGAGGTTGCGTGTAGGGTGAGGAGAGGTGATAGATGACTTGCTCTTCTGGAATCGGGTCAGCTCAGTGTCCTGACATAACTGTTTGACTTGTCTCCAGCTCTACCTCTACAGCAGAGGCCAGTAGCAACAGCACTGCCTACTGCTTGGGCTGACTGGGAGGATCCAGTCCTTGTATATAAAACACCAGGCCATAGAAAGCATTGCATGCTCATCAGATCTCATCATCATCACCAGGAGATAGGGAAACCATTGCTGTCTTCATGAAAGTCACTAGTATTTACAATGTCTGGGCACTGAAATGATTTTTTTTGCATTAATGACTTTTCTTGTTGTTGGGACAAAAATACCTGAAAAGCATTTTAAAGAAGGAAAGATTTATGTTGGTTCATGATTTGAAGGCAGTACAGTCAATCAGACAAAAGAAAACATGGTGGCAGGAGCTTGAGGAAGCTCATCAATTGTGTCTACAATCACGTAGCATATATATACCATGAAATTGTGCCATGGCGGCTCTCCCCACCCCAAGTAGCCCAGGTTACAAACCACCACACAGGCATGCACAGAATCTCCTCTTAGGTGATCCCAGTTCTCATAGAGTTGACAATCAATGCTCACTATTACAATTTTCATATTCCTTTATAGTTGTTATGTTACAACTATAGCCTAAAATGACAGCTCATAGTTTTTATTGTTTGTTGCATCACAGGAGAAAACTCTTTGAGCTAGCATCTTGTAATATATGCTCTTTAAGGTAGCACATGATGACTCATACCCTCATATAATTCTGTCATGTTTGTTTCATTTTATTTTTTTAGCTTGGGCCTGTGATTTGTTTGTAGCCAATAGGCTATGGAAAAGGTGAATACATTTCATCAATAAAATTAAGGTCCCTGTGCAATTCACTGCCAGTTAACTTAAAATGTGAGTCTGCTGAGTGTAATCAGATAAAGGATATTGAAAGAGTGCGCACAGGGATGGAGGTGGGCACTCTCCTGAGATGGAAGACTTCTGCTAGTCTTGAGATAGCAAACATCTGAGAATTCTACAGCTGTGTGGAACCAATTCCAAATTCTGTTTCTAGCTGAGGGTATGCACCTGGGACTCTTCTCTAGCAGGTGCTCTGTAGGGAATTTGGCTCAGCTGATTGTGGCTTTGGAGGCCTGGAGAAGGCCTATCTTCTCAGCCATGCTTAAACCCATCACAACAACCTATGTTTAGTAATTTGCTACATACCAAAACCAACATATCACTAGAGAATGACTTTTTCACCCGTGAAGGCAGCTTGAAATCATTGCCACTGTACAAATATAGGGATGGCATGAAGGGGACACACAGGTATAGAAGAAAATACTAAGAAAAAAAGTAAAGTCAAGGAAGACAACAGTTCTATCTTAAATACAATATTTTA
>OU015742.1:31154628-31168162 GCA_907169655.1 Acomys percivali | reverse complement strand
TCAGCTGTCAGTAGCTCCTCAGTTACTGATAGGGGCTGGAGGGCACCTTTCCCACTTATGCAAGAACATTTACTGGCTTGTCTTGTACAGGTTGTGTGCAGACAACCACAGCTGCTGTGAAATCATGAGTGCAGTAGTCCTGTCCAAAAGATACTTTCTCCTTGGCCCTCCCAAACTAAGACTCTTACAGTCTTTCAACCCCATCTTCTGCAATGTTACAAAAGCTATCGTTAGGAGAAAAGTTATACAGGAAGTCAACCTGCTGCATATATATGGTAAGAAGAGGCTGCTGTAGTCATTCAAGGATAAACATGCAATTCAAAGGTAAGTTTGAGAATTTGTATAGCACTTCAGTCACCCAATAATACAAAGTAAAATAACCCAATTAGAAAAAGGAGAAAATATGAGTGGACATCTCTTCAAAGAAGACATGCACATGGCTAATAAGCACATAGAAAACTACTCAACATCATTAGGAAAAGACAGTAAAAAAATCAACAAGGTTATAATTCCTTCATCTTGAGGATGTTTATAGTTTGGAAGACAATACAACTGGTATCTATGTGGTGAAACAGCAGCCTCTGATGATTTGTGAAGTCCATGTAGTCGGTGGATTGTGAGTTTGACTGGCAGCCAATAGCACAGCACCAGTGCTGAAAACCCACTCTATATATCCACGCCAACACGCAGGCCTGGCATCACTGTAGACAAAGCCAGCGATGAAGAGCGTTCTGTGTAAGCACAATTGCATCATAGGATAAACACTGTACTCAAATACCACCACAGCCCCAGGCTTTTCCAAAGAAGGCTTCTGACATCTGTCATCATAGGCGTTAGACAGCGCTGTGTTTGTGCTGCCTGAGGTCTCTCGTCCCCATCGATGCAGGGAGTCTTCTGGTGAAACACAGTCACCTCCAGGGCTCTGGAAGTCTTAGGTTCATTTTCCCTCCATGTGGGGAGAGAACAGAACCAATTGAAGAGACAAATTGCTAATGGGTCTTTTAATCCAGTTAGGCTTCTCCCTCTGCCTCTCCCTTTTCTTCTACCTCTGTCTCCCTCTCTCTTTCTGTCTCTCTCTCTCAAAAGTTTTGTGCTAGTGAGATGCTTGACAGGCAAAAGCAGTTGTAAAGAATGACAACTTGATTTTGAGTCCCAGAATCCATGGTGGAAGGAGAGAACTAACTCGTGTAAGTTGGCTTCAAATGAAACACATGTATACACAGGCCAATGGAGCACACACACACACACACACACACACACACACACACACACACATACACACACACACACACACACACCATTACTTAAGAACAAAAATAAAGGTTCACTTTCCTTTTATCCCTTTTTAGATCTTCACTGTACTACTTTGGGGAAAATCGCCATTGGCAAGCAGCTCTAACCACACCCTAGTTAATCAGAACCCCTGGAGCATCGAGTCCCACGTCAGCCTTCCTACTCTGACCTTCAGCTCTCTGTTTTTCCATGGTTAACTAAATCAAACACACTTAGGTAGCTTTAGTTACTCACCCTTTACAACTATAATCTTACTGAACCCCTCCCCCCACCGTACCTCCTGATAAGAAGTCACTTTCAGAGGGACATGGTACTGTATGTCTGTAATCTTAGCACACAGTAGAAAGACGGATGCACACATTTGAGGCCAACTTGACCAACATAGAGAGTTCCAGGCCATCTGGGGCTATGGAGCCTGCCCAATTGGAACCTTGTCTCACTAAGGTTTGGGGAGAAGTCCCGGATTAGGACATGAAAGAGAGAATCTATCAAGCATCCTGGATCTAAAGACCTTTTCACGTTGCCTCTGCTTCTGTTTTTCAAGATGCAAGAGTCTGGCAATTCCTTTTACTATCACCCAGGCTACATCTGATTGCTCCAGGTTTGGAGGTCCTTAACAGAAGCTCAAAAATCCAGTGTTGCATTGAGAAACAATTTATACATCACAAATCCGTTATTCTCAAATGTACACATCAAGGAATTTTAGTACTTTTATAAAGTTGCATACATATTAACTTAAAAATAGTATTGTACTTGCACAAGAAAAAGTCCATTATCTGTTAGCAGTCACGCTTTGTCCTCCCCTCCCCAGTTTCTGTAATACACTCATCTACTTTATGTGTGTGTGGACTTGCCTATTCTATGTGGATAGACTTGCACAATATACAGCTTTTGTGTCTAGCTTCTTTTGCTTAGCACCATCACTTCATGCCATTTGTTTTTGCAGATAAATATTATTGCATTGTAGGGATACAGCCACATTTTGTTTACTTACTCATCAGTTGATGGGCACTGGAGACTCAGTTCTTGGCCGTCACAGCTTTGGAGCTGTGAACATTCACGTACAAGTGTTTGAAGAGATGTACGCTTTAAACTCTCTTGCATATGTATCTAGGAGGGACTTGCTGGCTCCTACAGTAGCTCTAGCTCTCTGAAGAACTACCAGTCTCCTAAAACAGCTGCTGCACTTTGCATTCCCATCATCATCATCATCATCATCATCATCATCATCATCACTGTTCCTGGTGTAAGTTCATCTCCTCAAAAGGACCTTGTCTCTTCAATTCCTCTCCCCCACATGCAGGGAAAATGAACCTAAGTCTCCCAGAGCCCTGGAGGTGACTGTGTTTCACCAGAAGACTCCCTGCCTCTATGGAGAGGAGAGACCTCAGGCAGCACAAACACAGCGCTGTCTAAGGCCGATGATGACAGATGTCAGAAGCTTTCTTTGGAAAAGCCCGGGGCTGTGGTGGTATTTGAGTACAGTGTTTATCCTATGATGCAATTGTGCTTACACAGAACGCTCTTCACCACTGGCTTTGTCTACAGTGATGCCAGGCCTGCGTGTTGGCATGGATATATAGAGTGGGTTTTCAGCACTGGTGCTGTGCTATTGGCTGCCAGTCAAACTCACAATCCAACTTGTGCACAAGCAGCTTCACAAATCTCAGACAGAACAGCTTTGTGCCCACTGCTTCAGGCTTAAAGAGAAACGCAGCCTGTATGGTCTTTCTTGGCTTTGGTTCTTGGCAGTTAAGGTTCCTTTTCATTTGAGACAGGTAGCATGTGCCTGCAGCCATTGGAACTCTGCTTTTCCATCTTGATCCATGAAGGATGCCAGGAATCATTGGGGAATGGAGTTTGACCTCTTCAAGTGCATGAGTATGTGAATATGCCCTTCAGGTTAGAGGCATGATGTTTATCAAAGAAACTCGCTCATCTCTGAGTGCGAGGAAAATCGTAATTTATGAAATTGCTCCTGGAAAATTAGTGCTTGATGGGAAGGGTGAGGAAATGAGCTGTTTTCTCCTAATTTCTGCCCTTGGTTGCTTTACGATGGTGGCAGTTGTGGGCAGAGGGCCATGTGAGTTATTTTCTCCACAAGGAAAGTTCTCTGTGAGCCATGGAGACTCTTAGGTGGGGTCTCTAGGCAGAGGATCTGGGTTTCCACCAAAGCAAAACTTGGGGCTCCAGGTGGGCCAGTCTCCTCCTTCAACATGCCATAAATACTTTTTTCTCCACACCTGCAGGTATGATTTTCCTCTCATGAATACCCACCTTCAGCCTCATTTCACCTCTGTCATGCTCCAAATCCCAGGCCGCTGCCTTCATCTGTGGATAGTTCTCTTGCCTCCTGTAACGCCCCAACCATTTTCTCCTTCACAATGCTGTTAACGTTTGTATGTGTTGTGCCCTTGACCAAATAACAAATAACCTGGGCACAGGATATATTATTACCTCTGCAAGACTGACTGGGAATAAAGAGAAAATGTTGTAGCTTTGTAAGAGCACAGCCATGTCCATGACCACATTTGTCTGGCTTCTAGAAATAAAAATAACATCAAAGAAGACATTGTAGAAATGTCTACCATTATAAGAACACCATCTAGTGGTCTTCAGAAGAAGGCGACCTGTGGCCTACAGTGCTGTACCTCGCTTTAGAAGCAGATGACTTCCTATCTCAAACATCTGGCCAAACAAAAAAGCCCAAACTGGTATAGATGGAGAGAAAAACGGAGAACCTAAGCTGATGAACATTAAAGTTCATACCCAATGTGCACCTGGACTGGACCAGAACCAGGTCTACAGTGGAAGAAACTACTTGTGTGTAAGCTAACCTGGTCTCCGTTCTTTCCTTTACCTGAGTCTTAAAATTCAGGTTTAAAGGGACATTCAAGGTCACCATTTTCTCCAGCAGCTTAAATATGGTTAATATTCAAAAAGTATTAGCAGGAAAAAGATTGCCATACTTTCTTTAATCTACTCCATAGCCATTTATTCTCTCACTTAAGTTGCCTTAATCATATCTCTACCTATATATTATGTTTTGTCGCTGTCTATTGCCTCTCTCTAACCTTTAGAATACAGCCACTGTGACAATGGAAGATGGCCTTTTGTTCTGTTTGCTTATGTCTTCACCCTTTATTTATTGAGCAGGATCTTACATTTCCCAGGTTGCCTCAATTCATTATATAAGTGTGGATGACTCTGAATTCTGATCCTCCTGCCTCCACCTTGCACATTCTGGGATTATAAGCATAATCCCTGATGCTTGGCATCTATACTCATGTCAAACGCTACACACATTGTATTTCAAAAATCACAGGCAAGAACTTTTAAGTATTTCCTTTTCTCTTTTCTTTATTCTCCATGTGGTCTTCACTACTTTGCAGTGCTCTGTTGTTGCATGAGAGTTCTCCATATAAGCAGAGCCATAGGATGCCTTTACATGTGTGGGAAGAGAATCATCTTACTTGAGGATAAAGTCCAAGAAGTGGGCAACAGAAGATCCCATGGTGTGACTCTTAGTCCATGCTGGCAGGCTAGAGAACGGAGTGTCCATGGCATGGTGGTTTTTCATAAAAGTCCTGGAGTAGTCCTAAAGGTTTGAGAACTAGAAGTTCTAAATTCTTTGTGTGCATGTGGTGTGTGTGTGTGTGTGTGTGTGTGTGTGTGTGTGTGTGTGTGTGTGTGTGTCTGTCTGTCAGAGGTTAACTGGAGTTGACAGTGGAACTCAGCCTTCCTTGAGTCTGAGCTCAGTTATTCTGTTAGACTGGATGACCACCAAGCTCCAAGTATCTCCCTGTCTGCTTCCCCAGCCCTGGGGTTA
Organism: Acomys percivali; assembly: GCA_907169655.1. Lineage (NCBI taxonomy): Eukaryota > Metazoa > Chordata > Mammalia > Rodentia > Muridae > Acomys > Acomys percivali. The sequence continues at coordinate 31,163,040 of OU015742.1, read as the reverse complement.
CAGGCATATGCTTCTGTACCTGCCTTTTTTACATAGATTCTGGAGTCTTTTTTGGCGAAAGCCCCTTCACATCTGTGAAAGTGATCTCTCACTCAGTCAACCCACTGATCAAATGCTAATCTGTCCCTCCTATCGCCTGAACCTCATCCTAATCACACCCAGCCATGATATTTTTCACAGCTGTCCAGACCTCCTTTAATCCAGTCAAAGTGACACAGAATTAGCCACCACAGATGCTTTATGATACTTCACATTCTGTTTGAGCTAATCAAAATGTTCTCAGTGTTGCTGAGAGGAATTGTGACCTTCTGTCTGGAGGTGAAAGTCCCTCTGACTCCACTGTCCCCACCCGGGGCTGGCTCCATCAGTTGCTCGTTTTCCTGTGCTTTCCAGTCTGCGTGGATTGGAAACGGTCAAGGCAGCATTCTATGCAGCTTGTCCTGCTGCCGTCCTGCCCAAGGCCTGAGAACATTTCTATTTATGCCTCTGTGGATTCCCCAGGGCTGGTTCAGCAGACTCCAGTGTGTATTCGAGACAACTGTAAACGGGCTCTTTATGCAATGGGGTGCTAAAAATAATGTGATGACAATTCTGGCTCTTATAATATTGATGTGGTCTATAGATTGATCCTACTTTTTGTTGTCATGCCACACCCTAAATTATTTCACTTTTAGATTTGCTTTTTCAAAAGTGTTATAAACAAGGGTTCATGTAGACACAGTCAAGGGTTTAAGTGGAAATTTCAGGTTAGAGAAAAGATTTGGTCATTAATATCTGATTTTCAATATTGGAGTCATGGCCATGGATTTATTCTGCATGTCTGTAAAAAGTGATTTACATCTTACAGAGGTAAACTTTTCAGCCATATAACTGTGGGCACCTCACCTAATTAGAGCCTTTGTCTTGAGGTACAATCTCCTGACTCTGCACAGGTGCTTCCCCCAGAGAATAACGGTTCCCATCTCAGGAATACTGTGACAAACATAGAAGGCTACAAGAGAAGGCTGCTAGAGGTACCTAAACTTTGTAATGAGCAGTACTGCAGCTGATCTCAGTGCTGAGCGAGGCACTGAGGGTTGGGGCTCTGAACATCACTCCCAGTCCAGCGGAACCCTCATTCTCAGTAGACTAAATGCATCATGGGAAAGAAAGAAGAGCAGTGTCTCTCATCTTCTCAAGTAACATACTCCTCCATTTTTCCTCTTTAAAATATTAAACATAGACTAAGGTGGAAAGTAAATAAGGAGATAATTTGAATGTCCAGGTCCAGAGGAAACCACCACCTACCCAGCCTTAGCCCCTCCGCCCCCAGAGAGGCTCCTGCGCTCTCTCCATGAAATCCAGGACTCTCTGGAACTCTGTGTGAAAAACCACTCTTGAGGGAAGGCTGAAAGACATGACATGCCCCCAATTTATAAGAAGAAATGGGAAAATTCCAGGAAAACATTATCCAGCCTCCCTAGTCACATTAAATGGAGTGTGTTAACTTAGTAAATCCAGAAACAATAGCATAGGCCTAACTAGGTATGTGCCCAGCTCACTTCCTCTCTACCTGTTTTGAGATGAACTTTACTTACTTGCCTCATACTTGTGTTTTGGCTTAACATCTTGATCCTACTCTTACCTTAGCTGAGCATTTGTTTACTCCGTACTTATTAAAAAAGAAAATACTAGTTATCTGTAAAGTCTGTATGAATAGAAGACCTAAATGTTGGGAGTGGGGTCTATTGTCTTAAATAGGAGTCTGGGGTTTGGAGAGATGAATGTGTTGCTGTGTTTTATATATATATATATATATATATATATATATATATATATATATTACATATTTCTTTTCATAGAAGCATAAATATTTATATGTGTCATTATCAAGTCTTGAAAAATATCATTGTACAGATTTCCCATCATTTACTTAATTCCTTTTCATCAGTTGGGGTAGGGAATCAATAACCACACAATAAATTTTCAAAATTATGATTCTCAAAGCACAATTATGATTTTAAGGCCCTCTGGCAAAAGGGAAAAGGGAATCTTAGATGTCAAACACTTACATGAACCCAGAGGATGTTGGGAAGCAAAGACCAAGAGAATGGACTAGCTGTTTCCTCTTTCTTATGTACAATGTTGGCAAAAGTTACCTGTGGTTGGCCTTCATCAAGGCTACTTTTGCTAGACTGGTTGGCCACAAAGCTCAAGGTATCTTCCTATCTCTGCTTCCCCAGCCCTGGTATTACAGGCGTATGCTCTGTACCTAGCTTAAAAAAAAAAAAAACAACCCATAGATTCTGGGGTCTTCATGTTTGTACAGAAAGCACTTATTCAACTGAGCCCAAAGCTGTGAGTGATAAGGACACCTGATGGATATCCCAGCTCAAGGAGGTGGGGGAGGGGGAGACATGGACACAGATACCGAGGAATGGTGAGAGTCCTCTAGCCAAGTGGTCTCCCTATCAAAGATAAAAACAAAACAAAACAAAACAAAAAAAACAAAATGAATGAATAAACTACCAGAATAGATATTGACTTTCTCATGGGGAGGAACTCTTCCCTTGGAAGCAAAGCTTTGGTACAAGGCAGTAATTATTTTTTCCATAAGAAGAAATATAGAGAATGCCGAGGCACCAGAAAAATTCCACAGGACCACTTGCAGGTGTGAAAAGCGAGTGTTTTTCCAAAGGTTCATGAAAGCACATTGCTTCTGTTGGAGAGAGTCTGTATGGTGAACCTCACTTCCCTTTTCCAGGTCCATTAGAACGGGAGGCACAGCCTTGGCTTGGGCCACCCAGGCTGCAGGGAAGCTGGGATTTCATGCAAAGGCCCTATGCCTCCTGCCACAGGCCCAGGCCCAGGTCCAGACAGGCCTCCCCAGCCTCAGCTGGCCAGAGTTGGAGCTTTCTCTTGCTGGAAAGGCAATGGAAGCTTGAATCCTTTTGTGAAGAAGCTGAATAGAAACCACATGGCCTGGACATTCAAAGGCTTTGGCAAAAATGTTGTTTTGTTCCTCCCTCCATAAATGGATTTGGCTGTTGCTCCAAGCAACTGTGAGCTGTGAAGGGTATAAGGTGTGACGTCAAGAGATAGGATGGCTGTGCCAGGGATTCAGGGGACCAGAACTAACTATCCTATCTGCTATTTTTTAGTGATTTTGTGGCTTTCTTGTGTGCATTGGGAGCTCCCCAGATTCCCAGTTTGGCTCATTTAATTAATTTTTTTTTTTGAGCGCTTCCCTACTTCTTAGTAGGATACCTTCTACTAAGATTGGTGCCTTCTTTTATGATCAGCTCCACTTGAGAAGCCCTGTGATAGACTAAGCCTACTTACTCTTGGCTTGACTGTGTTTTTTCCTGAATATGTTCTTCTGTATCTTGTGCTGATATAACCCAAGAGAAGCTTATTTGACCAATGATAAATTTTCATTTTCAGTTTATGCATTTGTTTAGAGCATAGTATTAATCTGGGTTTGTGTGGCCTTGGCTTCTGTCTGTGAGACACAAATAAGTTGTCTTGTCACTTGCTTATCTCTTGCCTCCTTCCTTCAACCTAACAAAGAGCCTAAATAAGAGGATGTAGCAATTACCTGAAGCTCTTGCAATAGACTATATCCTTGCCTAAGAGCCCAGTGTTCATGGCCTTTGGAGCCTCCTGGATAGTATGAGAATGAGCTAATCGGGAACATGAGGGTGTATTGAATCCAAGAGCAAAGCTCCTGTGTTTGCTTGCTGATGAAGATGAAGTTACAAAAAGTTATATCACACTTTCTTTTGACCAACCTTCTTGGCTTTCACGGGTGGAAAGTGTTTTGGGGGAAACAGAACTTTAGGACTTTGCAAACTGTGAAGATTGCTCATCCTAACACGAAACTCAAGAGAAATTATGCCCAGAGCAGCATGCTCTACCTATTCCATGGGCTGTGTTTTTGAAGATAAAAGAAGGAATATAGCATGGGGACACATACCTGTAATCCCAATACTCAGGGAGGCAGAGGCAGAGACAGGCATATCTCTGAGTTTGAGGCCAGCCTGATCTATCAAGGACAGTCAAGGCTACACTGAAAAATACTTTCTTTCTTTCTTTTTTTTTTTTTTAAATGAAGGCTGGAGATACAAACCAAGCTCTGGTTTGGATGGGGATCTTCCTGCTCAGTGCAGGTGCTTGTAAATTGGCCGCTTTACTGGGGAGTGATAGGTAGCTTTACATCTGGTGGACTGGAGACTTGAACAGAGTGAAGCAGCCTTTGCCTCTGTTATTGCTATAATGTCTGTTCTCTCTTCCAGTGTCTTACCCTCTCTGACACCACCGGCTTAACAGCCTAAAAGATCCACTCAGCTGTCAGCCCATTTGTCATGCTAATATCTCCTGCCCACCAGACAGAAAAATAGAAAAGCAGCAAAAGTGACATGGGGCATAGCAATGAAGTAGATAGCTGAAAAATACAATTTCAAGTAGCTGTTGACCAAATAGCTGGATAAACAGTTGTTTCCAAAGCTTAGACTTGATGAAAATGGGTGTTTCATAGCACCCAGGACCTTAAGAAACATTTAGAAAAGTATTACAACTTTATTGTTCTAGGGAGAAGCTGAAATGAATAAAGGAGCCTGGAAGAATTAGACTTTGCTGAGTGGCAAGTTTTCTGTAATTAGCCATTTCATCACCCCTTTATTGACACATCTTCTCATTGGGGATCTTGGCAAGGTACTTGAATACAGTTTTAGCCTCATTACAATGGTTTACCAACTTCAAGTTGATAGTCTGTAAGTATGAACTTACAACTTTAGTAGTAAGCAAAATAGGTTGAGATTTCAAAGCCACTAAAATCCCACCTAGACAAAGTCTTGGCAAATATTTTGACATTGTGTAGGCTGTAGTAGAAAGCTTTGAGAATGATGTGGAGAGAGAGAGAGAGAGAGAGAGAGAGAGAGAGAGAGAGAGAGAGAGAGAGAGAGAGAGAGAGAGAACAGAACTCTGGCAGTTTGAAGCTATTCTTTCTTTCTCTCTCTCTCTCTCTCTCTCTCTCTCTCTCTCTCTCCTTTCTTTCTTTCATTCGTATGTGTAACAGGTCTTACTATGCTACCCTGGCTGGCCTGTAGTCTGGCTCCAACTCACCAAGATCCACCTGCCTCTGCCTCTGGAGTACTGGGATTAAAGCCTCTGGACTCCGTTCCTTGCTATAACTGTTTCTGTAGTGCGTATATGTTTTCTTTCACATCTCACAACTGAACACTCAGCCCTCCTTCCTCAGTCAAGGAGGGAAAATTAGCAACAGCTACTGGCAACAAAGCAAGTTTCCTGAACACAGGAATATAACCCACAGAGGATAACTTGGAAAAGTATTTCCTGACATGAAAGGACAAAAACCACAGAGCACTTTAGAAGTCTCCAAACCTGACAGCTTAACGCGGTCCACACAAGAACTCAGTTTGGAGCCATTCTTGTGTATTTATAGAAACAAAAATTATGACAGAAAAACAGAGTTGGTCATTTATGGATATATTAGAGACACTTCATAAGGGAGCTGGGAAAGCATGTTTGTGGCCTGAGGTTTTAGTGTTGGGCTTCTTAACATTTTTCTCTTGTTTTGTGTTTTTAAAATTAATTTATTTGATTATTCACTTTACATCCCAATCATAGCCCCCTCTATCCTTTCTTTCTGGTCCCACCCAACCTCCCTCTTCCTCATGTCCTCCCCTCCCCTACCCCTCAGAAAAGGGAGCTCACCCTGCCCATCTCAGCATGTCAAGTTGCATCAGGACTGAGCACACGCTCTTTGGTGGCCTGGCAAGGGAGCCCAACCAGAAGGAATTAACTAAAAAAAAAAAAAAAAAAAAAAAAAAAAATATCAGTAGCCCTCCTGTATACAAAAAACAGATGGGTTGAGAAAGAAATTAGGGAAGCAACACTCTTCACAATAGCCATGCATAATATAAAGTATCTTGGTGTAACTCAAACTGAGCAAGTAAAAGACCTGCATGACAAAAACTTCAAGTCTGTGAAGAAAGAAATTGAAGAAGATATCAGAAGATGGAAAGATCTCCCATGCTCACCAATCAGTAGGTTTAAAATAGTGAAAATGGCCGTCTTATCAAACGCAATCTACAGATTCAGTGCAGTTCCCATTAAAATTCCAACACAATTCTTGTTTTGTGTTTTTGAGACATGGTTCATTATGTAGTCTATGCTGACCTTTATCAGGATACTCCCATTTAAGCCTCCTGAGTGCTGGGATTACGGGCATTCACTACCAAGTTCATAATTAAGTTGTTGTTTTAAGTCTTGGGTAAATTTACTTCTCTTGACTCTCAGTGATAATAGTTACCACTAGACCAACCAGAGTTGAGTGGGACTGGACTGAGGTGTGACTTCCTTGAGGAAATGGGTGATTGCTTCATGTCAATGCCACCTAAACTTCTGAAATGGCTTGCTGGTTTGTGGCAAGACTGAGATCATACAATGGCTTTGAATCAAGCCAACTACCCACCTTTTTCTCTGTATTGCTTTACCTTTTCATATTCTAGGAAGAATTAATTATAAACATTTCCATACTGAGAGTCTCTAGAAAGATGATAAGGCTATCATGCCATTCAGAAAGAGCATTTGAGAGATCAAGAACCCCCTGGGTATCTGTCTCCTCCTGGGCTGTGTTGAATGTAAGATTCCCGGTGGCTTGGACTTACCCATCATAACAATTGCATTATCAGCTGAGCAAAGCAAGTTAAGAATTACAGGCTGATAACAAGGACAAACAAAGCAACAGTATACTGAGAAGGATAAGTTAAAAATTTTCCACTAGCCTCTATCTCAACCCTGCCCTCGGAATTTACTGCCCGTATCTCACCCTACTTAAAAACTACTACCTCAGATCCCAATTCACCTAAAAGGTCACTTATTGTTAGCCCATCACTCGTTAACTAAGCACTGTGTTGAGTTCTGCTTCTGTAAAAGATATTTAAACCCTGAGTTTTTGCAGGACCAAGTCTTCCATCTCCTTGGAGCTTGGCGGACTCTGGCGTGTCGGCTCAATAAAATTCTTTGCTTTTGTATTGACTGTGGACTCTGACCCTCAGTTGAGCTTCCAGGAATAGACTCTGACGTTCTGAGTCTAGCACTGAACACCATAGGTAATGGACAGGTGCGCTTGCAGTAGCCAGTCATCATAAACTCTTTGCAGCATCACTTAAATAATGAAATATGTGCCTTGATGATTAAACCAATGGCTCATGAGGGAAAAAAAGCCCTATTTTAAAACTCAGGTTGGCTTTTAGTTTCCATCAAATTCTATCTACATGTATTTCTAAATTTTTGTTTTATTCCTGTAGGATGTAGAGTTGAATAGAATTGAGGCTCTATAAGATTCTTTCAGATTTAACACTCTATGTACCTTGAAAGGGCTTACAATCCTGTCTGGAAACACAAAATTATATGAATCTCTTATTTGACAACATCACAGGAACTCTAGAGCTAAACACAATGGAGGCTGGGTCAGCATCCTCAGGCAGAATCATTCCTGAGGACATTTCTCAGGTGTCCCCTTGTCCTGCCCAAGGACACCAAGATGGAGGAAATTTCAGAAGACACAATTCTGATGTTAACAATGCAGTTAAGTTATGCTTAAACACCATTCCAGGCTTAGCTAATGAGGAGTAGGGGCTGAGTGCTTGGGCAGCTTTTGAGCCTCATGAAAGAAGTCTCACTGGCTTCTGAATAACAGCCTGAGGGGTGCCCTCGGGTGTTCCTCCCTTTTAGCTGTGATCAACCTTTGCTAGTGTTTTTAGATGGTGGGTTTGCTCCTATGTCAGAGGCAACCTTGTTAGTCATCATCAGTGTTACTGGCCACTCTGTGTTATAACAAATTATTACTATAATATTAGATTTGACCTTGGCTAGCTATTAAATTGTAGAATATGGTTTTTATTTTTCCAGTACAGAGGTGAACAGTGCCATCCAATTTGTCTTATTTTCACCTTGTGAAAAATTTTCCTGGCAATATTGCCTCCTGAAAAAAACAACAAAAACCAAATCAAACCAAAACAAAACAAAAAACCTGTGACATGGACAAAGGCTAACTTGACTGACTTCCTTATGGCTCTTTGGTAATCTTGATATGAACACACATACATGATGTGATTTAAAGAAGAGCTTTTACATTTCAAAATAATTTTAGACTTGTAAAAATGTTGTGCAGGTGCTTCTGAGAGGTTTCCTGTATTCCAGGCCCAGTCTCCTAAAGCATTAAAACTCTGCATCAGTGTGAGATTGTTGTCAAAATTCTAATAATCCAGTGCTGATCGGTTGTTAATGAAAGCCCATACTATGGAGGCACCTTTAGTTTCTGCCCCTTTTTCCTCATCTTGGGGTCATATCCAAGACACAATACTACACTTCAATGTTAAATGTTGTTCTGTCTCTCTTGGCCAT
>OU015742.1:31125950-31144686 GCA_907169655.1 Acomys percivali | reverse complement strand
TTCTTCTTCTTCTTCCACAGCATCTTAGATTGAGCCCTACCCACCATCACCTTGTTATGGAATTTGAAGAAAAACCAGATGATGACCCCAGATCCTTCAGGTGTGAACTGAAGTGATGCTCTATTGGGAGGTGGAGGATGTGACTCTAAGCTTGTTGTGCCCTGTCCAGGGCTTTTTGCCCTCATTAATATCAGCTACTTTCTGCAAATGGCACACTGGTATTCATTAGGAGGAGTGGGTGAGCATCATTGCCATTGAATGACCCATTCCTCGTGATTGAAAATCATCTTGCTTTCATCCAATGGGAGCCCTGGTCTGGACCTTTTCTATACAGTGTAACTCACTGAATATTTCTATATGATTTAAGAGTACTCTGGGTTTGAGACTAGGATATTTGATTTATATGTTTATATTTTTCCTGACATGGTCTTGGCTTTTCATTTAGTAAAAAATATACAGTTGTTCTGGGCTTTAATGGAATTCAATCTTTGTAGCTCCTGCTAGCTGAAGTGGCTGATAAGTTCATTAAACTATCTTTAATGAACTGGTAGGAGTTTCATAAATTCCTAGAGTTTGATAGACTAAGCCTCAGATAAAGAATGACCCACATTGGTGTCAGTTTTAAAGTTTGAAATTTGGCATCACATAAAACCACCCATTATTATTTGGTGTGGATACTAGGGTAACAAAGTAGCTTTGTGTGTGTCCTCCCCTCGCCCCCATGGGCATGTAAATTGATGGTCATTTAGAGTAGTTTATGCTAACTATGACAGCATTGATAGCCTGGGAATATGTTTTGGTGGCAACTAGCCTATGGCCTGAAAAACAGTAGCCCATGTAGTGTTGCCTAGTACGCTTAGCTTCCCCCCAAAGCCACAGAAACAGGGTCCTCCCTGTACCATGATAGAAGTTAGTTTGTTAACTTTCTTCCCAATGACTAGAGATATCAGCGAGAAAATACAAGGTCTGTGCTTTGTTAGTACTGGTGGTCTGTGGCCTGCTTCCTTGCATCTGTATTTTAAATTGGAAAATTAAAGAAAACAAGCTCCCATTATCCACTGTCACTGAGTCTCTGAGGTAACATAGTTAGTTATGCTATGTCCGGCTTCTTGACATTTTGTTTGCTGTCTTTAAGCTAATGTGTATAACTGCCAGGGCTGTGTCCCTCTCTTCTCTCTAAAGTCTGACATGCTTTCAGGAAGAGTGGAACATCTCTACATCCAACTTCTTCTTCAGGGAGTTCTTCTCCCAGGTGGCTTAGGAGAGAAGGCACATGGGAAATGATGCACTCTGCCTGTCTGTAGCATGCCTTCTTCAAAGTCAGATATAATTCTGAATGAGAAATATGATATCATAGATACTGATTTACATTCAGAATTTTAGACTCACCAAGGTAGGAAAGATGTTTTCTTCAAGGTTGCCAAATATAAATAGCCAAAACACTATGAGTGTAACATTTATATAATTCCTGATTGTTTTGTGGTTCTTCTTGATATATATATATTTATGTGTGTGTGTAATAATATAAATGTATATGTAAAATAGAATTAATTAAAAAATATACCAAAGTAATAAATTCCCCCTAGCTCATAATAAAAACAAACAAACAAAGTCAGATAAAGCTGGAATTTGTTAGCATTTGGGGCTGGTAGACATTCTTGTCTCTGACCATCAGTGATGTAGACAGCTGGCAGGAAGTTGAGCCCCTTCAAGTGCCCAGAGCCAACTTCATTACAGATTCCTTTTATCCTTTATGTAGTTTTCACTTGTTTTGGGACAAGATCTCAGGAGCAGTCCTGAACTTGCTCTGCTCTGCCTTCCGAGTACAGGCATAGTGATGGAGACACCAGGCATGCACTGAGATGCCAGGCTCTGCTCAGCCTGTGTACTTAGTCTGTGCTTAGAGCCTGTACCTGCCAGGAGCACAGAAGACTGCCTCTGAGCTCTGCCTCACATTGCTCTGTGAACCCTGACATGGCCAGGCTCTTCTCAAGTCAAAGGAGAGGGTTGACATTTTTTCCCCCTAAGGACACTTTCAGTTCTCAAATTCTTTGATGTGACAAAAAACCAGTGAGATCGGAGAAAGGATCTTACAAGTGAAAGAAGGTAAGAGTGTGAACTTCTTTGCTCTCTTATTGCGTTTGCCCTTGACCTCCACTCGCCACCTCCACCTCCGTGCCTACCTGGCATTCTCATTTATTTGCTGTATGATGTTAAACAATTAGACCGCTCTATTTCTCCATTTCTTTACCATTTCCTGGGAGTGTGGGAGAACAGCACTTGTACAGAGGAGTTATTTTGTTTTAAGGATTTAATCTGTGCATATTTGAAGCTTCTGGCATCAGGTAGGCACCTACAGGTCCTCAAGAATTATGTATATTGCCCACTCTCACTTTTGTCTTTCCAAATTGTTAAAACCATTAAAAAAAAAAAAACAAAAAAAACAAAAACTGGTTCTTTCCTAGAACCTTTTCTAGCCTAGGTATTCTGATCAGGCATGAAAGAGTCAAAGGAAGAGGCAATTTCCACAATATCACTGGTATTCTATTTAGAGAAGGAAAATGGCGAGGTGGGGAGATTTTCCTTCATATTCCTAAAGCTGAGTAGGTGACAGAAAGGAAGAGGGGAAGCCTTGGGGTACTGCAAGCCACATCCTTCTCTCTCACCAGTTGTCCCACCTCCCGCTCGCCCTCTGTGTCTGGGGCACTCTCAAATCTCTCGGAGCCTTTCCTTTGCTTGTGAAAAATGTCTTCCAAATGTCAGTTTTGCTTTCAGATTCACATATCCACTTTGCAGTTTAATAGTGTCCTTTTTCTTCTGTCTTTTCATGCCTGTGACATGGATGGCTGGGAGCTTGTGTTTTTAACACCTACCAGACTGCAGCAAGCATCCCCACTGTGGGCAGAGGCCTCAGTTAAGAGATAATAGCTCACCTGCCATTGGTTGCCATGGCAGCACTGGCTTCTTCCCACACCACACTTGGTACCAGTCAGTTGTCTAATGTTGTCAGCAGGCACTCTACCTCTTTTCATCATAGGGTTGATATTGAACCTTCAAGCTTTGAACTTTAGCCATTACAGAGATATAGTTTTCTTTTTAGCCTGTAAAAATGAGCTATGCTTTCATTGCCATCGTTTTCTAGATTACTCTTTAAGGTTTCAAAGAGTTAGCTTGAAGTATTTCTCCCAAAGGCTTCTAAAGGTGGTTAACACAGGGGCTTCCCAATAATCATGCCTTTATTTGCCACATGGATGTCCTAAACTCCCCTATTCCACGTATCACTGTAAATAAAGAATTCTCCCAAATTAAAAACAATCTCACAAGTCAGTGTCCATCAGACCTGCTCTCTTTAGTCAGATACTAGCCCCTGCCTTAGGTTTTTTACATTCCTTTAAAGCTAAATGATGCGAAAATATGTCAAAAAACACCCTTGTTTCTGAACCACCCAGCTCTATTTTGTAATACGGGCTTATTCAGCATATTGGCTGCTCTTGGAGGGCGCTAGTTTCCGGCTACTTTGTGACCTATTTAAAACACACTGAGGCCTCTCCAAGGCGGCTTTGTCAAAAGCCAAGGACATTTCTTAGGCAAGAGACTCAGAGCTTGCTGCCACATAAACAAACAGAAGGAGTTCACTTTAGCTTCCTGGGTTTTTTTGGATTGACAGAAAGTGCTTAGGGGAAGACAGAAGCCAACAGGACAGCAGTGGGGCGACTGGAAGGCCTGGAGGAAACCGTGGATTGGTGGCACTGGCTCCCTGCTCAGGGCGAGGCTGTAAAAGTGTGAGCCGTCAAGAAACGTCTGGAAAAGCTCTCTTGCCTGGACATTTTGCCTTTGGCCCTGGAGATGGGATGACGATGGGATGACGTAGGGCTAAAGAGAATCTTTCCTGAATTCCTTGCTTCCCTGAGAAGCGCTCACTCCCGACGATACAGTGAAATGACCTGTGAACTGGTCGAAGAGGCCCCTGTTGGAGCCCTACATATGCCAGTGTTGGAGCGAGGGCTCTTGCGGGGATTCCCATGGGTGTGCAATTCTGAGACGGTCCCAAGGGATATCAATGTAGTTTTGATTATCTTTCTGCCCAGGGGATTCTTACATATGGTCACAATGAGGGATTGCCTATTGCTGCCAGTGAAGAATTTCAGTTTCTTCTGAATGTGAGATTCTTATTTATTTATTTTTCTCTACTTCTATGGATGCCTTTTGTTTTGTTTTGTTGTGTATTTTATTTGTTTGTAACTTTATTCATTTTGCCCCTAACATCTTTCCTTATAGTAGATAGCTTCTTCAGGAGTTAGACAAGGGTATAATTAAGTATTTGCACGCTCATGTATATCTATATAAATCATATATATCTATATAAATCATATATAAATATATCATGTATTTTTAAAAATAAATTTATAATAGCAAGGGCCTAGCCTGACTTTGATAAGCATATTTGCTCCCTGTGTAGTCTAGAGGTTAGTACGTACAATATGTTGCATTCCATATTTGAAACCAGGATACAGCTAAATCTGTCCAGTTGCAATTCTATTATGTGATTTTGGCCAAGAACTGTTTATTTGTTTGTTTGTTATTTTTTGTGGAGGGGGTATGTACTTGGCATGGCACATATGCGGAGGTCTGGGGACAACATGTGGGAGTCAGTTCTCCCCTTTTATCATTTAGGTTCCAAGGATCAAACTCAGGTTATGAATCTTGGCAGCAAGCATCTCGATGGCCCATTAGCCATGTCTTTTGCTGGTCCATTGGCCAAATCTTACAGCCTCCCCAACACCACATGTTCTTTGCCCTGTGAAATGAGGGTGACAGGGCACTGACCTTGAATCATTTGTAAGGTGAGCAATGAAAACCTTAGCACCGAGAGCGGCTAAGCATCATCTATAGCAAGATTTACAGAACAATGGGTTTTATATCTATGCATTACGTTTAACCTCTTTTCCTTGTTTTGGGCACCTTGTTAAGAGCTTATAATAATTTCCTTGAGTATCTCACCATTTACTTTGATTTTGGCTATTGGCTTGCTGTATATAGCCTTTATTATGTTGAGGAGAGTGCCTTGTATCCCCGATCTCTCTAAAACTTTAAACATGAATGGGTGTTGGATTTTATCAAATGCTTTCTCTGCATCTAAAGAGATGATCATGTGGTTTTTTATTTTCAGTTTGTTTATATGGTGGATTACATTGATGGATTTCTGTACATTAAACCATCCCTGCATGCCTGGAATGAAGCCTAGCCAATGGTCAGAACACTCTCCACACTTGAGTGGAGAGTGAGATATGACTTTCTCACAAACTCTGGTGCCTCACATTTGACCATGTCCCCTGGAGGGGGAGACCTGGTACCACTCAGAGGAATGACAGCAGGTCACCGAGAAGAGACTTGATACCCTATGAGCATATACAGGGGGAGGTAATCCCTCTCAGGAACAGTCATAGGGGAGGGGAATAAGGGGAAACTGGGAGGGAGGGAAGAATGGGAGGATACAAGGGATGGGATAACCATTGAGATGTAACAAGAATAAATTAATAAAAATAAATAAATAAAAACAACTCATTCTTTAAAATATTTAAAAAAAAGAGCTTATAATAAGATCCAAATCTACCTTTGACCTATCTGCATTGTTGTCATTCCACATAAAGATGGTTTGGAAATGAAATGACTAAGTTTGTCATCTACAGAGGACACTTGCCAGGGAAAGCAAAGGCTGCTGCACAGCATGTGTTCTATGGAACACCAGGGTCCACAGTGGACCTTAAAGGGGAGGTTCTGGGATTAAAGAAGTTTAGAGCCAAGGCATAGCCCAGCTTCTCTCATAATGACTCATTATTACTGTTAAAAGCTTCTCAAGTCAGCTAATATGCCTTAGTTAGCATAGGATTTACTACAGTTTGCCAAATAATTGACTACACATATCTGACCAAGGACCCATAGTATCAGTCTCAAGGAATACATGTGGGGAAATACTGCTCATGTTCCAGAGCCTGGGGTAGTTCCTATTATCAATAATAGTATCTACCCAAATTCTCCCAGTGATGGTGAAGCTACAGAAGTTGACATCACCTATCCCATGGCCCCTTAGCCACTCAAAATCTATGAACTTGTCTGATTGGTAGTGAGTGAATTTAGGGGTTAAAAAGAATTCAAGGAAGGCATGAAGAGTTTTTTTTTTTTTTTTTTTTTTTAGGTAATGTAGCAGAAGGCACGAGAGAACTGCTGTGGTCCATGTAGCAAGGAAGACAGGAGGGGCAGACACAGGAAAACTGTGGAGAAGGGTACATTAGGCAAATATGGTCTGTGACCCAGCATTAATACAGACATTCTTATCTCTAGGATATTGTTTTTCTTCCTCTTGGTGGTCCATTGCTCAAGGATCCTAGTGACTGGATGAACGGAGGAGGAATGTTAGAGATCCCAAAGTCTGGACACAGTGCGTAGGTTCCACACAGGATGCAGTGGCTGCCTAGAGTGCTGGCTTGAGGACCTTCAGGTTGAGTACAGGTTCAACAGATAAAGGCCCGTGTAACACTCAAGGATGACTGCCACACATAAGACACATTGTCAAGGATCAGGGGACGTGTCATTCTATACTCACGTAGGCCAGTGTTTGCAGGCATGTGCACTCTTTCTCTCCAGCTGCATATCAAGTGCAAGTTCCTTTCTCCTGTCTTCCTTATAGGGCTAGTTGGGCTACAAGGTGAGTGCCTGTCCAACCAGGGCTACATAGAAAGACTCTGTTCACTGCCCCCCTCCATAATAATAACAAATGAATTAAATAAAAATAAAAATTTTAATCCAAATAAATATGTATTTTTAAACATTTGGGTAATGTGTGAGAAATAAGTAAGGTCTGATTTCTGTTAGTAGCTTTCTAGTCTCACTCTGGTATTCATAGCATTCAGAGCTGACCATGTTTAAATGAGGTTCTGCTTATTATCCTTATGTTATAGCTATTTGTGCTTAATGTCTTTCTGTGATGGAATATCTCATAAAACTCTGTATTTATTTCTTGTAGGAAGAGCTCATTTTATCCACATTAAAACACCCCTAACATTGCTGAAAACACAACCCCTACATTCATTTTGTTGTTGATGATGATTTATTTCTGTATAGCCAGATGATCATGGCCTCCTGATCTCTCTCTCTCTCTCTCTCTCTCTCTCTCTCTCTCTCTCTCTCTCTCTCTCTCTCTCTCCATCCACTTCCTAAGTGCTAAGATTATAGGCACATGTCACAGGACCGGCAAACCAATCTGCCTTGAAGAGTCAGCCTTTGACAGTTTTACCTAAATTTTTCAAAATGCATCTCATAAAAGCAGTTAGAAATGTGCTTTAAGGGGCACATATAGGTTCCTGGATGAGAGGTCAAGAATGGAAAAGGTGCATCTAAAGAGCATTCATCACGTGTGACTAAGACCCTGTTAAGAACTTGCCATTAGTTCATCTACTCTTTGCAATATTTAGGTAGGGTGGTTACTGCTCTAAACTACCAAGTGACGACTCACGGTCACAGTGACTGAGTCACTTACCCAGTGTTGTAAGGGCAGTAAATGTCAGAGTTGAGAGTCAGGTCCAGGTGTGAGGAATCCTAAGGCAATGCAGCTCGCAAATCACAGGAAGTCTGTTTAATGAGGGGAAAGGCCCCACGGAGATAATTAGTCATCCTCAGAGGTGGCCTGGGACCTACCCTCACACCTCTTGTGGGGCCATTACTAAGAAAACCAGGATCTCAAGGGCTGGCTGGGCGCTCTGGTTCCTCTGCACCTCTTTCATACACTGGCCAATAGCTATGGCAGGTGATTACTTACAGACTATTGCTACTGCGTTTCTTAGCTTTGCTGCTGTGACAGAGACACACAGAAGCAACTAAAGGATGCTACAGTTTATGCTGGCTCATGGTTTCAGCTCCCTATAGTGGGAGCAGGGGTTTGTGGCCAGTGCTCCTCATATCGCTATAGCAGACAGGAAGTGGGGAGCAATGCAGACAGGGAGCAGAAGTGGGTATGATGTTCATAGGACTGCCCCTAATGATTTACTTCCACCAGCCAGGTTAAAATAAAACCAGAAGCAGATTAGGGTTTCAAAACATGAATTTAGGAGACAGCTCAGATTTACGCCATAACAGTTCTGTAGGCATATAGGGTTTATTTTCTTCCCATTACTGGTCAGTATAAATGCCTTGCTGGAATTTCTGAGTTTTGCTCTCCACCCGCTGTTCTACCCTCTTCTCCCTGCTGCGCACCTTGTGGTGCTTACCTCTTGGGTTATGTCAACCATCAGGTTCTCTTTCCTTTGGCTTCCAGTTGGGTTTGTCCACTGCCCTTTAAGAAGGTCAGGGCACTTAGTCTCCCGGATTTCTTCCTTTCACAGGTACCTTCTAGTGTTCAGAGTCCTATATCTAAACCATCGCTCCTGCTAGCTGGCTTACTTCCACATCCTCAGCCCTCCCTGAATTCTCTCGGGCACAGTCAGGCCTCAGGGTAGTAACAGTGTTCTATTCTTACCAACCAGGTGCATTATCATTTCTTGTTGGTTCGACACAACCTTGCCTCTGCTCTTATAAATGCCCTTTCATTTAGCTGCCTTTAATTATCCCTTCAGACTGTGGCATCTGTTTGCTCCTGGGGACATGATTGATCTAGTAAGTGAAACCAGGTTTTGTTCCAGAAAGGAGATCCTCAAAATGAGATTCTGGGATTACATTGCTCACGTATTTGATGAGGGCACCGGTACCCCTGCTTGCCAGGGTGAAACGGATAACGAGGTATGTGGTGAAATAGCATTACTCAAATTATCAGCAGCTGCTGCAAGGGATGGAGTGCAGATGGCAGGAAGGCATTGGGAGATCACATTTTTTTTTAGCTGTATTTCCAGGTGACTTAGATTACATGGCTCATGCTATGTGCTGTGGCTGATGAAATCCCAGAGAGCACAAATGGAGAAAAGGACAAATTGCCTGTCAATGGTCAACCTAGGGCAAAGGTGGGAAATCTAATGGCCTCCTGGAAACCATTTAAAGAATCCCTTACCTTTGATAGCTTCTGGATAAATCTATCCCAAGGTAGCTTTAAATGGATTTCTCCTCTGTAGTTACGGATCAAACATGACTGCAGATCAGTCCCACGCTAGAGGTGTCTGGCTGCTGTACAAAATTGGACCCCTTCCAACATGGAGGCAGCAGCCATTTCCACCTCAAATTGTCAGCCATGTATCCCAAACAGGTCTTACCCTTCGAATGTATCATTTCCCCTGTGCCATCATATTTAACTTACTAAGTGGCAAATAAAGTGTGGTTATGGGATCATAACCAGCAATCTCACTGTCCTGTCACTCATGTGATCGCAGAATGGCCTACTGCTGGTTTGGTTTCAATGGCAGGAATGTAATGGTGAGGAGGCCGAGATCTGTGCTTCAAATCAGAGGTAAATGAAGGCAGCATCCCATCAGCTGCTAGAAATTCCAGCCCGTGTAGGGAATTGAGGTGTGTGGGCAGAATAAGTCACTCTTGCCAGCATCTCTAACAACTCAGAGAACTTTAGACGCCTGTCTCTACACCCTGGCACTCTCAGATGTTCAAGACCCAGTGGGAAGAATTCTGTTAAGGAGTGAAAGCTGTGTGCCCTAGTTTGCTTCCTGTTGCTGTGATCAACACCGAAAGGCACTTCGGGGGAGGATGAGGTTTATTTGGTGTACACATCCTGATCTCAGTTCTTCACTTAAAGAAGCCAGGGAAGGAACAAATGCAGGGCAGGAGGCAGGTTCTAGAAACTGAAGCAGAGACCTTGCAACTTTGCTGCTTACTAACTAAAAAGAAACCTCACCAGCACCTTGTCGATCCATTGAACCAGAACTCGGGACAGACCAGCTCCTCAACAGGCAAAGATGAAGGTATTGTATTGGCTGAGGGAGGGGGTTATTGAAATTCCTCCGGAGGGGGGCTGTGGGTTCCTGTCACTCCCGAGGCATTAAGGACTGGTCTGAATTTACCACCACTTTTCTTAATGATGGTGCAACACAATGATCTATGAAAAACGGAGAGCATCTGGGTAAATGGATGGTGACCACAGGCTTGGGTTCTGTTGAGTAGAATTTGAGTCGCGTGGCTCAGGTGTTTTAGCGAAGACGTCATCTGGTCAACGTGCTTGCAGAGAATAAAAGGATACAGAGGATGGTTGAAGTTGATTGCTGTTCAACCAAGGAGAATACGTGCATGGAGGGGGGGCAAAATGCAGTGCTAACCATTTACCCTCCGCCTTTAGATCTGTTTTCTGCCTTTTGAACACCCAGCTCTGTAAGCTTCCCACGGGGTGTTTTAACAGCGCCCCCTCGTGCCCCATGACTTCAGATGGAGTGACCATGGAGGATCAGAGACCTAGAGAGGACAGGCTGCGCATCTCTTGCTCCCTCCTGCCCTGCCGCAGTGTGGTACCAGCTGCCTTTCTCTATCTGTAGCCACGGTTCTCGCTGAACAACCGTGTCCTGTAGCTGTGGCTCCCAAGTTTAAACAGCACCTCTCTCTCCTCATGCCTTCAGGTCTTATGAAGTCTTTCCTACAGCCGGTCTCTGGAGTTGTCCGTCAATTTGGCTCCATCTTTTAAAACAGCCCTTGGCAAAACTCTCTTCAGTAAGCCACTTGCAGGAGCCGGTCCCTTCTTACAAGTCCTCTGTTTAGTGCTATATTCACAGCTATTCTCCTCCATTTAGGAGGGGGCGGGGGTCTCTCTTTTCCCATCTCACAAGGCCTCATGCTTCTGCATCAAGAACTGCAGGTCAAAATCTATACTGAGATTCCATCTTACTCTAGTCAGAATAACTTTTATTTAAAAAACAAACAAACATGGTTTATATTTCAGAGAAATGTAGGGTTAAAAAAAAAACCACATAAAAAACCCGATAGCTTTCAGATACACAAACAATGAGCTTGCAGAGAAAGAAATTATGAAAAATATCTCATTTATTGTAGCTCAGAAAGCATGCAGAAATAAACTTAACCAATGCAGTAAAAGAGCTCCACAGTGGAAACTTCAAAATACTGCAAAAGGAAGTCAAGTAAGATCCTAGAGTATGTCAAGACCCCCTGTACTCCTGGGCTTCAGAATTCATAGTGTGTCAGTGGTTATTAACAAAAGCGATATACAGATCCAATACAATTCTTATCAAAATTCCAATGTTATTCTTTACAGAACTAGAAAAAACAGTCCACTAATTCATATACAGCCATAAAAGACGACAGACCACAAAAGCAATGATAAAGAGAAAGCCTGCAGTTGCAGGTATCATAATACTCAACCTCAAATTACACTACAGAGCTATAGTGACATCGACAGTATGGGACTGGCGTTAAAACAGACAGCTAGATCAATGGAACAGAATTTAGGACCTAGAAATAAACCTATAAAATTATAGCGCTTTTTTTTTTTTTTTTTTTTACACAAAGGTGAGGTTTTTAGAAGAAAAAAGGTCAGCCTACTTAACAAATGATGTTGACAAAAAAATTATATTCACCCAGAGAATGGTGAAATTAGATCTATATTTTCACTTAGAAGAAAAGTGAATCAAAGACCTTAATTAAAAGCCCCAAACACTGACACCTGATGCAGGAAACAGGAGGAGTGCACTTCAAGCTAGAGGTTGAGAAAAGAACTTCTAAAAAAGCTGTCCAACAGCACAGGAAATATTGCCAAAAATCAATAGAGGGGACTAAAGTTCCTGTTCATCCATGGAAACAATCAGCAGAGAAAACAGCTCAAAATATAGGAGAAAATCTCGAATAGTTACCAGTTTCCTAGGGAGGGGCTTAATATCTAGCACTTACAAAGGATTGCACAAATTAAGCACCATGAAACACAACTGCTGATGAACAAATAGGCAAAACGAAATGAGCACACAGTTCTCAAGCGAAGAAACAAAAACGCCCAAGTAGTTTAAAAAGTGTTGGACTTTCTTGTCAGCCGAGTAATGTACATTAAGGCTGCTTTGCGCTATCTGCCACCTCACCCAAGTAAAAAATGGTATCACTGAGAAACCTGACAATAAATGCTGGTGAGGATAAGGGGGATGCAAACCCCTTATTTGCTGCTAGTGGGAGTGTAAGCTCATACAGTCATTGTGGAAATTAGTATGAAGGCGTCTCAAAATATGAAAAATAGAACTACCCTTTGACCCAGCTATATCATACCTGGACATACACTCAAGGGGCCCCATATTCTACCATCCTTGCACATTCATGTTCATTGCTGCTCTGTTCATGACAGCCAAGAAATGAAATTAGTCTATATGTGTACCAATAGAAAATGTGATGCACACATATGTATATATACATACATATATATGAGGGAAAATATATATGTATATATAAATGATAGGATTTTATTCAACTATAAAGAATAATGGAATTATGATGGAATTTTTTGTAAAATGGGTGTATCTGAAAAGCATAATATTAAGTGAAGTGACTCAGACTCAGGAAGACTAAACCCACATCTCGTCACTCATATTTGAATCCCAGCCTGAAATGTATACATGTGCATCTATGAGTGGATGCTAATGTGTATGAAGCTTAAGGAACTAGAAAGGAGACCAAGAGGGTGAAAAGCAGGTGCCGAGGAAGGATGAGGGGTGGGCGGAAGCACATGTGGCATGAAATATGAAAAGAGACTTAGGGCAGGGGTCGCATGGGATATGAGAAGAGAGCAGTGGGAGACATGTGGGGGAGGAAGGTCTTTGAAAATCCTGCAATGCTAAATAATACCGCGTATGCTAATTAAAAACGTTAAATGCTGAAAGAAGAACTGAGTTGGGAAGATGGCTCAGATGATAGAGTGCTTGCCGTGTGAGCATGAGGGCCTGAGTTCAGATCCCCAGCACCCATATAAAGAGCTGGGGGTCATGATGCATACCTGAAATCCCAGCACTGGGGACATAGCTACAGGAACATCCCTAAGGCTTCCTGACCAGCCGGTGAGCTTAAGTGTTGAGATTTTGTCCCAGTAAGAGACTTTGTCTCAAAAATATCAGGGAGAGAGTAAACGAAGACAATCTCTGACATTAACTTCCACCTCCCCATGCACATGTGCACCCATATGCACATATGGAGACACATATGAACATGTGTGCACACACAGAGATACACACAAACTCTAACAGCATAAAGAACAACAAACAACAGCAAACGCTGGTGAGAATGTGAGGGAAGGCAATGTAATCTAGTCCAGTCATAAGGGAACAAATAAAGACTTTTCTCAAAACACCAAAAACAACTAAAAAGAGAACTACCTGGAAATAGTAAGGATCCGAGTCCATGCTCTGCAGAGACATACACTGTATGTCTGTGTATTTTGAAGCACTATTCATTATAGTCAAGTTATACAACCAGACTAGGTAGTCATCAACAGATGAATGGATAAAAAATATACATACACAAAAGAGTTTTGTGGTAAAAATGGATTAAGTGGGTATCTATATTAAATGAAATAAACCAAACTCAGGAAATTAATTGGAAGGAGATAGGAGAGGGCAGTGGAAATAATATGGCCAAAGAGTATGGTATACTTCATTAAAATGTCACAAACCTTTCACTTTGCACAATAAATATATAGTTTAAAAAGGATGTCAGGCACGGTGGTACACACCATTAATCTCAGCACTCAAGAGGCAGAGGGAGGCAGATCTTTGTGAGTTTGAGGCCAGGGCTATATAGTGAAATCCTGTCTCCAAACACAGCAAAAGAAAATAAAACAAATCCCCCCCCCCACAACCACATCCACACATAGACACACTGAATCAGCTGCTTATTCTTGGGCTGGAGAGATGTGGGTCCTCTCACCCCAATCGGCCTTTACATGCTAGTGGTCTCAGCATGTGGAGGAGCTGGGAGAGGTCCTCAGGGGTCAGTGAATATGAACAACCAGGGAGACTGTTTCAGAGGACAGATCATTTATTGAAAGGGGGAGGGGTGGAGACTCAGGTGTGGTGGCGCACACCTTTAATCCCAGTGCTTCAGAGGCAGAGGCAGATGGATCTCTATGAGTTCAAGACCAGCCTGGTCTACAAAGTGAGTTCTAGGACAGCCAGGGTTACACACAGAGAAGCCCTTTCTTGAAAAACCAAAAACAAAAATACCTCAAACAACAACAAAAACAAAAACAAATAAAAAACAAAACAAAACCAAAAAAAAAGGAGGAAGAAGGAAGGAGTCAGGGGAGGATGCTCACTTATATATCCCAAGTAAGGGCAGAGGTGAGGTAAAAGGTCAAGGGAGGCAGTGTAGCAGGGGACCAGGACATTCCAAGCCCACTGCTGGTCACATGATATTTCAGAGGCCAGGTCTCTGGTGGGGAAACAGAAGCTTAGCTGCCTTTGTCATGATGCGGCCTTTGTCTCTATGGAGTTGAGTAGGCCCAAGCCTGATTTGGGTAGGGAGCGGACCCACTCCTGCCGTGCCTTCTGAGAGATGTCCAGGGTATGGGCAACACTCTACTGTCCCTTATCTGGCTTAGAAACCCACAGAGGAATGACTGCAGAGTTAAGAGCCTTCTCTTACCTTTTCAGATAATCAAACCTGGCCTTGATTCCCAACATGCACATTGTGGTTCAAAACCGTCTGTCACTCCAGTTCCAGGTGATCTGATGCCCTCTTCTGGCCTCTCTGGTTACCAGGCAGGCACATGGTGTGCAGTCATACACACAGAGGCATGTACATGGTGCACAATCATACACATAGGGAAAGAACACTGCACATAAAATAAAGAGAGGTGTTGAAGAAGAGGAAAGGGAGGATACCTATCATTCTGCATGCACGTGCTGTAAGAACAGACATCAAGATGGTTTCTCTTTTTGGGCTTCTGTTCAGTTCCATAACAACTATTATAAGAGACAAAAGACATTTTTTTCCTCTTAAGTTGAAAATGTTAGCCTTCATCTTGTCCATGTGGCATTTGGGTACACTGCTCTTTTTTATGACACCATAGAAAACAAAGCCTACTTAGGCAGTCTTCTAGTGGCCCAAAAGATGACTGTGTGTTACTGGGCTGTGCCTTGCTCATTTGCTCACCCAGAAAACCCTAACCATACACTTATTCTACCTTGGCCACTGTTCTATGATCTGAAAATGTGAAACTGAAAAAGACAAAGCCTGTGCCAACACAGGTCACAGCCTTATTGAACAAGTCCTGGCAAAAAAGAGCCATGTTTGCTCTCCTCACTACACAGTCTTATGAGCACTGTGGTAGTAGCTCAAAGCACGATTATTACACAGATTAGTGTCAGATTATAAAATAGGCACATTAACAGTTACACAGCGTGTAGCTGACCCAATGTGGCTTAATCTCCAAGCGTGGGCATCGCAGGTCATCTCTTCCCAAAGCACCCTGGACAAAGCTGGGGACACTCGGTGAAAATTCATTGTGCTTGCCTCATGTCAAATACCTAAACCCACCAGAAAGCCAGTGTGATGGTCCAGCTCCAGAATGGACCCGAGGACTCTTTGGAAGCTACATCCCTCTCTTCCTTGCTCTGTTGGGCAGTCTATAGATGTGCCTGGACCATCTCGGAGACACCTCAACTCTAATTCAACAGGCTTCCTCTCCTCCAAGGCTCTCTTCATCAAAAGACTCACTTTATCTTTTCTTCTGGCCCATGACTTCTTCTTTCCTAATCAGAGCTTTCTCTTCCTACCTCCTAGATTATTGGGGCCATGCCTGTAGATCAACCCGCTGAGCAGCCTGAGGGAATCTTGTTGACAGACAGGTAGTGTGTCAACAGACTCGTTTTTGTGAAATGGAAATTGGAAGAAGCCTAAACCAACACAGCAGATGCTGGAAGCCAAAGCTGCTTTGCCAGATGCAGCCCATGCCGGGTAGGTCTCTGTGACGGCATCGTCTCTTTTTAAAACGGTTTCAGCCAAAGGTCAAAATTAAATCATGTGCCTGCTGACACTCTCTCACAGTGGTGCCGTCTCATTGTTGGGTGGCTGGTGTGTGGTCAGAGTCTTTTGGCTCTTTGTTGTTTGGGTTTGAAAACTCTGACATGGAATGGAAAGGCTCAAGGAGGGGGGCGGATCCTTGCTCACAGCAGGGCTGAAAATCAAAGGAATGCTTCATGCTGGGAAAAAGGGCTTCTTATTCCTCAGCTGGAGACTGAGCACTCAGGCACTAGAAAAAGTAATCTGGAAAAAGTGAGGTGTGGGGAGGATTGGGGATTTGCACATTGCAATGGAGGATCCATACTTTCTTTTCAGGTTTAATTGTATGTGGGTGGTGTGTGATTTTAAGTGCTCATAAATTATCTACCCTGATGTTGAGTTCAGCCCTACATGTCAGCATGAGCTGAGATGAAGCCAGTAGACTGGTCCAGAATATACTGCAACTGTGGCTAAACTGACGATGGGCCTCGACAAGTCAGAAAAAGCAGTGAGGAGCACATGAGCCCAGCTACTGGAGTAATAGATTTCTTTTTTAAAAATATATTTTATTAATTCATTCATATTACACCTAAATTGTTATCCCATCCCTTGTATCCTCCCATTCCTCCTTCCCTCCCATTTCCCCTTACTCCCCTCCCCTATGACTGTGACTGAGGGGGACTTCCTCCCCCTGTATATGCTCATAGGGTATCAAGTCTCTGCTTGGTAGCCTGCTATCCTTCCTCTGAGTGCCACCAGGCCTCCTCATCCAGGGAACGTGGTCAAATACATGCAGTAAACTTCAACCCTCTACCCAGATCTACCCAATAGACAGGACATTCTTCACAGTTGAGAGGAGAGTGGGGTCTGACTTTCATAATAATAGGCTTCTTGTTCCGAGTCTCGACATTACGGCCGCTTTTCCCTTTGGGCTTGGAAAGGTGCTAATAGAGAAGGTGGTTTCCTGTACAGTCGCAAAAGCAGTGTTTGTGCACTTAGAGATTCATCCATGTGCGGTGCCTCTGCCAAGAATTGCTGTCAAAGGCCCTGCAGCTCTAGGCTGCGGATTAGGTCCCCAGAGATGGGGTAGGAGCCACTCACTGGGTCAGCTCTCAAAGACTTGATCTTTATTCCTTCTGTGTTACCCAGACAAAAGAAGGGTGCTTCCGTAGGGAAGAGTTGAGTATTTCAGATATCCCGCTAATGCTACAGCAATGCCATAGTAAGTCCACGGTAAATAGCTGTTCCAGGAATGAATGCAGGATGGAGCGATGGAGGTGACAAAGAGCACCATCAAAGAGTCTAGAGGTCTCAGTGAGGTTAAGGAAGTAGTTGATGTTTGTAGAAGGTGGATGATCCCAAGAAGATCATACGGGGTCAAGTACTTGCTCGGGTGCTAATGGCATTGGCCAAGATGACGGCAAGTAATCGCTGCTCTGTGGTCAGCGTGGAGCTTTATGGGAAACAGACTTAAGGCAACAGAGACGTGAGCCCTGTTTTCTGTGCTTAGATATAGCTCTTGATATATTCTACAGATAACCCCCCCCCCCCATCTGTAGTGCAGCCGCCATGGTTGGCTCCTCTTCTGTACAGTGCCTGTTTGCTCTCTCAATAGCTTCCTTTTTGCTGTGTGGGACATTTTGAATATTACGCAATTCCACATGTCAATTCTTAGAGCATTTTTTTCTTCTGTTATATTCAGAGAGTTGTGCTGGAGGACGTACCCTGAACTGTCCCTAGCAAATCTCTCCTAGGAAGTTCATGTTGAAAGTTTAGTTTTCACTCTCTGTGTAGGAGGAGATTGAACACAGGGCCTAATAATTCATACTAGGTAAGTCCTCTATCTCTGAGCTGTACCTCCAGCCATAAATCAAAGCCTCTGATCTACTTTGAATTGGTGTGTCAGAAAGACCTATTGTATGTGTGTGTGGGGGGGGGTCCTAGTTTTTAGTGTCTATTTGTCTATATGCATGTGTAAATGAGCTGTGACTGTAGGTACAGGTCATGAAACCAGAAGGAACGCTATGAGAGGAGAAGAAGATGAGAGGTGCGCCACATGGCATGACAGTGGACAGGAGGCTACTGGAGTTAGAAGGTCTATGGTGGGGTGTGGGGGTGGGGGATGACCAAGGAATGCAGGAAGGAGGAGAGTGAACTAAAATAAATTCTGCTTATAGATGCCATAATGAAACACAACACTTTGCTCATTAAAATACATACAAAAAAAATTGAAAATAAATGAAAGTACGCCGTGTCCTTGGGCAAGGTCCTTGCGGTAAGGAAGCAGAGACAACACAGATATGAAGGCCACCCTTCATGGCTCTGAAGAAGACCTGCAGCCTTCAAAGGACATCTCAAAATTAGCCCACCCTCCAAAATACAACTAGTGTGGTCAGCCCGCCCTCCCTGTGTTGAACTTAACATTTCTCCTCTCAGCTTTTTGAACTCACATTTCTGAAGCATGAAGATTTTTCCACTTATTTAAAATGATTTCTCTGAGGAATAAGTGGCTTTAGGTTCATGGTTATGACATATAAAATGACAAAGAATTCTC
This sequence comes from Acomys percivali, assembly GCA_907169655.1. NCBI lineage: Eukaryota > Metazoa > Chordata > Mammalia > Rodentia > Muridae > Acomys > Acomys percivali. Next base: position 31,126,223 of record OU015742.1, on the reverse strand, counting down.
CTGAGCCCCTCATATTGGCAGAGATGGCTGTAAGGATAATGTTATTTAAATAGCTATGTGCAGATGTAAAACCAGGACAGACTCTTCACACTTATACATCCGATATACACTTACACCATTGAAATGAACATCAAATCACATTCAGACTCAGAGAATATGGCACGTCGGCACCTCATTAGTATGTGCTGTGTCATGACTCAGTTTCCCCACTACTATACTCCACTTTCACTGCCAACAAACTTGCTGTGTGCTGTGAAGTCAGCTGGCTCTGCA
>OU015742.1:31085950-31120950 GCA_907169655.1 Acomys percivali | reverse complement strand
CTTTCACTCCCTGAGAACCATTCTCATTACACTACTCTAAAATGAAGATAAGTCCCTGAAAAATAAAAATTTCTTTTTCCAGTTAAAAACCTATTAATGACTCTCCCAAGTTTTCAATTAAAGTCCACATGCATTAATATGGTTGCACTGCTAATCCTGATTTGTTTCTGGTCTTTGGAAGTCTAATCTCACCATCTCTCCACATAATCTATTCTAGTCCTTTAAAGAAAAAAAAGCTGTTTTTGTTTTTATGGGCTGTTAGTTCTTGGGACACTGTCCTAGTTTGCTGTCTGTTGCTGTGATAATCACCATGACTAAAAGCAATTTGAGAGATGAAAAGGTTTTTTGGAACCTGTAATTCCAGGACACAGACTATCATTGAAGGAAGTTAGGACAAGCATTCAAGCAGGAACCAGAACAGAAAGCATGGAGGAATGCAGCTTCCGGGGTCACTCTCTGACTTATACTCAGTTACCTCTCTTACAGAACACAAGCTTGCCTGCCCAGGGATAGTGCAGCTCATAGCGGGCTGGGCCCTCCCACATCAGTCATCAATCAAGACAGCTCTCTCAGACATGGCCACTGGTCAACATGGTCCAGTCAGTTTTTCAGATGAGATTCCCTTGTCCCAGATGACTCTACATTGTGTCATGTTGGCCACAAAATCTGACCAGTGCTGACATTTTTCTCGACAATGACTTTTTGGCCACATTAACCATCTCCAAGTTCTCTGTGTCAAAAAAAAAAAAAAAACTCAGAAAAAAAGCCAAAATATAAAGTCTTAAATCCGCATCATCTGCCATTTGCTGTCTAGTATGAAAAGCTTATGCAGAATGTTTTTTTTTTGTTGACTGCATGAAGACTGGTCTTCCTGGTCTTAGTTAAGTGATACCATTTTCATCTTCCTTGTAGTCTTATAATATTTTATCTGGAATCAGTTTTCAGACTCACAGGGGACTTTGGTAGGATATGTAACACATACCCTTCCCTTTGGGCAGGACACCTTCAGAATTATTTCAGATTAAAGATCTTTGAGTTGTATGTAATGTTGAAGGTCTTTTGGACTGCCTTCCTCACAGGAGATGAGTTTGAGTATACACTTGTTGTAAGAATAGACATTTTGTTTGTGAAGCTTTTATTTAATATGTGTATGAGTAAGTTGGACATGTAAAAGGAATGGAGGGTCAGAGTACTACTCAAGAGTCAGTTCTCAGAACATTATGATAGGCAGATTTGGGCACAGACAGGTCCTGCTCAAACTAAGGCACCAGCCAAGGACAATACAGGCGGTAAACTTTAAACCCCTACCCAGATCTAGCCAATGGACAGAACATTTTCCACACTTGAGTGGAGAGTGGGATATGACTTTCTCACGTACTCTGGTGCCTCACATTTGACCATGTCCCCTGGAGGGGGAGACCGAGTGGCACTCAGAGGAAGGACAGCAGGTCACCAAGAAGAGACTTGATACCCTATGAGCATATACAGGGGGAGGTAATCCCCCTCAGGAACAGTCATAGGGGAGAGGAATAAGGGGAAAATGGGAGGGAGGGAAGAATGGGAGGATACAAGGGATGGGATAACCTTTGAGATGTAACAAGAATAAATAAATTAAAAAAAAAGAATCAGTTCTCTCCTGCCTTCCTGTTGTTTGAGGAAGCATCTCTGTTCTTGTATCTGCCTCTGCACCTCATACTTGCCCAAGAATTTCCACCTGATCCTATAGTCTCTGCCTCCCATCTTGCCTTAAGACTATGGCAGTTACTGATGGACTCCACTCTATCTGACTTTTCTGCCTTAATTTGCTATTTTTATTTTTACTGTGTGTGTGTGTGTGTATGTGTGTGTGTGTGTGTGTGTTCACATTTCTGTATGTGCCATGGCACACATGTGGAAATCAGAGTACAACTTGCTCAGTTTTCTTCTTCTACCTGGTAGGCTATAGAGACTGAACTCTTGCAGTCAAGCATGAACCATCTTCGCAGATCCACATCTGGTTTTTGCAACATCATTTGGGTTCTGGTGATCAAATGCAAGTGGTGTGGCTTGTGGGTCAACTGTTTTCACCCACTGACCAATCTCTTCAGTCCCAGAATAGACTTCTTAGTATTTTCCCCAATTCTTTAGTGCCCATATAGGCTGAAAGGAGCATGTCTTGTTTTCAGAAAAAGCAGAAAATGGTTGACCAGTTTTCTCTCTTCTAAGACCCTTCCTAAACACATGAACTGTTCACAGCCATTCTACAGAGTCATGGGAGCTAAAACAAAAAGTCCATGCCGAGATAAAATGGGGTTTCTACTGAAAATCAAATAATTCAAGACCAAATCTGTATGGTGTTTAGGGATTTTAAAGTTGCCTACCTAAAAAGTGAACATGAAATATAAATTATGTTTCAGCTATGTACCAGAAGACCAGGAAATATTGTTTTTGTGGAAAATTGCTTTTTACAGAAAAAATTTTATAGCTGTATTATAATTAGTGGCACACAAAGCTCTCTCTCCCTCTGGCTTTTTAATTTAAGGCTGTGATAATGGATGGCTCTCATATCATGGCTGGTCTAAAGTTTGGGCCTGATTTCCAAGACTCACAAGATGCTTATTCTGTCTTGAGAATGACTTGCGTAGATACTATAGAATTATAACTATGAGAGGTGGAAGGGAGGGAGAGACAAAGAGATGGACGGATTCAGGGAAGGAGTGGTAGGCTTACATAACTATCTCTTTCTGCTTCATCTGTTTGCTTTCTCTCTTCAATTCATCAAGTTTAGCAGGCTCCAGGCAACATGAACCAAAGGTGGAGCCTAAACAAAACATTTTCTATGTGCATGATGCTACTAAAATAGCTCGTACGTGTCCTACAGAGGGCATTTAGCAAAGTACAAAGTAAACAGACATAATGAGAGGTCCATGGTGGCTGCGATGATGAAAAGGACAGAGAGAAAGGAGAAAGTTCACCCTAGTCAAATTCTTCTTCAAAGACTGGTGTCATAAATAGCAGCCAGAGCTGGCCTGATGCTGGTGTGACTCCTCCCTGTAGCTGCAGCATCCTGCTGGTGTGAGCATGTAACTTCATCTTGCTGGCTAATAAATCAAAGGAAGGCATTAGGCCAGTGAGCTCCTCAGCACAAATTCTCTTGGATCCTTAAAGGTAGGTGGAAAATGCGTGTTAAAGAGGGCATAGTAGAGCCATAAGAAGGTGAACTTCACTTGTGGCTCCTGACATCAGGTGATCAGCTAATTTCATTACCACCCATGTTTTAAGAATTCAGCTTAGGAAATTCTAGTGCAGCTAACTTGTATCATAAGTTTTGCCATTTGAAGAACAGTATAGGTTGACAATACATCCAAGGTGAGGCTTTTACATTCTTCCTTCAGCTGGCACCCAATGTCAAATAATAGTCTTGTTTGGGCTACAGATTGGGAGCTGAAATCATGACTCCAAGTTGAACAGGAGCCAACTGTTAATTAGAAGATCAATATAAGTTAATGTGTTGATGCTAGAAGATGAATCATCTAGCTCAGTGGTTCTCAACCTTTCTAATGCTGTCACCCTTCAATACATTTCCTCATGTTGGAGAGACATCAATCATAAAATAAATTATTTTTGCTACCACTTCATTGCTGCAATTTTGCTACCGTTATGACCATAATGTAAAATCTGATATGCAGATAGTCTTAGGTGACCCCTGTGAAAGAGTTATCCAGCTTACAAAGGGGTCATGGCCCACAGGTTGAGAAATACTGATCTAGAGGAAAAGGCAGCACTTATTATCTGCATTTCTCAAGTACTTTGGGATAGTTGGGTGTACATGTGACAGGCCCACATACATGATAATGTACATACAACCCTATGAGCAGGCTAGCTTACTCAGGCCTACCAATAGCCACTGGCCATAAGATGAGCTTGTAAACATGATAATAATGCCCAGGGAGAAATGTGACTGTGGCATTTACAGTCCCAGGGCCTCATCTTAAGCAAGAAACTCTGCTTTTACTCATGGTCATCTTCTGTCCTTTTGTTGTAAATTGGTATTGAACTTAAGATGCTTCAATGCATTTATAGCATCCATAACTTGTCAGCCAATTCAGAACATGGCTATATTTATATACTATAATATACAGTTGTGTGTAATATTATTATAATATATTACATGAAAAATCATTATTTAGTGTTATGATAACATCACAAATAATTGTATACTACACAACTATATTTTATATTAAACATAGTTTACATGTTCATAAAGAAAATCTTTATTCATAATTATATTTTATCTTGATTAATTTAAAATAGAAAGACCCACCCTAAATCTGGGCTGCAACTTCTAGTGGAAGTCCAAGTAAAAGGAAGAGAACAGAAAGGTTTTGACTCTTTGCCTTCTTACCTTCCTGTCATGCTGGTGGGTTTTTCTACTCTGCTGCTGTCTTACTGATTCAGTTGCCATGGCTACTGGAATTGTTTGCTGACATCAACACCTCGCTTCTTCTGCCTTCCTGATATATGTAGACTGGATATATATTGGTGACTCTGCAGGAATCTTCCTGGCCTTTAGAGCCACACTAGGACTGCTGAGGTGTCTGCTCTGTGGACTGAATAACCTCTTCACTGTGAAGACAGCCATTGTTGATCTGCCTAGACCATACCCTATAAGCCTATCTAATAAATTCCTTAATATGTATTTATTCATATGTAGCTTCTTTTTCTCTAGAGAACCCTAATAGTATATCTCAGCTGGGATCTGATGTTACCTAGTAGTTTAACTCAAAAGTCATCTCTCTTATAAAGGACGGGTGTCCCATTTGTTTACTTTTGTCTTTTAGGCTGATACATAAGTCATACTAAATTTGACTTCTAAATCCTAAAACAGCAAGTTATATTTTTGGCTTATTACTTTTTTCCTTTTTAGTTAAGTTTTTTTTGACAGTTTCATCCATGTTTATAATGGATTCTAATTATTCTCATTCCCATCCTCTCCCCCCCCCAACCCTGCCAACCATCTCACAGCGATACAAGCCTCTTTCCTACATTCATGTCTTTTAATTTTCTTTTGTGAACCTTCAAGTTTCACAAGTGTCATGTGTGTGACAATAAGCTTGGAACAGTGCATTGGAGACTCATGATCTCAACTTGGGATAGACAACTGAAGACGGTGACCACTCCTCAAATCCACCAGGAGACAATAATGCAGAAGGGATGTGTAGGGCCTTTTGAGCCTTTCCCAGTACATGACTGATTATTGACAAACCCTTTCCTGTGCAGGTATGGTGAGATTTTACTACAGATATTTTTCTTAGTTTCTGCTTCTTACATTCGTTTGGCCTCTTCTGCAGTGTTTGCTGAGCTTCTGTGGGTGGCAGTGGTGACATAAATGTCCTGCTTAGGATTGAGTGCTCAGCTGGTACATATTCTCCACACACTGAGCAGTTATGAGTCTCTGCAAACACATCTGTTTGCTGCAAAGAGGAGATTTCCCTGACCAAGGCTGAGAATAAGCCACATTGGTCTGTGGACATAAACACAGGTAGTTAGACTGGCTAATGACACCAGGTCAATTTAGCTAAACAACAGAAGCGAATTCTCTCTAAAGCTCATCAAGTTTTCGGCCGTGAGTTTTTGGGGCTGGGTTTGCAGTACCAGGTGATAATTCTCTCCTGTGGAGTGGGCCTCAGATCCAACCCTACCATTACATACTCTCACAACAGGAAGTGCATTAGTGTCTAACTCTTGAGAGTGGGGGGGGGAAGAACAGAGAAAGAAAAGGAGATGGAGTTGGAAAGGGAGATTGAGTATAGAGTAGAAATTCTCTGTGGAGCATGTTTTAACAGTGACAATGCAGGAGTATATTGTCACACACCTAGAGGGAATGCTGGCTCCAGTTGCTTGAGGAGGAAGGATGAAAAACAAGACCAGCTGTTTGGCCCAATCCCATGAGAGAGCGAGTCAACTACTTGTGCATACAGCTGAGGAAATACACTCAGCATAATTCCGTGTTTGACATAGGTCACATTACCTTCTGACCTATGCTTAGAAGTAGATTCCTATGGTTAGGACTGAGAGGAGGTGACCAAAAATGTGATTACAGACTCTGGGTAGTTACATGGTTTGGCTTCTGTTTACTCCGTCTTTCTTCTCCCTTTGGCATTCTAGACATAACAATGATAGGGACTGAACGCGGACTGTTTCTTTTGATTCCACTCCAAGATCACTGGTTTCCTTCTAAAACTTCAGTCTCAACGCACCTCTAAACAACGTAAGAGAAAATTGGATATAACCTTAGAGTTACTTTAGGATCTTCCTACGATGGAAGTATGTTGTATTTATGTGCGTTCTGACTTGCATTGACTTATTCCCTCATTCAGCTAACACTTAGTGTACACCTGGTACCATCTCTGTGTTGGGCAATGGCGATCAAACACCAGTGAGGGCAGAAAGTCTTCATAGTCTTGCCAGGATATTTATGAGGAAGACAAGGTTGAAATAGCTGTACATGGAGGTGCCACAATGTACAGGGGTCAGGGATTTAGTTTTGGGCAGAATAAAGGAAACTAGAAAGAGAAGATGATGAGTAGGACCTTACAGTGAGCTGGGTTTTGCCAGGCAGAGAACTCAAGGAGGGACTCAATATTGTGGCAGAATGACCTGCTTGGAAATGGAACAAAAGTGATTTGATGTAACTATTTTGAGGGACATCTATTCCTGGCTACAGGGCACACCTCTAAGGTCAAGTTTCGCCTATTTTTTTCCATTTCTTTCACTTTCAAAGTGAGTATTAGTGATACAAGTCCAAGTCAGGAAAATGGGAAAAGGAGGCCCAGTGCCTTTTGAAAATGCCCAGCTTGTGCAATGGCTGCAGGAGTATTTTAATCAGTCTTCAAGGAGTTTAGCTACAGCGGTGAGTGGCAAGTGGACAAGAACCTAGATCTGCTACCTGTCTATGACTTCCTGTCTGACTTGACCTCTCTAAGCCTTGGCTTCTTTTAGTATTCAATGGTGATTAGCACTATGGACCTGGGAGTTAACACATGCAAATTTCTAAAAATGATTCTTAGCACACAGTGAGCACTTCTCCATGGTCTAATGTTGTGGTTGTTGTGATTGTTATTTTAGTAGATTTCCAAGCTACATTATAAAATAATAATTGAGTGGTAGTTTTGATTTTTAAAAAGTTATTTATTTATTTATTTATTTATTTATTTATTTATTCACTTTACATTTCAATTACAATATCCTCCCTCCTCTCCTCCTGGTCTCACCCTTCCTCTCTCTTCTCTCCCTCCCCTACTTCCCAGAAAAGGGAAGTCCCCATCCACCCACCCACCCCAGCTCATCAACTCACATCAAGCCTGAGCACATCTTCTTCCCCTGTGGCCTGGAGGGACATCCCTACTCGGGGAGGGGGTGGAGAGGGAGTGATAAAAAAGCAAGCAACACAGTCCATATCAGACACAGCCCCTGTTCCCCTTACTACGGGACCCACAAGAAGCCTGAACTGCCCATCTGCTTCATCTGTATAGGGGTCCTAGGTCCAGTCAAGTCATGGTTCTTTATTAGTTCTGTCTCCACAAGCCCCTCTGGGCCATGGTTAGTTGGCTCTGTTGATCTTCTTGTAGGGCTCCTGTCACCTCCAGGTTCTTCTATCCACGCCCCCCCCACCCACTTTTCCACAAGACTTCCATGCTTTGCCCAGTGTTTGGCTGTGAGTTTCCCCATCTGTTTGGATCTGCTGCTGTGTGTAGCCTCTCAGATGACATCTATGCTAGGCTCTTGTCTGTGGCCATGGCAGAGTACCATTAATAGTGTCAGGGGTTGGCTGTCTCCCATGAGGGTGGGTCTACAGTTGTGCTAGGCATTGGCTGAACATTCTCTCAATCTCTGCTCTATCTTTATACCTGCACATCATGTAGGCAAGGACAAATTTGGGGGCAAAATTTTTGTGGGTGGGTTGGTGTTACCTGTCTAGGAGCCCTGTCTAATTCGAGGGTGTCCTCTTCAGTCTCCATGACCCCTGCTACTAGGAATCTCAGATAGAATCACCCCATATCCTCCCAGGAGCCTACGCTGTCCTAGGTTTTTAGTTTGTCACAGAGATGCCTCCACCCACTGTTTCTCTTCTCTCTGCAGGCCCTCTATCTTCCCACCCTCACTATCCTCAGGTCTGATCTCCACCCTCATATCTTTCTTCATTCCCTCTTACCTTGTTCCCCCTCTTTAACCACTTATTCTGTCTATTCTATTTCCTCTTCTGAGTGAGATTTAATAATCCTCCCTTGGGTCCTCCTTGTTACTTATCTTCTTTGGGTCTGTGGGTATGTTTATCCTGTACTGAATGGCAAAACTCCACTTATAAGTAAGTACACAGCATATGCATCTTTCTGGGACTTAGAATGATCTTTTCTAGCTCCATTCACTTGTCTGCAAATTTCATGATTTCCTTGTTTTTCATAGCTGAGTAGTATTCCATTCTGTAAGTGTACCACAATTTCTTTATCCATTCTTAGATTGAGGGACATCTAGGTTGTTTCCAGACTCTGGATATTACAAATAAAGCTGCTTTGAACATAGTTGAGCAAGTGTCCTTGTTGTATGGTGGGACATCTTTTGGGTATATGCCCAGGAGTGGCATAGCTGGGTCTTGAGGTAGAACTATTCCTAATTTTCTGAGAAAGTGTCACATTGATTTCCAAAGTGGTTGTACAAGTTTGCACTCCTAGCAGCAATGGAGGAGTGTTCCCTTTCTCCATATCCTTGATAGCATGGGCCATCACTTGAGTTTTTGATCCTAGCCATTCTGACAGGTGTAAGATGGAATCTTAGAATTGTTTTGATTTGCATTTCCCTGATGACTAAGGACATTGAGCATTCCTTTTCTTTACTTATACTTTTTTTATTTAATGAATTTATTCAGATTATATCTCTATTGTTATCCCATCCCTTTTATCTTCCCATTCCTCCCTCCCTCCCACTTTTATCCTATTCCCCTCCCCTATGTCTGTGACTGAGGGGGATCTCCTCCCCCACTATATGGTCACAGGCTATCAAGTTTCATCTTGGTAGCCTGCTTATTCTTACTCTGAGTGCCACCAGGCCTCCCCACCACGGGGAAGTGGTCAAATATGGGGCACTAGAGTTCACGTCTGAGTCAGTCCCCACTCTCCACTCATCTGTGGAGAATGTCTTGTCCATTGGCTAAATCTGAGAAGGAGTTTGATGTTTACTGCAAGTATTGTCCTTGGTTGGGGCAGTAGTTTGTGCAGAACCCCTGGGCCCAGATCCACCAATCATGATGTTCTTCTTGTAGGTTTCTAGGACCCTCTGGATCCTTCTGTATCCCCATTCTCCCATACTTCTTTCACCTAGAGTCTCAATGGGATGTCCTCACAACTATCCCAATCTCTTGGTAAGTGAAGACTTTCATGTGACATGCTTCTTGGGCTAGTGTCCAATTATAAGTGAGTATATACTATGTGAGTCTTTCTGATTCTGGGTTAACTCACTCAGTACAATCATTTCAAGTTCCACTCATTTGTCCACAAATTTCTGGATTTCCTTGTTTTTTATAGCTGAGTGGTAGTCCATAGTGTAAAGTGTACCACAGTTTCTTTATCTATTCTTCAACTGAGGGACATTTAGGTTGTTTCCAGGTTCTGGCTATTATGAATAAGGCTGCTATGAACATGGCTGAGCATATGTCCATGTTGTGTGGTGGAGCATCTTTTAGGTACATTTCAAGAGTATTCCTTTAAGTGCTTCTTGATAATTTGATATTCCTCTATTGAGAATTCTTTGTTTTTCTCTGTACCCTATTTTTTAATTGGATTCTTTGGTTTGTTTGTGTTTAATTTCTTCAGCTCGTTATATATTTTGGATATTATGTCTTTGTCAGATGTAGGATTGGTGAAGATCTTTTCCCAATCTGTAGGCTGCCATTTTGTTCTGCCTTACAGAATCTTTTCAGTTTCAAGAGGTTTCATTTATTATTTGTTGATTTTAGAACCTAAGCTCATGGTTTTCTGATCAAGAAGTATTTCTTTTTTACCCCCAAGTATTCCAAAATGGAGGAGAAGCATTAGATTAGAGGATACTTTAATGAATCTTCTGTAGACTGACTGGGGAGAGAACACTGGAAAACTTGGTTTCTTATCTTGCATATACTAAAGAGCAGCTCCATGGTACAACTGCTAAAGAAGAGCGGAGCCACTGTGTGAGCATCAGTATCAATGTGTTTTTTCAGAGTACAGTAATTGATTACACCCTGAAGAGGTGGAGGGTCAGCTCTTATATGCTCCCAGCCCCTTCTCTTAGTTTGGAAAAGAGAACTGGCTTTTCCTTGGAGAATTATTTGTTTCTCACTTTGTTTATAGAACCATTAGGCATTGAAAGGAGAAAGTAATATTTCTGCCCACCTCACAGTCTGACAAATAAAGTGGGAAGGACTGTGTAAGGCATCTATAAGCAGAAATAAGAGATGGGGAGTAAAATGAGAGGTAGGGAGAGGGAAAGGAAAGAAGGGGGGAGACTGCAAGAGGAAGGGGGATTACCGTTATCTGTTCCTGTTTCGGAGCCCTCTAAGTCTGTCCTCCATTCTTCCCTTGGTTGTCTGAGTTTTCATTTCTACTTAAACACTCATGGTTGGGCTTCCGTTGTTTGCAACTGAAGAAACCTGTCTGTTTTCACGCATCCTTGCATGGGGCAGGTAAGAACATGGACTTAAAGTTCTTTGAAAATTCAAGACACAATAAATGGCAGTCGTAACTAAGAGCGGCAAAGTGTGGTTTCTCCCCTTACAGCAGAAGCAAGACCATCTCATCCATCAGCATTGTGAATTAGTTAAGGACTGTGGTGCTGTTGCATAGGCCAGCTGGGGAGGGCTGTGAGGGAAAACATAACATTGCCCCGGGTTAGGCTGGGCCTCCAAGATGAACACAATGCTGATCACATCGAGAAAAGGGCTTTCTAGGCATTGAGTGATACCTAAAGCATCACTGTTGTTGATCCATTAACACATGCTCGCTGGCCTCCTATTGGCCGAGTATGGGGGAAGTAAGAACTTGAAAAGATCTTAGAATTTGCTCCAGCTGGTTGTAAAACTCACTTAAATCAGAGAATGTGAAAAAAGAATGTGCAGTATTTAAGAAAAAAAAAGAGAGAGAAGTCCATTCCACATTCCTGCGGGCCCTCTCTCAAACCCCAAGGCCTTCCACCCGCCCCCACCCCCAGTGGCATTTTAAAGACTTCTCTGCTGTTGGAAGTATCAATATGTTTTTGATTCCTTGTCTTTGGAAGTGAGCAGAAATGGCCAATTTAGATGAAAGATGTCCCTCCCCCCGCTTCCCCCCATAGAGTCTTGTCTTGACTATCCAGCTGCCATTGCTTTCCTCCAACCCTGTGGTTACTGTCCCTTCCCGGTTTACATATTCTTAAGTCACATGGATGGCTAGGCTTCAGGCCTGGGAGTGGAAAGTGTTCTCCGTGAGAAGCTTGCATCTGTGACTGCTCATTAGCTGCAGGCTTCCAAGGTCCAGAGGGTCTGGGTCTATAAATGCAGACCTTGCTTTCCTCTTGTGTCTTATAGTGCCCTGCTTGCAAGACCTCAAAGTTAATTGGTCACAAGGCTCTGTGAATCTTGACAGTATAAGTTTCCTTCCTTTAGTTCAAGAAAGGTCACAGTAGAATGATTGTCGAGTTCAGTCAGCATAAGGTATAAGAAATTCAAAGCCTTAGTTTCCCTGCCTTATACAGTAGGGTTTGTAGCACCTGCCTATATAGGATTGTCATAAACACTAGTTAAAATCAGAGCAGGCCACTGCTCCAGTGAGGACCACAGAGGGAAATTCTTGCCTTTGCTGACAGAATCAACCAAACAAGGTCAGTGTGGTGACCAAAAGCATGGAAGAGGAGTGTGGCTGAAGCATTTTCTGGGTGCCACCTGTAGCACATTTATTTCTCTCTCTCTCTGGTTTCTGATCCATCATTTTCTCTTTGTCTTTAAAAGCATCTCCTGGAAGAGAGGCAGTTTGGCAAGAAGGATGATAGTCTGCTTCTCATCATTTCCCTTCTCCCTCTCCTGTCTGGAAACACATAACTCAAAGCATGTTGACTACACAGCAGATCCAGTTTGTTTTTAAACTCCACTTTCAGAAGCAAATTCTTTCAGCGAATCTAAACTTAGTCCACAAAACTGGCTGGGGTAGTTTGTGGACAGGGATACAAACTCTGAAAAGTGATCCTCGCCTCCTCCTTAAAGATAAGAATATTGAAGCCATAATGGCAGGCCACTTATCTAGGGTCTCACCACCTGATACCCCACCTTTGCAGACCAAGTGTCAGGAAGAGAAGTTAGGAGGGACAAGTCTTCTGAAGGGTTGGACAAGGAAGGGATAGGGTCAGGTTAGTGTCACACAAGTTGCCGAGAGGCAGAGAAAAAAAACTGAGTGACAGCCTAACTGCAGCTTAGGGCAGTGATTCAAAACGAAGACTCAGCCCCGGATGAGGACCATGTGGCACAGAGCAGCAGAGAGGGATATGGGTTTGTCTTCAAGTTGATACAATCAAACAGGGCTTGCATGGAATCAACAGAATGCCTGGGCTCTTGAATGGCTCCTGTTATGGGAGCCATCTTTACAGTTTATCCCATCCACCTTTCCCTCACTGCCCCTTGACTCGCCCCAGTGTGACCATGTCCAGCACTGCATATCCATACCCATGTCCACCCATGTTCCTGGGTGTTTGTCAGCAGTCTGACTCTCCTCAGAAGACTATGTCCCTTCCTAGTCCCTTTATTTTCAGTCTATCTGATTTCTGCATATTCTTCTTCAAAGAGCTCTTGCGTCCCACCAGTTTCACAAAGCCTTCCACGTGCCTTGCTGAGAGCATTCTTTCCTGCCGTTGGCCTTTCCTCGGCCCGTGGCTGTTCCTGTCCTTAATGCATCAGCACCGTTATGCACAGACCTAGTAGCATTGCCTCTTCTCTCTCTGGGACATTTCTCGGTAACTAATTCTTCCTGTCCCCCATGTGGACCTTACCTGTGTGTCCCACACAGGCACTGAGAAAATATTTTCCAAGGGAGTGATCTGAGAGGGGTTCCTTGATTTGATACTGGCACCATTGTACTTGCCTCTAGCAAGATTCCCCTCAGGGGTGTCATGTTCTCCAGGTATGGAAAAGGACAAGGAGGTTGGGAGTATTTAGGGATGGGCTATAGAAATGTTGAGTACATTTTCAAATGGGCCAAAAAAAAAAAAAAGTCAATTTAAGGAAAAACAAAACCAACAGTGACATTTACAGATGCACTAGGCATACCTAGGGATCTTCCTGCAGGCATGCACAGAGCTTACCTCCCCCCCTCCCAGAGAGCTGGGAGCAGTTAGCTTTCACTCCTGATCAAAACACATCAGGAAGAAATTAACCTAAACAGAAGGATCGTTGAGATCAGAAAGAGGGAAAATATTTTGGAGAGAAGGTGATTCAACACTCAGATGAGTTACCAGAGGGAACGTAGACTTTAGGTCTGTCTCCAGAAAGCTTTTAAAACTTGGGTTCCTGTGTGCCAAGGCCAGGTTAGTGACTCCCTCTGGAATGAAAGCCATGGCATGAACTTGACAGTCTCATCTCTCACACCTCCCTGTGCTGGCCAGGTGTCCACCTTACATGGCCCCGGAAGCCCATCCTAGGATTCCCCAGCAGGTGGCGACAGTCCATAGGAAACCCTGATCAGCACAGAGGGGCCAGAACAGTTCGAAAAGGCCAGTGCTTTCTGAGGACATTAGAAACCCCTGCTAGGTCTCCAAAAATCTATTAAGCTCTCCAGAAGATCTGGAAGTCTCCATCAGTTTGCCTCATACTTTCTCCTTCCCTGCTCATTGGAGGTCATTGGAATGGGGATAAGAAAGTGTGCTTGGCTGTTTGTAAATGCAACTTTCCCAACAGGGCATGGAGCATAGTAATTTCCAGGGAAGCTGCAGAGTCTGTGTTCAGAGAAAAGAAATAGAGTACAATTCTTTCAAGGCTGCCTTCGAAGACCTCAATATATATATATATATATATATATATATATATATATATGTATATATATATGTGTGTGTATGTATATGTATGTATATGTATGTATATATATGTATATACTATAGATCTGGGCTGATAGCTCAGTTGCTGAAAGTGCTTGCTATACAAGCCCAACAAACTGAGTTTGATACCCAGAATCCACGTAAAAATGCTGAATATGATGACACACGCTTGCAATCCCAGTTTCAGGGAGGCAGAAACAGGAGGTTACTGGATGCTCAGTGGTTTGACAGTCTAGATGATTTCTAGTGAGCTCTGTGCCAATGATGGATGCTGTCAAAAAAGGGGGTCGACATTGTTAGGAATGTCCTAAGGATGTTGTTTCTTAAAGACTGTCTCCTGACTCCCCGTAAGTACTGCACATATACATTCATGTGCTCCCACCCCCCCACCCCCCACATGCACACCTCACATAAACAAGTACACATATTCTCACACACATAAAAATACCACTTCAGCAGTAAGAAGGACAGTGAGTCCTTTAAAGATGCACACATATGCAAAAGTCAATGTAACTGTCTGTTCTCTAACTTCCTTCTGAGAAAGCCTGCTGCTTGTAGGATGCTAGGAGCTTCGAGTTTCCTTGTGAGTCATGCAAGCTAGCTTGATCGGCTGACACCTAACATACCAAAGACAAGAAGCGCCTCATGACTCAGCCCAGAGGCAGCCTCCTGATGAAGATGCTTGAGGGTGGCCTGTGTCTATCAAGAAGCAATAACCAGAAGGGATGCTGTATGTTGTATGCAATAACCAACATTACCTTCCCTCCCAGGGATATTTGCCACTGAGATCCCAATAGTGGCCCAATGTGGAGTTGCTGCATCACCACTAAGAGATAAGCCTTGCTTTTTAACCCGTTCATAAATGTTTTGGGTCCCAGAGTGCTCTGGACTGCTGAGAAGGCTTTCTTCTTTTCCTTGCTTCCCTGTATAACATTTAGATCTTTATATCGCCTTGACAATGCAGACATATATACTATTAGTGTATAGTATACACTCCTTCCCCTGCACTGGACTCACAAGTTTAGGTGGCTGGATCAGTGGCATTTGCACTGGGCTGTGTGGACAGGGCATGACAAACAGGGTTCTGCAGTAAAAAGAAAACTGCTCACTTTTCACGCAGGGCCTGAATTTCTGTAAGCCTGCCTGTCTGCCTACAGTATCCTCTTCATTTTCTGTGTGCATCATGAGCTCAGGGTTGTTTTGTTTGTGTAACCGGCTGGATTTTCAGGTATGTATGCATCTCTATTCTACCATGACATCCCTCAGATTAGGAATCATAACAACCTGGATTTGTTTTATGAGCCTGCAGTAAAGATTTCCGACTAGGTCTCATCAATGAAAACCTGTCGTAGAGTCCCCAGCATGAGAAGTGGTTGTCATTCTGTAGAAGGCAAAGGGTTTAAAACTCTGTGGTTGAATGAAGATGGAGGTGGGGTGATGGAAAGCAGCCAGGGGTGGATATCCTCAGTGGAGTGCTGGCTTTGAAAGCACATGCTTTCGTTGGGAATATTTCAGTTGTCAAACGCAGCAGGGTTGACATCAATACTCAGCAGGCCATGGATTATGGCTGTCTCTAATGACCATGTTGCAGTGTGTTTATTGTTCTGGATGTTAATATATAGAGTAAATGACAGCTCTTTAATTGAAGGTTGGAAGTGCCCCCATGCTAAGGCGCCTGGGTGACACATCCTTAACCACTGAGGTGAAACCCAAGATGCTCGCTGGCTATGAAATGATAGCCCTGGAAGCCCTCTTCCTATTTGTGCATGTGTTTTGTATGAGGGGGAGTGTGGGGCCAGGAGCTGGCCTGCACCTCGCTGCCAGCTCTTGATTTTACCAGAGGGCGGCATCATTGGGGAACTAGCAAGAGCATATTAGCTCCGTAGGAAATCTCATCATACCCAAATCATCTGTTTAGGCCATCTTAATTCTATTTGCTGTCTTCAAATCCCTCCTCCCCTCTGCCATTTATCATGGCTAGAATCCACACTGGGTCTGTGGACAAAGACATGGGCATCTTTGAGATGGAGCTATTATTCTGCTGAGCTGGAAGGAATGGGTCAGGAAGGGTCTGAGCAAAGGCCATGGAAGAGATAAGACTCTGGTCTAAATCGTGGAGATACGGGCTATTGGTGGGAAAGTTCAGTAGGACAAAAGCTGTTCCACATGCCTTAAAAGCAAACTTCTTAGTCAAGTCAAGGGGAGTGTCTTTCACTAAGAGAGCAAGCTTTGGGCTAGACAGAACTAGGTCCAATATTAAGTCTCTGACTGGCTGGATATAAGATCTGAAATGAGCACTCAATGCTGCTAAGTTCATTTTACTGTAAAGTGTAGTTAACTATGCACAATAGTTCTGGTTTTCAAGGATGTGGCAGAGCAGCTGGAAGAATCCACTTTGAAGGATGAACATGCCTTTTGACTCATGATTGTAGAGCTTACAGATCTCCAAGTGTTCTGATCTATGGCCAGGTGGAGAATCAAGATGAAAAGGTGGGTGGAACTGAACTGCACGTCTATTGAAGGATGGGAAACAGAGAGAGGAGGGGGTGGGGAGGGAGAGAGAGAGGAGAGGAGGGAGGGAAGAGGGGAGAGCGGGCAACAGAGCTGTGGACAACAGATAGCCCAGAAGGTTACAACTTCAGTGGCCTACTTCTTCTAGATAAGCCTGATCTTTATACACCTCTACCCCTCCTGACAATGCTACTAAGCTAGGAACCCATCGATAGAGGTCAAAGCCTCCATGATACAACCTCTCCCAAAAAGCCCACCAACTGGCAATGGAGGCTTTTGCGGAGACACTTCTTATCAAAGTCAGTATAGTCTCGTGGGACCATTCTCAGATTTGAGTGAGCTGGTGCAATCAAAATATCTAGGGTGGCACCCAGTGTTCAATAAGGAAGGTCTGCATGGTAGAAGTCTGTCATTCATTCAGATCCTTGTGGCACAGTTAGAAGATGCTCAGAGTCTATGACTTTTTAAAAAGGAGGAATATTTACATTCACATACATACACACATACACATACATACATACATACATACATACATACATACTAAGGATCTATATTTTATGACTTTGATTAAAAAAATAGATGAGTCAACACTTTATAGTTCTGGAGAAATGCTTACATCTCTATTTAGCTAATGTTGACTATCTTCCAGCCTGTGGGTCAGCAGTCTGTGCTGGCCACTAGAGATGGGGTACCAGAGAACTTGGCTATCAGAGCCTGATAAGGAAATATATAGGGCAACAGGAGGCAGCTTCATAAGAGTTAGGACTTCACACAGACTTTGAAGGGATGCAGACTTAGGGAGGGCGAACAAACTATATGGACATTTTGTTTCTAGAATTTCCAAATTGAAACCCAGGTATGGAAGAGATAGTAGCCCACTAAGTACATTTTGCCACAATCATCATTAGCAGTGCTCGCAGCAACACTATTCATAATACCAGACACACATTGTTTTGTTTTATTTTCTTAGCATCTGTAGTACCCCTTAAAAAGGGTAAACACTTGAAGGCAAGCTGAGTCAGGGCCAGAACAATCTGATTCTGGGGTCAAGTGAGCTGTTGGGAAAGCACTTTGCACTGATGAGTCAGGATGCAAGGGAACCAACCCATTCTTTCCTTCCCTGTACTGGACCTGCTACTCTTATGGCACAGGTTGGAGAGAGGCAGTAATATTGAGGGGCGGTGAGAAGGAGGAGTAGAGAGGAAAATGAGATACTTGGAGGATCCCAGGCAACTGGGGGGCCTGAAAATGAACTGGGACAAGTGTGGATCCAGTCAAATGGCCTTGGTCTAGGAAAGGAGTTGGGGCCTCGAGTTTGATGCTGGCCCATCTCAGGTCTGCTTTCTTTGTTCTACACTTTTATTGCCGCCTTTGAACCCAATCCCATAGTCCTGTTGGGGAATCACCTTCTTTTAGTCCCTGGCTGAAGTCTTGAGTACTGTTGAGTGGAGCGATTGAGGTGACAATGAACAGATCTCCATTTTGGTGCATTTTAAATATAGCTTCCATTCAGCCATGGTACTTTATGTGAATTTCTTTTCCTAGACCACTAATGTGCTGGTTCCTAAAGGTGCCTTGTATAATGCGTCTCTTTACTTCCACTCAGACTACTTTTACATACCTAGCAAGATTTTCTTTTGTCAGTCTGGTGCACAAATTTCACATAATATTTAAATTTAATTACCCTTGAGGTGACTTTTGCAATAATTTTTGAGGATTCATTAATCTCTCCAGCCTCTGAATCTTAATCTCAAAAACTTGTCATATGCACCATATACGTCACATTTGACATATGTAAATTAGTGACATCTCATTTACCTTTCTAATGATCAACTCCTGTGTTCTGCATGCCCTCTTAAAATCCAAGACACTGCCTTATACTACCTTCTGCCCCCAGTAACACTGACTACTGACTGGCCCATCACAGGCTCTCACTAAGTATTTGCTGATTACAACACTTGAAATGGCATTCCTTAAATTCCATGGTAGTGCTTATTATGGACACTGAGTGGCTTTGGTCTGCCCTATCTCCTCCCTACCTTCTGGACAGTTCTCTGAATTCTTTCTAAGGATACTGTATGCTTTTGGAAGGCAACTTCAGGTGCCGGCATTTGCTTATGGAATCTCAGAGTGCACAGTACTCTCTCTCCAAACATCAAACTAGATCTCTGGTATGTGAACTAAATTGAACAGGTACCTGCCATGCCCCACATCTGAGGAACCAAGTAAGAACTTAATGAACAGAGGCCGCTTTTTGTATCTCAACACATTATCTTTGTCCTCGAGTTTTGGGGCCTTTGTTTATGAAATGTTTTCAAACGATCCTATAAAAACTCTGTCAGTGAAAGATCTTCCAGAGTGCTCAGGTTGTTGCCACAGCTAGTGGTTTTTTTTTTTTTTTCTAATAGTCTTTAAAAACCAAGGAATCCTAGCTGAGGCATGTCTGTTTCCAGATCTTATCAACCTGGCCCCTGGAACATTCTTACTTAGCCTATCTTCAGTTTTGCCCTACATTCTTTCCAAGGTGCTATATATAAGGAGAAAGTTTAAAGTAAACTTATGACTTATTCTTGCTTTTAAGACAAAATATTAACTTCTAAGTATTTCCCAACACTTTCTGTTTGCGCTGCACATTTGAGGCTGAGGGTGCAGTAGAAAAAGCATAAGATTTGATGTTGGCTCTAGGCCTAGTGAGTCACATTGATCAGTTTATTAAATGTCCTTGTCATGCATTTTATAACATAGAGTGAAAACACTACTTACTGCCTCCTTGGCTCTTAGGGCTCTTTGGGAATGGATGACACAGCTCCAAAGATGGCAGCATGATGGAGTCTCAGTGAATGGTTCTCCTCTGCCCTCCCCCTTAGCTACACTTCCTGCTCCCTGCAGATCAGCTGTAGCAGTCTGTGTTGTGCTATTGCCACTGTGTCTAGGGACGAATAGGCAGGAGTGCCTTCCAAAGAGTCAAGAAGGTGGAAATCTGACATGGTACACTGAAGTCTAAGTTTACATCTTTGGTGTACTCAGAGCAGTTCTGTGTATACTGAGTAGAGAGAGCCAGTCATTACTTATGATGTGGTCAATCTCCTTGGCAAGTATCTTTTAAGGAGATAACCACCATTTAGAAATGGAGGGTGTGTCAATTTCTCAGTCCTCTGCCCATTCTCAGCAGATAAAAATGACGTGTGGTACTTTCTGGATAGCATATGGAAGCAGTTGTCTCCACCAGCAGTCACATACATCCACACTCATTTCCCAGTCTTCCTCTGTAATGTCTTCCTCTTTGAAACGAGCTACTGATTATCACCACCAAAGCATAACAATGAGGTGAGCTAATCACCCAAAGAGGCTCCTCTCCCAGAAGTGCTTTTCCTAGCAGCTGAAATGGAGGATGCTCTGTTCTTGCATCAGTGATGGTTTGGTGGGGCTCAAAGAGCCAAGAGTAGCCTTGGGTAATTCTAACTTGGTTTCACACAAGACAGCTGGGAAAGAAGGTGGCTTTAGACTTCAAGGGGCAGTGTAAATATCTGTGTATACTAATAATGCTCAACCAGCTGGATAGGCATTCCCTGTCCTTCTGGGGTTTGTTGGCCAACATGGACAATATTGGTATATAGATAACAGGGCTGATTCACAGCGATGAAATCGCTTTGTGTTATGAAGTTTCCAACTGTCAAGCAAATAAGCAAGAGTGCCCTACAGGAAGTGATTTGTTGTGCAATGAAATTGTATATTTCAGACATGACACAGTAACCAAGGGAAAGGACAGAGGGTATAGGAAAGAAGGTATTTTCATGTCATATGTAACCAGGAAGGTTTCTGTCAAGTAGTGATTGATACAATTTCCTTCCTGCTTGCCTTTCAAGGTATTAAAAAAAGAACTTTATTGTGAGATCTTTCCAGTTGTTTCCAAGAACTATACGTAGCTCTTCTATTTCTCTGCACATCCTCCAGCTGCTCATGGTCTAAAGACTTAGAGGTCCTAGCTGCAAAGGGATCAGGGTCCCAAGTCGCATCTGCAGCGATGAAGCACTTGTCTTACACAAGCTCAGTATTGTTAGCAGGAAGGGTCCAGAGCTCCTCTAGGGCTTTGCCCTCAAGCTGGATGGTTGCAGGTTTTATTCCGCAGGGTGCAGTCTTTGTTTGTCACATTCCAGTCCCTTGGAACCCACAGGAACACTAGCATTGGGTGTCTACACCATAGCATTCAAATCCGGGCAGTGCTTTGGAAAACAAATGTCTGAGGTGGAAACTTTGTCAGATCTGATTGGGAAATGAAACCAGAGTCTTCCTCTGTCCTTGGGAGCAGGAATTCCATTGTTTGTTTTCATGTGACCTCTGACTGGCTATGGAAGCTACAAATAACCATGACTCCTGAATGGGGGAAGAGGGAGGACATGGATTTCCCCAAACATTGAGGGGCATTCCACAGGGGAACTGCACCACTCCAATGTAATTCCTTTTCTGGTAAACTATCAGGAAGAGTTAACAGTAGCTTGACAAGTGCAGGAGACTTCATTTCTTTTCCCTGCTAGGCTCAAAAAATGGCCCAGGCCTTAACTACTAGATGCTATTTTATAAAAGAACTCACACAATTCTCTTTTCAGGTGAAATGTTAAAGATATATTTCTCCTAATCGCCAGCCAATCAGAATTAAAGCAGCATGAACAAAACCAACATTTTCTAGAAGATTCCCATTGAGTTTTTCCAAGACCTATTACTTGGCATATGAAAATCATGGATGTGCAACAGTGATGCTGAGAATATTTGGCTTTAGGCTAAACCCCAGCTCACCATGAATCTCTGCTCTGTGTGATATGTTCTTATAGGTTCCCTGGTTGTCTAGTATGTGGCTATGAAACTGAATTTTGTCTTCTGTAGAGACCTACTTTCTCCATCTTATTAAGATAGTTAACTATGTGAGAGTGGGGAGCCAGAGTTTGGGGCTTTGGTACCCAGTTGTGCTGTTCAACACTGGGAACTAAAGACACGCTTGAGCTTCAGTTTTCTTTATAAAAATAGAACAAAAGCCTTTACTTGCTCTTGTTTCAGGATGGCATATAATAACCCAGATAAGATAATTGCATTAGAATTGTAGCGCTGTGTCCAAATGGTACAGAGAGCATCAAGATTATATGGATATAAATGGCCAATGGTTATCATTCCCTTTAAAACAGCTCCACAAGAGGAGGTGGTCTTCATGAATAGATCTTGAGTTGGAAGCGAGAGAAAGTAAGTCAGACTCAAGGATTGTGTCCTAGAATGAGCTGCTTTTTGGACATTTCTGTGGACTGAGACAGTTACCATATTGCCAGAGAAGCGTGCAGCACATATGAGGATTCTTGGTACTGAATGATAAAGTGGCCAGTGATGTCATTTCCTGCCAGGTTTCCCCACTGTCTGCTGATCACATGTTTTCCTTGGCTTAACTCTTCTAGAGAAGCCACCCTGATTTCATTTCCTGTTATGGGAAAACTTGGGGTGGATTTTCCTTCTGTAAAATGAGGATACTATCTCCTAGGGCTTTGTGGGGGTCACAATGAGGTAATGGTTAAAATAAAACATCTCTGTTAAAACATTGCCCGTGGTATGTAAAAAAATAAGCAGTTGCTGTTCCTGATTATAGCATTGTCATAATTATCACTGTGCATATCGCAGGTCTCATTGTCATGCTTCTCTCCTGACTGTTTGTTGTCATGATGAAGCTTCAAGCACTTTTAGAAGGAAGGAAGGGTGTGTGAAATATGTAAGGAAGTTGTCTAAAGCCTCATATTCTTTAATAATGCAAAGCTGCATCTTGTAGCAGTCTTTACTGCTATTTTTTTCTCATTCTGTGACAACATACTTGAGAGGAGCAAATATTTGTTTTGCATCAGTGTCAGATGTCAGAGATTTCCATCCAGAGTCACTTGGTCCCATGCACATTTGAGAAGAGTAGATCAGGTGTATGTGTGTGTGTGTGTGTGTGTGTGTGTGTGTGTGTGTGTGTGTGTGTGTGTGTATGTGTGTGTGTTTGTGTGTGTGTGTGTGTGTGTGTGTGTGTGTGTGTGTGTGTGTAGGCTCATTATTTCCTGGTGGATGTGAAGCAGAGATCAGAGGAGAATGAGAAAAAGGCATAACCCTCAGACCTGATTCCCTTGTAACCTACTTTCTCCAGCTAGGTCCTGCCTCTTAAAGTTCCCAGAAACTCCTGCACTGGTTCATGCCTGAGAAGTGAGCATGAGCCTCGAAGAATGGTAGCAAGGGTCATCCTATTCTGCTGCTTAGCAAGGGGCTCCCACCCTTTAGAACAGTGACTTCTCACCTTCTGATGTGGCTATCTAGCCTCTCTGGTCCTGGCAGGGATGCCACTAAGACTAGACCATGAAGCGTAGGAAGCCAGCCTATTCTTGGTTCATATATAAACAGTGATAGTGAAACCATAGTAACTAATACATTTAAAGTACTTTCTAGTTGTTAAAGACTGCTCGACGATTAGAAGGAAAGGTTTCTTTTTCAGCTCAGAGTAGGACGCCACTGGCATTTTCGAAGCAGAGAAAAAGTTAGCAATGCCACCATGGAACGGACTTGTGGATGGTAGTGTCTGGATGGCCAAAGCCTGATTTTTCCCACAGTAAGCCTATCTTAATATTTCTCATTTTGTCAGTTCCCATTAGATTTCAGATGTCTATACAGATGTCACTTATTCAACAAAATCTGTTCCATTTGCCGTCTGCTCATTACATAAATGTTTCATTTGTTTCTGTGCCACTGTGCCCTTCCCACTCATAGCATTAATTCATTTATTCATCTGACAGTACTGCTAGAAATAAAAAAGAAGTGCCCACTTCTCATGGACTGAGAGAAGGTAGCAACATGAAAATAAAAGTACAGATGGTGACAGGGCAGAGGTGCTTTGCTTTCTAATCTGGTTCGAGAAAAGTTGATTCACCATGTAGCCCAGGCTCACCTTGAATGAGGGTCCTCCTGCCACAGACTCTCCAGTACCCTGAGGTTACAGGCATGAACCATCAAACCTGAATATTTCAACATTTTGAGTATGAAAAGTCTAGGAACAAACAGATGGCAGTAAAAGGTTTCATCACCGCCAAAGAGGAAATACAAAAGTGTTGAAATTCTTGAGACAGATCAAATCTAAGCTCTTTTTAGTGCATATCAGTATGAAAGAAATGTGTCCAATAGTAACAATAAAAACGGAGTTGAGTTTTCTGCTTGGAGAAGGCCTGGTGGAAGAGGCGCTGTTTTGTGAAATGGGCTGCGCTTGATCTTAGTAAGTCTACTTGGAACTTCTTACAAAGTTCCTGTCTACACAGGAGACTTAGTGGCACTCTTACTTATGGAGTTGCATTTTTGCTAATAGTGATGATTGTTTCTCCTTTGCATTTTAAGTGGTCCATCAAGCTGACAATGAAAGCAAGTTCTCCAGTTAGAGCTTTTAGGGTTGCCAGAAAGTGTGGTGCCTTTACCAAAACAATTATGTGGATTCACATTCTGTGTTTTTTCAACTTTGCAACAAGATGACATGAAGCACGGCTATATGGACAGCTCAACATTCAACTATGCATATTGGGATAAAATATCTGAATTAATGCTCATCTGAGTAAAACACACACACACACACACACACACACACACACACACACACACACACAAAAAAAAAAAAAAAACAAACAAAAAAAAAACAAAAAAAACCACCAAACCAAAAAACCAAAAAACCAAAAAACCAAAAACAAGAAAAAACAAAAAACCAAAAAAACCAAGCTTCAAGTAATTTCTTTGTAAATGACCAGAGGACATTTTGTAATTGGCACATCCAGGCTTACTCATATATGTAGCCTGCTGCTGCTGACCCTGCCCATCCCTCCCCATCCATCTCTTGTCTCATACTCAACTGCACACTAGCAGGAGTATATTCATGCACATACATTTATGCATATGCACATATACACATCCACACAGAGGGAAGTTTGCAAAGAAGGCTCATGGCTGCTAAGTGCTGTATTTTTATGCAAAGGGAAATTATCCCAACAAACTACATAACTTCATAGGTGGATTACCACAAGAGGGGAGGAGACAGGAACTTCAGAACAAAAAAAGTAAAGCAAACAGTTATATATGTAAGACCTACGCTTTTATGATTAATCAAGCCAGCTTCTGTCAATGTTTACGGTCATAGGCAGGTGGCAACTTGGTTCTTAAAAGACCAGAAATAAATGGCAATGGCAGATGCTATGTATTCTCTGGCCTAGAAAACAGGAGTTTGATAGACTCAAGAACTACGCAAAACTATGATGTGATGGTTAGGTCAGTTGTCTGCTGTTACGGAGTGTTCTTTCTGTATGGAACTGTGTCAACACCACATATCTACCTGTGACAAGAAAAGACATTGCAAATTCTCAGACACTGGCAGAAATGTTAGGGCTAACAATTGGCCTTGTTTTCCATGAGAAGAAACATAAAATAACCTAACTCTCTCTGGAAGATACTTCTCTGAGAACAACACACCTCTTGAGAAAGTCTGTCTTCCTTCCTATGGCGTCTTAACTATTAATTTCCATGCACATCTTGTGGCCAGTAGTGTGAATTTTTCTCCCAGGCAAATGGCTCATGATGGCTAGATAGTGAAGGATGGAGGCCTGCCTGTAGGGACAAGCACAGCCTCAGGGGCTCCTTGTGGGAGAAGGATCTTCTTCCTCCAGCCTCAGATAAAGCAGGCACAATTGCTCAAGCAGCACCCAATAACACTGAATTCCATTATACTGTCTTCTTTGAAAATCAAGTTCCAATCCTTTGGTGAGTTGAGGACGTATAGAAAGAGCCTACTGGACAGTGGTCCTAGGTCCACAGAGGTTTGACTGCTTTGTCCTGCTACCAACTTATTTTGTTTTCAGCTGATTTGTCTATCAGAATCTTCCCTGCCTCATTGGTGGCCCCAGACCCAAAGTCCACTCCATGGAGAGATACATCTGTGTACCTAACGAGCCACTGACTTCACAGTGGAACTGATGATTTATCCTTGCTTACTTCCTGTGACTGTGATTAACTCCAAGAATCCTTAAGTGATATAATATATAAAGAATTAGCACAAACATGGCAGAGAGTAACATGAACCCGGAGATCTCTTCTGTGTCATGAAATGTTTCCTCCTAAATTGGATTCAATGGGCTTGAAGGAAGACGTGTTCGGTTCACAGGGCTTGAGAAATTGGCTGGGAATCTGTAAACAGCAGAAGGGTCTGTGGAACCACCATGTCCAAACTTGGGCTGTTGGCTCACGGGGCACGGGAAAGGTCGGGTCGCCTTTACAAGAATCCCTGAAGTCTAGAGGAATGGACTCAGAGGTCACTGGTGTCTCACTCCTCATCTCGTTTCTGCACTGAGCTGTGCCTGGACCAATTAATGTTCAGCACAGATTTCTTGAAAAGAGTCCTCTGTCTTTGCCGACGCGCAACCAGTCTAGAGTACAGAAGAGCACATGCCCCCTCTGAGATGGCTGACCCCGGAGTCTAAAGGGAAACAAAGCTGAGTAAAGAGAGATGAAGCTTAGTTGTCAGGGGTTGGGGCGTCTCCATATTCCACTGGGAAGATGGTGATTTTTAAGGATCAGATTCTAGGGGTGACATGTGAGGCAAAAGGACATCAGAGTGAAGAAATGATCAAAGACTTGGTGTTTCTAGCAGGAGAGAGATCAAGAAAGAGCCTGAATCCCAGGAGTCAGGTTGCTATGCTTGGACCTTGAGTTCAGGGCTGGCTGAGAGGAACACTAGAGGGAATCAGTACAGGAGCTGATGAGATGCAGGGAGGGTCCAGCCATGTTACACAGGGAACAGTGAGCACTGCAAGAAGTCCCTGTACAAAGCACAAATGTGGGGTTCCTTGTTTAAAATCAAGAAACAGTTAATAGTTTAAAGATCCACAAGGAGACCTACAGAGTCAGCTAACCTAGGCTCATGGGGGCTCACAGATATTGAACCACCAACCAAAAAGCAATGGTTGGGCTGGTCCTGGGCCTCCTGCACATATGTAGCAGATGCCCAGCTTGTTCTTCATGTGACTCCCCCAACAATTGGAGTAGGGGAGCCTCTCTGCCTCTGATACTTCCTTTTGAATCCCATTCCCCTAACTGGGCTGCCTTGTCTGGCCTCAGTGGGAAAGAATGTGTTTAGTTTCTGCAGCAACTTAATGTGCCAGGGTGGGTCCCATGAGGGACATCCTCTTCTCTGAGGACAAGGAGACGGGGGAAGACGGGTTTGTAAGGAGGGGCGATACAATCAGGATGTAAATACATACATACATACATACATACATACATACATACATACATACATACATATATAATATATATATACATACATACAGAAAGACATATATACAGACAGACAGAGTTTTTAAAAACCCTCTTTCTTTTCAGTCTATCATGGTGATTTTATTTTCTGTTGGTGGACTCTCCCCATTGCTGAGCACACTCAGCAGTGAGCACAAAGCTCCTGGAATCAGGGGCTTCTATTCTGGATGTGTGTGGGAATCTCACTGACGCCCAGCTTCCTCCTTCCACCAATGACTTGTCTAATGGGCTCTGCCTTGTCCTCCAGGTTCAGGGAAGCCTTGTCCTAGGCTCTTCTGTCCTATATGGAAGAGGAGTGGTGACCAAGGGATTTCAGTTACTTTGTTGAGCTGTGCTCAGTCCTGAGATCAGGGCAGTGACAGCTGGCTTCCTTTCTTTAACCCAATCGCTTTTCAAAGCACTGCTTGCCAGCCAGGTCCAGATCTTCCTCAGGTGTAAGACTTCAGCTGTCAGTTGTCAGAGGCAGAGATGATGAGGTTGGTTGAGAGCTGGGTACACAATGAGTGGGGATCAGGCAGCCAAACCCATCCTGGGAGGTAGGAACTGCTATGAAGAAGAATTGCCTGTAAGCTGGGGTGCTAAGCCCTGATCACACACCTCCCTGTCCTTCTGTACTTAATTCCCCAAACTCAAACTGGCATTGTGAGAACCATCTTGAGTTACTAAGAATTTCAAGAGCTCAAAGGCAGAGTGTTAAGTCCAACCATAGGAATCTTAGGAGTTCCGGTCCCTGAGCAGCTGCTCTGGTTGGATGCTCAGGCAGCTGGTCCTGCATATGGATCTTAAACACTCAGCCTTTTTCTAAGTGAGACCCATCAGCTGGGCATGGGTAGTTAGGAGTGACAGAGGAAATAGCTCTAGTGATTTTTTTTATTGTTCTAATAGCTCAAAGAAGAAAGAAACTCAGACAAAATCAGGATGTGGGGGAATGCTAGAAGAGGGTATGTTGCTCAGCAGTGTGTTGAAGTCTGGGAGAAGTGGTCACGTTTCAAATATGGTTTGAAGGAGTGACTTCTACATTTATCTTAAGAAAGTTCTAGGGCTGATAGGTGCTATAACAAAAATGCCACCATGATGGGTAATTTTAGAATAGAAACCAGGAGAGGTACCAGCTTATAAACAAGAAAATAACTAAGACGACTGACTCACAAATACAACATCTTTCAAATACACGACGTTAAGCTTAAGGATCACATTATATAAGCAAAGCTTTGCTATGAAAGTTGCAAGATGATTTCACAAAAGGAGTTGATCTGATAGAGTCCCCGGGGCTTGGAGAAATGACTTCTTGTAGATACTCACCAGAGTAAGTGATAGCTGTCTTTCCAATGTTAAAAAAACCCCAGAAAGCTCAGCACGCACTCAGTTAGACAAGCTTGAGACATCCTCACCTTGAAGGCTCTGCTCCATCCTAGGAATTTCTGGGTCTATTGAGGCATTGTTAAGATGCCAGTATCTGTTAGCTCAAATGCCACTTCAGTATGCCAAAGTCACAAATGTCAGCTCTCAGAGCCCTCTCTCCTACTTCTGAGGGAAGACCACCTCTGGTTTTATGGATGCGTTCCCTCTTTCCCTCAAACCAGAGGCCACCCACTGGGAAGTGCATGCGTGTCTCTGAGCCATGATGATTATTCTAAAAACTGTGTCCCCAAATGGCGTTTACACTTCTTAAAATTACATTTTCTAGTAATATTTAATCGGCTAATCATTTAAGTGGTAGTTGATTCTCTAATTATCTTTCTATTTACATTTTGATGGTGAATTATTTTGACGTAATAGGATATTGTGGTCACTTTCAGAGAAATAGATGGAAAGAAATATTGGGAGGAAATTTATTTGCTTCTGTGAAAGCCCACATAGCTGGAGTAACTACATAATAATTAATGGGAAAATATGCTGAAATTCTCCAAGAAGAAATGAAGGGATGGGGTAAGGAAAGTGCCCTAGAGTTTGGACATTCTCCTAAAACTTTAGAACTAGAGAGCTGAAAAATGTGCTTTCCACTCCCAAGTCAATAGTGATGTCATTTCTAACATAGAAATGGTGCCTCATGGTAAGTGATAGTATCTACATGTGTTTCTTCTCTGCAATAAAACATAGAGGGTCTAAATAGCTATACCCCCCTCCATTTAGGACCATGATCTGTCCGGTTCTGAAATAGGCCCGTCACGGTATGTAAAACAGTGCTGCAGATGTCAAATCTCAGGTTTTGTACTTTGGTTCTTTCCAAAACTTTATTGCATTAATATTTCTTTCCCTGATGTTAGAATAATGAAAGTCAGTGTGGTCTCAGCAGTGCTGCTTGTTTTTCTTGTGATGCCCTGAAGGGAAGGCATCGTGAGAGCTGCCTGCGGTCTGTGGCTATGGGTAGACATGTACACAGTGGTACATTGTCCCTCTGTGCAGATAAATCCATGTGTAGGACTTGCCCCGTCAGTTCAGAGAACTGAGAGACGTGTTGCCTTCACAGCTGGTACCTTTCTACTAACCTCAGACTTGTTTCCATGGTAATGGACTGTGCCATGGATAACTAGGGTTCTGCTATGGTTCTTGTATGTTACTAACATCTTGTAATATGTAAGAAGTTGCATTGAAATTGGTGTCCACTAGTTATATCAATGCAGGAAAATTAATAAATCTGAGAATGACCGTGACAGCATGTGCTATTAATTAAAGATAGCTTCTAACATTAAGAAGATAGACTCAGTGGCAAGTAGTAGAATCCTAGCCTAGGATGGGAAACTGCATAGATTAAGATGGAGTTTTGAATTGTAAAATCTAGAAACATCATGAGGAGTTTAGGAAACTTTACATAGACACCAGAATTCTTATTTCATTAGTTGATGAGGAGCAATGGTCTATGAAGGCAGAGTGCTACCCTGTTCCTCCATCAGCACAAAAATCACAAAGGATGCTAATCCAGAAAGAAGATGCTTCAGTGCTGCTCTTGGGCCTTGTTTCAGGAACTGTCTTCGACTCCCCCTTTCTCCTACTGATGCCATACAGTACTGGTAAGGAAGGACAAGGGATTCACACACAAGGCACAGATGTAGAGTTTTAAACTAGGGGGTGAGTGGCAGTGTTAGCCCCTTCCCTGGGGACACTCTGATGCCTCAGCACTATGAATTCTTAATCTTGTCAACATATATCAAGTTCAGAGCAAGAAAGATGAGCTCTATGTTGTTGTGCATGCTTTTAAAGAAATTTATCCAAAATGTGCTTTAGGCTAAGGATGTCAAAATTTCTGTGAGATCTGTTCTGTTATTGGTCTGAGAACTTTCTGGCATAGCTGATGAATAACAGGTAGGTGAGAATTAGGTAGTGAGAAGAAAACACAAAATACAACAGTCTGCTGCTGCCTATATATTACCTAATACACACACTTCTAAGATACAACAGTAGGTTGTATCCACACAATTTGTACCTTTACAGGTAAGAGCTTTAGCACCATCTCTGTCCATATGCCTGGTTTCATGTGGCTATACATGCTATAGAGCTTTAAGAGGCTTAGCATTTACCTAGTGCACATGTTCTGTCTGTTCTTCTCTTGTCACTGTGTAGGAAATGGAAGAGTGTGGCCATACACATACATGAATATTTAGACCAGAACCCTAGACTTTTTATTATAGTTAGATACAGATCCCTAAATGTCTAATTTGTGATTAGTTGAAAGATGCAAAGATTTATTTTCCATTTCCTCATCATCACCTATCGTACTTTTCTCCCTTGGGAGAGATGCTAAGATGGAGGGCAATACACATGACTTCACAAAATGAGACGGTTCTCTGAGTCCAGGGATGGCTTCAGTGAAGAAATGTTTAGGGAAGAGAAAGTGATTGGTTGAGAAAAATTACAAGATGCTTAAAAGTATCCAAGTAGTTGAACCTACGCAACCATGAGGTTATTAGAACCATGAGATTCTAAGCATCTGGTCACAGCCACTGTCTTCGCCTTAGAAAAATGTATGTTTCTACAAGATTTTGCAAATGTGATGAGGTGTTTTTCGGATTCCTCTGGAGCTCAATCCATGGTTTCATATTACAAATTCTATTACAAAAATAAGTCCTTTGTTTGACATGGCAGGTAATGCCTCAGAAGACACTGAGAAGGTTGCCTTTGCAATTGGGAGAGTAGTAAATAGAAGGAAAATGCTGCAAGGGTCATCTCAGAGGGGGGTGTCAATTTGGAGATTTAAAACATTTTAATTGTATGAGCTTTGATGAAAAATTCTACCAACACATTAGTAAGAGTCACTCTCTGAGGAGGAGGGCTACAGGCAGCCTAGTGAGAGAGAGCAAGGCTAGTGAAGGAAAGGCGGAGTGGTGGATACACAACTGAACAAAGACCACCTTGTTGATCCATGAGTCCTGTGTGAGCTAATAATCCACCTGGGAGAGTGGGCTCCAGGGAGAGGAGAGCTGAAAGTTTTCTTAACTTGGCAGCAAGACAGGGGTGCTACTGATTTCCAAGTTCTCTGGTCCTTGGAGACTTTACCAAGGAGCAGCAACAATAATAAAATCACTTAGGAAGCAGGATCTTAGGATTTGTATTTCTTGTTGCTTTGCATCTGTGCTTTTCAGTAGAAGAAAAAGAATCCTGGGTGAAGTTTGGAGTCCTTAGCTGGGTAACAGCCTCCCTCATTCACTTTATAATCAGTAAACTTTATTCTGCATCCTTGACACGGCAAACACCATTCTTTATGTTGGTAATGAATGATTACTGAATGGCTAACATAGGCTCTGAGTTTGTGAAATATTAATTCAAACAAAAACAATGACACACAAAACAGTAATGTATAAAGGAGTATTTGAAGGAAATCACAGGGGAGTATTAGTTATTTTTATCACTGCTGCAACAAAATACCTGAGAAAGATGAATATAGGGAAGAAAAAGCTCTTCTGTCTTAGAGTTCTAGGAGATGTATCCTGCCCTGCTAGGGAAAGCATCATGGCTAGGAGCAGGATGGTACTAGTCACCTTGTCTCTGCAGCCAGGAAGCAAGGAGTGAACAAGAAGTTGTAAAACTTCAAGATCACCCAGTGATGCACTTCCTCTGTGATGTAATACTCAGCGTCCTAAGGGTTCTATAGCCTTCCCAAACAGCAGCTGGGATACCCACTGTTCAAAGGCATGAGCCTGTAGAACACATATTACCTTCTAACCACAGGGCTTTTCCAATCAAGTATGAGAAGATGCTTCGTAGCAAAAATAGAGACCTGAAAGATGGGGTAGAGTTAACCAAAGGCAGAGGAGGAACAGAAGGCTCTAGCAAGAACAAAGTGCCATCTGACCACTTGTTTCTGAAAAGGAAATAAATGAGAAGAGAAAACTAAAAGAGATGGTAGGCACTGGACCACACACACAAAGAAGGAAGTGGTAGGTTGTGGGACATGCTAAGAAGTTGGAATTACTCATTGTCCATGGAAGACACTGGAGAGCTGTGCATGAAGAGATGGCCAAATACACTACCACTTACTCTTGTGTCACTGCTCCTGATAGCCATTGGCAGGCATCACATTAGTATGGGGTTGTCCTAATTCTTAAGACTCTAAGACTCTTGGAAAAGAGGAATTTCTAAGTAGTCTTGCCTCATCTACCTGGTGAGATGCCCAGTATATATCTGTGCCCTTGGGCTTTGGCTATGCACTTTAGGAATGGATCAGCCATCATATTTATACTTCCTGTCCTTCTCTATGCACAAACTAAGTGTTATTTGTCTGTTGGAAGTCATAATGTTACTGCTCTACCCTGATCCTTCAGGTAAAGTGCGTGTGTTCCATCCTTAGGAGATAGGGAAATGTGGTGATTGTGATGGCTTGAATGAAATGGCCTCCATGGTGTCTAACATGGTAATACTTGGTGCACAGTTGGTAGCACTGCTTGGGCAGGCTTTGGAGGTGTGGCTCTGTTGGAAAAATTGGTCATCAGAGCCAGGCTTTGAGGGTGTAAAGACTGGTATGATTTTGAGTTTGCTCTCTCTACTTTGCATTTGCCATTCAAAATGTGAGCCTTCAGTTTCCTGCTCCTGCCAGTTGCTGTCATGCTTTCCTGCCATGACGGACTCTAGACCCTTTGGAACTGTAAGTCTAAATAAACTCTCTTTTTTTTATGCTGCCTGGTCCTGGTTTTTCTTTTAATCATAGCAACAGAAAAGTAACATGCCGTGGTAAAGTAAAGCTGTGGGTTGTTTCTCTTTTTGCCCTCATCTCTTACTTACCTCCTGCCTGGCCCATGGGTGGACACTCATATGATGTTAAATAGACAAGAATATCAGACTTTGCAAGGCCCATCCATCCTCTTCTTGTGGCCTCTTCTGTCTATGTAGTGCCACATCTTCTCTGGGTCCTTTGGCTTTGTTCATGCATTTGTAGCTTACACTGTACACTCTGTCTTCACAGTGTGGAGGCCTGGACTTCAGAATGTAGATTCTATATATGGGACCATGTTTTGTTTGTCATTCAAGTCGCAGTCTCAAATCCAGCTACCCAAAGAGTGAGGATGATATGTTAATTCCCAGATTTTTAATTCCTGTCTCCATTTTTGTTTGATCTGAATTTGAAAGAAGAGGAAACAAATCGTATTGCTTACAGTCTGATCAACCTGAATGTGGTTGCATTGCTGGGCTTCGGCGGTGTCTGTATGTTATGGGGAACTTGTATCTATTGATCTACTTTGTCTTTCAACATTAAGAGAAGGCAGACTATATAGATTGGGCAATCAAAACAGACATGAAGGTTATGGCATCGTCACTTTCCTCACTGACCTTAGCTACCACTTACTATTTCTTTCCTTGAGGGAAAAGTGAGAACACGGAGTTAAAAGGTGGCCACTTTTCCACCCACTCATACCATGTAATGAGTTGACAGGAAGATTAGAAGATGCTAAGGGCTGGAACAGACAGACGAACGGTTTTCTCTTCAATTCTCATATTCCATCCAATGTCCAGAGAGCCAGTATTTCAATACTATGTTAATGCTTGGCTCCATCTTATTTGTGTAACCTTATTTCCCCTTTCTGTTATTTTCTTAGCTAAGTTTATTTTGTCTTTCTTTATTGTATGCACCTTTATATGGTTCTTAAATCATCTCAGCAACAAGGTGGAGATTAGATAAATAAATAAAACCATACCTAAATGTTTAAGTCGTTTCTGATCTGCTTGGCTGCAGTTAATATTAATGTGTAGGGCTTGGGTAGTTTAAAGCCATTCACACAGCCCATAAAAGCATGGCAGAGCCCAACATAAGGGGTATTTTAGAAACTGCTACCATCCCTGCCATCTTTAGCTAATATCAGTTTTTCAGATGTCTTTATTTTTAGTTCATATTTAAATTAATTCAATAGCTTTTGAGGGTGACTCTAAAACAAAGACCAGTTTTTAGTTTTTTGAGCCTGTAGATTCTCAGCCTACATAGTATTCCTTTGCTAACCATCTCTGAGAACAGTCTAAGCATGTCTTATAAATCATTTCAGTGCTTCCCTGGAATTTCCATGGACTTTGCACAGTGTTTAGTGATCACTTTCTTTTTGGCAAGGGTTGAGGAGGCAGGTCCTGAGGCATGCACCTTCACAAATGCAGCCCAATAGAGGGGTTCTAGATGGTATTATGGCTCATAGAGGCTCAGATCACAGAGAGCTGAGAAACTTACACCTCTTCAAAGGCGCTGTCTGATATCCTTCTAAGGACCATCTTCTTCTGCTCTAATGACCTTATTATGCCTCTGTCTTCAGGAAGTGTTTATTATCTGGCTTCTGCATTAGGAGCTAGTCATGTCTTCTCTTGGGACTCTCACTCCTTGATGCTTTATGAGGAAGTAAATTCATAGGCTGACACTGGGGTCATATAATCCAGTTTACAGCTTCCCAGCTGTATTGGTCTATTTTTATGAGGATTACTTCTTTTGGCACCATATTCTTAGTCTCGTTTCTGCAAATGCTTCAACCCACTGAGTATAATTTCCTTATAGTCCAGAACACACCAAAGATGTGTTAAATAAACATTCTATTCCTTGGTTATTCCCATATTTTAATCTTTAATTCTTGCTCTCTCTCTCTCTCTCTCTCTCTCTCTCTCTCTCTCTCTCT
>OU015742.1:31069154-31083194 GCA_907169655.1 Acomys percivali | reverse complement strand
TGTGTGTGTGTGTGTGTGTGTGTGTGTGTGTGTGTGTGTGTGTGTGTACATATATGAGCATGGCCACCTGAGTGCAGGTATCTACAGAGGCCAGCAGATGGAGTCAGATTTCTGTAGCTGGCATTGTAGAAAACTGTGAGCCACTGGATGTGGGTGCTGGGAAGTAAACTCAGGAGCAAAAGCAGCACTTGCTGTTCACCACTGAGACAACTCTCCATCCCTAGCTTGTCTTTATTGATAAGCAGAAAGAAGAAACAGTGTTGATTGTACTGGTGAAAAAAAAAATCCCCCTTGGGTAAAGAATGAACTTGGTTTAATCCTGTAGGGTTTGGTCAGATTATGTTTTTCCCCTGTGCTTTTCCTATTTGCTTATCTTATAAATAACCCATGTCAACATCATATGCTTATTACAGAAATAAACCTACCATGTATTCAGCACCTAAAGGTATTTTTGGCATGTTCTAATTGTGATTTCCTCCCTTCTGATTGTTGATGCCCTCCTACTGAAACCTGAAAACATATGTGACTCAGCATTTTCTCCCCCCTGTGTTCCTGTGTACCAGGGCTGCCAGCACAGTGTCAAGGCACACAGTAATGAAGCCTGATCAGCCACTAACCAAGTTGAAGGACTTGAAGAGATGGGGATTAAAACACCATGGCGAGAAGCTGGGCTTGTCAGTGCAGTCGTCCCACTTTCCCATCTTGTGATGCACTGAAACTTCCAAGCTCTCTCTTAAGGTCTGCTGAGAAATGTGACATGTTCAATCTTGTCATTAAACATTTTCACAACAACCAGTTATCAGTGAATACATGAGTGCTGTTTTGTGTTAAAATCAAGACCAAGACTTCAAGTAGGATCTTCCTGGGCACTTTTTTCTTTTTGTCAAAGAACTTTGAGGCAGACGATAGGAGAAATGGCATACTCCGGAATAGATCTCAACACTGTACTTTCTGGGCAAGGGAAATTACTGCCTGTCCTTTTGTACACATTTTGCGTGGAGATGAAGCTCGGGAGAGTAATGTTTTACTTGAAATAGTCCACAGGCTGTGCACACCCTTTCTGAGTCTGGTTAGGAGGACAGGAAAACTTATTTCCAGGGTGACTCACTTTTGGGTAGGCTGGGCAGTACTCACCTCTGTAGTTTGTTTGGAATGGTATGAACCTTTGGCTTTTGGGGTGCATGGTTTCTGCCTGGGACGTATTAAAGAGCTTCAGCGTTAGTAACTTCTGGTTCTGGTTCAGCATGTCCAAAGAAGAGGATGAAATTGTATTTCCACATCTTGAAACTAATAATACTAGAACAAATCTTACACACCCACTCTTATACCCTTACCAACTAGGTGATAGGGACACATCAGTGTGCAAGAAAGGTGAGTTCTTCTTTTCATGGTCATCATCGGTGGGAGGTCGATAAGGAACAAATTACATTTCTTGACAACTTACGGTGTGCAAACTCTCTGCTTAGTTAATCTTCTGTAGGACCAGAAAGCACAGGGAATCTTGGTCTGTGCCTATAGATGGGAGGAGGCTTGGAACTGAGATCTAGCCATGCATAGGCACCAGGACACTGGAGTCCCCTGGTGACATTACAAGAAATCTAAAGGACCAATCTGAATCCCAACTGGGGCCTGGTGCTCAGAGTGGGAAGATAAAATCCAGAACACCTTTTTAGGGAGCTGGAATCTGGCTAGCATATTAAGGTAGATCTCAGTCTGGACAAAGTAAGTCGTAGGACCTGTATTAGGTAACCACGACTCTAGTGCTAAATGCACAGCAAGCTCCTTGCAAGCGCTCGTTCAGTAAGCAAGCAGTAAACACTTGCTGAGTGAGAAGAAAAAGTAACAGTAACATTTATAGCAAAAGTGAAATGGTCTTGCAGAGGAAATACCCTGGTGTCTTCTGCCAAGAAACTGAATTTCGCCTAGGGCTCTGGGGACTGAGCTCCGAAGAAGTCAAATGCTCCCCTTGTAGAGATGGGCAACATTTGTCACTGTCTTCTTATCACTGAGAAATTTTGTCAACTTTGGGAAAGGAAATGACAAAATATTTTTTATAGTTTGTGTATATATTCCATATGTTGCATGATATACAGAATACTGTACAGTCTGGCATATTAATTCAATAAAATAATATGTATATTAGTTATATAATACATCATATACAGTCCTATGTGCCATATATTTGACATCAGAATATAATAAAAATTATGTATTTTGGCTTATACAAAACATACAGTTGTACACAGTTTTGTATACACAGTTGTATACATTAGGTGAATGTGTGCTGCTGAGCCTGCAGAGAGCTATCAGGAAGAACACTCCAAGTCACAGACTTCAGAGCACATCTCTGGAGCCAGAGCACAGCCCATGTGATTTCTAGTATTGCCTATGCAGCCCCTTTGCTGTGGAAAGCACCAGGTAAGTATTAAGCAAAAGACTACAGCAAGCAGGCTGAACAGTGAGCCAGTACCTGATGCTGCCTGGGTAAAGGGAGGCAGCAGCATCCAGAGGCCTTAACTGTGGAGGAAGAGTAGCAAAGAAGGGGCAATAGCATAAGCAGTCACTGCTAAATCGGGACAACCTTTGTCCCCGCCCTGGGCTGAAAGTTCTTCATGTAGTGTCCTCACACGGACCAGGGAGGTATGTGTTTTTGCTGATGAGAAAACCGAGGCTCAGCAAGATCAGCTTATTTCTCTAGGGAGCATGCCTGCACAGGGTCTGCACTCTTCCTAAGTGAAAAACTGAATAAATAAGGCCATGTGGCTGGCAAGTAGAGACTACGGCGATGCTCAGGCTCATGCCACAGACAGACCCCTGTTGCTTTCTTCTCTGAGGCCTCAATTCTGCTGACAGTAAGAAGGCTACTGGAATAATATCGTTCAAGCTTGTTTCTGAGCACCATGTCTGTCCTTGCCCTTAAGTAAGCCCAGCTGCCAGCGTACACTGGTGGGATTATGTTACCAGCCAGGAGTAGCTGGCTGCCTACTGTTATCTACATGAAGGAATGCTGTTTTGCCATTTCCCTCTGACTGATACTGAAATTGAGACAGGGACACACTCCAAACACAACATATCACGCGGTGGGGAGAGGTACCTTCATGGCATCACACTGTGAACTTGCCGAGAACACATTGAAATCATTATTCTGACAGGCCCGGACTATTTTCCCAGTTAAAGCCAGTGGCCGCATGTGCTGGGCACACACCATGGTGAGGCTGAGCTGGCCAAGGGACACTCCTACTGGGGAGGCAGACTCATTTGTCCCACAACGCAAACATTAGAACAGTTGGAGGCGAGACTTTTGGGCTAGAGGCTTTGATGACATACTCCCAAGAAGTCACCTATACGTGAGTGTTTTGACTCTGAAAACAGAAAGCACATGCTGTGCTGTCACTCTAGGGTTCAGACGACTGTGGACTCAAGGCCTTAGTAGAGCATTTCCATGTGTGTTCAGTGATGAGCCTCTATGAGGCTAAGAATCCATCTCTTGGTACTTGTGTTAGGCAATCAGGAGAGCAAGTCAAAATGAAACAAGCCTTCTGTGATTCTCTCCCTCTTAGAAAGTCTACTCTGGGATGAGAGCGAGCCATGGGAGAGGGATGCTTTTTGCAGTCTCAATATAGTTAAGCCTTGCTTTAGAAACCCAGAGGGCCTTAGACAGATGAGCCACTTCTCTGGGTTCAGTCTTGTATTGGTTAGTTTTATGTCAATTTGATACAAGACACTGGAGAGGAGGGGGCCTTAATTGAGAACGTGCTTCCATAAGACCAGGCTTTAGGGGCTGGAGAGATGGCTCAGAGGTTAAGAGCACTGACTGCTCTCCCAAAGATCCTGAGTTCAATTCCCAGGAACCACATGGTGGCTCACAACCATCTATAATGAGGTCTGATGCCCTCTTCTGGCCTACCACTGTACATGCAGGCAGAATACTGTATACATAATAATAAATAAACAAATCTTTAAAAAAATAATCAGGCTTTAGGCAAACCCATAGGGCATTTTCTCAATTAAGGATTCATGGAGTGAGATCCCAGCCCATTGTGGGGTAGGGTCATGCCGGGGCTGGTAATCCTGGGTTCTATAAGAAAGCATCCTGAGCAAGTCAAGTGGAGCAAGCCAGTAAGCAGCATGCTTCCATGGCCTCTGCATCAGCTCCTGTCTCCAGGTTCCCACCCTGTGTGAGTTCCTGTGTTGGTTTCCTTTGACGGTAGACTAAGATGTGGAAGTATAAGCCAAGGAAACCCTTTCCTCCCCCACTTTCTTTGGGTCGTGGTGTGTCATCACAGCAATAGGAGTCCTGACTAAGCAAGGCCTCATGCAGTCTTACTGAAAAGGACAAGTCCTGCTTAGACAGGGCTGAGAAGGCAGGGAATTAGTGGCCTGTGGAAGAGGACCCACAGAAGCCTGTCCTTTCACATATCCAGAAAATAATAGAAGTCAGGTAGCCTAAAGACTCTGGCTCAAGAATGTTCCAGAATTAGAATGGCTGCTTCAAACTGCACCTGAAGATATAATTCAGGAAAGCGATTTTAAGACATGGACCAACCATCCATCTCTGTCTTAGACTCTGAGGCACTGATTAAATAAGTGGCTTTCAATGACAGAGAATTGTCACCTTCTTTGATTAAATATCTGACACTCTGCTTCTCTCATTTCCAGGACCATCTCCTATCTCATTTGTTCATGAGGCCTCCATATCCAATATCTTTTAGATCTTGAGTCACAGTGCATACCTCCTTGAACCTTCTGATGGGGCATCTGTCCCCCAGCCTGGAGCCCAGCTTAGTCCAAACTCTGAGAACATGCTTCTTCTGTCTGCCCAGGCCAGCGAAGGGTCCCACAGCTCAAGTCTGAATTCAGTCACACAGAGCTACCCTTCACTCAGCCAGCCAGGAAAGTAGGATTGGTTGATTCTAGCTCATCAATTTCTCTTGACCTATCTATCTGCTGAGGTGTAAGCCCTTGTCACTGTTCACAGCCTGAGCTGCCAACAGGGACCTCTTCCTGACTTAACTTCATTCCCTCCTCTGCATGACCCGTTAGTGTGTTTCTCCATCTCAGAGCTCACAGCTCTCCTGCATTTACTGCTTTGTTCTCTGGTGTGGCCTAAAAAGTAAATCACACTCTAATCCTTAATTGTTTCTGCAGTTCTTGACCTACGTCTCGGCAGATACTCAGGGAACATATCTCACACCCATTCTCCTCATGCTTCCTTCAGTGTGTCAACTAGATACACATCCTAGATAACACATCCTAGATACACATCCATGCTTTCCAAGTCAGATTCCTGCTCATACTTCCAGAGTCTTATTGTTTTAGCACTTGGTAATTCCATGTATCTATAAGATGTATTTAGGTCATACCTATACCTACACCCCGTGTCTGACTCTTCCAGGATTCCACACACATTTTCTAACCCATTTTATGTCTTCCTTACCCCTCCCCCTTTCCTCCTCTCTCCTTTTCTTCTTCATCACTCACCAAGTATAATTAATGCTACCCATGTATACATGGGTGTGAGACCATCCAATGGATGGGCAACTTACCATGAGCCACACCCTACAAGAAAACTGACTCCTGCTTTCCCAGAGGCTATCAACTGGCAATAGTTCCTGGTTTGGGGTGGGGCCTCTTCCACACATACTGAAATATTGAACTAGCTTGATTTTGTGATCTTGTGCCATGTTGGCTGTTACTGTAACTCCCAGGCATAACAGCTGTGTGTGTAATGCTCTTGTGACTTTTCTCCCTCTACAGTCTGCAAAGCACATAATAGGGCTACAGATGAAAGCTAGCCAGCAAGGAGAAGCTTCCAGGTCAATACACTGTTGATTTTTCCAAGTATGTGGTGTCTTCAGCAAGAGAGTCTTTCCACCGAGTACTGGTGGGCAACCATGAACAATGAAAATAGCCTTTATTGTTTTGAGAGTTTCTGGTACTTTCCCTGACCAACAACTCAAAGAGGAACATTCCATACAATGCTTTTATATATATATGCTTATAAAGTAGGTTTCCACATGAATTTTTCAAACACTCTTATTCTATCCCTCTTCCATCTCTACCTTCTGCTCTTCCCTCTGATCCCACACTCCATTTAAATCTACTCCTCAATATTTCTTGCTTCCCATTCGTGCTACCTATGACTTCTTTAAGTGCGTCTCCCTTCACTCTGGCTACTTTCTAGTGCCCTGGCTTCTACAGGGGAGTCAAACACACAAACTTAAGTATTTGAAGCTGGGAGACATATGAGCAAGAATTTGTGGCATTTGACTTTTCCAGATTCAGGTTACTCCGTTCAGTAAGATAATGAAACTGTTGTGCAGATACACTATGGGGTTGTATTAAGCTACCTTGATTCTTATCTTCAGGTACAAATAAAAAGTGTCCCCCTTCCCATCCCTCCAGTGTCTATACCAGAAAACAACAGGGTACTTGGGAAAGCAAATGGTGACAGAAATACGTGGCTCAGTCACCACTGTCTCACCTCCACCTATACTAAACTTCAATGTCACAGCAGGGATAATTATTTCATTATTTTAAGTGGGGATCAGAAGACACCTGCTGATTTAGCACAGGACTGCATTTTCTTTCTTTTTCCTTCTCTCTAAGCCCCTTTGGAAGCCATCTTCCTTCTGCCTCCTGCCAGCAGTGCCCTTCTGTTTGTTTTTGCTGGCAGTTTTCTCTCCCTCTGCTGCCTGTGCATCTGATCTCAAGTGCCTTCAAGCCACCATGCCAGGCCTTTTCTAGTTTCTTCACTGACACAAGCCAGGAGTTGTTTTCAAAGGTGGTATAAAAACTCCTCCTAAAGTGAAGTGTGCACCCATCAGCCTATGTGTTATCTAAGAGTCTGTTTTGAGGGACTGTTTCCTTGTTTGAGGAGACAATATTAAAAACGAGTTGGCTTGGTGTTGGATTCTAAAGGAAATAGTCGGGATGGGTGACTCAAAGAGTTTGGATTTTCTAGCTGCTGTTTTCATAACAAATAAAGCACCATTTTGGCTACCTGAACTTGGCTGACTTCAGTGTGCTATTGAGAAGGCTTGAGGGGCTTAGCTGGCAACAAAGAATTTATCTGTTTGCTCTGATGAGGGAGGAGATGTGTACGGCCTGGAAGACCTGGTCCAAGGTCACCCATTGTAAGAAGTAACAGGAAACCTTACTCTTATTGGATATATGGGAATATGAGACACCTGCATGGTAGCATTGCAGGAACCAGAAATTCCTACTTGATTGAACAGTATTGCATTTCACATTCCTTCATCCACCAAACTCCAGGACAACTTCCTTTGTTTTCCCAGCACCAGCAACACAGCAGAGTGCCTTGGTGCCTTCTGAATACGCAATCCCACCGAATCAATCATTTAGTAAAAAGTTTAAGGGAATTTAAAAATGGGAACTTATTAAAATAACTCAAATACAATATTTTAGATTGCATCATAAAAATAAAAATAATTGCCCTCACCATTGTTTTACCAAGTACTTTCCCCTTCCTTGGGCTCAGGTATCTGGACTCATGCCTTTCTAGTGTCTCCCCATGAGTCTGATGGGGGTGTCTCACTAATGCATCTGCAGATTCGCTTCATGCCATAGATTGGGAAGAGTGCCCACTTCCAAGCTGCAAGAAGGAAAGACTCAATCTTGGAAATAGATTCAGAACACACTGTTAGCTTGCATTTTATTGGGAATTATTTTCACCAGTCAGTGTATTTGCATAGAAAGTTCAGAGGTCCAGACTTAGGTGGGCCCTAACACTGACAGGGTGCATTGTGTACACAGGACTCTCAAATGAGAGCATTCCTCTTCATTATCGTTGAACCATGAAATTTATTAAATTTCATTGAAGAACTGTATTTTCTCAATTGTACATTTGGCATCGGTGGTGTTTTTAGCTGGTTGATGTGTCTTTGAACAGTACTGTTATGTACACTTGGTGGGTGAGCGCTGATAACATTTTTTTTTAACTTTCAGCATTTATATTAGCACTGAGTCAAGATTGGGATTCTCTCTTTTGTTCTGTTGTTGTTTTTCTTGTACTTTGAAAGTGAATGTATGTCCTCCCAGGGGCTGCCTTTCTTACTCACGTGTGTAAGTCATGCCTTGTCCTTCAGCCCACAGATACCTGCTGCAAATGAAACAAGAATTGATAATAGCCAGATCATGGAAACAGCCTAAGTGTCCCTCAGTAGACGAATGGATAAAGAAACTGTGGTACATATACACTATGGAAT
This sequence comes from Acomys percivali, assembly GCA_907169655.1. Taxonomy (NCBI): domain Eukaryota; kingdom Metazoa; phylum Chordata; class Mammalia; order Rodentia; family Muridae; genus Acomys; species Acomys percivali. Next base: position 31,074,966 of record OU015742.1, on the reverse strand, counting down.
ACTACTCAGCTATTAAAAACAAGGAATTCCCGAAATTTGTGGATAAATGGATTGAGCTAGAAATGATCATAATGAGTGAGTTAACCCAGAAGCAGAAAGACTCAAATGGTATATACTCACTTATATCTGCATACTAGCCCAAGGGGCATGTCCCACGAAAGCCTTCCCTTACCAGGAAACTGGGACAGAGGGGAGGACACCCTATTGGGACTCTAGATGAGAGAACCATGGGAGAATAGCAAAGTAGAAGGATCCAGTGGGTCCTAGAAACCTACAAGTAGAACATTATGATAGGCAGATTTGGGTCATGGGGTCCCGCTCAAACTAAGGCACCAGCCAAGGACAATACAGGCGGTAAACTTTAAACCCCTACCCAGATCTAGCCAATGGTCAGAACAGTCTCCACACTTGAGTGGAGAGTGGGATATGACTTTCTCATGTACTCTGGTGCCTCACATTTGACTATGTCCCCTGGAGGGGGAGACCTGGTGGCACTTAGAGGAAGGACAGCAGGTCACCGAGAAGAGACTTGATTCCCTATCAGCATATACAGGGGGAGGTAATCCCCCTCAGGAACAATCATAGGGGAGAGGAATAAGGGGAAAATGGGAGGGAGGGAAAAATGGGAGGATACAAGGGATGGGATAACCATTGAGATGTAACAAGAATAAATTAATTTAAAAAAAAAAAAGAAAACGTAAAAAAAGAAAAAGAAAAAGAAAACATTTCAGTTCTGCAGTATGTTTTCCAAATCAGAAATATGTGAATTTTGTCAACCACCTTTTCTTCATATTCAAGGCCTTTACATATTCTAAGAGTCGACCCCTACACATTGTGTTTGGATAATAATTTTCAGGTACAATAGAAGTAGTAATTACTTAATGTATGCTCTTTGTATAGTATGAGATAGCTAACAGATGCATTTGAAAATGCATATGATATATATGTGTATGTGTGTATTCATACATCACATACTATGATAAAACACATTTTCTTGAGCAAATTAGCAAAATCCATAATTTTGTATATTAATTAAAAGACATTAAGACAATATGAACCCCAAAGTGGATGACAAATAGGAAAAGGCACTGGTTTTTCTTTCAGCTGTACGTACAAGACCGTACGTACAAGACCTGTGCAAGAATAAGCCAGACCAAATCCAAGGATGGAGAGGCAGTCAGGTGTGAAGTTCCACTGCAGCTGAGAAGCTATTGGCAATTGTTAGATGCTGAGAGAGGGAGAGTCAGTTTTCTCTAAGTAGCCCCTGATGGGTTGACTCTGTAGCCCCTGATGGATGAGTTGACTACACTCCAGCAGAAGGCCACAGACCCAAGACTATTCAGGGAGCACAAATTGGCCTTGATGGGGGAGAAAGAGGACACAAAGTTGGATGATTAGGGAAATTGAGGGGGTCTTGGAAGAGTTGGGGGATTGAGGAAGGGTGAATATGACCAAAATATACCTTATGGAATTCTCAAAGAGCAAATCAAAACTCAGAAAAAGCTTTTGTGTGATCAAATTATTCATCCCTTCTCCTGCTTTCTCCTGGAACCTGGAGCTGTTTTTAAAGTTTTTCCTCTTACAGAATGTTCTGGTGCTGGGACCATGTAGTTGGTAGGCTTTTCAGATTGGCTTCTTTATCTTACAAGTATGTGTGTGTTTCCTTTAAGCCTTTTTATGTTTGCTTTACTTGACTGGTGAGTAATATTCCATTGCATTGAGTTACTACAGCGTTTTTGTCCTACAAGTGACCTATAATTTGTTGGTGAGAGTTCTTCACTTTGATGGAATAAGGACATGTAGCCATGCATGTGAAGCAGGAGAACAAGATTTATTTTTGGAAACTGTATGTTACTACTTAGTCCAAGGTTTTTGTGGTGGGAATTTTATGTAACCCAGGATGGTATTGAATTTGTGAGCCTTCTGTCTGAGCATCCTGAGTGCTGAGGTTATAGGCATGTAAAACATTGCCTAGCTTCTCGGCAATAATTTTCAAACTGCACTAAAGAAGCCTGTGGCCTCTGTATATTTGCCCCGACCTGCAGGGTTTGACTAAACTCACGAGGGAGGTCATCTGTTGAGAAATGCAAGACACAAGGAAGGAGAGCAAGTCTGATTGATCAAGCTCTCAACTTTATTAGTCAGGCAGCAGCTTTTATAGTTCAGAAGGCAGGGAAGCATATCGCTATAGCAATGCAGTTGCAGGTTTTTCTCAAAACATAGGGAATTCCAGGCAGGGTCATGACGTCCTGCTACGCAGGGTATCTTGCTTTGTCTTCACCTAGCTTTAGTCTAACTGTTGACTCACAACAGGGTCACTCCATCCCTATCAGTCTTTAGCTGCTGACTCACAACAGTCGCTCTATCCCTATCTGTCTTTGGCTGCTGACTCACAACAGGGTCAGCTAGTTTCTGGTGAAAGGTAAGCTCTGGGAAAGACAGAGACTTAAAGGTGCAGACTTGGACAAGATGGCTGAACATTGGTCATATGGCCTATCATCCCCAACATATATTGCCTGGAATAAGAAGAATTTCAGGTAAGATAAAAGTATTTAAATTTGATGATAATCTGGACTCTCACTCTCTGCCATGAAGAGCAAAAGGGACCAAAACAAATCTTTAAAATCAGGAGCACCAGATGTCAAAGCATGGCTGTGGGCTACGCACACACTCCTCTGTGTCTACTCTGACGACAGTATGAGAGACAGGGCCATTTGATTCACTAGTTCTTTTTTCCACACACGCATGCAGCATGATCTCAGAGCATGCTCTAACATTATCCTGGATGGAGAGTGAAATAATAGTAAACAAGGCTAAGACCAGTCTAGAAAACACTGCCCCCAGGATTGCTAACACAGAGTACTTTCTACAAAGAAGTGAAGACCATGAAGAAGAGGCCCCTGGGATGACACAGATTCAAAGGCTGCAGAAGTAATCACCACTTCCATGGCCTAGGAAACAAATGGGATGTAACTGGCACAGGATCAGAAAACTTGACAGACATTCCTGACCTAGGAGGCATACTGCCCGACTGGGACAACAAAGGTGTGCTATGACCTCGGTGCCCTGTGTGCCATGAAAGGCACTCAGCATCAGGGAGGGAACTAAGGCTAGTCCAGGAAAGGAGAAACTGGAAGACAGAGCTAAGTACTACCAGGGTGAAGATGAGGGAGAGGACCAGTCTGAAAGCAGGAAAGAGCCACCCCCTCTTCCTCTTTTGGCTATCAGTCTCCATCTGGTCTCTCACTGACAAGACCCATGGATCCCTGACTGGCAAAGTACAAATGTGATTTACAAAGGTCCATTCCCAACCTAAGGAGTGAGGAGGAAGTGATGTGTTTAGATGATTAGCAAGGATGTTGTGTAAGCCCCCTGTTGGTCCAAGTCTCCTGTCCTAAACATCTGCTCATTGCAACCAAAAGACTCAAAGAAAGGTCTAGGCCATACAAATAGAAAACTCAGTCTGTTAAGTACTAAGGTTCTTCCTTTGTATTAGTTGTCAGCTGATGAAATCAACCCTTCAGTCTTCTCAGTCGACCCATGGAGGGTCTCAAGATTCTCCCAGATGTGTACACTCAAGATATAGGAAGGACAGCTCTACAAGTGTGGGCCCCCAGGATGCCCAGATGGTCTTACAACATGCATTTCAATTTCTAAACCATCCGTATCACGAAACAGTGCCAGTTCTCACCAACCATCCATCTTTTTTCCACGCAACCCCTTGCCTTCCCCAATTCTTTTATTCTTCTTTCACTTTTGAGATTATAATTATATCATTTCCTATTCCCCTTTCTCCCTCCAAACCTACCTTTGTATCTTTCAAATTTATAGCCTCTTTAAAAAAGTAGTTTTTACAAGCAAATATGTGCATTTATATACTTATATATTCCTAAATATACCCTGCTCAGCCCATGTAATGTTACATGTACACATGTCTACAGGGCTGGATATTTGGTATTGGACAGCCATTTAGTGTTCTTACCAGTGGAAGACCATTTCTCACATTCTCGGCATTCCTTAGTATCTTCAGTTCCTTGTGTAGGGTTGAGGTTTCATGGTTCTCCCTCTGCCCACTTTGGCGTGTTTGTTAGTGTTATCTTCATGTTGGTGAAGCTTGATGGATTAGTTTCTGACATTGTCTTCGCTCTGACACAGTCTCCACAGCAAACTCTATGCTCCTTGGCTCTTACCATCTTTCCATGCCCTCTTCCTCATGTTCCCTGAGCCTTATGTGCAGAGTGCTCTATAGGTGTATCCATTGGGACTGGCTTCACAACTCTTGAGTTTTTAAGAGGCTGGCCGTCCCTAAGTAGAGGATGCCCAGTTCAGTCCAGGGCATACAACTAGCTGTCTCCCTTTCCTAAAACCTCTAAACAAACCTTCACTGATGTATAATTTTTCTATCTCCTTGATTTCCAGTCATGAAATTGTCCCCTCTTTCCTCTCTTCTTCCTGTTTGCTTGTACTGACACCACTCACTTTCTCTGTGGCAGTGAAGTCTGGTTGGGAAAGTGCAAGTTACAGGAGAAAGGCCTAGGATTGCATCCCAGTTAGGATAGTCACTTGCTTTGTGATCTTTGACAAGCTATTTTTCCCCAAAACTAGAAATGAGAACAGTTAGGATATACATGTTTTGTACAAAATACAGGAGACAATGAATACGCCATAACCGATAGATACTGGGACTTGGTGTGTCCATCTCTCCCTTTTGTATTTATTGAAGGAACTCTTCAGTTTCCCTTTTAAAATTCATCTTCCTACTTACTACATGCCCATGATGGGGCGCAGATTCAGGCATTTATCCTAGACTCAGCCCTGACTTCTTTCCCCGCTTTACTGTATTATATATTTTAACCTGATTGTTTTTTACTGAACTCCTTTTCTGTGTTAATTATTTGGAAAATGGAAAAGTTCAAATTCCAGCCTGCAGTGGTCAGAACCACTGCACTTGCATGCTCTGACTAACATGGGGAAAGTTCGCAGTACTCAGGGAAGAAAGGACAGACTTGATTTAGAAGACTCTGGCTGGCACCAAGGGCACACGGAAGGTTCCAGCCCTAAACTGCCATCCGCTTCAGCTTCCTGCCAGAACCAGACTTCAGATGCCATTCACCATGATGTACAGACTGGCCTTGGAGCTGCAGAAGGAACACTGTGGCTCAAGAAGGTGAAAATAAAATGTTCTGGGCCCTTGCTGTTATGACATCTTCCAGGTCCTTGGAACCTTCGACTGGAAATCACAGCAAAGTCAGCCAGCCTAGGAGTGAGTTACCTGCTAGAGCAGGCCACACTGAGGAATCTACAAGCTGTTTGCTGGCCTTTTTCCCTGACTGTTGGCCAGTTAGTGTTCAGCTCCTTCTTTAACCAGGCTCTCGCTGGCATGGCTGAGGTTCGATCAGTTTTTAGCACCCAAAGTCATTTCCCCTGAGGTGGTGTTGGGAGTTTTTCATCTGTGCCCTGGAAATGGCTATGAGAAGAGCCCAGGGTGTTTCTCTTTTCTTATGAGTCCTTCAGGGAAGATAGAAGGAAGGCCAGCTTAAGAACCAAGTGAGACGTCCTGCTGTTGTGCTTTTAGGATCCCAAATGCCCTGATGTTTTAGGAAATGCTCATTCTCAGGAGTCAAGGGACAGTTTCATCATGAAGCTACTTCCTGCTAGGGAGGGAAGGGATGTCATGGCAGGCACCCATTCCTTTGTATAAAAATTTCTAAGAGGAGTTTTCTTTCTTTCTTTCTTTCTTTCCTTCTTTCTTTCTTCTTTCTTTCTTCTTTCTTTCTTTCTTTCTTTCTTTCTTTCTTTCTTTCTTTCTTTC
>OU015742.1:31029747-31047526 GCA_907169655.1 Acomys percivali | reverse complement strand
CATAGTTTCTTTATCCATTCTTCTACTGAGGGACATTTAGGCTGTTTCCATGATCTGGCTATTATGAATAAGGCTGCTATGAACATGGTTGAGCAAATTATCTTGCTGTGTGCTGGTGCATCTTCTGGGTATATTCCAAGGAGTGGAATAGCTGGGTCTGGAGGAAGCCGTATTCCCAGTTTTCTGAGATAGCACCAGATAGATTTCCAAAGTGGTTGTACTAGTTTGCATTCCCACCAGCAATGAAGGAGTGTTCCTCTCTCCCCACATCCTCTCCAGCATGTGGTGTCGCTTGAGTTTTTGATCTTAGCCATTCTGATGGGTGTAAGATGGAATCTCAGAGTTGTTTTGATTTGCATTTCCCTGATGACTAAGGAGGTTGAGCATTTCTTTAAGTGTTTCTCAGCCATTTGATATTCTTCTGTTGAGAATTCTCTGTTTAGTTCCAAGCCCCATTTCTCAATTGGGTTATTTGGTTATTGGTAAAATTTAAACCCCTACCCTGATCCAGCCCATGGACAGGACAGTCTCCACACTTGAGTGGAGAGTGGGATATGACTCTCTCATGTACTCTGGTGCCTCACATTTGACTACGTCCCCTGGCGGGGGAGACCTAGTGGCACTCAGAGGAAGGACAGCAGGTCACCAAGAAGAGACTTGATACCCTATGAGCATATACAGGGGGAGGTAATCCCTCTCAGGAACAGTCATAGGGGAGGGGAATAAGGGGAAAATGGGAGGGAGGGGAGAATGGGAGGATACAAGGGATGGGATAACCATAGAGATGTAACAAGAATAAATTAATTTTTAAAAAAAGGAAAAAAAGAAGTGATGAAATAGCAGTAATTTCATCAGCATTGATATAAAACAAAATCATAGTATGTAATATTATGTGGTCATTGTTTATGGCAGAGACTGTTCTTAATGATGCAAGAAGATGCTCATAATTTTATTCAGTATATAAAGTTCAAAATAAAATTTTTGGTGTGCTTTTAGATACACATACACATGGATGCAAATACATGCAAACATGTGAACACACATACACACACACACACACACACACACAGAGCTCAGATCATCTGTAATTATTTTTGAGTGATAGCTGTTTTCTTTTCATTTGCACAAAATGGGTTATAATTGACAGGAATTGTTCAATTATATCAATAACTTAAATGACTGTGAAGCATCATTTTCCCAAACAATGAGTAACTATTTCATCTTATCTTTAACTTCAAGACATCCAGAGAAGGCTAGAGTTATTTCCCTCAAAGAGAATGCACCAAAAATCTAGTGCCCAGCCTTCACTGATAGAAAAACAAATGATGGCAAGGAAAGACAGTTAACAAAATAAAAGGCACCCTCCACACAGAAAGTGTTTAGTTGATAGCCCGCCGTAAATTTGCATATTTTTTCTTTCACTTGCTTTTGAAAGAGCCAAGAACTGCATTGACCTTGGGTGACTTAGGCCATTTGATTAAGATAGTTTCTTTCTGCTTCACCCACGACAAGGAAAACCTACTTGCATGTAGTATTTTGACAATAATCAATTCTGAATCCAAACACCATAATCATCGTTCTGATCATTTTACAATACCATTTCAGTATATTTCTCAGAAAACACTGTAAAGGATTTTAATGATCCAATTAAGATTTCTCATGCTACTTTTATTAGAAAGAGAGTTGACAAAATATTTTTTCAGTCAACTGTTTCTATGTGTTTTTTAAGCTGGCAACTTAAATGCTTTTGGACCCTAGGATGCTGGAAGTCTAGAAAATATTCAAAATAATGCTGAGTTTACAATCTGAGAAGAAAGCACCTACTCAGTTTTTTTTTTTTTTCAGGAGACGGAGTACAAGCTGTCATGGTTGACATTTTGGCACACTGAGAGCTAACAGCAGAGTGTTTCTTGAAGGGAGACTTTTTTCACACTGGTGTAGGTTTAGAGAAAAATAATATTTATTTTCAATTTGCTTGGCTTAAGGTTTCCTTCCTTTCCTTCCAATCTTTAAACATACCAGTATAATTTTCTGCTCCTGCAATGGGGGCTGGGGCATGTAAGGACAAGGTGTTTGTATTAGATTTAAATGCGGTTTATTTACTTAGTAGTTTAGAAAGTTGTGAGAGTGAGTCCAAGGTCGTGAGTATATGTCTCGTGTGGAGCTTCAGTTTTCTCCTTTGCACCTTTGAAAGCAACACCAAGGAAGTTGACAATTAGACAAATTTAACTTGATTGAAGAAAACAGCCGTAGAAATTCAAGTTAAAAGATGTTGCCTTGATGCCTTTGGAAACTAAAAATGCTGCACAGAGTGTGACACGGTGATTAAGGAGAACAGCATGGGCCTAGCACAGCTCAAGGATGCTTGGAGGAATGTCAGAAGGGGAGGGTGGGCCAAGCCGAAGGCAAAGGGCTCCATCAGCTGCCTACATTTTGTCTAAGGTGATTGCTCTGACTGGCAAACCCTTTCAGAACATGGCAGAGCTGGGCACCAGCTTGAGACCCAGCATTCAATTTCTGTAAGCAAGACAGCTAGAAAAGAAGAAAAAGTACATTCTACAATAGGTGCGCAGTTAACTGCTATAGTTGCTGAAAATAGCATGAACAACTGTATTTTATGTATGGCTGTCATGTCTCTTTTTTAAGGTCATCATATGTAATAAAGAGTATGTATAGTTATACATTCAATCAAAAGAAAGATACTCTAGGCCACCTAAATATCCCTTGTCCATGAGGTCAAATCATGCATTATTAAATCTTGTCAAGAAGCCAGGGTTAGAAATAGATACTAAGAATTAAAGTTCAAAATTCTTATTACCATTTCATAATTCTTGTCAAAAGCCATAATTCTCATTTCATGGAGTTGGGGACGGGACAAATAGAGATCACTGAGGGAGGTATGACTTTTCTGGCTCCTTCTGTGGGACTTTATTACCCTTGTCTGCTGTCAGGTTCCATCTTATGGCTCTCTTGGTCTGAGTATGAGTGTATTACCTAGGATGCTTTGAGGTTGAAGAACTTTGATTTTTCTCCTAGTGTTTAGAACTTCCATTTGAACCAAGCCATGGATTTATATTCCTCTAGGTGGCTTCACAGGACATACACTTGTCCCTAACAAGCCACAATGCCATGTGAGAAAGCTTACACACCAACGTAAATTATTTATTAATACAAATACACAATCTTCATCCCCGAGGTCATCATTGTGCCATGGCTGTGCAAGAAAGATGGAGGGAGAGCATGAGCCATGATGTCAAATATCTAAGATCTTCATTTGGCCCATATGGAAATAAAATTTAAGACCTTTTCCGATTGCCGTTCATTAGTCTTCTCCAGCCTACACCTCATGGTGGGCTGTAGGGTTCTGGAAGGAGACACAGAATGACAGATCTATCTCAGGAGGCTGCTTCTAATTGAAAGGTTTTCTTGGGCATCTTGAACAATGTTGTTTTTGTCTGGTTTAAACAACTTGAAATCTGTATCCTATAGCACAGAACATAGACTCATGAACCTCAAGCATAAATATGTTTTCTTTCAAGAAAGATTTATATTATGTTATGTGTGAGATTCTTGCCTACATCTTTGTGTGTGTGCCGTGTGTGTGATTGGTGCCTGAGGAGTTCAGAAGAGGAGTATCAGCTCCCCTGGAGCTGGAGTTACAAGTAATTATGAGCCACCATGTCGGTGATGGGAACTGAACCTGGATCTCTACAAGAGAAACAAGTGCTCTTAACTGCTTATCCATCTCTCCAGCTCCCACATATGCTTTCTTAAGAGTTATATGTCTAGATAATGGTATGTTCAGTCCTTGTATCAACAGATGGCATAAGCACCAACAATGCTGTGTTTCTTACATGTTACGAAGATGAAAGTGAAGTGTTTGAAGTCAACGGTATTTATGGGTTATCCTTGAAAATGCCTAATAAATGTGCATACAGAGTAGAACTGTGGTTGGGAGCCGGGGAGAGGGGACAGAGAAATGGTCAAAGGTAAGAGGTTGTAATTATAGAGGATAAATTCTAGAGATAAGGAATACAATCAAGACTGTCATTTATAAGAAAATTTACTACAAGAATAGATTTTAAATGCCTTTACTAAAAATAAAATGAGAAACTATATGAGATGAAAGATATGCTAATTAGCTTGATTATAATAATAATTTTACCATGTATGATTTATTAATATACTAATACTAAATTCATTATTTATAAGACTAAATAGATATGAAAAAATTAGATAGAATATCCAGTTATCAAGGGAACATTAGGTGTTATTATCCAGAAGTGACTAGAAATTGACATCTCCAGAAAGGACTGGCTCTGGAAATTGACATCTCCAGAAAGGACTAGCTCTAAGATGACTTGTTCCCATCTCCAAGTGAAACAGCTAGTCTGTGAAGGGACAGGAAGAGCAAGGCATCACCTAGTAGATCCACTCATAACTTAGGCCACCTAGCCACAGAAAGAGGACCATGTAGCAGTGCACTTTTAATGGGTTCTCTATTTTAGAAAGTGTCCCTTTAAGATAAGTCTCAAACTATTTTTTATTTGACAATCACCATGTGGGTCAATAAAATGCAGTTAATACATTATCTATTAGGGGTCTTTCTGAGTACTATCAAAAAGAATTTAGGTATAATATTTTGAATCAATTATTCATTTTATGGAATTTTGCTTTTTGTTGTTGTTTGACTTTTTGTTTTGTTTTGTTTTGTTTGTTTGTTTGCTTGTTTTTGGAAACAAGTTATACTGTGAAACCTAGGCTGTCCTGGAACTCACTTTGTAGCCCACTTCAAACTGGCTTCAAACTTGCAATCCTCCTGATTCAGGCTCCCAAGTGCTGGGTGGCATGTACTGCCATGCTTGGCTTTTTAGTATTTGCTTTGAGAGGAATGGCCTTATAGCAATCATGTTTGTCTCAGCACACAGTAGGTATTCTGTGTAATTGTGAGTTGTAGGGGTGTGTGTGTGTGTGATGGATTCAGAACAAAGACAGTAGCCTCAACTAGCCTAGAGCCATAACAGGGGTCAGATGTACCTGTCTATGGTGTGTTTCCTGGAAATTCTTACATATTTGAGAGGCTTCCTGCTGAGGTCGTCATAATATTGAACAAATTGACAGGAACAGAGCAAGACCAGCTCAGTCAGGGCACCCGATAAGAGACAGAGAGAGTCTCATCCCCTCAGGCTGCTGTGTGTGATCTATAGCTCTGCCTCTAGCTATGGGCTCTAGAAAGTGATGCCCCCCTCCCCCCCCCCCCCCCCCCCACACAGAGAGAAATATTATTTAATTCTGCAACTAAAACTATGATTTCCTCTAGGAAGGGAGCTAGGAATTAGCTTGGAAAACCTCACCTGGATGTTCACAAAATGATGTGGCATATTTGTTTTCTGCTTTTCCTCAGACAGTATCTTGTGTTATGGATCCCAATAGAGAGGGAACGCAGGCTGGAGCCAAAGCAGAGATAGCAGGCTTGCCATCCACATAATATTGGAACCAAGCACCCCATGAATCGTACAGTGCAACACTACCACAACAGTTCTTGAAGAATCTGTACGCAGATAGTTGGCTTGTATATATTCACAGTTTATGTGAATGTCTGCCATGTGTTTTTCTGAAATACTTTACCAAGAGGTCAGAAAATGATCTCCAATTTGTATCAAGGAATTCAAGCACCGAATTGGTACATTAGCCACACGGTATGTGCATCCAACTCTAGGACAGCATGATCTGTGGCACTCTCTGGGAAAAAAAAAAGCATTTTTGAAATTAATTATTTATTTTTTCTTAAAAACACCATTTTAGGGCAAAAGGCCACTGGATTGAACCTAGATAAGCAAATACTCCAATTTATAAAATTACTTTCTCAATATAATGTTTCTTGACCTATTTGTTCCCATCATTTTGAAAGAATGGAAGCCAGGAGGTAAAAGCCAATGTAAACAACCAGTCAACAGTGGAGTTATTCATAAGGAACTTTGGGTCACTTCTAAATGTGCAAAATTAAAAAAAAAACAAACTTCCTTTCGTCTGCCTGTTAGGAACCGTTTAAAACTTTCTCATTCTTCCCTGTTTATATAGACTCACAGCTTATGAACAAACAACCTTTAAGAAATCAAGAGTATATTTAGTTAATGAACAGCTTAAGTAAAAATATACCTCACAGTATATGATTATGAGTGACTGGGCAGAAACAGTATTGAGGAGTTTATAAAGAAAACATCTGTTTAGATTCAAAGTTTTCTTTTTGACCATATTTATAGCTTATATTTTTTCATTAAAAACAATTATCAGGGTAAACATTTATTTTAGGCTTTTTTATGCATAACTATTCATGAACTTGATTCATTAAAATGTTTGCCCCTCATAATAATTATTAACATTGAAATATGAATAGCTTTTTAATCTTTATTTCATAATCTAATAATATGCTTTTCTTGATAAAATAAAGTAAAAAGCCTTAATTATGTGTTAGCTCCATTTATGTGATTATTATTGCAATACATTTCTATCATATATGACTTTCTCCAACATGGCGAAAATGCACTAGGTGATTATTCAGTTCCTTTGCAAATGGACATGAAGGTTATAGTCACAACTCATGCTTTCTCATAGAAACATCTTACCCCCATAGTCCCCAAGCTAAACCAAACCACATGACTCCCAATATAGGGCCTCATAGTAATTGTAGTGCTCAAGCAATCTGCTTCCATAGTGAAAATACTGGTGGCCAAGGAAAGAAAAAGGGAATTGCTTGGAGGAACGCAATGCTGTTGCCAAGTGGGGCTCTGTCCTGACAACTAGAATCAGTGTTTGTGAGTTCAAGGAAAAGCTAACTCTATCAATGATTTTTTCATTTCCTTCTTTTCATTGGTCAAAATATATGAAAGAAGCAAGTACCACAGTAATGTATTCTCTGATGGGTGGTATGGTACAGGTACAGATGCCAAGCTAGAGGACTGTATGTTTTTATGCATCTTAACTATATCTATCTAGTCTATCAATCAATCACCTATCTATCATAGTCCCATATACTTAATTATCATCTATCAATCATCTACTTATCCATTTATCATCCATATATAACAAGGAGATATAATATCTAATTGTGTACTATTTATGTACTATTTTATTGTAATATATTTTTATATTTAATATGATTTATAAAAAAAGAAAACCAGACAGTTTAATTTTACAATCAGGTTTAGTTGCTTAGGGGATAAGATCTTTTTAGTTCAAGAAAAAGGATTTAAGTTAATAGAGATGAGATATGGTAGATATTGAATTTCATTCAGAAATTTAGACTCAACAAGATAGGAAAGATGTTTATTTCACATTTGACAAATACAAATAGCCAAATGACTATGAATGTAACATTTATATAACTCTTGATTGTCTCATGGTTCTCTCTGATGTATGTAGTTTGCTTTATTCATGTGTAATAAAATAAGTATATATGTTAAAAAATTTTTAAAATGGTTACCAAAAAAATTAAAAATAATAATAATTGCTACCATACATTCCTAATAAACAAGCTTTCATTCTCTCAAAAAAAAGAGGAAAAAAATATGATTTATGATACCCATGTAATATACTATTACTAATACTATATAATATATTATACATCATATTCTTTGTGCAAAAAATTTAGGGGATTTTCTTCTAGCTTCTAAACAAATCTATTTGGTGCCATAACTACAACTATGCCAGTTTATTATTAGAATACCATAATTCATATGAGCCTTTTTTCAGATTTATTGGATCCCTGGCATGTAGGAAGAGAAAATTATGTGATGTCTTATATATAAAACATCTTTAAATAATATTATGCAGACATCTAGCATATAATGTATCATATCTTGAATATATATGTTGTATGCTTAAGAGAGCATGAAATAGTTGTTTGAAATATTAATCATTTAAAGAATAATTCAGCAGAAATATGGAAGATAAAAGTAAAGAAAGCAAAGGACTACCATTAGAATATAAAGAGTACAAAATGGTTTTAGAATCATTGTTATAGTATGCCACTGTCATCTAATGGCAACTTCAAAGAGAATAGAAGTCACGATTATAAAATAAATCATCAGTCAATATCTAGAAGTCAAGGGCAGAAACCTTCAGATTAAAAGGCCATTGGATGTTTAAAACAATGAAGAAAGAAAAGGAAATGGCTCACAGAACTGACATCCCAGTAGAAGCAATTGGTGACAGATGTATCTGACAGAACAGATCCTGTACCTAAGAAAAAGGTTCTCACAGATGCAGTACCCATCACTGTCCATCCCACACATTTCAGAAGGCTGTGAGCCTGTGCTCATGAGAGCCTCTGGCCTTGTAGATTCCTCGTTCTGTGTAGTTGTGTAAAAGACCAAGTTCTGGGTTTATGTCCATGACAGACCAGGGCCACATCAGAAAGTCAAGCTAACAGGAGAGTCTTTGCTTTGTAAGCCCCTCCCTCTTTGTCAGCCATATTTAAACCAATAAGAAAACTGAGCAGCTACTTTTTGCTAATCTTCACCACTAGACTAAAACTTATGATCCAGACTAACCTTAAAAAATTTTTTTGGAGCAATGTCAGAAAAATAATGCATATTTCCAACCCAAGGAGTAAAGGAAATCACATACAGAGGGTCAGGATGGCACAGAATTCTTCAAGTGGCATCAAAAACAAAAGTAGCGAAGTAAAGAAGACTCTCTTGCCAGCTTTTTGATTACTTCTCCCTGGTGGAACTGCCTTGCCAGGCTACAGGGGAAGAGGGCACACTCAGTCCTGATAGGACTTGATCAGCTGGGGTGGACTGGACGGGAAGGGGGGGGCTCCTTCTTCTGAGGAATAGGGGAGGGGGAAGGGGAGATAGGGAAGTGAGGAAGGATGGGTCTACAACCAATATGTACAGTGGAGAGAGAGTGGGGAGGGAGGGAGGGAGGGAGGGATGGATGGAGGGAGGGAGGGAGGGAGGGAGGAAGGAAGGAAGGAAAGAAATTTTAAAAAAGGCCTTCTGAACTCAAGGGAAAAGGAATCCTGTACCACACTGTTAATGAAGAGATGTGACGGCACAGGTCTAAAGTGAGGAATCCATGCCTTTTCTGAAGGAGATGGTTCATTCTACCAATATGCAGAGTTAACGTAAAGAAGAGCACTATGTGATCCCAGGGGCCCAAGTTAGAAGGCACAAAGGACACCCTGACCTGACGATGACATGAACTCAAGGTATTCTGTAGTTCTTTTTTTTTTTTTTTTTTTTTAATTTTATTTTATTTTATTTTTTAATTAATTTATTCTTGTTACATTTCTATGGTTATCCCATCCCTTGTATCCTCCCAATCTCCCCTCCCTCCCATTTTCCCCTTATTCCCCTCCCCTATGACTGTTCCTCAGAGGGATTACCTCCCTCTGTATATGCTCATAGGGTATCAAGTCTCTTCTCAGTGACCTGCTGTCCTTCCTCTGAGTGCCACTAGGTCTCCCCCGCCAGGGGACATAGTCAGATGTGAGGCACCAGAGTACTTGAGAAAGTCAAATCCCTCTCTCCACTCAAGTGTGGAGACTGTCTTGTCCATGGGCTAGATCATGGTAGGGGTTTATTATTCGGCCTGTATTGTCCTTGGCTAGGGCCTTAGTTTGAGCGGGACCCCATGACCCAAATCTGCCTATCATAATGTTCTACTTGTAGGTTTATAGAACCCACTGGATCCTTCTACATTGCTATTCACCCATTGTTCTCTCATCTAGAGTCCCAATAGGATGTCCTCCCCTCGGTCCCAGTTTCCTGGTAAGGGAAGGCTTTCATGGGACATGTCCATTGGGCTAGTATGCAGATATAAGTGAGTATATACCATTTGAGTCTTTCTGCTTCTGGGTTAACTCACTCATTATGATCATCTCTAGCTCAATCCATTTGTCCACAAATTTCGGGAATTCCTTGTTTTTAATAGCTGAGTAGTATTCCATAGTGTATATGTACCACAGTTTCTTTAACCATTCTTCTACTGAGGGACATTTAGGCTGTTTCCATGATCTGGCTATTATGAATAAGGCTGCTATGAACATGGTTGAGCAAATTTTCTTGCTGTGTGCTGGTGTATCTTCTGGGTATATTCCAAGGAGTGGAATAGCTGGATCTTGAGGAAGCCCTATTCCCAGTTTTCTGTGATAGCACCAGATAGATTTCCAAAGTGGTTGTACTAGTTTGCATTCCCACCAGCAATGAAGGAGTGTTCCTCTCTCCCCACATCCTCTCCAGCATGTGGTGTCGCTTGAGTTTTTGATCTTAGCCATTCTGATGGGTGTAAGATGGAATCTCAGAGTCGTTTTGATTTGCATTTCCCTGATGACTAAGGAGGTTGAGCATTTCTTTAAGTGTTTCTCAGCCATTTGATATTCTTCTGTTGAGAATTCTCTGTTTAGTTCCAAGCCCCATTTCTCAATTGGGTTATTTTGTTTGGTGGTGTTTAATTTCTTGAGTTCTTTATATATTTTGGATATTAGACCTTTGTCAGATGTAGGGTTGGTGAAGATCTTTTCCCAGTCTGTAGGCTGTCGCTTTGTTCTCTTGACCGTGTCTCTAGCCTTACAGAAGCTTCTCAGCCTCATGAGGTCCCATTTATTAATTGTTGACATTAAGGCCTGGGCTGTTGGTGTTCTGTTCAGGAAATTGTCTCCTGTGCCAATATGTTCCAGGCTCTTCCCCACTTTTTCTTCTAACTGACTTAGTGTCTCTGGTTTTATGTTGAGGTCTTTAATCCACTTGGATTTGAGTTTTGTGCAAGGTGACAAATATGGGTCCAGTTGCATTTTTTTACACATAGACATCCAGTTAGACCAGCACCATTTGTTGAAGATGCTATCCTTTTTCCATTGAATGGATTTGGCTTCTTTATCAAAAATCAAGTGACCATATGTGTGTGGATTCATATCTGGGTCTTCAATTCGATTCCACTGATCAACCAGCCTGTTGCTGTGCCAGTACCATGCTGTTTTAATTACAATTGTTTTATAGTACAATTTGAAATCAGGTATGGAGATTCCTCCACAGCACCTTTTATTGTACAAGATCGTTTTTGCTATTCTGGGTTTTTTGTTTTTCCATATGAAGTTCAGAATTGAACTTTCAATGTCTTTAAAAAATTGTGTAGGTATTTTGATAGGGATTGCATTGATTCTGTAGATTGCTTTTGGTAGGATGGCCATTTTTACTATGTTAATTCTCCCTATCCATGAGCAAGGAAGATCCTTCCATCTTCTCATGTCACCTTCAATCTCCTTCTTCAGAGTTTTGAAATTTTTTTCAAACAAGTCCTTCACTTGCTTAGTTAAAGTAACTCCTAGATATTTTATATTGCTTGTGGCTAATGTGAAGGGTGTGGATTTCCTAATTTCTTCCTCGGCAAGCTTGTCATTTGTGTATAGGAAGGCTACAGACTTTTTGGAGTTAATTTTGTATCCAGCCAAATTGCTGAAAGTATTTATCAGCTGTAGGAGTTCTCTGGTGGAATTTTGAGGGTCACTTATGTACACAATCATATCATCTGCAAATAGGGATAGTTTGACTTCCTCCTTTCCCATTTGGATACCCTTGATCTCCTTTTGTTGTCTTATTGCTCTGGCTAGAACTTCGAGTACTATATTGAAGAGATATGGAGAGAGTGGGCAGCCTTGCCTTGTTCCCGATTTTAGAGGAATTTCCTTGAGTATCTCCCCATTTACTTTAATTTTGGCTATTGGCTTGCTGTAGATAGCCTTTATTATGTTGAGGAAAGTGCCTTGTATCCCCGATCTCTCTAAAACTTTAAACATGAATGGGTGTTGGATTTTATCAAATGCTTTCTCTGCATCTAAAGAGATGATCATGTGGTTTTTTATTTTCAGTTTGTTTATATGGTGGATTACATTGATGGATTTCCGTATATTAAACCATCCCTGCATGCCTGGAATGAAGCCTACTTGGTCATGATGAATGATATCCTTTATGTGTTCTTGTATTCGTTTTGCAAGAATTTTATTTAGTATTTTTGCATCGATGTTCATAAGAGAAATTGGTCTGAAATTCTCTTTCTTTGTTGAGTCTTTGTGAGGTTTAGGTATCAACGTGACTATGGCCTCATAGAATGAATTTGGTAATGTTCCATCCAATTCTATGTTTTGGAGTAGCTTGAAGAGTATCGGTATTAGCTCGCCTTTGAAGGTCTGGTAGAACTCTGCACTGAAACCATCTGGCCCTGGGCTTTTTTTGTTTGGGAGACTATCAATGATTGCTTCTATTTCTGTAGGGGAAATGGGACTATTTAGCTTGTTTATCTGTTCTTCACTCAATTTAGGCAAGTGAAATTGATCAAGAAAGTCATCCATTTCCCTTAGGTTTTCAAATTTTGTGGCATATATGCCTTCAAAGTAGGATCTTATGATTCTTTGTATTTCTTCAGTGTCTGTTGTTATGTCTCCCTTTTCATTTCTGATTCTGTTGATTTCAATACTGTCTCTCTGCCTTTTAGTCAGTTTGGCTAACGGTCTGTCTATCTTATTGATTTTCTCAAAGAACCAGCTCTTGGTTTTGTTGATTCTTTGGACTGTTTTCTTAGTTTCTAATTTGTTAATTTCAGCCCTGAGTTTGATTATTTCCAGACGTCTACTCCTTTTGGGTGTTTCTGCTTCCTTTTTTTCTAGGGCTTCCAGCTGTTTTGTTAAGTTGCTTATGTGCGATGTTTCCAATTTCTTTTTAAAGGCACTTAGTGCTATGAGTTTTCCTCTTAACACTGCTTTCAATGTATCCCACAAATTTGGGTATGTTGTTCCTTCATTATCATTGAATTTCAGAAACTCCTTGATTTCTTTCTTTATTTCTTCCCTGACCCATGTGTCATTTAGCAGAGAGTTGTTTAGTTTCCACGTACGTGTAGGCTTTTTGTTGTTTCTGTTGTTGTTGAATTGCAGCCTAAGAGCATGGTGATCTGATAGGATACAAGGTATTATTTCAATCCTCTTGTATCTGTTGAGGCCTGCTTTGTGACCTACAATGTGATCAATTTTGGAGAAGGTTCCATGGGGTGCAGAGAAGAAGGTATATTCTTTCTTGTTTGGGTGAAAGGTTCTATAGATATCTGTTAGATCCATTTGACCCATGGCATTGGTTAATGATGTTATTTCACGGCTAAGTTTCTGTTTCAATGACTTATCCTTCAGTGAGAGTGGGGTGTTGAAGTCTCCCACTATTATTGTGTGGTGATCGATGTGTGGTTTAAGTTTTTTTAGCAGATCTTTTACAAATGTGGGTGCCCTTGTATTGGGAGCATAGATGTTCAGAATTGTGATGTCATCTTGGTTGGCTTTACCTTTGATGAGTATGAAGTGTCCTTCTGCATCCCTTTTGATTAATTTTGGTTGAAAGTCTATCTTGTTTGATATTAAAATGGCTACGCCTGCTTGCTTCTTGTGACCATTTGCTTGGAATATTTTTTTCCAACCTTTTACCCTGAGGTAATGCCTATCATTATAGGTGAGATGTGTTTCTTGAATGCAGAAGAATGTTGGATCTTGTTTATGCATCCATTCAGATAGTCTATGTCTTTTTATTGGAGAATTAAGACCATTGATGTTGAGAGATATTAACGACCAGTGACTGTTAAGAGTCTTAATTTTGATGTTGTTTCCAATCGAGTGTTTGTGTAGTTGTGTTTTTGCCATGGTATAATTACCTATTTCCTGAGTAGTTTTGGTTGTAGCTTGACCCTTTGGGATGGAGTTTTCCTTCTAGTACCTTCTGTAAAGCTGGATTTGTGGATAGGTACTGTTTGAATTTGTTTTTGTCATGGAATATTTTGTTTTCTCCATCAATGTTTATTTATAGTTTTGCTGGGTAAAGTAGTCTGGCCTGGCATCTGTGGTCTCTCAGGGTTTGCAGGATCTCTGTCCAGGCTCTTCTGGCTTTTATGGTCTCTGCTGAGAAGTCTGGTGTAATTCTGATAGGTTTGCCATTGAATGTTATTTGGCCCTTTTCCCTTGCAGCTTTTAATATTTTTTCTTTGTTCTGTATGTTTTGTGTTTTGATTATTATGTGACGGGCAGTTTTCCTTTTCTGGTCAATTCTATTTGGTGTTCTGTAGGCCTCTTGTATGTTTATAGGTATCTCTTTCTTTAGGTTGGGGAAATTTTCTTCTATAATTTTGTTGAGAATAGTTTCTGGGCCTTGGAGTCTGATATCTTCTCTTTCTTCAATGCCTATTATCCTCAGATTTTTTCTTTTCATGGTGTCCTGAATTTCTTGGATGTTTTGTGTCAGGAGTTTTCCAGATTTGGCATTATCTTTAATGGTTGCTTCAAGATCTGTGATTGTATCTTCTAGACCTGAAATTCGTTCTTCCGTCTCTTGGATTCTGTTAGAAAGGCTCACCTCTGTGTTGCTCGCCTTCTTCTCTGAGGTCTCACGTTCTCGTTTTTCTTCTGTCTGTGTGTTTATCATTGAATCCATTTTTGTCTTCAGATCTTGAACTGATTTTTTTATTTCTTTCACCTCATTTTTTGTATATTCCTGAGTTTCTTCCATTGCCTCTTTATAGGTCTTCAGAGCTTGAACCGTTTTAATTATTTCTTCCATCTGGTTATTTGCATTTTCCTTAAATTTTTCCAGTTCCACTCTATGTGCTTCTTTTATGTCTCTCACCTGTTTTGCTGCATCTTCCTGTATTTGATTACGAATTTTATTTGTTTCCTCCATTAATATGCTCCTTATTAAGGATTTGAGGTCATTTTCTTGTATTTCCGTTGTATTTGAGCTCTCTGGGTTGTTTTCTTTGGGATAGCTGGAAACTGGAGACGCCATGTTGTTTTGAGGTTTTTTGCGTATGCTTTTACGCTGTCCTTTAGACATCTTGCCGGCTTTGTTTTCGTTGGGTAGATTCCCGAGTTGGATGGAGGGAGTCTGATGATAGATTCACTTGTTTTCTCACGGTTTCCGTAGGTTGGAAGCTCTTATGTTTCACTGTTGTGGATGGCAGGAGGTTAGCCTTGGCGTTTTGGGCTCTCACAGCCAGTGATCCTCAGCTCTCCTGTGCTGTGGGTCCTGTAATCGCTCTGGGTCTCTGGATGAGCGTTGGGTCAGGCCAAGTTATCCACAGCCTTCTGGGTTCCCTGCCAGGTCCAGCCAGGGAAACTAGTCCCAAACCACCGTCCGAGCTCAGCTAGTATCTCAGGGCCTGAACCGTCTGCCGAGCTTAGCTAGGAATTCTGGGCTCAAAATGCACACAGGGTCCAGCCAGAATTTTCGGGCTAGGACTGCGCACCAAGCTCAGCTAGGGGTGTTTGGCCAAACTGCTTGCTGTGGTCAGTTATTGACTCATGCCCAGAACATCCGCGCAGCTCAGCCAGGAATTCTGGATTCAAACTGCACACTGTGTCCAACCAGAGTCTTAGAGCCGGGACTGTGCTAAAGGCTCTACTAGAGACTCTGGGCCCAATCTGTCTGCCAAGCACGGTTAGGGACTGTGGCCCTAAGCTGCACGCCGAGCTCCACCCGAGTCTCTGGGGCAGAATTGTGCTCCGAGCTCAGCCAGACACTATGGACCCACACTGCACGCTGAATTCAGCCCGGGCCTCCAGGCCTATACTGCGTGCATAGTCCAGCCAGAGTCTTGGGGCCGCCGAGCCCGTGTGCACAGCTCAGGAAGAATCCCTGGGCCTAATCCGCCCGGCAAGTCCAGCTAGGGCCTCTGGGCTGAATCTGCGTGCTGACCTCAGCCTGCGTCAGCGCCCTAAAACTGCCCTCTGAGGCGAGCTAATGTCTTGAGCAGAACTGCTCGTTGATGTGTGCTAGCGCCTCCGGTGGGACTGAGCGCTCTGCCCAGCCTGCGTCACAGCCGGTGAACTGGCTGCACTGAGGTGGTCCTTCGGTGGACCTGAGCGCTACCGCCCAGCCTGCGTCACAGCAGGTGAACTGTGGCTGTGCAGAGACGGGCCTGGGGTGGAACTGAGTGCTCCGCCCAGCCTGTGTCACAGCCGGTGAACTGCTGCTGTGCAGAGACGGGCCTGGGGTGGAACTGAGTGCTCCGCCCAGCCTGCGTCACAGCCGGTGAACTGCTGCTGTGCAGAGACGGGCCTGGGGCGGAACTGAGTGCTCTGCCTAGCCTGTGTCACAGCAGGGGAGCCGTGGCTCCGCTAAGCTATTGTCTTGGGCAGAATTGCCCGCTTCGCTGAATCAGTGTCTCCACAGTACTGCGCCCTGAGCTGTACCCGGGACTCTGGGGCTGAACTGTCTGCCGTGTCCAGCTTGGGTCACAAAGCACCACGTGACCCAAATCCTGTCCAGTGTCCCCTCTCCCGCAGCAACTCCCACCGGCCACCACACTAACCGCCTCCACTGGATGGCTCTGAGCTGCAAACCTCAGTCGCTGCTGCTGGTGTTGCTGACGCCGCCTGTGCCGCCGCTGCTCTGATCCGAGAAAATCCGCACTCCTCCCGTGTGTAGGGGCACGCAGGTCCTCCGCACCCTGGTCCTTCCGAACCGTGGAGTACTCCTGCTGCCGTGGTGTCGGGATCCTGGTGTTCCTGGCTCAGAAATCTGTGCAATTCCCCGAACTGTTCACTGGAGCTTCCAAACACGTTCCACACTGCTCGCCGCCATCTTGGATCCCCCATCGGTATTCTGTAGTTCTAAAGAGTGACCATGACAGAGGAAAAGGAATCCAACTTTCAGCAGAGCTTTGAATAAAATTAGTGACAGATACAATGATTGAGCAGTCATAACAACTGTCGTGTAGAGGCAGGCAGAAGACGCCATTGCACTATACTGCGTGCCTCCGCTGCAAACCATGTCTACATGGGCATAGACGCATAGACATGACAATGCTGGGTTTTGGTCCTGTTTTAATGCCTGGGTTGGGTCTTGATGCTGCCACTTAGATGTGGGTGAATGAAATGTTAGCCATCCTTGGGTAGGTTCCATCATCCCTGACATCCAAGATGAGACATGTGCCATACTGAGGTTCAAAAGGATTTGTTCATCCCATGGTCCTGCTCTCACAGCCATCTCCTGGCTGGCCAGTTTTGCTTATGGATCAGTTCCTTAGCTTTGTTTGTTTTGTGTTACATTCTCCCAAGCGAAATAGATGACAGTATGGCAGATGCAGTCCGAACTTTGACTTTTCCACTCCACTCTTACTACTTTCTCCCCCCAGTTTCATATCTTGGTACTAATCTTCTTCACTTTCAGGAACAGAAGAACCCAAATAGCCTAGGCTTTTGTTTGTTTATTTGTTTGCTTGCTTGCTTTGAATTGGTAAGGTCCTGTGGTGGTTTGAATGAGAACGGCCTCCGTAGGCTCTTGTATTTAAATGTTTGGCCTATTCTTACTCTTCTTTTCTGTCTCCATCTTGTGCATAGGTGTAAGCTCTCAGCTGCTGCCTGCTTGCTTGCTGCTGCCACACTTCGCACCATGATGGTCATGGACTCCCCCTCTGCAGCTGTAAGGAAGCTTCCAATTAGATGCCTTCCCTTAGAAGTTGCCTCGGTCAGTCATCATGTCTCTTCACAGGAACAGAACAGTACCTAAGATGGGCTTGAACCATGTTTTGATCCGTGGCACACATTAAAAACTGACGTCATTCATAAACCTCTAATTTCTGTTTTGCTTGGAAAAGATAATAAGATCAAACCACACTGGCAATTTATCCAAATGTAGCTGTAACTGACTGAAATTGAGGGTTAATATGGGATCCAGTGTGCTGTGCTCTCAGTAGCCCATGCTGTGCTGTGTGTGTGTGTGTGTGTGTGTGTGTGTGTGTGTGT
>OU015742.1:31005792-31017516 GCA_907169655.1 Acomys percivali | reverse complement strand
AGAGAGAGAGAGAGAGAGAGAGAGAGAGAGAGAGAGAGAGAGAGAGAGAGAGAGAGAGATCACGTGAAACCAGGGCTCTATGAATTAGATTTCATCTAACAGTTTAATTCCAGTGAGTCATGTTGGTACGTGTAGCGCTAATGTGTGGAGTAACAGTCAGCGGGGTCCCTGACAATAAAGATGTGCTGCTGTACCAAGCATACTTGGAACGTGGGTGGCATTCCTCTTCACTATCCAGCAGATGAGAATCCCATTTCAGATTTTAGAGCAAATAAATCAGAGTTAGAGAAATGTTCTTCCATCACAGAATCCCCTACCTGGCTGGTTGGAATGCTACCACAGTGAAATGATACAGCCTGAGGTAGTGAAAGGCTTTGATACCCCTCGTGTGACCTCTCAGGACTTGTCCTTCTCATTCCTGTCAGAACTGTCCCCCTTCCACTGTAGCCAAGAGTCGTTGCTTGTTCCTCAACAATGAATCTTCTTTCTGGACCCAGAGGCGCAGTTCCTAGGTGCCTTTGTGTAGAGCGCCTTCACTCTACAAACTACTGGCATGAAGCTCCGCTGGCGCCATCCAGCTCCGGCTGTTCTTGCTCAGACCTCGGGCATTCTGTCAAAGACCGTTTGTGACAGGCCTTGAGAAAAACAACAAAGCATCTCTCCCTTCAAACCTGAGGAAGAATGTGAAAGGGGACTGGCGACACATAAGCTCTTTGTAACTTCAGGTGCCCAAGTCAGCCTTTGGCTCCCTTCTCCCCCGACAGGGCTGAATGACAGAACAGAATGACATGCGCAGTTGAGCTACATAGGGTCAGTCAGGACAGAGGATGCTTTTATTTAAAGAAAGCAACATTGTGCCTCCTGGCAGACTGAGGTAATTTCCTTCCCTTTTCTATACTTCCTAGCATTCCAGATTTATACATTTTACAGTGTTTGCCAGCGCTCACCTGAAGAAAGCAATTCTCAAGTGAAAAACTTAAAGAAATATTTGTGTTCAAGGGCTCAGACCCATAAAGAGTAACTACCACAGCTTTAAAATCTCAACCTAATTTTACAACTAATTACTTGAGTAAACCAAATAAGCAGATCAAGTTAGTTTCACAGCGAGAGGAAAGCAATCAGCAAGTATAACCTCAGGCCAGAGTTTGAAATTTTCTATTAGAAAACCTTTCACCCCACTCTATTGACTTTGTGTTTAGTCATTTATTTTGCTGTTGAAATGAAAATGCTCCTGTATATTTGAATACATATATATATTTGAATCTATGTTTATTAATGAAAGAAGAAAATAACTTTCCAATTACTAAGAAAACTAAGCTTTTAGGGAAGTCAACTATGTCTTCTCAGTAACATGAGCCTACCAGAGTTTTAATACAGTGGTGGGCATCTGCCTTAGCAAGGAGACAAATACCCACCTTCCTGTTAAAGTGCCTGCTGAGGAGAACCAAAAGGCATCAGGTGTTAACTACGGACCCTCAGCAGGGAGTGGTGTCAATCCTCTTGTTACTCTGGTGATTGCAAAACCCCACTTTCACATTCACATGGTACAGGAGACACAGGGCAGGGAGATGTATGTCATACGCCTGGGACAGTGAGCCTTTCCTGGGTCATTTTTTTTTTTTCACTTCACTTACTTCTTTGCATAGCTCCAGTAAGAGAAATTAGCTGAACAGTTCAGCAGCCTCAGGCTGACAGACATTAAGTAGTGAGGCAAAGTAACATATAGAAAGTGGCCCATCTCTGTATACTGTCATCTCTTAGCAACCAATTAACAATCATCCAACCCTTAACACGCCTTCACTTTTATTTTTTATGATCCAGCCCTATGAAACTCTTTCATGATAAATCACAGACTTTTGGTATTTATCTAATAATACATACATTCAGTGTATGATTATGGTAAAAAATAAATTCTAGCATGCTGTAGGTAATAGGTTGGCTGGAAAGAGAGATCCATTCATTCTGTACTGGGTAAAAAGTGTGTTAGCTTTCAATGTAAAGACATTCTTACTTTTTGATAGATATGCATCCACACAGGAAAAATATGTTTAGCATATTTTAATGGAAGAACGCATAGCCATGAAAACTTGATAAATATTTTGATATGTTTTGCTTCACTAACCTTATCTATAAACACCAGGCAAGCATCAGTCCATTTATTGGTGATAGTACAGTCCCTAGAAGGAATTGGTACACAAGGCTGCAATGGTATCCTTTCTCTAAGCATCCATAATACATAGAATGAGCCTAAACATGAAGGAGGATAGGGAATATATGGAACAAAAAGTCATGGAGCTGGAGTCAGCCTTGTTCCGAGGAGACCTAAGGAGACAGTAGGAAGGAAGGGCTTGAGCTTGTGCAGATCTTGTGCAGGCAACCACAGCTACTGTGAGTTCCCGAATACAATAACTATACGATGTTGAGAAAAATAGCACTTCGCAGTACCTTTTCCTATCATTTCAGCTCTCACCTTCTTTTCACTCCCTTTTCCACAGTGTTCTTGAGTCTTAGTGTGGGTAGCATCGGTGTCCTAGTGAACGCTGAGCCCTCAGGTGCCACTTTCATCATTTTGAACACATGTGAGTTCAACATGAGACCGTTGAAATGCAAATTAAAATTGTATTTTTTAAAAAGGATGAGTGAAGGGTTAGGGCTGACTTGGTACTGACTTGGGGATTAGCCATTATTCCCCATGGGGCTCATTTCTTTGCGAGAGTTCCCTGATGGAACTGTCAGCTCAAAATAACAGAACTTTATTTTCTCATGAGTCTGGAGGGCAGAGGCCTGAAATCAAGGTGTGGGCCAGGTGCTTGCTTTCCCTCCAACAGGACCGGCAAGACTCTTTTCTTGCCTTTTTCAGTTTTGTTAGCTCCTCTGCTCCAGCCACTGCCTCCTTGCATGTGGCCTTCCTTTCTTTTTTTCTGTCTTTGTCTCTTCTGTCTTTGCACTAGTATATGTATTTCTTTTTATTACATATATGTGATTATGCATTGTGGTTGTTTTTCTTTGCACTTTTTAAAGTATCTGTTTTACTTTACGTGTATGAACGTTTTGTCTGTGTGCATGAATGTGCTCCAGATGTGCGCATGTTGAGTCAGCTACAACTGGGGTCCTGGCTGGTTGTGAACCACCACAGGGGTGCTGGAAATCACACTCAGGTCCCCAGCAAAAGCAACAAGTGCTCTTAACTGCGGAGCCATTTCTCTAGCCCTGTATACTTTTTTTTTTTTTTTTTGACTAGAGGATTATACATCTCATCTATGACAAGCAGTGAGGATGAAGAGCTTTCTACTATTTAATCATTGGTTATGATTGGCTTTGTAACATTTGAGACTCAAATGAATTTATCAAAAGTGTTTTTGATTAAAAATATCATACTGTCATAGGAGAGAACATATGCTTTGATATGTCCTATTCTTGCTATGGGATAATTTTTGAAGAATTGTTTCTCAATTTTTAGTGTGTTCTTCTGTGAGATCTAAACACTTTTTTTCTTCTACTTATTTCTCATGTCTGGAACCCTAAACAGAATGCTGACTTAACAAATAAATATGATTTTTGAGGAGGTGGGCCCAAAGGTCCACCCACCCTAGCTGAGGAGCAGTTAACAGCTGCTGGGAGTTTTCTGTCAGGCTGCAGCCCCTGGTAGGTCGAGCACCCTCTAGTGGATGTCAACATAAATTGGATTCAGAGGGTTTAAAAGGCGTACAGAGAGGCTAGGTAGCACTCAGTCCCAAATGGATGTTTTCCTCAAACACGCAGGATTCTATGCAGGAGAGGAGTCAGAAAGATTTTGAAAATCCTGAGATGGTCGAGATGACTCCAAGCAAACTGTCTTCCAGACACAATAGGACTGATGCACAAATGAACTCAGAGACTGGCAGCATGTATAAGACATGCACAGGTTTAGGCCAGACAGAGACCCAGCACTGAGGAAGGAAGTGGACAAGGGGCTCCAACTTTAACTGAGAAGCTATTTGCAATTGATACTGGTAATTGCGGGCAAAGGAAAAATCAATTTCTCCAATGGATAGTCACTGGGTGTATCACCTCACTCAAGAGTAGGTCCTTGGGCCGGGCGTGGTGGCGCACGCCTATAATCCCAGCACTCGGGAGGCAGGGGCAGGTGGATCGCTGTGAGTTCGAGGCCAGCCTGGTCTACAAAGCGGGTCCAGGACAGCCAAGGCTACACAGAGAAACCCTGTCTCGAAAAACTAAAAAAAAAAAAAAAAAAAGAGTAGGCCCTTGGTGGCGCATGCCTTTAATCCCAGCACTTGGGAGGCAGAGGCAGGCAGATAGCTGTGAGCTCAAGGCCAGTCTGGTCTACAATTTGAGTCTAGGACTACACAGAGAAACCCTGTATTGAAACCCCCTCTCCAAAAAAAGAGTAGGCCCTATGCCCAGGAGTAAGCTTGGCAACATAAAACAAACTACATGGTTTTATGTTTTGTGAGGGTTTTTTTTTTTTTTTCATGTAGTTTTGTGTGGGCAATTGTTTTTGCCTTACTGGGATTTTGTTTGTTTTGATTTTCATTTCTAGTGCTATTTTCTGAGCTGGGGGTGGAAGGGGGGAAGTTTATAAAGTTGGGTAAGCAGGGAGATGGGTGGGTCTGGGAGGAGCTGGGGGAAGGTAAGTGATGGCCTCTTCCATACACTGTATAAAGATCATTTTTAAATAAAAAATGAAGATACAAAAAAAAAAAATGAAGATACAAAGTTGGTTGCGTATGGAAGGGGTGATGGATCTGGGAGGAATGAAAGGGAGGGAGGTTGAATATGATCAAAATGCAATGTATGAACTTCTCATAGAATCAATCAAAATATTTAAAAAATTTTTTAAAAATCAGTTTTTACAGGAAAAATTGCTCTATTTCAGGATTGTGGCAACATGTCACCTGCACAGCATTTGACTTTCTAATTACATTTTTGTAAGAAAACACTTGTGGATAACAATTCTCAAGGCCAGAGCTGTGATGTTGACAAGTGTTGGTAATTTGAGAATCATAACCTAGCCATGTTGAATGGAATTATGAAACAGGAAACACATGTTCCTTCCAAAGGCACTAATATCAAAGAAGATTTTCAATACTTCAATAATGCCTCTTTTGTAACTGAATTATAGACCATTTGAAGATGACAGTGGTTTTAATAGGAGAACACTCTCCTAAGTGTTCCTCAGTGCAATTCCTTTGTTATTACAGAGAGCCCTTCATCTTCTTGGGATGTCACTCTAACATTGGTACTACCCTTGATACATGCAGCAAATCTTTTCACCCATGATGCTGCTCATGTCAATATTCTCCCTTGCATAGTTCCTAAGTATGAGGCTCAGGCTACTATGCATGGTCAATTGTGAGGTCCTGGTGTCAGCAAAACCTGCTGAGCCAGCCCGGGTGAGGTACTGGCATTGGGACAGGCATCCTGGGTCATCCTGGGTTATTGGTTCCTCCCTATGTTTATATGTCTGGCTTTTCTGTGGGATCACAGGAAGTCCCTCTTCCACTGAAGCATGGAAATGACAGCCATGTGCCTAAAATCTTCTCTTAGATTGATGGCCTCCCCTTCTCAGGAATCAACAAGAGACAGAGCAAAAGCAGGACAGAGGCTTTAGTTATAGAATGTAGGGAGAAGCCATGGCAGCATCTGTCATATTATGAGAGTAGGAAAACACTGGACCTGTTCAGTATAAGCTTTCTTATAATGCCATAGGATGCCAGGACATAGAATTGAGATTAGAGGACATAGCCATAAAGAGAACCCCTTCTCCTTGGGGGCTATTAGGGAAATCCTTGGCACAGGAACCCCATGAGGGGCAGTTCTCTAGAATCTGTTCTGTCTTTCTGTTAAGACCTCTGTGCCTACTGAGGCTCATGGGTGGCCCTGGTAAGGTCTATGCTGGTTGGGAAACACAATGGCCACTTGTTGCAATGTTGATTTTGAGGCACCGTGAAATACTGAAGTAACTTTTAAAGCTAATAAAATATACTAAAAGTACATAAGTATGCTTTAGTACTCTGAGTTAAATATGGCATGTGGTACTTTTTTTACTTCTGAACCTTTAGATGTCCCCAGACTCTAACAACAATGGTACTGTCTAGAACGTCTTCCCAACCTTGAGAGGTGACCGATCTTATGCATAGCTTTTGCCTTTTAGATTCTAATCCCTTAAGATTTCTATTTCTTTTACTTTGTCAGTAAATAGATCTGATGACTTAGAAAAGTTCATCCATCTCAGAAACACACTGCAGCAGAGCTTAGGGACTGCACAGGGACTGAAGAATGACTCAAACCTTAGCATGTATCCTGTCCATATTGTCTTGATTCCCCTTTGAACTAAGCACACTTCTGGCATGTGCCTCGGGAATAGCATCAATAAAGCCACTGTACAGTGGAGTCACTGATTTGATGTGTTGGAAAAATCATTATGGATGACCAGCCCGGAAGCCATTTCAAGCACTACATTTTAAGTTACCAATAGCTCTGGAATCAAACTTTATCCCAAACAGAGACACATGTCTGGAGATAACACGATTCTGTCGTTCTGCAATGCCATGTTAGTGTATGAGCCTAACTTTTTGGAAAGAATGTGCATTCTAAAGTCTTTCCATTTGTTCTATTTTCAGTATGCAAGATATAAATGTCAAAACATAGTTTCACTTCTGGTAATTAGTTTGTGCTTCCTTTAAGACAATACTGGTCATAATTTTTTAGGGCCCATTTATCAAATTATGTGGCCCTTTGAAACAACCTCTAGTGAGTAAGGAATCCATGATCTTTGTAAACAAACTCTCATGAGACTAAGGAGATCTTGCCTTAAAAATAGAAACTTCTAAAAAGCATCAATATTTTTCCAGGAATTACTTTTAAAATACTAGTGTAATATGTTTTTGTTGATCTTCAAAGAATTTTTATATGCATATATGGCAATGCCACAATGAAACTCTTTGATTTGAATAATTAATATACAGTCATAAAAAAAGGGTCAAGGGTGACTTTTGATAGTGAATCTGCACCAGAGCATTGGGAATTAAATTAGAGTAATTAGGTTTGAAATGGGACAAGGGAAGGGTGGATAGAGTGTTGTAGCATTCCCAAACTCCGTAAACCACATCCCAGGGAACATGAAGAAGAGCTGGCACACACTGTTTCCTTCAGTACCCGTGAAAATATTTTCATGGAAATTTTACTCTGTAGCATTATGCTTGCCTGACTCTTATTTTGTCTCACAATATTTCTCTTTCAGAAATGGGTAATTCTGGGGAGCTAGAGTATAAAACTTAACATTATATTTAATAATTAGCATGAATATTTTCAGGAGGGAAAATATGTAGTTTGAGTTTAATTTTGACAGTGAGCAGCAAAATGAATACCCTATTAAAATGGAACAATATGCTTTTGCTCAGATTTATAATTTTCATTTCATTTCAAGTTCAGTTTGCATTTTATTATGCAGATATTTAGACTCACATGAGAGATATATTCATGTTTTTAATATTAGTTGGAAATTAAAAACTTTGAAAACCACTCATTCATGCTTTTAAACTTGAGACAGACTAATTAATGAAAGTCTATCATTGAACTGAGTAAATTATTTACAATTTTAATAAATATGTGCTATGAAATTAGCTTTGTAAAATACAGAACATGAAAGAATCTGTTGTTTTAAAAAGAGAAGAATTATAAAATTATAAAACCGAAGAGCCTGGCATTCACTAAATAAATAATTTTTAGCCAAATTATCAGTAATAATGGCAGTGGAGCTAAAAAATTTTAAGTAATCAATAAATAATTATATATATACATATATATGTACATATATATATACCATATAAATATGAGCTATGAACTTTAAAATAAAAGATTGCATGATAAAGATTCCCTTATACCCAATCCAGGTAAACAGGAAATTTTGCTTTATTGCTTCTAAGTAATAGAACTTAAAATCCAGCTTATATCACTGAGTTGTCATTTTGAGATTGCTAGAATGATCTTCTCTATGTTTCCAAGGGGAAGAAACTTGACACCGTTCTTTTAGTGCTGTTTGCCTTAGGGAGACTCTCTTGTAGCATTAGGGAAATAGAGGGGCTATGTTAGTCTAACAAAAAAGATGTCATAGATTAAACTCATTAAATACATTGTAAGAATAAATCTTACTAAACGGCCACTGCATTTTCTCCAGGGAGCTATTCAAGGGACTGTAAGGAGCCCAACAACACAAAGGTAAACTTGGAAAACTGGGCCAAAGTATAAGGATGAACTAGTAAGTAGTGAAAGGGACATTAAAAATGCTTTTAAGGGCTATAGGTGGTTGAGTAACTAAGAGCATACACTGCTCTCACCAAGTACCTGAGTTCGATTCCTAGTACCCATGTAGGCAGCTCACAACCAGCTCTGGGGGTTCTAATACTCTTTTCTGGACTCTAGGGGCAGCTGCACTCACATGCACAAAGGCACTCACTCACATATGTTTGCGCACAGACGTACACACACAGGTGCATGCATGATTTTAAAAACTAATAAAAATCAAGAAGCTTGAAGCAGAAACACTTTAAGGGGCCTCTTGTGTCATATACAGAGCTGTACACTGTGAAGGAAGTTGGAGATACTGACTCCATCTGCTCAAGAAACAATAGCACAAAGAATTATACCCTCAAAGACAATGACGGCAGAGATAGAATCTTGAGACTGTTCAGTTAACTCACAAGAAGGCAAAAGCTGACACAAAGATGGGAGATTAAAGAATCCACTCAACAATCACGTTAAATATGGCTTCATTAAGTACCACACAAAAAGGCAGAGATTGTCGGGTTGGATTTTCAAAAGGAAAGCAGGTTTATACTGCACATCTGAAAGAAATAAAGACATCTAAAAGGATGTAGGGACATATGGAACTCGTTCACTATAGGTAAAGAATGAAAAGTGCCTACAGACACTCTAAAATCAGAGCAGCAATTAAATATGAAATTAAACATACAATTACTGTATATTCCATTAATTGCACATCTAGGTTTTATACAAGGTAAATAAAAACTCATGTTATTCTTTATAGAAGTTTTAGTCAATTACATACTTGCTCCAATGCGGGAGGAAAAAAAAAGGAATGTTCTTTCATAAGTGAATGGATAAGTGATTGGTGTCATAGCCATATGACAGAACACTACTCAGTAACAAAAAAGAGTAATTTGTAACAATTTGTCATCGTCTAATCTTCCACTGACTCCATGCCCAACCGTTTAAATTTTTTTTATTGTTTGAGAATTTCACATGTGCATATAATGTGTTTGGTACATAGGAATAAATTATACCCTAAGCTTTTATCTTCACACTCTCAGCCTCTTCTTCCTCCTTCCTCTTCGCAGTAGATGAAAATTAACACAGAACCAACATGTAGAGTCATAGAATGTGGGATGCTATAAGAGGCAGAAGTAGTGGATGTCTGTAGGGAAACAGTGTCTACCGGACATGACAGGAATTTTGCATACATGAACTCACAGGGCCTATGACTGAATACACACAAGACCTGTATAAGATCAAGCCAGCCTCATGGATGGGAGGGGGGAGGCTCATGAAGTACTACCTCTGCCTATCTGAGGAGCTTTTCATGCTTGGTGGAGGGAAAGCCAAGTTTTCCCAGGAATGCCGCCTCTGAGAACGGTCCTACACCCACGCACGCAGGGCCAGGGCTTGGTGGAGTCCATGGCTTCCGGCAAGGATTTTCAGATGTGAGTAGAAGCCATCTCTGAGGACTCCTTCCGGTTCTAGTCTGTTACATCAGTTTTACTCTTGCATCAGATCATGTGTCTTCTTACTAGTGTGTTTAGCCGGTGAGTGCTACATCTTAGTTTGTCTTTGGCAGTTCCCTAGGGCTGAGACAGACTTGGATCCCTTGTCTCCTAGGAACTGCTTGTCACTTTCTACAATACAGCACACTTAGATTCACTGTATCGTTGGCACTCTAGAGATTGTTTTCAAAGCCAGAATATTGTGCTTTATTTGGCTTCTAAGACGTCTAAAGCGAACTAAAAAGAAAATATGCATTACTTACTTTTTAGTTCGCTTTAGACGTTTTCATGGTCATGAAAATTCCTTGAAATAAATGTATGCAAGTGTCTCAGCATAATGATTGTACCTTCGGTATTATTTTCCTTCCGTGGTGGATTGTTGACAGTGATTACGGAGTTCAACCCTTCACGGAAGATATTTCTGAACACCATACTTTTATTCTTCGTACTTAGAAAACATATTACAACTTTTCAAAATTTCACTTCTTATAAAAGTTGCTATAACTAATAGCAATTCAATATTTCTCTTTAAAGGAAAATTTTAAATTTTATTATAAGTCTAACTAAAGGGTATTTGACCTTATTTTTCTCATAACAAAGCAGTTTTCATCTATTTCCTGCAAGTCTTAATACCATTATTGTTGAATTTGTGATCATGATAAAACCGGAATACTTGCAAGAAGGAGCTTACAGAAAGTCAGATACATCTCAAGGAGCAAATACATATTTTTATAAAAATATGTCCAAGTGTGGTAAGTTGTTTGTGGAATATTTCCTAATTCTTTGTGCTTTCTCTCATCAGTAAAGGTCTATAAATCCATTTGCATGGCTAACACGTATCTCAGCATTTTGTTTTATTTTCTTCTTAATTAGTGCAAAATAATCAGAAATTATTTTAATATATTTTCTGTCTTCTATATTGCTTAAAATAACTATAAAGCCTAAAAGTGATTAGTGCTGCATTTTCTAAATTACTATACTATTACTGTGTTTTTCAATGTGCATAGATGTTTTGCCTGGATTTCTGTTTATGTACCATGAGCATGGTGGGTGTCCTGGGCAGCCAGAAGAGGCCATTGGATCTCCTGGGTTGGAGTTACAGACAGTTGGGAGCTATCATGTGGGTGCTGGCACTCAAACCTGGGTCCTCTGCAGGAGCAGCCAGTGCTTTTAACTGCTAAGCTGTCTTCCTAGCCACACAAATTTTTATTTTCAGGTTGGGTTTCCAAAGCAGACTTACAAAGCAGCATGGGGGCCCGGGAGCTGACTTGGCATATAAGGTACTTGCTAGGCAAACATGAGGACCGGAGTGTGGCTCTCCAGCACCACATAATCCCATGTGTGGTCAATGTTCCTGCATCCCAGCAGGGGGGATGCTGGCAGATCAGAAATCAAGCAGCTTAGGGTTCAATGAGAGACCTTGACTCATTAATAACAATATTGTCAAAAAGTAATTAAAGGAAATATCCTGACATCAACCTATGGCCTCCAAGTATGTCCTCACAGGTGAGCAACGCCTGAAACACATGCATACATGCACTCACCACACACACACACACACACACACACACACACACACACACACACACACGGATTTGTTGCTTCCAAAGCAGAAGGGTTTGTTCCTATAATAACATTTGTAGGAAAACACTCTACTATAATACAGATGAACCTCAGAAAAAAGAGGTCCAATTTTTAAAAATAAGTCCTTGCTTTACTCACAGAAAGGTTGTCTTCATACGCTAAGGTTCCCAGTGTAGCTTCTCTATCAGCAAACATGAAGAGAGACACAGGGTCACACCACCTGCTACTTCAGTGCTGAAGATACAGCAGAAAAATTTCACCTCTTGCCTAATCTGCGATGCTGTGTTTTTTATCCTTAGTGTTAGAGAGCTGAAGCAAGGTCTGAAGCAAGCCAGGGTCTTGTTGATCAGAGAACTCT
>OU015742.1:30938463-31005692 GCA_907169655.1 Acomys percivali | reverse complement strand
ACAACATACTTAATTTGGGTAACTTTTCTGCAGCGTTAAGTTTGAAATGAAGTCATGCCAGTGGGGGAATCCAAGCGACATAAAATTTGTCTTCACTGGGCCTATTACAGGCCACCAATTTTATAATTAATATAAGAGAATGATAACAGATAATAAAATATAAGGTATAAGATAATAAGGTAATAAGGTACCAGATGCCAGGTATTATGTTGTAGAAGAGCATGGGGAGAAGGAAAAGGGGGAGGGGTACCCCAGAGAGAGAGACAGAGACAGAGACAGAGATGACAGAGACAGAGACAGAGACAGAGACAGAGGAAGAATAAGAGGGTGAGTAGAGAGAGAAGGGAGAGGCAAGAGGGGTTGAGCAGGGGGGGGATGGCAAGGAGGAGCGAGAGAGGGAGGGGGAGGGAGGGAGAGGGAGGGGAGAGGGAGGGGGGAGGGAGGGAGAGAGAGGGGAGAAGGAGGGGAGAGGGAGGGGAGAGGGAGGGGAGAGGGAGGGGAGAGGGGGAGGGGAGAGGACTGTCCTTTTACATAGCCCTGGGCAGGGTCATGCCTCCCTGGCAGGTAAGGGGCAATGAAATCACAGGTAGGCAGACTGAGGCAGAATGCTAATAATACCATTTTTAATTCTGTTTTTCATGAGAGGTTATTTATCTTCAAGAAGTTCTCATAGAAAACTGAACTGAGTAGGTAGAATAGCTACACGCGATGTGCTGTGTGGAGGGCTGAGGTGAGTGTGGGCACATGTGTTGTACCTATATAGGGCGCTGAGCTGTGCCTATTACGAAAGCCTCATTCTCTGCTGTTCACCTGCAGTGCGGCCCAAGGTGCTTGTTAAACAAGAACCCTTCCTGTAAAACCATTGTTGCTTCTTACTACACTTGCTAAAACTCATCTACACGCACATCACATCGTCGCAGCAGGAAACCAAGAGCCATCCCTAACCAACTCTCTTTCTCTTTCAAATTGGGGTTTAAATGGAGTCCGTCTGGTGGTTCAGGTTTAGAACCTTAGCACCTGGGAGGGCTACTGGGGGTTCAAATCCAGCCTGGACTACATAGTGATTTTGCAGTGGGCTAAAGACTGAGATCATATCTCAGAAAACTGGGAAAAATGCGGCTTGGGATAGAAGGTTTTATGTCTTTCCTAGGGTAATCCTAACTGTGCCAAAGGCTCGCTTTTCCGTGCCCTTTCCTTACGAATCCACAGTTTTAAAAAGGATAAAAAGGAATACCGGATAAACACCGCCAAGGCTGGGCTTTGACATGTGGCATCTCCAGACTAACAGACCTACATCATTGCAAATTGCATTGTAAAATATTTACTAACCTGTACTTAAAGGGGGAAGGAGATGTTGAGTCCCTATTAATAAAGGAAGTGTATAGACCCACTTAACTCCCTTTACTACCCAAAGTAGAGCCAAAGTCTGGGAAAATAGCAGATTCTAGGTTTCTGCTTTCCTATAGCCCTTGTGCTATCGGCCCTTGTAGTTAATCAAACCAACAACTTTTTGACAAAGGATATTAAGGATTTTGATAATGAAAGAAATTCCTCACTCCCAGGACCAGTGCTACACTACGCAGGCTTTTCCGGTCTCTGGATTTCATCTGCCAGCTACTGCTGAAGTTTGGCCGCCTGTGGGTGTGCATGGACTCGGTGTGGCCGATCAACAACAGAGACTGAGATGCGCTCTTGCTTTCCTTACAGTTTTATCAGAAGCGCTCTCTGCCGGGTCTTATTTCTGAAGCTATGTAAATAGCTGCTTAGGAAGGGATGACTCAGCGGAATCTCGTTTCTGGTAACTTACACAGGCATTTGCGTGTTCCTCTGTATCTGTGTTTGAAGCAGTATATTCTGCTTAGGAATTCCCAGTGACCTTACAGTGGCTGCTGTATTTTCATTTTCGTTTGCTTCTAGATTTAATTTTTATTATTTAATTATGCATATGTATGCTTGTGGGTGGGTATGTGCCTGTGGAGACCAGAGGATTCAATCCATCTGGAGCTGGAATTATCTGTGGTCATAAGGCACCTGGTCTGGCTTGTGGGAACTGAACATAGGTCCTATGACAGGGCAGCAAGTACTCTTAACAGTTGAGTCCCAGCACTTGGGAGGCAGAGGCAGACGGATCATTGTGAATTCCAGGCCAGGCTAGTCTACAAAGTGAGTCCAGGACAGCCAGGACTATTACACAGAGAAACCCTGTCTTGAAAAACCAAAAAACAAAGAAAAACAAACAAACAAACAAACAAAACCCCAAACAAACAAACAAACAAAAAACAGTTGAGTTATATTTCCAACCCCTCATTAAAAGTACGAGTTTTATTCACTGTTCCCCTTTATTAATATTTGAGTCACGTGACACAAAGGAAAGTATCATAAAAATTGCACATTTATAAAGAAGGTTTTAGTGGGTAGGGACCTAGCTTAGTAGTAGAAGAAGTGCCTAGTGTATG
Source organism: Acomys percivali (assembly GCA_907169655.1). Lineage (NCBI taxonomy): Eukaryota > Metazoa > Chordata > Mammalia > Rodentia > Muridae > Acomys > Acomys percivali. The sequence continues at coordinate 31,003,236 of OU015742.1, read as the reverse complement.
TAAGGCCCTGGGTTGGACTCCCAGTACCACAAGAAAAAACAAATGCACACAAAGTTTCACATAAAGCAAGGCAGCACTATTTTATTGTGGCACTACCAAAAATATCCTCAGAGGTGAAATGATCTAACGATCTCATCTTCCCTTAGAGCAGAGGTTCTCAACCTCCCTAATGCTGCCACCCTATAAAACAGTTCCTCCTGTTGTGGTGAGCCTGGCCCTAAGATTATCCTTTGTTGTTCTTCATAACTGTAATTTTGTTACTGTTGTGAATCATACTGCAAATATCCAACATGCAAATGGTCTTAGGCGACCCCCTGCGAAAGGGGCTGCGCACCACAGGGCCACAGGTTGAGAACCACTCACTGCCTTAGAGCATGGCAACTGAGCTGAGCGTAGACTCCATGGTAGAGCATCTGCGTGTGACACGACCAAGGCTCTGAGTTCAGTCACCTCTATACATAGGTGGAATAGGAGCTAGAGAGGAGCTAGAGACAGAAGAAGATGAGGGGGAGGGGAGGGAGGAAGGAGGGAGGGAGGGAAGGAGGGAGAGAGAGATGGAGGGAGGGAGAAAAACTTTTGCAGAAGGCTCCCAATTCTGAATTTGCTAATTCTCAACCCTATTGAACCTTGACAGATGAGTTTGCCTCCCTGGTATCATTCAGAGATGAAATGCCCATCTATTGAAATGGTCAACAGCAACTAGGTTCCTTAGCAATCTCTGTGAATGACAGCAGATTTTACCATTTACCCACACGGTGAACTCTTTAGTTCAGCCTTTGGCATGACCTAAATAAGGTAACACGTCCTTAACGCTAGGAAAATCACGACAGATTAAAATTGAAAAGCAACAATTTACTCAACAGAGATATATGGAGCTCTTTCCACTGCCAGGAAGTTTAATTTAAAATTGTCCAAGATTTAGGTTTTTAAAAATATGATAGAAGTTTGTGCGTGTATCAGATGTGTGTGAAATGTATTCAGGACTGTAAGGAAAGATATATGTTTGCTAGCAAGCCTCTCTCTATCAGACTGACCTTCAGAAGCTACCAGTAGCTTCTTATACATCATTTAAAAATATTCATTGGAGCTGGAGATAGGGCTCAGTAGTTAAAAATGTTTGGAACCTTCTAGAGGACCCAGGTTCTTTCCCCAGCACCCGTTTCAGATGGCTTGAAACTGCTTCTGACTCCAACTCCAGGGGATCTGATGCCCTCTTCTGGTCCCACACAGGGACTCACACACACACATGCACATAGACACACACACACACACACACACACACAGAGAGAGAGAGAGAGAGATGCATACACACAGAAGAAAATAAATCTTAAGAATATTCGTTCACAAATGTTTATTCTTTGAGTTGGTTATACACTAGGTGCTGATTACTGGATATTGGTTTCTTGAAAGCATTAAGGGATAAGAATAAGATGTGTGTGTGTGTGTGTGTGTGTGTACATATACCTGTGTAACCTTTGAAATGAATCAAGATCTAAAATACCTTGATCCCAGCAAGTTTACTCCTGCCCCTTTCCAGTCAACCCCTGCTTCAGTTCTTCAACTCCATATTGCATGCCACCACTTTGTTTTCTAACACCGAACCTTCATCTGCTGCAGGGTTTTACATACACAAACTCATACAGCATCTTCTGCATCTTCTGCGACTGGCTCCATCTGCCTGCAAAATGTCTCTGAAATGTGTCCTCTTTATCACTCACACCACTAGTCAATTTTCATCGTTCCATTGTATAAATAGGCCAAATCTGTGCACTCAATGTGTTTCCTTTTTGATAGACACCTGGATGATTTCCAGTTTTAGCGCAATGTGTAACATGAATATGAGCATTCCTAAATACTGTGTTTGTGGACATAGTCACTGCTTCTCAGAGTGCAGCTGTTGTTTCAGACATTTCCAAAGTAGGGGGACACTGCACACATGGGTGATGCAGGAGGCATGCAATTGTTCAGCAACATTATCAGGGATTGGACCTCTGGCATATGTAGTGACATTTTAGTATTAAGTTGATTTTCCTAAAAATCGATTTAGTCCATGGGCCTCTGTGAACTGTCCTAGTTAAAAAAATATATATATATGTATATGTATATGTATATGTATATGTATATATATATATATATATATATATATGTATAACAGTATAAGACAACTTTATTCCCAGAAGCACCCTTGTGCTTGACCCCAGGTTTTTATAAACACCCTGAAGCAGGCTGAGGGAGTTCTTCCTCCTGATTTACTGGACTCTGTCCATCATGAATGGAGGTTAAATCTTGCTAAATCACTGTCTACAATTATTAAATGAGCCACATGTTTCTCTTTCTTTCATGCTTTTCTTTGGCCTTTATTCTGTTATCACGTGGTCACAATGATGAGTTTCCAAGTAGAAAACCAATATTGCATTCCAGGTAAGGCTCACTCAGCCACAGTGGATTATAATTTTTATATATTGCTGAATTTTACTTGCTAACATTTTGTTAAGAATTTTTATGATTTATGCATGACAGAGATTTCCCCATAGTTTTCTTTTTATGTTTTTGCTGGATTCAGTATTATGGTAGTATTGGACTCATAAAATGTACCGGGAAATGTTTCCTCTGATTTCTAAAAGTTTATATAGGATTGGTTATGAGCACAAAACAGCAAATAGTATTTTCTTATCTTTTTATGAGTTCCTCCTTCAAATACACATGAAGTGTGTTTCCCTTTGTTATTTTCAGCTATATCTTAATATAGATGGGTCTTTTAAAAATATACTTATTTTTTAATTATGATGTGTATATATGTGTGTGTGTGTGTGTGTGTATGTGTGTGTGTGTGTGTGTGTGTGTGTGTGTGTAGATACCCATGGAAGCCAGAGAGATTGTTAGATCTCCAGCCACAGGTCTTGATTTCTGGCGACATCTACCTTTAAATCAGCTTACTCTGTTTACGTATATAATTCTTGATGTGATTGAGCTTTAGCCTACTGTCTTGCAACTTTTCCCATTTATATCCTGGAAAGTTTTATTTGTTCTTCCTCCTTTTCCGTTGTTCGCATGGATGGAGTATGTGCCATTTTTCTATCTGCCTATGTAGTTTACCTTTCAGTCCACTTCTTTACATTTTTGGTAGTTGACCTTATGATTTTATGCTTATTACTGAAATAAGAAAGTATGGTTTAAATTAAATTTGGGTATCTTATTAGTGGAAGAATCTTTTATGGAATTTATCCCACCCCCATCCTTTGTATGTTTATCTGAGTTAAAATGATTCACCACATGCCTGTGTTTTGTTCAAGCTGATACGTGTCTTGCAATGAAACTGAGATGTCTGTGCTGGTTGGAATTTTTTTTTCTTCAATGTGACACAAACTAGAGTCCCCTATGAAGAAGGGACCTTAGCTGTGGAATTGACATCATCAAATTGGCCTGAAAAAGTCTGTGAGGATATTTCATTGGTTAATGATTGATGGGGGAGGGCTAAGTCTACTGTGAGTGGTGTTACCCATGACAGACAGTCCTGCATGGTATCAGGAAGTGTGCTGAGCAAGGCGTGGAAAGCAAACCAATAAGCAGCATTGCTCCATGGTGTCTGCTTCAGTTCCTGCCTCCACGTTCCTGCCTTGAGTTCTTGCCCTGACTTCTCTCAGAGAAGACTGTGACCTGGGACTTGTAAGCTGAGCTAAACCCTTTCCTCCCCATGTTGGTTTTGGTCATGATGTTTATCACAGCAATGGAAAAAGACTAGGATAACAAGATATGGCTGTCTTCATTAGTCTTCAACATGTTGATTTTTCTTAAACACTCTTTGTTTCTTTGCTGAGTTCTTTGAAGTATTGATCAGTTGGCAGGCTGACCAGCTCTTTTTAACGTACCCTGGTTATATAGTTCTGTTTTTTTAATGATAAGTTTCATTTCTTTATCTGAAATGTCTTTATTTTGCCATCACTTTCAGGACACATCCTCGGGCCATGACAGTATGCGTTGTCAGAATGTTTCTCTGAAGAGCCCTGTCACCCATCATCTTCCAGCCTCCATTGCTTCTGATGTACTTGCTCTGGTTGCTTTAAAATGTTTCTCTTGTTCTAGGTTTATTTTTAATCAACTTGATTATACTCGGCCGAGAAATTGTTCTCATTTTGCTATTTAAATATTTCAACTCTTGAGTTCATGTTTATGTTCAGATTTTTGAAAACTCTTAGCCGTAATTTTCTCCAATGTTTTCTTGGACGTCACTCTTTAGCCTACTCTTTCTTGACTCTACTGGCAAATGTTTGTGTCCCTCTGGTGCCCACAGTCAATGCCGTCAGCATCACTCAATATTGCCTCACAGGCTTAGCATCTCTAACTCATAGTCAGTGTCTCCTTTGCACCTGTGTACTCTGCAATGTGTACTTTATTATGTGTATTGTGAGTTGAACAATTTCCAAGGAATTTCTTTCTTTCTGCATCATCCAGTTATCTAATAACTTCTACGGCAGCTTTCACTTCAGACATTGTATTTTACAATACTAGATGTCCCACCTAGTCTTTCATTATGTCTATATTTGATTTTAAAACATTTTTCTTGTTTTGGGTCTTTATCATCACTGGGGGGGCTTCCACTTACTATCTTTCTTGACTAAGAGTCATTTCCAACTTTTAAAACATTTATGTGATGTTTTATTTCTCTATTATAAGTTGGATAATAAGATGTTATTTTTTTTCTCTTTTGAATAATGTTGGGTATTGCATGAGAAGGTCATTGATTTACTGGAGGACCAACCTGACTCCAACAAAACTTCTCTCGAGCTTTCTTGAGCTCCCCTCTCCATAGGGTTACTCTTAAGCAGGGCACATGATGCTAGTCTACGGCTTGTCCTTTGTGGTCTCCAGAATGGCCTTCTTGGCTTTTATTCCTAATGGCCATACCACCCGAGACCGTGCTGTGTCTCATACTGTTTGTATGCACTACAGTATTGAGGGGAAATACACGCACTTCCCATATTGTGTGCAGTTCTCTTCTCTCCTGCAATCTGTCCTCTGAGCTCCATGCTGCTCGGCAGGCCTGATATTTGGTCTCCTTACACCCAGCAGACTGTTCCTTTCTATTGGTTCTGCACTTGCCTGTAGTATGGATGATGGAAAGCCAGGGCTCTCCCCATGTTTGCTCCACACAGACAATGCTGCATTGTTTACCACCACATTCCTGAATAGAATTCTTCTAAGTGTTTCATCAGAAATTTTTTATTCTCTCTCTCTGTCTCTCTGTATCTCTCTGTCTCTGTCTCTCTCTCTCTCGTGTGTGTGTGTGTGTGTGTGTGTGTAAAAACAATAATAACTTTTTAAAAAAGATGGCATGAATTCAAAGGGGTGGGAGACATAAGAGGGGTTGGAGGGAGAGACAAAGGAGAAATGATGTATTTTATATTTTAATTAAAATGATGCATATTTTAACTAAAAATAAAACAAGACTATTTTATCAATTTTTGTGTTTATATTGACTATCCAACAGAAATAAAAAGCTATACTTCCCATACCCTTTCTTATAAAGGTACTATACAAAAATGTTTTACAAGATGTGTTAAGGTGATACACATTATTTATGCTAATGGAAACTTCTGGGGTGATAACTGAAATCGATGGCTTAAGTTGAGTCCTGTTTGTGGTCCTTGCAATGTCAGGAGCACAGAGATTTGGCAAATATTCAGCACGTTAACTCGAATGGGCACAGTGGAATCCTCACACTTCTTAAAACTCTAGCCAGAGCAGTGACTTTGCTAGGGAGAGATGAAGCCTGGACACTACAGAGGCTCATCAAAGTTAGAAGACACTTGTCACTGACAAGAGTGGCTTCCGGTGAGGTCGCCTGGAGGAACTTTCAGGCTAACTCACAGCTTAGATTGACAAATCTAAACTTGAGTCTATTTTTAACCACTTTCCTCTGCTTATTTGCTCTCCTTAATCCGAGTGGTCTAGGTTTCCTGAGAAGCGTATTTTCACATCTGGTTGGAAATGAGAGACTAGGTGGCTTAGATCAAACACAACTCCCCTTACATGGGAGGAAGGAAACCGAGACGCTTTCAAAACACACTAAATTAGCCACACAGCTTAGGGCTTGTTCTAGGGGGAGAAAACAACCCTCTCAGACTCTCTTATGTACACTCAGAGTTCAAGCAATTAGTACAGAAATTGAAAAAAGGCAACAAGGAGAGTCAGGATTTTGATGATTTCTTCGAGTAACTCCAGCATCCCTGGATCCAGTGGTCCAGATTGCCATTTATATCCAGTGGCATAGGACATTCAAAGCCCCTGGCAATGGGCAGACAGCCACCTTGGTGGTGGTGTTCTTATGTCAGTCAGGGGCAGAGCAGATGGCAGTCCTTTATTCATCTAGCTTGATGCCTGGCTTGGTGGCCAAAGCTGTCTTATGCCTAGGACTCATAAAAACCAAATCAAATCAAATCCAGGCAACACAACCCAGGAAGAGGAGGAAGACAGACAGAGACCTGCAGACTACTATGCCACCCACAGATCTCTCCTCCAGCATGTGGCACAGGCAGGCCATAGACACTTGCTTGCCGCCATGCCATGAAGCACGGATAATGTCACCTAGAGGACCACCAGCCACGTAGCCTGCCTGTTCCTTCCTGTTGGTTCTGCACTTGCTATTGCTATAGGAGCCATCACAATGTGTGAGTATGTGGTGGATGGGAGCAGACTGAGCATTATAAAGAGGAATAGAACTGGACACTCGGGGGTGGAGAGGAGTAGCTTGTCATGAGTGACCAGCCCTGCCATCTGGGGCTATGGTGAGTTCCCAACCCGAGCTACCACTGAGGGCCATGTCTGAGTCTGCAGGGGTCAGTGTCAAAGTCTGTGGCTCATACTACCATCAGAGAACTTGGGGACGTCCCTAGTCAGGGGGACCATGTGGATATCCAGGGCTGTACATAACTGGCTGTGACCCTCACTGGCTTTGGTGTTCTATAGAGCTGACCCCACCTCTTACAGGGTGTGTGGACTGTAACACTTGGGAGAGTGAGCCCTGTGCTTTGCCCAGAAAGCTGGTCCTAGCAGCCAGTGTGTGTGTGTGAGTGAGCCAGCCCCGAAGGCATGAGTATGAGAAAGCTGACCCTACCACTCGTCTGCTACGGGCACAGAGGAGATGCCATCACCACCACCATGATAACTGTGGCTATGTTGGTCCCAGGATATGTGGATAAAAAGAAAAAAATACCAGTGGTCTTTCAGATGAAAAATATAGACCTGATTGCTGGACTAGAAATACTGGATGCACATTTGTTCACATGTGTATGAGCAATATGTGTCTCATGTGTACAGTTTGAATATATCTGCACATGTATATGGAATCCAGAGGCTAACATTGGGTGTGACTTCTCAGAAGCTGTTTACCTTGTTTTTTTGAGACACTATCCTTCAATTGAACCTAAGCACATTGATTAGTCTGCACTTGTTGTCCACTGTACTCAGCAATCCACCTGTCTCTACCTCCACCCCTCACCCCCACATACACACTGGTACTGGAATTTCAAGCATGTACCATCACACTTGGCTTTTCCCATAGGTAGGAGGAATTGAACCCAGGTCTTTATACTTCTGTGGTGACGTATACCACTGAGGTATCTCCCAGGCCTTCTGGATGAACACTTTTTCAAAATGATGTTTAGAAGTCTTTCCTGAAGGAATGATGATCGTCTTCAATGGAGTGAGGACTGCTAAGAAAGCCTCTGACTTCAGGATTGGGAGAGCTTAAGAATTAGTGTGATGGAAATGCCAAAATGCAAGAGACAGCCAGGCAGCCACATTGTAACTTATAAGAAAACTCCGAAATTTGGAATGTGACTAAGAAGTCTAGACTGAAAATGAACAATGGTTTGAAGAAGAAATAATCTAGAACTCAGGAGGAATCAATATTTTGGCTTGTGTAGAGTTCTATATACAAATGTGCGACTGACATGTGAGTTACAATCAAGAAATGCTGGACACTAGCCAAAGGGTACAGCACCTTCAGTGGAAAATGATGCTTATGCCGTTGTCCCAAACTGCCAAGGTTTATGGACTTATGTACATTTATTTCCTACATGAGCTGGGGTGATAACGGAGGCTGCAGAGGAAGGACATTAGTAAAGGTCACCGGGCTTTCCTTGTTTTATTGCAGATAGGACAAATTCTTTGTGGAAATACTCAGGAATGTATCAAAGGTCTAACTGTGCTTTTGAACTACTAAAAAGAGAGCTCTGCATTTTCCTCTTTGTTCAGGAAGTACAGGCTGAGAATTGGCTTGCAGGCCTGTTATGTGGCATTATATGTGCATAACAGGTAGGTTGGAATGTTCTAAACAAAGCATTGGAATGTTTCGTGTCACATCTGGTCTCACACTGTCTGCTCATTCCTTTGGGATGCCCGCCCTCCCACATTTTCAGCCATGCTGGAATGTTCCTGGGGACAGAAGAGACTGATAGTTTTGTTTCTTTAAAAACATTTAACAACTTCTGAAATTTTTATTTCCTATACTCCAAAGCATACTTCATCTGTCCTTTCTCATAAAAGACAAAGCAAATATCATTTACACTTCTTTTGTGGGGAGGGGTGGGGTGGCAGCAGGGTGCTACAAAGAAATGACCGGATGGAAATGAACCTCTTCCTGAGAAACAGAATTATACACAAGCCAGAGAGGGTTTAGAAATACTTACAAATGCCCATAAGAACAGAAAAGAAAAGAGAAAAAGAATAAGCAAAGATCTCCATAGAAGGGCAGCTTTTAAACATTTCTGAGGGAGATCTGGAGCAAAAGCTGAAGTTATTTCGGAACCCAGGTCTGTGTGCACAGTGCAAGTGTAATGTATGTACAGGCACAGAAATGCCACACATAGACCAAACCTGTGGCAATGTATGCAGAGAGAATGTTTAGCCTTGTTACCCGGAAAAGACACTTTAATATGTTATTATACTATATCTTATGAAAAAGAATAGTAGCTGGGATTTAATAAAATGATTGTGACTCTATAGGCTAAGGATGCCACTAAATGGGCCCTAGACCCCATAAGAACATCTTTGTTTTAGTAAACTTGGAAGCTTGGGGACAGGTATACCTTTTGAGCTTAGCCATTAGCCTCACTCAGATTAGAAAGGGACACATATCTGGGTCCCCCATAGCCACCACCATCTCAATGTTCCTAATGCTCCCACTGTCATGGTAAAGTAGAGAAAAACTTCACCTGTCTGTTCTCCCCAGACCCTACAGGGCACATTAGAACAGTGTCTCCAGGGAGCTATGGTGCCACATGTTGGCTAGATGTTTATGTTGCCACCTCTGGGTCAGATAGCTCCACATCTGAATAGATAGAGGAGGCTAAGGAAGACAGGGGTGAAGCACCAGCGACACCCAGATTTCCAACAGGAAAGTCCTAGCTGCATCTATCTTGTTGGAAACCGCCTCCTCATGAATTTGCTCCTTTTTCTAACCAGAGTGTGTGTTCATCTGAGGAGGCCTGTTGTGCTTGGAGGCAGGGAAATGAAATCATGCTGGACCAACCTGAAGCAACATTAGGAAGCTAAGACAACTGAGTGTGAAGATTCTAGTCTGAACCAGACTTTTCAAAGGGATGCTTTCCAGGAGCTATCGCTTGATTGGCAACATGATAGCAGGCGAAATCTCTCTGGTGTCTTCAGTGATTGTGCAAAACATCATAAAAGTTTGTTCATAGTATCCAATGGGTGTAAACAGCTCAAATGTTACCCAATTGGTGGGCAGACAAACAAAATGAGGTCCATGCATATAGAGGAATGTTTTTGAGCTACAAAAGCAAACGGCTGTCACATGAAGGGATAAAGACTAGAAACCTACAAGTAGAACATTATGATAGGCAGATTTGGGCCAAGGGGTCCCGCTCAAACTAAGGCACTAGCCAAGGACAATACAAGCGGTAAAATTCAAACCCCTACCCTGATCTAGCCCATGGACAGGACAGTCTCCACACTTGAGTGGAGAGAGGGATTTGACTTTCTCATGTACTCTGGTGCCTCACATTTGACTATGTCCCCTGGAGGAAGAGACCTAGTGGCACTCAAAGGAAGGACAGCAGGTCACCGAGAAGAGACTTGATACCCTATGATCATATACAGGGGGAGGTAATCCCTCTCAGGAACAGTCATAGGGGAGGAGAATAAGGGAAAAATGGGAGGGAGGGGAGAATGGGAGGATACAAGGGATGGGATAACCATAGAGATGTAACAAGAATAAATTAATAAAAAAAAATAAACATTTATCCTTATACCAAAAAAAAAAAAAAAAAAAAAAAAAAAAAAGACCGATACTTGGAGTGTGGTTGATAAAACTACTGTCACCCCACTGGAGAAAATGGATTTCCCCTTTCCCACCAGGCTGCATGCATTGGGAGTTGGTGATATGAGAGGGGAAAGACCATGATCAAAATCCATTACATGAAAAACTGGATAAAATGCCTTGTAAAGTTGAAAAGAAACCACAGAAAATGGGCTACATAATAAAGAGTAGACAACGGGCCACGTGCTGTAGAGTTCACCCCTGTAGAATGTCAAGAACAGGCAAACCCAGAGATACAGAAAGTGCTTGAATAATTGTCAGGGGTAGCACCAGGGTATCTCAGGAATAATTGTAAATAAGGATGTGTCTTCAGCAGGGATGGTGGGGATGTTTTAGACTCACCAGGTGACAATGGCTGCTCAGCATAGCAAACACACAGAAGCCTCGTAAGGTGCTGAGATTTCAGTAGTGGACCCCATAGTAGAACTCATTCAAGTGCGCACATTGTAATGATTGCTGGTGAATTTCCTCACTGTTTAACTCACTGGAAACACTAGAAAGAAAAAGTAATGAAGTACACTCTACCTTATCTCACATCACACCTATCACAGTTGCTATTATGTAAAAAGGGCATCTCTAATGATCTTAAAATATTTTATTGCTTTATAATTGAATTTATAAAAGCTGCATTTTTGCTAATGTTTGATTTGCACACAATTCTTATGAATGATGATAGTTAACTTGGCTCAGGTCAAATTCTTCCCTGCCCTGTTTACCACCTTCAGGCTCTGCTGCATAGGCAAAGCTGCACACAAAGATGATATTTGTCCGTTGGAATCTGTAGGACACTGGGTGTCACTGTTTGTCTCCCACAAGGTAGGAACATGGCCAAAAATGGTGAATCAGATCAATTCTAAACTACTCTTATCAAAGGTTGCATTCTTCCAAAGTTTTATTTTTTCCATTCATTTTCTCTTTTTAAAATATGCCCTCCTTGTTTTTTTGTATTATGAATAGCTTTAACCCAACTAAATATTTCTAGGTTCAACGGAGTTGGGAATGATCCCAAAACGCCTATAAAAAATGGCAGTTTTATTTCTTGATTTTTTTTTTTCTTTTGATGCCCGGCTTTTGATGTTTTCAGAGCCCTTTAGAACACCTCCAAACTTTTCACACATTGGCTTGTTTTCAACTTTTTCCTCAGATGTCCAGAGCTCCTGACGCCTGCCTCTGCTGGCCTGGTGCAGTTGTAACCCTGGCTCCTCTTCCTTCACACAGAGCCCTTCTGTCTGCCCTGCAGATAGACCAGCTGGGAGCAGGCCCTGGCTAGGACAGACCAGCGTCTCCAATGCTCAGCACGAAACAGTCCTATGGCAAAGAAGTTGAATGTCTTTTATGCGATGTCATAATAAATGTTGAATAAACTTTCAAAGGAACCACAGCTCTTTCTATTTCACAAGTCTCAAAGATTCTATCAATGTAAATTAATAAGAACCTGTAGCCTCTAACAAAGAAATCCTGAAGGAAACAAAACAAAAGCGGTTGTTAGGCACCTTTTGATTTATTTTGTGATTTATGTCAACGAGATCAAGTTTATTTCAGAAATAACACCTACTCTGTGTCAGGATCATCACAACTCCTTCAAGGTGACCGCTGACCAACAGGAGGGTTTGTCCTCTTCAGGAGCAAAATGGGAAGCAAGGCAGCACCACGGTTACTGTGACTCCACTGGTTTCTAATTTCCCAAGTAAGAATGCTTACTCTTCAACAAGTCACACTTCGGTAGGGTGGGACACACAGGGCATGCCTGTATCCTCTGGCCTCAGGAGACTGAGATGGAATTATGAGTGCATTGCCAGCCTCAGATAAGAGAAGAGAGACGTTATCTGTCTCCAGGAGTCCAGAGGACCAGGTAGCATTTCAGGGGAGAGTCTGCCCAACTTGTTTTGCATCTGACTTTGCACTAACAATCTAAGCAGAAATAAATTCAGGCCTCAGTCCTTTTCCCTGTCTGTATATGCATGATGGTAGAAAGCAGGCTCTTATAAGTTGCCTATACTCTGGCAAATGTTTGTTTGTACTTGTAGAAATCCTGGCCAGGCCCTTCAGGAAAGTTAAACAAGAATCAGGGTGGTGGTTAAAAAAAAAAAAAAAAAAAAAAAAAAAAAAAACGGCAGTTAATATCGTCATTAGCACTTTGCTGAGTGTCTGGTAATCTGTTTAGTAAGGGCTTTCCCAGTTGCTACATATGGCCAGGAGTCGGGTAAGTAATTGCTGACTCCCCTACGAACCACAGAGCACTCCTCTCGGTAACCTTCAGGCTTTAGACAGTAGGCCGACAATCCACTTGACACTTCTCTGACTGGAAATGGAACGATAGTTTTGGGGTGATTTCCGAAAGCATTAAGCATGCTGTCCAAATCCAATCAACCAGACACACATGGTCAGCGGATTCATCTCAACCTTGCATGTTGCCCCTTGCTATGTCTGAATGTCTGTCCCCTCCAGTGAATTTCTACCCTCCCCACAAGGTAGGATTAAGAGATGGAGCACGAAGGACATTCTTAGATCATGACATTGGATTAGTTTCCTTACAAGCAAGGCCTGTGGAATCCTGCTTCTTCTTCACAATGTCAGAGACTTTCTAGAGGCCACCATCTCACCATCTGCAAACTGGAGATCAAGCCCTCAGTGGTCAATAAAACTACAAGCACCTTTCTCTTGGACTCCCCCCCCCAGCTTCCTGTTGTGTGTAAACCACCCAACTTATAGTATTTGTTTTACCTGTCAGAATGTACAGAACTTACAGGTTAGAGTGTTTCCCCTGAGGTGGCTGATCATTTCGTATTTACCTCTGACTATCGGACATATTCATTTTCCCTGACTCTTATCAGTTCATTTAGGAGGAGCGGAAAATGGTCCATGAGAAAGACAGAAGGCCTGATCTTGCCCGGTGGCCATGAAGGTGGAGAGATGTGTTGGACTGTCAACACAGCAAGAGACCAAATTCATAGTGTTCATAATTATTGGAGGGATCAAAGAGAAGCTGTATGTTTTTAGGTACCTTGCTGGGTTTATGACAACACTAACTCAGGATGTGGTTTTGTAGAATACAAACAGGGGGTTAAGATAGAGTCTGTTCTCCACCCAGCAGGAGATTCACATAGATGCTGAGATACACAAATTCCAGGGTGGAGCACATATGGGAGTCTTGTGGAAGAGTTGGGGAATAGATGGACTTGGAGGGGTCAGGAACTCCACCAGGAGACCAATGGAGCCAACAAATCCGGGGTTGCAGACTGATGCACCAACCAAAGGCCAGGCACGATTAGACCTAGACCCTCTGCTCAGATGTAGTAGATAGGCAGCACAGTCTCCTTGTGGATCCCAAGAGTAGGGACTATTTCTGACATGGACTCTTGTCCCCCGCCACCAATATTGATTATTTCCCCATGGCAGGCAGCCTTGCCAGGCCACAGAGGAAGATGATATAGGCAGTCCAGATGAAACTTGATAGGCTGAAGTCAGGTGTTAGGGAGGAGGGCTCCCCTTTCTGAGGACTAGGGAAAGGGGGGTAGGATCAGGAGGCAATGAGGGAGGAGGCTACAATTGGGATGTAAAGTGAACAAATTAAAAATTTAAAAAAAGATAGTTTGTTTTTGAACACGGACTCGATTAATTATCTTTGCAAGATCAATATTTGTTTGTTCAGTGGGCCAGTGTCTTTCCAGTGTTTTTAATCATGACCTGGGGTAAAAACTATGCCAAACATAATTGTACATTCCCATACACATTTTAAACATTTCATAAAATAATAATTATTATACTAATATTTCCCAGACTTTGTTGGAGAATGCCTTCATATTAAATATGTGACAGTGCCACTAGACTTCCTTTTGGTGTGCATTATAAAATTTCATGGCAGAAAGTCATTCAAGACCTTATTCAAATGACTCCAAAGCCTTCTATTCCAGTTCCAGGAAGCACAGAGTAAGAAAGTGACTGTTTCAGGTTCCTTATCAGTCCAATTATTGACTTTGCCAAGATACATAATTGTCCCACATTTGGGTTGCTGCTGACGGCCAGTGTTTACCTACAATCTCCTTGGCAGTTATGTCCAATATATTATATGGTTTCTAAGTTAAAACCTGGACATCATATTTTACCTTTTACCTTAAGGGGCTATTGTGAAGGATCTCAGTGGACAGGTAGCTGACTTATTATGCAACTGGGCTAGGCAGTTGGGAAGCTGGGCAGAGAACAAAGGTTAAACTTCTCTCTCTCTCTCTAGCCTTAAGTTAATGATGGAAGTCACTCTGGGTTTAAGGAGCACTATACTGACGCTAAACTGAGTGTTCTGAAACACAAACTTCACATTTCTTTCTTTTATTTTTTAACTTCACATTTCTTAATAGAGTGTGAAAGAATTAAGAGTCCTGAGTGGTGTCTGCTATTGAAAGTAAACTCAGCATTCTCTAATAGTTTTCATTTCCCAAAATATTCATACTCCTTTTCACACAGAAATACATTCCACACACAAATAGGATGCCATGTCAGCCACAGAGGCCGTGACTCACCTTGCTGGCTCTTCCTGGAATCACATTGTTCTTCCACAGGCCTGGGAAGCTGGTGTCCCAAAGCCTAGGATGCTTCCCATCGTTGGCTGAGCTCAGCAGGACACCATCTGTTTTACAGTCACATTGGAGGGGGAAAGAAGAGTCCACTCAGAGCGGAGGTTGGCCATGGGATGCAGAAGCTTGCTGACAGGGAACATACGAGCCAACCGACAAGCAGGCTACTCAAAGGTCAGAGGTGAATTTTAGCAGTAAGATGGGATCTCACTCTCTCCATGTCCCATTTGTGGACTTTTCCTGAGTCCTTGCCAAAATGACAATAGGGAGGAGGCAACGGTTGCTCTGAAATATCCAGGTTTAAAAGGGCCTTACCTACTGATTTCTGAGACTCAATTGACTATGAAATTCTGAGTCTGAAACCAGTAGACAAATCCATCTACACTAGAGGTCAGTGGGTTCTTCAGTGCTTCCCCGTCCCCCCACTGCACCCCCCTCTCCCCCCTACCCGCCCCCCAACCCTGTGCTTGGGTCAGCAGCTCCCCCATAGTCATGTGAGTTCATTCCTATGAGTGAAAATGCATGACTGCTCCCCTTGCAAGCAGCCACAGGGCATGGCTTTGCCATGCGAAGCAGTTGTCACAAAAGGACAAAGGAATTTGTCTCATGCCTATGAGGACTTTAGGTATGAAATACCAGCTTGTTTGTCTCAGAGGAAGGAGCTGTAAATTAAGGCCACTGTAGCCAAGTCTCCCAGAACCCTTTGCTCACTTTGACAGCTACCTTCCTGGTCATGTGGCTGCATTCATTCAGCTGCCAGTGATTAGGACTTATCTGCATTGTTGGCATTCCTTCTGACTTGTGGCCTCTGTTCATTTGATGGGTATCTGACTGGGGCAGGCACTAGTGAAGAGGAATGTCCAAACCATGCTGGCTTTGGTGAGTGAGAATTAAAGTATCAGGTTTCCCTTCCAGAGGAAAATCTGCGCTCGCTGGCATGGGGGTCTTGCTAGGTACTGTGAGGAATGGGAATGAGCGATTCCTGAGACACATTCTGGCAGTAGGTACTTGAGAGACATATTCTCGCTGCACTTCCTTTATTTAGCTAACAGTCAAGAGGAGAGTGACAAGTGAGACAAAGAGCTGGAGTGGGAAGGATACGTCCAATCCACCTTCATCCACGTTAGGGAAATGTCCCCAACTTGTAATTCTTTACTATTGTCATTTCACTAATTTAGGCAAGATGCTGTTGGAAGGATCTAGGCCTCAAAACAGCATCCTTAAAGAATTTATTTATTTATTTAGTTAGTTAGTTAGTTAGTTATAGACAGAGTCTCTATACATAGGCTGGGCTCAAACTCACAGAGATCCACTTGACTAAAGAATATAGCCTTAAATCACACTTTGAAGAAGTATGTTGTGTGTTTATGTGTTTGTGTGTGTATATGAACACAGCTTCTGGGAGCCACAAGTTGATACTGGGGACCTTACTCTATCATTCTGTTTCTTCTCCTTCCTACCCCACCCCCGTTCTTCCTCTTCCTCCTCTTCCTCCCTCATCACTTACTGAACCTAGAGTTTACTAACTTGGGTAGACTGCCTGGTCCTCACCCTCGTGAGGCAAGTACTTACCTACTGAGGCATCTCCCAAGCTGCACAGAGGAGATTCCTTAAATCCTGAAACTTAAACAAGCAAGCAAATCACTTTTTTTAAAACTGCATGAAAATCAGCAAAGCACAGCATAAAATCCCCCAGTCTGTCAGGGTAGTTGCCCTAACAGAAGAAGGCTTTCTTCAGATGCCAAACTACATAAACACGTTGACTTAAAGGACCCTTTTCTGTTGGGGCTTAGATGAGCTCACAGAGAAAATCAGCAAGATGAAGAAAAAAAAAAAAAGCCAACAGAAAACCAGAGGGTCAATGAGCTTCCTAAGAGCAGACTTTCTTAAGCGTCCTCAAAAATGTCTGTTTCATGATTTAGGTGCTCATACCTCAGCAAGCTGACAGCTGGGGCATTTAACATTCTAACTTTGAAGAGACCATGCAATTACAGGAAGGCTGGAGTTTCCTTGCCCTAAATATGTTTTCCACTTGAAAACATACTTGAAATATGCTAACTATAATAACTGAATTTCCATTTTAAGGAAGTCTGATCTATGCAACCAAAAATTATGGTGTCCCTTTAGTGCCTTTTAAAAGAGAAACAAGAGGGGTTTTAAGATAGCATATTTTCCTGTCCTTTTAGAATTGGTGGGTGAGCTGTCAAGTGCTACCAAAGAGATCTAATGCCTGGAACATGACAGATCCGAATGAGCATCTGATTCCCTCTCTTGAGGTTATTGAGTACAGGGAGTTGCTGGCTCCTTGTCCTAAATGTCTCTGGAACAAGAGAAAAACTCTAACCACAGATGAGAAGGGAGGATTCCTCCACCATTGCTCAGGACTTCAGGGATGTGCTGAGACTATCCAAGGACATGCAGCGATGCTCCAGAGCATGCTGAGATCTCTGCGATGCTCCTACATGGGCTTTGCTCTCTGTGAGTTTCCACCGCTACCTTGGTTTTGTCTTTCTGCCCTCTGGGTACCATTTCCTCACCAGCTTTTCTTTCTCAAAGCCTTCGCATTTACACAGCAGTTCATAGGACTAAAAGATGTAGATCAGTCTTAGCCCATGCTGTAGATTATGAACACCCTCCCAGCTCTGACCTACCTCATCCAGACATACATTTCTTCCCATACTAAATTAAAACAAGGTTGCACTTTCTCCTGTAGAGGCCAATTCTGTGTCTCTACTCTGAGGGCTGGCTTCTCCCGCTGCCCTACCATCTCTAAAGGAAGCCTACTGTATGAAGGGTATCACCAGTGTTTACTAAAGATTGCCAAGCCCAGGAAGCTAAGAATTCTTGGAGTAAGAGAACAGAAAACATTTCTCTTTGGCTGGAATCTGTTATGGCAGTGAGGGCAAGTTGTACATTAATGTCAGAATACTTTGCTCTGCCTTGTCCATGTTTTTTTTTTTCCTGGTCTCTTCCAGTAAATGCCATGCTCCATAAAAGCATGTGCCATGTACATGGTATAAATATTTCTGTCATAAGTTATTTCAAGCTGGAGTAGTTCACAAAGCTAACTTCTTAATAACCAGCTCTCCAAAGAGGCACTCATTAGCTCCAGTATATCACTGAAAATGGGCATCCCATTGATACTATATTGTTAAAAAGAATCTAATGTTCCTTACCACAAATTAAAAGATATAAGCCTAGCAGTCACTCTTCTTTATATACATAACTAGCATGTAGAAACCCATTGCTGGAGCAATTAAGAATAGGTAGTGTGACTTCTCCAGAAGATGAGAAACGTGTGTCTAGTTTCTGTTACCAGACGGTATTAAGCAAGGTGATAGTTTCACTACGGCCTGAGAAATAAAGGACTCTTCAGACCAAGAGCCAATTAATGATTTTTAACAATGGAGTCACCCCCATTTCTCTAATCTGGTTTTTAGTGCACTAAGTTCCCATTTTGAGAAGTGTAATTTATGTTCTTTAATGCCTGTAAAATTAAAACAGAAGGGGGATTCTTTTCCCACTGTGTCCTCAGCATTCCCGAAGGGACTCTAGTGTGGCTGCACTTTCATACCAGGTGACTAGTCAGCCAGACAAGTCAGCTGTCCCAGTGTCTGGTCACTCAAGACAACTGGATGACAATATGAAGAGAGACAAAGGCTCCTGATGAGAGGTCACTGAGAAAAGGATTCTTTTCCTTTTGAGGGATCCTTCAAAGGACCAGAGAGAGAGACACATTGGCTCTAGCTCTGGTTTTTCCCATGTTTCGCTAAAACTGGTTTTAGCAGATCCTAGCAGCATGGGACTTAAAGGCATGCCTTACATATCCACTCTGTTAGGCTTGCTTAACATTTTATTAGGAGACTGAAGGAATGAAGGTCAACCTAAAAGACAGAACTTTGGAACGCTTTGAATCCTTGCATGGCCTTCTAAATTTTTCCTCTCTGTCCAGTTTATACACAGAATACTGGAAACTTGTTCCCTTCTGAGAATTATAGTTAACAACAAGGGACAGAGAAGTGAAGTGCTCAGAGAGGTGATGAATGTGAAGCAGGGGAAACAATAAGTTATTCACTATATATAAAAATTTTTTTTCCAAAGATGAGCAAGCACTTCCATTCCCCTTGCTCCGGAATGGACATAAAGTAAGCACAAATGAATTCAATGGAAGCCCTGTGACCTTTGTTGTTTGGCACAGGTCACAGCCGTGTCTAAAGAGATTGCCAGGAAATTCCTGTATATATTAATCTGCAAAGGAATAACTACTTATAAGGAAGGGCAACTGTGTGTTTTCTTTATTGGACATGACTCTTTGGTATAAACACATTTTCTATTAACATATTGAAATGGTGTCCATGTTACCATGTGAATGGGCAACTCTCTCAATGGAGTTTGTGGAATATTCCCCATATATTCCAGGCCCTTTGCTGAAAATATGAGGTACACAATGGTGAATTAATCAGACTTGGTCCTTGTCCATCTGAAGTTTACACTCTTAAAGGAGCAAGTAAATAAAGAAGTAACCATGGGAATAGTTAAATACAAATTACAATGTACAAGAAAGGTTAGGGTTTCTAGGAGTGAAAATTTCTATTGAGTGTGGAGTGAAAAGCTCCTTGTGGGTCTCAAGAATAAGAAGACATTCATTAGTAACAACATGTATCTAATTGCAGGGCTAGAACAAGAATGGAGTGCATCTAGGCAGCTTTAACAACTGTGCATAGGCTTAGGAAAGACCCGGCAAGATGAGGAATTGAGATTTAACTTCAATAGAGCTGGAAGGGGACAGTTGTGTACAATATCTGTTGGGATGTTCATTCAGGCCAACAGGCACACTTGGCTCATTTTTTATAGAAAATGAAATTCCTGTTAAAAAATTGTTAAGTATTTCATTTGTGCCATAAATGATGATCTTACTCCAAATATCCATTCTAACATCTTGGCTGGGATTATAAACTATCATGGCAAGGGTGTACTGGCTCTTGTAACAAACATAGATCAAGGTAGCAACAGTGAGTTTTTTGCAATGTAAATGAAATATAGACTACAAATTGAGTTCATTCATTAGACAACAAGATGCTCCCTTCAGTGGAGATTAATTTAGTGGGATGCACTGATTTTTAAAAAATGATCATTGCTAGGAGGTGTTGGAGCATTCAGTCAAGAACTTCAAAGATATCACACTTTCTCTTGCATGGCTTCAGCATTCCCTCTGTCTCTTAGCTTTCGAGGTAAATGGGCTGTGTGAGGTAGAAAAGGTTAACATAGCCAGTACTGTGTTTCCTCATCATGTAAACTTTAAACCAGGAAGGGTGTGGCCAGCCACTGTCAGTGCTGCAGGAGTGCCTCGAACTCATTGTCTTTCGGTGACAATCAAGCTGAAAAATGAGAAGCTAAGGACACCAGAAGTGCAGAGTAGGTCAGCATGACTCAGATTCATGGGGAATTTATACTGAGGTAAAGGAAAATAATTGAGCCAGGGCCTAAACTTATTCCCAGCTCTTTGAGTTTCGTGCTGCTAGCCAGACTATACAACAAGCAAGAAAATTCACTGAGAGTCTCTGGCTGCTCAGAGCACAATGTTAGCATTCTGGAGACTCATCCAGAATGAGCTAACACAACATAAATTAGAAACATAGGCATGAAATATCTCCAGATTATCCAGGGTGACTGGGGGGCTTGACAAACTCAAAGCCCAGTGAAAGGTATTTGGAAATGCTTTCATGGTTCAAGAACGGCAAGATGGTCCTGTGTAAGCAGGAAGCCGTGACCCCATGCGTATCATGGCACTTCTCATGTTTTCATATTTCAGAAAACGAGTTCTGCCCTACTATTCATCATATAACAACCCTTTGGGTATCAAATTAAACATTCAGATGTAAAAAAAAAATATTGGTAAGAGAGATTTTTACAAAAGGAATGCCTCCCTAATCTAGAACATCCCAAGATCTTTGGGAGACAACAACTCTACCGCAATGCTGGAACTCTGTGGAAGTTTGATTGAAATGTTTTACAGTATCCATACATTTAACGAACTATCATATGGTATCCCTAAAATGTGAATTTTGCTGTGTCATGAAATGTAAAATAGAAACTAAAATGAAAACATATTTAAACCTGACTCTGAACATCACAACCATCGAAACTTCTCTAAACCTGGAAAAACTCTATTAAGGAATCAGAGACTACAGGAAGCTCCTTTCATCTTCAATATCCTTTCCCCATTGCTTGTGTCATTCATTTCAAGGCTGAGAGGGTTGACAAGCTCCTGGATGAACTCTCTGCCAATCATCTCGTCTATAACAGAGAAATCCTTAAGGTCAGGGATAGAAATCATAGCGCAGTTTCTGCAGTACTTTAAGAACCTTTAATAACTTCCATGCTAGTTTCCATCCTCAAGAGCAGTAGTGCCCAACCTGTGGATCATGACCCCTTTGGTGGGGTCACCTATCACATTACAGTACAATCCACAACAGTAGCAAAATTACAGGTATAAAGTAGTAACCGAATAGGTTTTTGGTTGGGGTTCCCCACAACATGAGGACTTGTATTTAAGGGTCACAGCAGAAGGAGGGTGAAGATCCACCACTCTAGAGGGGGAGATCTATTTGTACTTTCAAAATAAAACCAAAGTTACCTTTGAATATATTTCTTTTTGCCTCCTTCAGTGTGTGACACAGTGAACACACGGCATGGCGAGCAAGAACATTCTCCTAGTTTCTGATGTCCAACTGCTTGTCATTTGGGCTCTGAGGAAACAGGAAGCATTGTGACTTTACCTGCCCTCTGAGTGCTGGTTGTGATAGGTCTCTGCCTCAGGAAAGCAACCAAATACCTCCCTTCCTTGTTGGACATTTTCATAGCCTAATACCATGACCATAATGGTCAGTGTGTATTTGCTTTACTGTGTTTCTACTCGTTCATGTAAGGGGTAGAATTTACGTTTTGTTTATTTATTCAGTTTTTCTACTCTATTTCTAGCACATAAGCATTTATAGAATGAAAAAAATGGGATAGTAAAACTGAAGAAATGAAGTGAAAATGGCAAGAAGAGGGAAAAAAGGTGAGATCTAAGAATGGGACTGACGAACCTTGGAATTAGAAGGATGTTACATCTGATGAGGAGATTATTTTTTTAGTAATTTATTCAGATTACATCCCCATTGTTATCCCTTCACTTGTATCTTCCCATTCCCCCCTCCCTCCCTGCCTCCCTCTCACCCCATTCCCCTCCTCTAGATTTGTGACAGAAGGGGACCTTCTTCCCCACCGTATGAGCACAGCCAATCATGTCTCCTCTGGATAGCCTGTGTCCCCTTTCTCTGTGTGGTACCAGGCCTCGCCACCAAGGGGAAGTGGTTAAATAGGGGACACCTAATTTTAATTTATTATAATTTATTCAGAGTACATCCTGAATGTTATCTTATTCACTTTTCTCTTCCTGTTCCCCTCCCTCCCTCTTTCACCCTATTCCCCTCCCTTAGACCTCTGACAGAAGGGGACCTCTTCTCCCATCTGACCAAAGCCTATCAGGTCTCATCTGGATAACCTGTTTCTCCTTCCTCTGTGTGCCACCAGGCCTTCCCACCAAGGGGAAGAGATCAAATCAGGGGCACCAGAGTTCATGTCAGAGGCAGTCCCTGCTCTCCCCAGGACTGTGGAGAATGAGTTGCCTGTTGGCTAGATCTGAACGGGGGGTGTGGGGTGTGGGTGGGTCTGGGTTTGGGTAAAGGCTAAAACTCAGTGGTAAAGAAGTGAGGCATGGAGAGGCATGGAGAGTTCCTCTCTATCCTAATTGTGCAATTCAGTCAGTCCATGCTTTGAGTTTGCAGGAACATCTTGCAGTGATCAAAATAGAAAATTTCCAAATCACAGAAAATGTCATAAAGGCAGAATAGGTCTGCAATTAAATATTAAAACGAAGGGCTGAACAGATTCTTGCAGAAAACCCAAGGTGGGTTCCCAGCATGCATGTGGCATGTTCCACAACCACCTGCAACTCCAGAGACTTTGATACCCCCTTATGATCCCTGGTATTCTATGCATGCATGTGTGCATTTTAACACAGAGGCACGCATAGTTTGAAAATAGAACTTGAAGAAAACCCAAGTAAACATGAGTGCTTGCTGCATACTATGTTTGG
Organism: Acomys percivali; assembly: GCA_907169655.1. Taxonomy (NCBI): domain Eukaryota; kingdom Metazoa; phylum Chordata; class Mammalia; order Rodentia; family Muridae; genus Acomys; species Acomys percivali. The sequence continues at coordinate 30,980,180 of OU015742.1, read as the reverse complement.
TTTCTAGTCAATTAAAATAATTGTCTTTTACATATAAAGTAAAAATTTTAGTTGCCATGAGTCCTATAAAAACAATGTCTTTAACGACTGGTTCCTGCCCATGTTTTTGCTTCCCTTATGATTTAAAAATGAATGTTGTTTTTTCTCCTCCTTTTTACATTTAGTGTGGAATCTCCTTTCCAATCCTTGGCTGGGTTTGTAGCACCAAAGGGCTCATTACGACAATGGTGGAAAGCCATAAGCAAAGGGAGTTTGTGAGACAAACTGTGCCCAGGCGCAGCCTTATTTGACCATCATGACCACAGTGAATTGCTGGGTGGCACCAGCGAGCCCGTTGGCACCTTGACACACGGCAATAGGACCTAGTAATTTGGGTGCATTGAAAGTGAGTAAGGAATTGCCATTAAACTGCCATCTACACATGGAAATATGTGTGTTTGGCAGGGGTGTCGAAGTATAGGAGGTAGGAAATGAAAAAAATTAAGGGGAAAGAAAGGGAGATGCAAACAATCTTAGCCTGGGCTAATATCATGTTTTGTTTATGACCGTGGAGGTCTTCCTGTTTCCATGGGTCACAGTACTCTTAGCAGCTCCTTACTGAAGCCCACAGAAGCTGATTACTTTGTTAATCTTATTTCTTTGTCAAAAGACTTGTAACAGAAATAGTAGGATTGAATTTTTACAACACATCCACCCTTCAAACAAGAGATGTAATGGAATAATGAGCAAAGGAGGAAGGGATACTGGGGTCCTTAGAGGAGAGGTGTGGGAGGAGGAGGCAATAGGTCTTTTCATCTCATAAACTGGGTTCAGATATGTGCCTGTGTGGGCTTTTGTTTGAAACCCCAGTCTTAGACAAGGAAGTCCCCGAGATCCTGTGGCTAGGCACAGCAAGAGACTGACCAGTTTCATTGCACTGAGCACCTCTTTGATGGAGACACGGGTTGACAGTGTGCCCAAATTCATCAGGTTAGGTAAGAAGCCTCCTAGCACCTTCTGTTGCACTTCCTATTTCATTTTGTACATTCGAAAGCTGAAGTTTAGTATACCACCCAGAAATCTCAGTGCCACATTTAGTGTGAGGTTGGGGCCATCATGTTTCTTTAAGAATGGCTTGATCTGTTTCTCTCTGGCCTTTGATGACAAACTACTCATAGCTGCCAAACCCCTTTATGCCTTAGACACAGAAACCCAAGAACCGGGCAAGAGGATTGTCATCCATTGTATCTACCCACCCTGCCTCTTGCAACAAGGGGCACAGATGTACCCTCTTTGTAAGGAATATATTGAAGAGCAGAAGCCTAGAGCCCCAGCGTAGGATGCTCCAACCCCATGGTCATCCTTTTCTCTGCCTCATATCCCTATGATAAGGCAAAGAGAGGACACTGTTCCCTCTCTCTCTCTCTCTCTCTCTGACCTTAGCTGGGAAAGCATCAGATGCCTTCTTGACATTCTTCTCCCATCTGTGTCCATCGCTTCAGTTTTGCATGCCAGGACAGTGACTCCATGGAGTCTGCAATAACACTCGGCTCTACTCTCAATTGCTTCTCTTGTATTGGAAACTGAGAAAAAGCTTAACCGAATCTGGGCTTAGTCTACAAAAATATTTTAGCAGTGAAAATAAATTATTTAAATGTGTCGGGCGACATTCCACTTTCTGGTTAAATGTTAAGGAGGGTACCATATGGGTGTGAGATGGCTATGGAGGTAAGAAAAATATTCCCAAAAGATGGGGCCGCAGAAGAGAGGATTGTGGTAGTTAACGAAGCTTGGAGTCCTGGCTTTGTGTTGGGGAGTGGGTGGGGTCCTGAGTGAATGTGTACTGTTGACATGGTATGGCCATGTCAAGGACCCCAGTGCCTCAGTCCCATGGGAATACCAAATCCTTCCCCAGGCTGGGCTCAGGGAGATGGCAAGGTATCCCCCCTGGTGTGCATGTGCATGTTAGTAATGTGTGCAGAAAATGACTGCAGTAGCTTTCTGGCCCTAACTCTTTTCAGCCTGAATACTGTTCCCCTGCCAAGACTGTTCCTACCAAAGATAGCTAAGCCTGCCATACCATAAACTCTACCTTCAGCACACCCTACCATCAGCATACCATAAACCCTACCTTCTTGGTCAGCTCTATACAATAAGCCCCTACTCCTTGCTAACTTGTATAAAGAAAACATGCTGAGCTTCCAGGGTGCTGTGGCTTCTCTGTCAGGGAGCCCAGTCCATTTAATGCCAGCTTTTCTCTGTGTCTCTATGTTTTGACTTTTCTTCATCTTCTCACTACTCCAGTTAGGTTAGTCCCTGTAGCTGTGCAGGATGTGACAGCTTTGAGTGATATCTACTACACTATGGGATCAAGTGGGGTTCCCAGATAAAGAACATCCTTCGTGCATTATCCTGCAAGCCATGATGCTGAGATGCAGTGCAATAGTCTAGTTCATCAAAACCATTCACGTTTGTAAATTGTGAATGGTTATCCCTTTCTTTCTCTTTTCAGGTCATTCTTCTGCTTCTTGTTACAACCATTTCTCTTATCACTGACTCTACTGCCTCACAGGTTTCTAGCAAAGTCATGGGTCAATGACAATGATGGTGGCATTACCAAAAAGGAGCAGTCATTCATTGTGTACCTCTCATGTGATGGACGTAAGAGTTTCCACTTCAGTCCTCAAACAACCCCAGGGTGAGAATTTTTCTCTACTCCCCAATAAGGAAAGTAAGGCTAAGGAAGTTTAAAAACTAGAAATAAAGGGCTGGAGAGACTGTTCAGTGGTTAAGAGTGCTTCTGCTCCTATAGAGGATCCTGGTTCGGTTCTCTTCAGCAACATCCATACCAGGCAGTTCATAACCTCCTGTTAACTCCAGCTCCCAGTGATCTAAGGCACTTTTCTGGTCTGCACGGGCACCTATACACACATGCACATACTAATATGCTGGCACAAACATACACATATATAAAAATAATAAGGCAAGAAATGTGGAGTATCTCTGAAGCGGATATCTTTGCTAAGCTATTAATATATTGTCTCAATATATGCATATACATTTGGTATCAGTTATAGTTATTAAAACGGTTGTAGCTTTGATCCTGAAATCATAAGCACTCCTTGACACCCTAAGAAATTTCTTCCAAGGTGTTTAGCAAAGGGGGCCTGAACGTGTGCAATGTCTCATGCAATGGTGATAAACATGTTTTTAATATCAGTCTATTGACTTCTTTTTTTTTTTTTTTTTACCTTCTTGTGCTTTCAGATTCTCAGTGGGAATTGGTTTCTCAAAAGACATTACCACTTCTCATTTTTGACGTTACCTAGTACCTCATCCTCTTTTTAAATATTTCTATTAGCATATATTAATTATGCACAATGACGGTTTTCATTGTGGCATGGTTTATACATATTAATGATGCATTTTGATCATCTTTTTGCCCCATGACCTCTTGTTACTTCTCGGCTCTACTTGTCATTTCCCTCTTCCTAACCAGATCCCCTTCTTTTTCATTTTTATTTTGTTTAATTTTTTTTTATTTCTGGGGATGCAGTAAGTTTTCTTTAGGTTGCTACAAAATCACGGAATGCCAGTGTCTATACCACTGAAGAAAAAATATTTCTCCTTCCCCCAGCTACCAATTTATTTGCCTATAAATCCTCAGAGAAAGGGTGGGCCATTGTGAATTTTTCCTGTTCCCATAGTGGGATGTTGATAGGCTCAGTCTGGTACCAGTCTTCTGCAGGTAATCACATCGGCTGTGAGGTCAAGAGTGCAACACCCACGTCATATGGCTCAGAAAGTATTCCACACCACTCTGCACCATCTCTGGCTCCTAATATTCTCTCTGCCCTCTCTTCTGTGATGTTCTCTGAATTTTGGAGTGGGTGATATCAATCTTTCATGTGCAACTGAGCCCTCAATGGTCACTCATTCTCAACACTTGGAACAGCAGCGGATCTCTGTGGATATTTCTCCCCACAACAGGTTTCTCAGGCAAGAGTTGGAAGTAAGCATCTAGCTTTGCAGTTTCTTCTGTAGCAAGTGTTTGGCTCAATTAGAAGGCAAACGCATCTTTGTGAGTTTGAGGCCAGCCTGGTCTACACGATGAGTCTAAGACAGCCAGAGAAACCTTGTTTTGAAAAACTTTTAAAAAAATTAAGTATGTAGAAGTTTTTCATTTTAAAAATGCCCTCATTTTAGCCTATTTGCAATCTATTATTCCCATTTTAAAATGAGAAAAATGTTCTGTCCAAAGGGTAATGAGTTGGATCATCAAAGGTTGCAAATTTTCCCAGTTAGGAAACTTTCCACCATTGGGATGGCTATGTTACTTTGCCTGGTTATTCCTGTATGATTCTTTCTCAAAAATTGTCTAGCCTGAGGCACTACTTTTATGGTCAGCCCGCTTGAATGTATAGGGGTGGATGCAGAGTGCCACTTAGAGCTAGAGACTTCTAACAACATGGTAAGTTGTGCCCTGAGTTATGGAGGACGAAGCTATAGTTTCATGAATAGTAGTGATTACTTGGTCAAGGTATATGTTTTGGACATCGGTGATAAATTTAACTTTCTCCACTTGCAGAACTGGAAGTCCCCCGCTATAGTATTTTATCCCCTAACACATTAGTTTTGTCTGGTGGACCTTTTCACTTATCTTTGTACTTGTTTATTTTTAAATTCTATCTTTCTTCCTTGTTTGTTTATTTCTGTGTGGGTGTGTGTGTGGAGGAGGTGAGAGGACAACTAGTGGGAGACGGTCCTCTCCATCAACAGCGTGAGTGCCAGGAATCAAACTCAGTTCATCAGGTGTGGCAGCAAGTTGCTTAGGCTGCCTCAGTTCCACCTAGGAACCATGAACTAGACACAAAGCTTGGGAACAGCGTTTCGATAATTTATGTAGAGCTTTTGAGACTCCGGCTAGAAGTGACAATGGGTAAAGAATGTCAACAGGACCACAGAAATAATGATGCTGTATATTAGAGGATATTAAAGGCCGAAACAGAGTCAGGGAAGATGTTATCAATAGAGTATTTGAGAGATGAATCTTGGATAGTGCCCTGGATTTACACAATGGGGAAAATATTGTTGGCATCTCGTCTATATTTTGCCACTCAGCACATGCCTATGTTGACCTAATATAATACTGTGTTGCTTAAAAGGTTCCATTTTATTGAGTAGATACAATCTGTTCTGTGGCTCCAATTGATTTGTCTCTTTGAAATTTTATTTACAGTTGTTGTGACTTCCCGTTATATGGTGTGTATGTGTCCATCTATATGCTTATATGGTTATATAGAGGATCATTCAAGCATATTGGATAAAAGGGTTATATACAAAAATAAAATATTTAACCATCATAATCATGTTTTCTTAAAAAAAATACACCTTTGTTATTTCATTCTCTTCAGAATACACAAAAAAGTCCTTCCTCTTTCATAGAAAGACATGGTGTCACAGAAAGGTGACAGCACAGGGTCATGCAGTGAGCCACCCCAGGTTCTGAATCCACAGCAAATTGTCTAATTGCTCATTTAATGTTCTGTGAAAAATCAAGCATGGTAACAAAAAAAATCTCTTCATTTTTTCCAATTAATAAGAGCAGTTTTAGAATACCGCAAGACTATTTCATGGTTATTTATTGTAGCGAGTGCTTATTTTCCTTTGAGACACTAAATCATGCCCTAATCTCTTTGCGATAATTTTTCCATGGAAAGAAAATAACATTTGAGTTGATGCAATTTCAGTATGTTGGGAGCGAAATCTCCTGTTTCAGGTGCCTGGGGATGCGGGCAACTGAGCCAGGGATTTGTTCTTTCCTGGGGCAGATCATGGCAGTTTAGAATCACCAAATTCCTTACTGACAACTCCAAGAAACTCAAATTCTTTCCTTTAGTTTTTCTATTTCTGTGCAAATAATATCTACTTGGTTTTAAGATCCTATTCTAAGTGGTAATTTCTCAAGTTTCAAACTCCAATCTTAACTCTAATTCTCCAGTCTCTCATTTGTTTTCCTTAACTGACCCTCACCCCATTCTCTCTGGAAAGAGGTCATATATACATGGAAATGAAGGAAGAGGCTTCACAAGATGTCAACCCAGAGCAACAGCCACTGGTGGTGGAGAGAGAGGCATATGACATCACAGGTGAAAGATGGCATCTCCTTCCTGAGGGTGGGTGAAGGAAGGAAGTAAAATATATGACTCCTGGGTCCCCTCATTACAGGACACTGAGTACTTACATATAGCGGGAGAGCAAGTCCTGGGCCATTCCTTAGACTCACAATATGGCCTCCTCAATACACAAAACCAAACCAAAACAATAACAACAACAACAACACGCACAGAAAGAAACCCAAACCAATGTCTAGCATTCCAAGCAGAGGTAAGAAAATGACTATAGAATTTTGTTTCCTCAGACTAGTAGACCATCAGAAATACAAATTAATTACAAGCATAGGCTTTAAGTGCTGCCACTCTTAGCCAGATTTCTCTCCAAGGACCTTCCCCAGCCGTGTGCTAGCTAAGAATCAATCAAAGATCCCACTTCGCCAATAGACGTAAGTCCTTAGCCACATAGTTGCTAAATCCACATGATAGAAGAAAGTTAGAAATAGTTAAAATAGAACCGGGCAAGGTGGCACATGCATTTAATCCCAGCACTCGGGAGGCAAAGGCAGGTGGATCTCTATGTGCTCAAGGCCAGCCTGATCTACAAAGTGAATCTAGGACAGTCAGGGATACACACAGAGAAACCCTGTCTCGAAAAACAAACAAACAAACAAACAAACAAACAAAAAGATACAGTTAAACTAGTGACATCTTCACAAAATTAAACATAAAGAAAAGTTGATTAGAAACAGTAAAAGAAAGGAGTACAGTGCAGTAACAGAAACAGTAAAAGGGAGTGCCGTAAGGGTGGATGTGTGGAGCCGAAAGCTAAGCCAGAAAAAGGCTGTTGTAGAGCTGCCAAGCTTTCTGGGAGGAGCTTCCAGGTCTCACCTGGTGGATCTGGAGGAGCCTCCTAAGAGCAGACTGACAGATGAGCTCCCTTTCAAATATTGGGGATCCCTAAGCTAGTAAGAACTAAAGCTAGACTAAGTGTAGGAATAGCCAAAGAAAGGCATAAAAATGAAAGAAAGAGAAGCTTTACCCCACCCCCACCCCCAGGGGCCTGGATACCACTTGGTGGAGAATTGTTACTCTTGTTTGCCCTGTGCCTGCCTCTCATAGGATGAGTGCTGTGCCCACCTTTATGTTATTCATCATGCAGGCTCCTTAACTGACTGTGAGAAGAGTAGTTAGCGAAGGTGTTTTCTAGCCACTCTGGCTGTCAGATCTGGATCCTGTGTGTCCTCCCATCCTCTTTCACCCACTCTCAGAGTGGAAAGCATCTCACCTCTAGTATCAAATGCAATGATGCTTGCCTTTGGTTTTGGGGGAAAGACTGCAGGGACCAGTTAAACTGACTTAAATTTAGCAGCATTGGGCAAGAATAGCAATGTTCTAATCCTGTCTCCTCCTACGGAATGTGAGTTGTGGTCAGACTAATATGTTTCTGCCTCCTGTGACTTAGATCAAATTTCACAGGCCAGACAGGGCGTAGGGAGCCAGGCAGCAGCAGCAGCCACTCTCCCTGGTAAACAGTGTCACACCTTCCTTGGATGGCTCAGGGCACCATGTGTGCCCTGGTATTAGGACACAGCACCAGGGCCTCTGTTTCCCCTGTCTTGTTTCTCTGCCCAGTGTTCATGTGGAGTTTGGCTTTCTATTCTTAGAACTGGGCAATTGATGCTGTGCAGGTGTCAGAGATGCACACCCGGATGCCTTCAGAAGGCTGCTCCTGAAAAACACATCCAGGAGTGCATTTGACTCAGAGTTTTAGGCTTCACTTTTAGTAAGCAAACAAGGTCACTGGCTCTGAAATGTCCACTGGAGGAGGCTAAATTGGCATCAAAAGGTAGCAGGACTTTGGGTAATTTTATCTCTACAAAGCTGACCAGAGAGGTGTTAGACTAGCCAGCCATTTCTATGTGTGTGCAGAAAGGAGCAGGAAGAGCGGCTTCCTTCAGGGGCGCTGTGGAGACACCTGTTAAGACATCTGCTAGATTTAACAGTTAGCTCCCCCTCCCACATGAGCTCAGTGTCTTTGTCTAGAAACAAAGGGGGCATTTCAACCACCACACTTCAATAGCTCTGTTGCACACACATATAATCATGGAGTCAAGATCCAGTCAAGAAAAATGGGAATTTTTTTTTTAACCTTCAGAGGAATAAGGTGAATTTTCCCCCTTCTTCTTAAGACTTTCTTCCATCATCAACCACCCTTTTACTCCAAAAATACTATCTAATTAAAGCTATAAGTAGACAATCAAACACTTTCTAGGAGCTAGGACACATACCTAGAGTCCTGGAGTTGGATATCTATTGATGTGGCACACACCATGACTAAAATCAGCTTGGGGGTTTATTTCTCACAGCTTCTAGTTGCTCCCGAAGGGAAGTCAGGACAAAGTGATGGGGCAGGAAGGACTCTGGAGGCAGGAACTGAAGCAGCAGCCATGGAGGAATGGCTTGCTCCTCCCAGCTTGTACAGCTTGCTTTCTTATACACCTTAGGACCACCTTGCCCAGGGAGAGACCCATCCATAGAGGAATGGACACTTCCTCATCATCAGTCAAGAAAATACCCCACAGGCCAATCTGATGAGGACATTTTCTACGCTCTGTTTTCCTTCTCAGGCAACCCAAGCTTGTCAATAACAACAAAAACAAAATTATCTGAACAATGGCACCTAGAAAAGAGAGATTCAAGGGGGTGGGGGATGTTGGTGAACATGAGGAATTTAAGAAGGAAACAGATTTAACTGACACATTTTGATCTTGCCAACTGGAGATTAGAAACCAAGTGCCACAAGGTTTATATAGTCAGTTGGGAGCTCTCTGTGAATTTCCTGTAGGCTTGTCTTAATCCATCCTGGGAATAATGACCTCTGTCTTATAAAAATCACAGATGTTGGGCTGATAAAATAGTAAGATCTTGTCAAAGTATAGCTCTAAGAGGAAAATAAGGGAATCATTGTAATCAATCCACTGCAGTCTATTTAGATGCCCTACTAGCTACCAAGACTGAAGTTCTTTGCCTGAGCTAGTTACCCAGTAAGCTTGGGCCCCAGGGACATCTACACTATGACTCACTGGCCGACAGGAGCCAGACTGGCCTTTTTGTGGTTGCCAGCCTTCAGCATGTCAACCTTGGCCTCTCTTCTCAGAAGAGAAAACAAACAAACAACAACAACAACAAAAAAAAAACAAGCAGTCAATAGGAGGGCTCAGGACTCAGATGAGGCACCATCCCTTAAACATTATCGTTAAAATTAACCAGAGGCATTAAAATGATTAGTAAATGACTAAGCAATTTGGAGGAACATATGATAGAAAGATGTTCATGAGCACAGGAAAATGTCCCGATGCCTGTTGTAGCACTATTTTAATAAGACCTTAATGGCATTTGGGACATTTATAGGAACCTTTCTTTTGATTGGTTTAAATTATATGTATTTTCATTAGTTTTAAAAATTGGAGAACAAGAAAATCCAGTCAATTCAAGTTGTTGGAATTTATACAACCCTTTCTTTTTCTAGTTTAAGGACTTGAGCTTTTTGGAATACTGCATCACAATTGGGGAAGTTTCCATCTTATTTTATTACTTTATAAGACATTTTAGTTCTTCCTAGAAGCTCTCAACTAGCTTTTCCTTTGGGGACAGTTAGATGCTATAAGCAGCCCATCTGTACAATGCACCATACTGAGGCACATGGGGTGATGTCTCTTCCCTGACAAATCATCAGGGAGACAGACAGACAGACACATTACAGAAATGGGAGAAATTCACCTCAACATTAACAAGGCCAGGGATGGAGTAAGAAGAGAATCCGAATGCTTCTGTTTTCAAATGACCATTTCACCAAGTAGACTTTCCTTCGAACTTTAGTAGGTAGGTATTTTTTTTTTTTACCTTCTTACCTTCCATTTTAGCAGTGTTTTACTTGTCTTTGCCATAGATCTGTGTTATAGGTGGATATGGAGAGCTAGGGAGGGGCTAGGATTGAAGGCATATGAAGGCATCTGGGATCTAAGCTTAGAAACAACTAGTCATCCCTAATATTTTCAATAAGTTGTCTGTATTTTAAAGAAGAGATATTCATAAAAACTTTCATGCTCTTGTACATAATTTTTGAATACTCTTTCTAATTGGAACATAGGTTTCCCTGTAAGTACAGACAGGCTCAGGAGCCTGTGGGCCAAAGGAAGTCCTCAGCCACAGTTCTCTGGGAACTGTTGGTAGCCTCTGTCCTGAAAGACATTGGCAAATCCATTTTCTCCATCTAAAGACTGATGACCAACAGAGGTACACAAAAATGCATGAGCTATGGATAAAGGTCAGCTGTGGAAAGAGTGGATCTGAGAGTCTGCTTCCAGTGGCTGGTGTTGACTCTGACCTTCAACTACAAGGCTGGAGGGAGTCAGGGACTGCAGCCTACTTTCAAGCTCACAGGCCATGTTCCCACAGGTTTATGGGCTCCAATAAAGCATATGAGACTTCTCTCAGGTATACACACACACACACACACACACACACACACACACACACAGAGCCGTGCTATGGAAGAGACAGCCTGAGCTGAAGAACTTGCGGTATTTTTCACAGTAGACAGTAAACCTACTTTTCTATTTGCTGGAGTAAGACAATAACCAGTTATGATAGCATCCTTCTTGAAAAGTCTGTCATTGTCTCTGTTTGGAAGGTGTCCAGAAACATGACAACCTGACAACAAAATTTTTCTTTCCTGCTCCCATTTGTCTTTGGGCTTTGTAGTGAGGAAACTATGAAGTTGCCTGTAGTGTTTGGTTATGAGTCCCCCTGAGTTCTCCTCCCTTTAAACCCCTTCCTTCTTCTGAGTTCCTATGTAGATGAACTCACTCTAACTCAGCTCCTAAATACCATCAGTATATCACCTGCCCCAATCATTTCCCATCCACACCCTGACAAAATGCATGTTTGTTTTAGTATGACTTCTACAAAACCACAGAGCTTTTAACCAAGAATTGAGGGAAGTACTTAATGGCGGGATGTGCAACTGCATGGGAGAGGTCAGGGAGACACGTAAGGCTCGCAAGAGCTATTGGATATCACCTCATCACAGTGTATCAGGGACTTGCTTCAAAGCCACAGTGTGCAGTCCCAGTGTGCACCTCCCCATCAAGGAGAAAGAAGTCCTCTGTTCATGGGTACTGCAGTACCAGGTCTTATGAAGTCCGAGTCCAAAGTCCAAGTGCTCAGCAGTGTCTGAGTCTCAGGGAATGAGCAGTAACTACCCTTAATCACAGAAAATAATGCTCTAGGAGAAAGTTCCCCACAGAGACGGTGGTGAACTCATTCATGCCACACGCTCCCTAACTCAGTGCAGTAGCTAATCTTGGTTGTCAAGTAGGCTGGGTCTGGAATCAACTAAAAGGCGAACTTCTGGAAACACCTGTGGCAGGTGTTGATCAGGTTACTTGAAGTAGGAAAACCCACCATATTGGTGGCACCTTCCAGTGGTGGCTCAGATAAAAGGAGGTTTAAGAAAAAGAACTTCACTTTTCACCTGCCTGCCTTCACAGCTCACTGGCAACCTCATGTGCCCAGCTGCTGCTGCTGCTGCTGCCACTGCCACCACCACTGCTATTTTCCATTGACACCAGAACCTAGCCTCCACAGGCTTCCAACATGGACTGGAGACCTAAATCTGAGTCTCCAGGAATCACCAGGCCTTCAACACCAGAACAGGGACTGGTAAGGCACCTCACCTTACAGACTGAGACGCCGCCAGCCTCTCTGTCTCTCTACCATGTAGACAGCCACTGCTGGCCTCTCCAGACAAGAGCTGTGTTACGTAAAGCAACCTAATAAATCTTCCCTTAATCTGTATTTATTCTGTTTCTCTACAGAACTCTGAATAAATCCACCCAAGCAACTCACAAACAATTGTGATCATTAATTTTAAATGGCCATTTATTCAAGCCACCACTGGGGGGAAAACCAACAACAACAACAACAGCAAAAAACAAAAAACAACCCAGCCACAAAGCAATTTCCTTGTAGATAAATTTTTCCCTTTCCAACTAGGAGTCTTTTTTTTTTTTCCTCATTTGTGCAAAGACCATGTGTTTGTTGTTCTTGTGGGAAAGAGGTGATGGGGGAGTTGGAAGGGTGATTTTTTCTCTCTCTAGATGCAGCTGTTTTCTCCATTAGAGGCTCCTGGCAAAGTTCCTCACATCCTTTTACAGTGGAAGGGCGAGCAGCCGGAATGTGAAGCCCAAACTTAGTCTGAGAAAATAAAGCCCCATCCAAGGATGGATGACTCTAGTCCCGAAGTGCCCTGGAAACATCACTAGGACTGGTGTTTGCCTTTGTGTCTAAAGCTGTCGAAAAATGTATACATCTTTATACATGTCTTTGGAATTTTTCTTTATCTTCTCTGCCAGGAGTAGATCTAACCAGTCGAAGAAATCTACCCATGAGTTCAGCTCTATTCAATGAAGTTGAGACAATTCATATAAAAATGTGATTTTGACTACATTGCGGATAGTGGTTCAGGTTCTCGGTCAGAAAAAAGACATAATTACAAACAAGAAAGGCCAGAATAAACCACGTGGGAGTGGATTCAAATGGAAGGTTTTCTGTATGAACTCATGATTTAATATACACATTTTATTCCTAGTTATGTCTTTTACATGAGGAGCAGGAAATGTGATTATACCTAATACTCATATTTTCATTTCTGAGTATTATTCTTCCCTACAAGGAAGCAGTAGTCCTCTGAGAAGCGTCTCATTCCAGGCCTGGGGTGTGGAAGTTGCAGTGTGAGCCTGGAGCCTGAGTGTGTCCAAAGGAAATGCTAAGACTCACGGAATGATGGGACTCACCATAGTGGGCTGTGAGGTGTTCCACCACTTTGGGAGAGAGGGGACAGGTGGAGAGAGGCAGGAGAGAGAGAGAGAGAGAGAGAGAGAGAGGGAGAGAGAGAGAGAGAGAGAGAGAGAGAGAGAGAGAGAGAGAGACAGACAGACAGACAGACAGACAGAGAGACAGACAGAGAGACACACACACACAGAGAGAGAGAGAGAGAGAGAGAGACAGAGACAGAGACAGAGACAGAGACAGACAGAGACAGAGACACAGGCACAGAGAGAGGAGGGGAAGAGGATAGAGGGAGAGGAAAGCAAGCATTGCAGTGCAGCTCTAGAGCCCAGTACACTGTGCCTGTAGTCAGCAAAGCTTGCTCTTTTTAAAATTAGTTAAAAGAATAGCTATCATTGTGTCACCCAAACTAGTTAGAATAGTTGAATGTATTCATCACAAGAAATCACACACACATACATACACACACAAATCACAAGAAAACACACACACAGATCACAAGAAAACACACACACACACACACACACACACACACACGCATGCACACACAAACAGAGTTAGGTGATACATACGCTAATTACCCTATCGATCACAACTCAGTACACACCTGAGTCAAAACATCACAATGTGGCTCATTAGTATGTGCAAGAATTCTGGGCAAGCCAGAAGGATGAAAATGGATAAAAGAAACAAGTTAACACTTGGGAAATCTGGCTAAATAGCACATGAAAATTTGGGTCATTAGTTCTTCAGTATTTCCATAAGTCTGAAGTTATTTCAAAATAAAAGGCCAAATGCATTCACAGACAGTGGAGCTAGAGGAGGGGCCAAAGAGAAGCAAGGGTGGCCGACTCTTCACTGCTAAAGTGAGTGAGAGATGCCAGAGAGCTTAACTGCTCTCTACTGTCAGAGATGAATGCATCTTATGCACAATGAAAAGGTAAAAAGATAAAAAAGTGAATCGGTATGATTTGCGTATAAAGTTTTCTGTCTCTGACCTCAGGGTGCCATCAAATTGAAGCCCTTTGTGCATTATCCATAGAAACCTCTCTCAAAAAAAAGATGTGATAATAACTATAGACTTTACTTCTGGGCTTCCACCCCACTGCAGCCCAGCAGAGGATAGTCTTCTGCTGTCTTATCCTCCCTGTAGTACAAACAGCTCTTATTTGCTTCCCATGGCAAGAGGAGTAACTCCGAGCTTTTATTTCTAAGCTTTCAAGGTTCCCTATTTTTTTTTTTTTAAAATTAGGCCCTGACCCACTTTTAAAAATCTCCCTTTCCAAATTCTTGACTTTAATATTCCTTATTAAACACTGTTTTCCTTGCCTTATGCTATCCCAACAGCAGCTCTTTGGCTCTTCCTCCTTCCCTACTTAGCACCCATTGCCTACCTCAGACCCCTTTCTTTCTTCTTTTTAAATGGTTAGTCTCATTTTGGTAATGGATTAGGTGAAGGGCTAAGGTGGTTTGATGTTGTTGTTGTTGTTGTTGTTGTTGTTTTAAGGAATGGGCTCTGGGATTCCTCCTCAGGACTGGCTGGGCCTCTGCCCACTGTGCACTGACATGTCTGATGCTGCTGGAGTTCGGGTGGTGGGAAGCTAGCTGGCTAGAGGCTGGTTTAGTCCCTCATGACAGAATCTTCTGAGTCTAAATAACATCCTTCTCTATAGTGAACCTACAGGGAACTTACACTAATATCAAAAGAACCCATCTTCCTTTGTTCCCTTCGTCTTTAGTGTACATATGCCTGGTCCTTCCACCTTTCTTCCAAAACTCTTAGATATATTATGTCATTGCTTAGAACCATCCCAATTATTATCTAAGTCTTCAATGGACAATTCCTATTCTACCTTTATCAGAAATTCTTTGATGTATAACTTCTAACTTTAGCAATAATCTGAATGATCCAGAAGCTTGGTTGACAACTATCTATTATAAGGATTTTCATATCTTTCCAGAATAAACACTTACACACATACATTTTCAATAAGAGTTCAAATATTTGCCAGCTCATTGACATAAAGATTATTTATTCATAAATATTCTAATCACATTGTTCTAATGCATAACCTGGAGAACTTGAAAGTAATTGGGTCAGAGCTTAAAGAAAGTTTTCCTAATGAAGAGGTCACTCCTTTACCTCCTTGTACATTTTTTGGCATGTCTAAATGCTGTCCAAATGCTTGAACGCCCGTCTTCCTTCAGGATGACAGTTCCTATGATAATTTGTTCCTCCTGTGATAATTCCAAATGTCCTTACATTTTAAAAAGACATTGGGTGACCTTCTGAGTCAGTAGAAACTTTAGCTCAGCCTCTGCCTTCCGGACCATGGATCCTTTTTGTAAGTAAAGGTACCCAAAGTGCCCACTTCAATCCCTTTGCACTTTTAACCCTTAACCCACGAGACAGTCATCTGTGAACAGTTTCTTGAAAGTCTTCTGAATCCTGACACTCATTTGTTTAGAGCGTCATCTGTTTGGAGTGTTAAGTAATAGTTACCCTTGCATGAGAAGGATAGCCTCTCTTGTTCCACCTAGCCTCTGATGCACTGGCATCTTCAAAGACCTCTGTGATAATAAGCATTAAACTAGCACCTGTTAGGCCCAAGGCTAAACACTTTCTCAGAATTAATCAAGACCCTGGTTCAATTTCAGTTCTGAACTATTTTATCTGATTAGCTTCTGAAACAAACCACTGCAGAAACATGCTGGGTGGCCCAAGGATGCACACTTGCCAGACAGAACTCTAAACACAATCACCCAGGTCTGTGGTTTGGTATGGCAATCATTGGTGATTTAAAAAAAGAAAAAAAGTTGAGGAAATGCTATTTCTATCATAAAACAATCTTTTCTAAAGTTCCAAATAGAAAAAAAAATCGTGACACTCCCAACATATTTCTGTGGTTGGAAAGGTGAAAGGAGAAAACTGGCTTTTAAAAATCATCAAAATACATTGTGTAGCCAGCCATATTTCCAGTGGCTTTAAATGGAAAGAGTGATGAGCCAACCTGGGTACAGGCCTGGCATTTCATCTCAAAACCTTTTTCAGTTCTGTGGTCACAGCGTCACTCCGGGAAAAGCATCCTCAGAATCTTGTCTAATGCTAAGTAAATATTGCACATTTCATGGTTTCAAATCTAAGCCCAAGGAAACATAAGCTTAAGCAATGTCAAAAGTCCTGTGGGTTGGGATCTGGATCGACTAACTGCACATCAGGCTGCATGTGGGTATATAAAATGGATATACACATCAAAAGATGACAAGTAATAAATCATAAATAAATATACTTTGACACATTTTGTATTATATACATAATTTGACATTTATCAAAGAGTAAAGAAAAACTTCCAATAACTTTGTTTATTTTCATAGAAAGAATTAAATCTTGGCTGAATATTAAATACTTGGGCATAGAACATCTTCGACACTTTTCAAAGGTGATTGCTGTTTTGATGTTATAGGCAGTGCCTAGAACACCACTTCACACAAATATGTAGTACAAAATGCAAAATAACATATAAATTCCATATAAGCATACATATACATATACATATACATATACATATGCATATACATATACATATGTTTAGGACCACTAATGGAAAGCTGCTTGCTTCAGGATTGAAGACTAGGCCGTGACTTCTGCTTTTGACAGCTGGAAGAGTTCAACACATTACATACTATCTATCATCTTCTCTTACTAAGGGTTAATCCAGCTGGGTCTGCCAGCTAGCTGACAGGGGTCCATGTCCCCACCTAAGGAAATGGAATTAACTAGACGCCATGCTAAGGAGAGGAAAGCACTAATTGCTCTGTTGATGAAAGGATGTCTTCTGACCAGAAGTCACAGTGCAGCCACTTGCAGAGCTTCCATCGTAGAGGGAGCACTGGGGAGCATACCTGCCTTCTAGAGTTCTAACCACACTAGAGAACCATAGTCTTGCGTTTCCTTTCTTTCTTTTTCTTTTGGATACTGGCTAAATCCCTAAGCGTGCTTTCCCTGACCATCTAGGATTGGCTTCCTTCCCTGTGAAGATCCTCCTCTCCTATCACGCAGCTGCTCATTGGCCCCCATTGCTGAGGCTGCTTGATCCCCTGAAGGCTGCACTTTCTCCCTCTAGCAGATGGCAGGGTTTACAGCTTGCCTGTCCTGTTTTTGTTTTTGTTTGTTTGTTTGTTTTCTTCTCAAAGAAAACTCTGAATTTCCTTGGTAACGTCTGTCTCAACCAACCAACTGACAAACAGCAATAACCACAAACAACAAAAACATAGTCATTTTCTTTGCACAGCCATGTATGATCTCCCTACCTGTCGGGAGGCAGACAGCTTACTTCAAGTCTCCTCCACGTCTCCTTGTTCCTCGTAGCTGGAAAGGTCACATTAGACGACACACAGCATCATCTTCTCAGACTTGCACAAGCCCAGAGTGAAGGAAGCAAACGCTCATCTCAGACTTGAGTTTTTTTTTGTTTTTTGTTTTTTTGTTTTTTATAAGAAATGGTAGGGAGTCGGCAGGTGTTAAAAGTTCTTTCTTGTACTTATGCTGACGATGGTCAGAAAGGCCTGTCGTGCAGACACAGTCAATATTAGATACCCTGCCAGCTATGGGTGTTTCTGGGTTTTTTGTTCCTGTATACTTAGCTGCAGGGTACATAGATACACCCAGCTCCATCCTTTATCCTGGCTCAATACTGTCCTACTCTTACTATTGTTTTTTTTTTATCCAGAGTTCAAAGATACTGCCAAAGGGGCTCATTTCCTAAACTACAAATGAGGAGAATGGATAACCACAACACTGCTCACTGTATTAAACTTATGTTTCTGTGGTTCGTGATGAACTGCAAGGCCCCACTCTTCAATGGGAGTTTAAGAAATACCATTAAAAATATCATTATTATTTTGTAGTCATGAAGGCTAGTCTGGAATGGTGATGCCTTTGTCTGTAGCTCCTCCATGTTGGGGTCAAAACCAGTTGTGTTTCTCTCAGCTCCAATTTGCATATGATTCTAATTTGTAAAAATGGCTACAGTGTCTCTTGGGAGAACTGCTGAGGCCTGGAAGTCACAGGAAAGGTGGTGATTTCCCAGATATCAAAACTGAAAAGGATAGTCCACTTTATCGTGTACAGCATTTCCGTCTGTGTATTAGGATTGCTCTAAGCAGTACCACAGAAGGGAAAGCAAAACCCGATTAACAGTTCTCAGTGTTGCTCATGTTTGAAAGCACAAGCACTGGCATTCATTGTCTTCTTTACCTTAACTAACCTTCATTACTCAGAGGTGAGGAACACAAGTTGGTAAAGTTTCCCAAGGTTCTCTCTTCACAGGTGCTATATGTGGTGTGTGTGCATGTGTGTATGTGTATGTGTGTATGTGCTATGTATGTATGTGTATGTAGTGGTATATGTGTGTGTGGTGTGTGTGGTGTCTATGTAGTGGTGTATGTGTATGTGTGGTGTGTGTGTGTATGTATTAGTGTATATGTGTGTGTGGTGTATGTGTGTATGTAGTGGTGTATGTGTGTGTTGTATGTGTGTGTGTGAGGTGTGTATATGTGTGTATGTGTGTGTTATGTGTGTGTTGTGGTGTGTGTGTAGTATGTATGTGGTGTGTATATGTGTAGGTATGTATGTGCATGTGGTATGTGTGTGAGGTGTGTATAGGTGTGTGTTATGTATAAGTGTGTGTGTGTGGTGTATATGTGTGTGGAGTGTGTGGGTATATGTGTATATGTGTATATATATATGTGTGTGTGTGTGTATGTGTGTGTATTGTGTGTGCAGTTATGGATGTACCTGTGGAAGGCAGAGGTTGGTTCTGGGTATCTTTCTCTAGCATAGGAAGATGGTCCTCTATCAGAGTTCTCACTGTAAGAGCATGGTGACCATAGGTTCATCTAGACTAGGTAAGCAGGAAGCCCAAGCACATCCCGTGTGTCTGCCTCCCCAGCTCTAGGAGCACAGGTGTGCACTCACACTTTTAGTTCCTTGTATGGGTGCTAAGGATCCAAATTCAGGTCCTTACATTTGAGTGATAAGCACTTTTCTGACTGCTCCATTTCTGGGCTCCGGATAGTCCAGCCTTTGTATGTGGTGGCAGGCAGGTACAGTTTTGTGTGTTTTCTTTTCCCTGCGCTCCTTGGCAGTGCAGAGTTAACAGACTGAAAGGCTGGGAAACCCAAGCCAACTGGTTTCTCCTCCAAGGCCAAGGGTCTATCCACCTAACAGGCTGCCCACTGGGTATTCCAAAAGTCAAACAGACCTGAAGAGTGATGCATACGTAAATGTAAGAAATGTTTTCCAAGCCTCTGATCCCTCTCTTGTCTCCTAATCTGAAAAATGTTTGGTTGGTTGAATTGTCAAATTCCAGCTACAAATTTTGCCACAAATCCATGCCTAATGCACTAACCTCCTACATATCATTGAGGTTGGTGTGGGAATGGGAGTCGGGGGAGGGGTGCTAGGAAAGGAGGCCCTGGCTTGATGTTTCTATTTTTGCACAATGAAAAACGGTTTCATTTTTAGCTCCCTGAGATCACCCATATTGGGATCGATATCAGCAGAGAAGGGGGCGTGAAGTCTATAGGCTAGCAAGTTCTATCTGGGCTCAGTACTTTGTATGGGAGCTGAGAATCATTTATAGCTATGGAGGAAAGGTTTGATGTTTCTTTCTCATTTTTTCTATAGCTATTACTGCTCACACACTCCAGGTCTTCCGTGTTGCGAATTCTTCCCCAAATCAGTAAGCAAGAATGTGAAAGGCAGGTAGCAGCATTCAGCTTCTCATATTCCTAACGCACTCTCGGACATTGAGAATCTTTGACCACTTATTCAGCATCCTTAAGATTCAAATACATCTATTCTAGAAGGACAAAAGTAGCTACCTAGTGTGGTGGGCTTTCTTAAGAGGCAAAGGAATTCTGACCGGTTTAGAACAGCCTTGGGAAAAGGGAGGCATTGAGAGCCCTATCCAATCCCTCCATTTTCTTCCTGTCCCAGAGCCTTCTGCATGGTAATCAAAACTTTCCAAAGGTTCCACACATAACTCCGGCCACTTAGATGGGAAGGCCTCAGTACTCCTAGGGTCATTTCACAGGAAAGACCAGGCAAGACGTGTCAGCACAAAGCCAGGCAGCCTGTACCTCACCCTCACCACGTAGGTTCTTCTCAGACCATGATACTGAGAAGGTAAAAACTGATTTCCATGCCTCGGATCCCAGTGAGGAAAAGATCCCATGGGCCCCCGGGGCCAAACAACCAAGAGAATGCCCTTCACATATCCTGACCTGTCTACTTGAGGCTCTGGAAAGCCATGCAGAGGATGTGGGGCGTCTTCCTTCCAGCCAGAGCTAGTGCCAAGCAAGGTCCAGCACTCACAAGGCTTGTCTGCTTGTCTCTTTGGGACCCTTCTGTGTTGTCACAATAACTAATACAATACAGATGTGCAGAGGTTCCATTTGGACTCTCGATTCCAGGGTGATGAGGATCCAAATATATCATGGACGTGGCTCTCTAGCAGGATCCCAGGATGGGAAAGCGGATAGCTATTCTTCTGGTGATTTTTACTGCAAATGAACAGCTTGGAGAAGGAGCAGGTGCCTCTTGCATAGATAAAGGTTTTCATGCTTCCAGTCTTATAATCCACCAGATAAGGTAAACTCTGGGTGGAGGGTAAAAATAGATTCAAGTCAATGTGCAGGATCAGGCCAAACCAGAATAAGAACAGTTTCACTCCATCATACCGAGTGAATTAACCCAGAAGCAGAAAGACTCACGTGGTATATACTCACTTATAATTGGGCACTAGCCCAAAAGGGATGTCCCATGAAAGTCTTCACTTACCAGGATATTGGGATAGATGTGAGGACATCCTATTGGGACCCTAGGTGAGAGAAGTATGGGAGAATGAGAAAATAGAAAGACCCAGAGGGTCCTAGAAACCTACAAGAAGAACATCATGACCAGTGGATCTGGACTCTGAGGGTTCTGCTCAAACTACTGCACCAACCAAGGACAATACATGCAGTAATCATTGAACCCCTACCCAGGTCTAGCCAATGGACAGGAAATTCTCTATAGTTATGTGGAGAGCGGGGACTGACTCTGACATGAACTCTGGTGCCCCATATTTGACCACTTCCCCATGGTGGGGAGGCCTGGTGGCACTCAGAGAAAGGATAAGCAGGCTACCAAGAAGAGACTTGGTAGCTTATGACCATAGACCTAGGGGAAGGGAATAGGGTGAAAGTGGGAGGGAGGGAGGAACGGGTGAATACAAGTGAGGGGAAAACAATTGAGATGTAATCTGAATAAATTAATTAAATAAAAATCCTCAAAAATAAAGAGAACAGTTTTATTAAATCACAGTGCCGGATTTGCAAGTTATTATTAATGCTATTGCTGTTGTTTTTAGGATTTTTCAGTACAAACAACCCATCCTTGGTTATTTACAGATGTTCTTTGACTTGATACAAATGAACACAGGAGAGACAAAAGGGGAAAGTGGAGATCTTTAGTTCCTTAAACAATCCCCCCCTATAATAAAATAGCATTCCCTCTACCAATAATAGGTGAAATGGAGACTCTTTTCTTAGAGGTAGCCTCAGGCTAAGACAACAGCCCAAGGAAGGGCTAAGAATATGTTCACAATATGTACTAATGGGTCTTTTATAGCAATGGCCTTGTCGATTGACTTAGCATGGTCACCCACAACTCATGTCCTTATTCCAAAAATAACAATAAAAATAACTATACACACATACTATATATGCACACGCATACATATGTAGGCACATACACATTTATGTCCACACATACACACATATACACATGTATACATAGATAAGTATTCACACACAAACACACATTCACACATACATATACATACATACAAATGCACACACACATATACACACATATGTATAGGTTAGTGGGAATTACCTTCAAGAAGAAAGTGAATCTAAAACCAAAGTCAGCCATCCATGTGGATATATTTGTTAGATATTCATTCTATTAATTTTATTTTTAATTTTTACTTCTTGTATTTTTTGAGACAGGGTCTTGCTATGTTTTTTTTTTTTTTTTTCTTACCTGTGATTTGCTATGTAGGCCAGGATAACCTTGATCTCAAAATAGTCCTCCTGTCTCACTCTCTATAATAAGTATTTAGATTCCAGGCCTGTGCCAGCAGATGCGGCTTTCTAGGTATTTACTAACAAAAAAGGGGAAAATGTATACAACTGTTGTGGGGGCCTGACTACCCTAAAAGTAAACAAAAGGATGCTCCAGCCTTCCACCACGCAGCTGCCTTAGTCCATTTACATTACTATTTCAGAGCACTCCAGACTGTAATTTATAAAAAGAATAGAAATGGATTTCTTCATGGGGCTAGAGGCTTGGAAGACCACAGTCAGGACACTGGCAGTCAGAGTGGTCTTCTTCCTGCATTATTACAGCTGGGCCCGGAACAGCGAGAGTGGGAGATGGTACCCATCCCTACCAGCCTTTTTATACTGTAATGGGCCAGTAATGAGGAAGTGACTCTCATGCCTATACACCTATCTGAGGCTCTTGCTTCCCTCCTGGGACTTCTGCTCTGGTGGCAGCTTCCACGTGCATGAATTCTTTCTTGGTGACACATTTAATCTAGAGCATGCCACACAGGGCCTCCCAACTTTATATCCATCTCACGTACAAAATACGTGGCGTGTTTCTATTCTGACATAGTCCTCTCCTCAAGTCTCAGAGCACACTGCTTAAACTTTAAAATCTCAAGCCCGAAGTCTCATCTAAATATCACCCCATTGAGACCCACATAACCATATATTCTGATGGAAATTTCCCTCTGGCTATGGCTATTAAAAACAAGATATAAATGTCCAGGCTGTTGAGGAGGGGGAGGAAAGTCATCAAGAGTCTTACTTGGATGTGGACCTTGTGCTATCAGGTGAGATAGGGTGGGAGCTATACACCACAGGAGAGAATTCCTGCCACTGAACACCGGGTCAAAGCCCGTGGCTGGAAAGGTGCTAGGCCCTAGAAGGGAAGCTGCTGATACTGTTTTGCTAAGTGGCTGTGATGTGCATGCCAAAATGCCTTCTGACAGTTCAGTGGTTGCTGTCACCTCTGACCAGGGAAGGTTCTTTTTGCGGCAGGTGGCAGTTATTAAAGTGACTTAGAACTCCTCCATGTGCCGAGCATAAGTGACGGTTGGGTGTCACTTCTGTGCTACCCCTCCACGACAAGATGAAAGCAAGTCAACAAATTTCAGGAGTAAGCAAGTGAAACTTCTGGTTTGGGACCATCCCTGCTGTACATTCCAGGCACCCTAGAATAAGATTGGGCTTCCAAAACCTCAGCATCTTATCATACAGCTTTGCTGTGTTCAATCCACGAATACCCTTCATGAACTGGAGCCTTACGCCTGTACCTTTCTCAAGCTAGCTTGCGATGCTGGTGGCTCTCTACTGCTGGGGCCCATGGTTCTCCACTAAGTTCTAGGAAGGACAGTGTCTCAAGTACGTACTTAGAAATCCCAGGAAGGTCAGCCATGGCAGCACAACCTGTGTGTTTGAGGAATTGATATTATGTGGACACATCTAGGTTTCGCTGCCCTCTGCCTTACGGAACAGCGACCTGAGTTCCAGGTAACCCTCTGCAGCCACAGCTGGAGGAGTGGAAAGTCATTACAATGGGACTTAGGGAGCACAGGCTTCAGGATGCCCTGGGATAGAAGCCATGAGTCACACAGGCTCTCCTGTCCTCTCATCTAAAGTTGTGTTTATTGGCAATGCTGTACACTCTGGTCAGTAGAGCAACCTGAAAGGATTCTGACATGCTTTTGGGGGGGGGTGTCTCACTCCTTTTGTCTTGATAAAGAGCACCTGGCCTCTTTCTACTCATATTAAACCAGCAATGGCTTGGCTATGTTCTTAGTTTTCTCTACTGAACATAAGTTTTTAAATCATTACACAGCCAGGCTGAGAGATTTTCCAGCTATCCACACTTCTCTTCCTCTTTGATTTTAAACTACATCCTTAAATCATCTCGATCTTTTCACATCTAATGTATATGATTAAAAGAAACCATGGACCCACTCATATTTTGCTCAGAGACTTCTTCAGCCAGAAACGTCCATTGCCTTCATTTTGGTGTAAAGTCCTTGAGCATGTGCGTAATTTGGATTCCTTGGTACCTTGCAACAAATACATTTTCCCTCCAGTTTCCAATACCTTGATCCTTAAAGAAGAATTCTATTTGTGAAAGATATTAAAGAAGTAGGCCGTGTGTGTGTGTGTGTGAGTGTGTGTGTGAGTGTGTTTTAGTCCTAAGAGAGAAGACAGGATGCTTAGTATAAATTTACACCAATCTCTTGAGCTCAGACTCACAGAATAAAGATAAAAATACAAGGCAGGGTATACCACCTCATAGCTTTCTGGTATCTCTCAGGGAAGAACTGGCTGAAGACCATTACTCTCCACATTGTTTCCCCCAAAGCTGCATGGTTCTAACTCTAGGAGAGCCTAGACTGCAGCACAGTGAGGTCTTAGCCTTATCACTATGGCTGTCCTGCTTAGACACTCCCCAGATCCTTGACAATTATGGGTTGACGTAGGACTCCAGTCTCATAAAGTCTGATCTATCTTTGGGGTTACTGAGACCAGGTTATGCAGTGCTCTAAGTAGCTGCACTTGGTATAAAACAGCAGGGGTCTTGGGCTGTGTCTTGCCCTGATTGACTCTGATTTACTCACAGAACTTGACTCCATCTAAACAGCCACAGACCTGCAGTGTCAAGATGACAGCACACAGCTGCGCAGCAGCAGGATGACCGTGCACTTCACTGTGAGTGTAAGCAGTACCGGTCCAGCTCTACTCACGAGATCCAGACTGAGACATCACTTATTTCTAAAAGTACATTGGGACCACATAATCACAGGGGATTACTTCGACCATATTAAGAAAAGCAGGCCAGAGAAGTGATCAGACACAAGACAAAGAAAGAGTGTAACATTTTCACCTGGACCCCAAATATAGATGAAAATGCCTGTGACTGAGATGGTGATGGCCCACATCGACCTGACCATGTTGCATGTGTCAGGCATAAAAAGACAGAGAACTCCCAACTGTCTCGAGAACTTCAGTTCAGCCCCCATTGCTGATGAGACCTATTTCATGCTATACCTTTGTCTGAGTGTTGTCTGGACGTGACCCTGTGTTTGGCCTCTACGCCCCTGTGTGGTTGTACGCTTCACCTCTCGGACGGGACCCTGAAATTGAGCTCAAATCTGTGATCCTGTGGGAAGCATCCCCTATAGGGCTCCCTGTCTGTGTCTTCCCCAGCAGAGAGTCTCTGAATCCCTGACAGATTCAGACTTTTTCCCCTGTTTCCAGTAAGGCTAGTGTGAGCTCCATGAACCCCTTCAGCTTCTTTAATCCTTTTGTGGCCATTCTAAAAAAAATACAAACACACTTAGATAGATGCAGAGACAAATGTACTTACTGTGTGATATGTGATGGACAGTTAGTTAATATTGAAATTAAGATAGGAATAATTGAACCTGTTTGCAAACAGATAGCGAGAAAGGGAAATCAAGATTACATGAAAAGTTGCAAACAAAATCTACATAGCTGATCAACTTATTCTTGTTCAATAAAGTCTGACACTATGGAAATGTGCAAGCCCATCCGTTTCTGAAAGAACACACTCATAACAGGGGTTAAGTTATCCACGCTTAGCAAGGGCTGCTAAGTTTCTCAGCATCCCATTGCTTCAGTGGATCTTTCTTGTTTGGGGTTGTATTTCCACAATCACTGTATGGAAACATCTGAATGCATAAAACATATCCATCTCTCAATCAAATGACTCAGGTAAGATTGATTTGCAACAAGATATTTTAAACTTTTTTCTTGATGATTTCATAGACACACAGTTGAGAGTCTTTCCTCTGAAGCCAACGTCCTACTATGGAAGAAGCTGGGAATCGGGTTTTTGTTCATTTGGTTGTGTTTTTGTTTTGACAGTCCTACATTTATGTTTTTCCTTTTTTTTTTATTACTTAATCACTTTACAGCCTGATCACAGTTGAACCCCACCCCTTGCCACTTCTCCCAGTGTCGCCCTCACACTCCCTTCCCTCCAGTCCACCCCTCTCCTTCTCAGAGAATGGGGAGGAGGGACTCCTAAGGGGTATCAACCTATTCTGGCACCTCAAGTTTCAGCAGGTCTAAGTACATTCTCTCCTAGTGAGGCAAGATAAGGCATCCCAGCTAGTGGGAAGGGATCCAGTGGCAGGGAACAGAGTCAGGGCCAGCCCCTACTCCAATTAATAGGGGACCCACATGATGACCATGCTGCACCTCTGCTACATATATGTGGAGGATCTAGGCCTGGTCCATGTAGGGAGGACCAGGAGAGAGAACAGAAATATGTGATGGAGCATCTCTGGGACAGCGGAGGCCCCTGAGAGTCTGTGGGGTGACCCCAGCTTAGAGTTCTAACAGTGGAGGATATGGAACCTGAAGTTGTCACCTTCTGTAGCCAGGTAGGACCTCCAGTGGAGCAAAGGGGACACCAATCCACCCATAAAACCTTCGACCCCAAATTTGTCCTGCCTACAAGAAATGTAGGGATAAAGATGGATCAGAGATGGAGGGAATGGCAAACCAATGGCTGGCACAACTAGAGACCCACCCCACAGGAAAGAGCCAGCTCCATGACACTATTAATGATACTTTGATATGTTTGCAGACAGGAGCCTAGCATAACTGTCCTCTGAGAGGTTTCATCCAGCAGCTGATAGAAACAGGTGCAGAGACCCACAGCCAAACAATAGGCCAAGGTTCGGGGCAGTTTTGTGGAAGAAAGGAAGGAAGGATTAGAGGAGCTAAAGGGATCAAGGACACCACAAAAAGACCTACAGCATGAACTAACCTGGGCCCATGGGGCCTCACAGAGACTGAACCACCAACCAAAGAGCTTACATGGACAGGGTTCGTATTCACGGTACAATGCTTTCCTTTGGTTGCTTTTCTACTCTTGTCTCCTCAAGTTCTCACTGTTCGAAAATGTTCTCTTGGAGAATATACGTGCTCTCTTAATGAGGTGTTTGTGGCCACATTGTATGATAAGACTTAAAAGTCTTTAGAAATCACACACACACACATACACACACACACACACACACACACACACAAAAAAAAAACCCTCTAGTCTCAGCTACTATCTTATTTTTAAGATATTTAATTTGTTCTCTTAAAATGTATATTTCAGCATATCTATGTTCATATTCTTCAATAGTCAACTAGAATACATTTATGAGGTCATTGTTACCTAATGATAATTGAAAAATCCACTGTAGAAACCGATGCCCATGAGCATGATATGCTGCAGCCTTTAAACCACACCAAAAGATAAACAGATTCCTGAAAGGAAAACGTTGAATACACTACACTAACCTCTCTCATTCTTAGAAAACTTAGAACTTTCTGAAAGAGGCCATCCCCACCCCCAAAATAAGATGTCTCCAAAAGTAACCTTCAGTAAGTATTTACTCTGTGAGACACACTTGTGTTGTGGTAGACAGGTACTTTGGCTTCTAGGCTTACATTTTCACACTGGGTGGGGAAAATCAGGTAATGGAGGACTGTATTGTTCTGCTATTTTATTATCCTAACTAAACCTTCCTTTTACTTAAATGTCCCTTTTCTGTTTTCTGTATACTTAGATTGGTCAGCATTCAAAAGTATATTTTATAAAGAGAGGTCTTTCCAAGAAACTCCTCTGTCAAATATGTCACTGTTGTGCCCAGAAACTGACTGGGTAAAGAAAGGTAGTTGTTTTCTTTGGCAATTTACGAATATATTCCAGAGAAGAGACAAAGACTAGAGCTCATGAGCTGTTGCAGTATCTGTTTCCTGCTGTTTAATATTAATTAGCACCATATAAATTCCTGAAGGGACAACAGTTGGGATTGCTTCCCACTACCTTTCCTTCAGGGAAGAATGAATAAAAGTATTCATTGGGAATGTTGTTCTGTAGCCGTAGGAAAGTCAAAGGGTTTGTATCACCCCGTTTGTATGCCCTTTAGTACATGTGGAAGAGTACCTCATGAGTACAGCCAAATTCCACACAAAAAGGCACGAGGAAGTCCCAATCCTTAATCACGTTAGAGGTTTGTTTTGGTAGATTTTTTTTAACAGCACAGTGATCAGTAAAATAGTTCAAAGTGGAATTTTTCTACAAAGAACCTCTACAATATGATTATTAGGGTGACTTGTTTCTAAATGAATATAAAATATGGAAAATAAAGCAAATTAAAAGTATTCGAAGAGAAAACGTATGATTATAAAAAACAGGCCGGTGATCTAGCGACTTGAACCTCATGTGTTAAATGCTTAATTCTGAGTAAGTCAATTGCTTGGTCTATCTTGTATTAAATGCTCTCATTGGGAGGCAGGAATACAAAGCAGGGATGACATCACTGACCTAGAAGGCTAAATATATGTCTCCTGATTTTCCTGAAGTGAGTAACATCATCTCCCTGGACTTGCTAGGACTCCAGCTTGCTTGTGTGTGAAAGCTGAGGGTTAACTACATAATTCACCAGGCTCCACTGAGCTCCTTCTTGGACTTATGGAAAGACTACTGAAAATCTTTATGTCACCAGCAAAATGTCCTCATTTCGGCCACTGACAAAATTCTGCCTAAAAATGGGCAAGCTTGGATGCAGGCAGAGTCGATGGCCAAACTCTGCCAAGACAGTGTAAGCAAGTCCTCAATAGTTCCTGCCTCGCAAATAGGTCTATCAGATATTGGGCTAGAAGGCTGAAGATAATGCTCCAATGGTAGAGTTATGGCCAACTGTTCAGGCAGCAAACTGTCTCTGTCCTTTACTTTTTCATTTTGGAAGCTGCTAACCTGCACTCCCTGTATACTCAGGTAATTAATCTTATTCCTTCTCAAGTCTCTGATGGAGATGAAGACCAGATAGTTTAAAATTTACAATTAAGCTTAGTTGTTTAGGGGTTAAGATGTTTTTAGGTGTAGAGAGATGTTTTAAGTTAATAGAAATGAGGTATGATAGATATTGATTTACATTCAGAATTTTAGACTCAACAAGATAGGAAAGATGTTTTCTTCAAGGATACCAAATACAAATAGACAAAACACTATGAATGTAACATTTATATAATTCCTGATTGTTTCATGGTTCTTCTTGCTGTACATAGTTTATTATATATCTGTGTAATAATATAAATGTATATGTAAAAAAAGAATTATTATTTTTTATTCTAAAAAAAGAATTTTATGTCTCAATTCCTTCTGCTGCAAAATGGTAGTAACCACTACCTATTTCACAGGATAGTTGTAAAGACGAGTTTGGATTTACATTGGGGATAATGTGGCATGATAATCAATCAATAATCATTATTATGTTACCATTAGCTTTGTTGATTTTATTATTTAATATCTCATATTACAATTGAATAACTAAGTGTGTTCCTCAAAAATCATTGCTAAAAGCTATTCATTGCTTCTCCTATGATATTTTAAAGAAATTCTTCAATCATTTAGGAAGAAAACAAAAGATGTGATGGTACATTGAATGTTGAAGACTTGAGTCCATGTCTCCAGAATTTTTATTTTATTTTATTTTATTTGTTTTTTTTTTTTATGTCAAACAGGGCTTTTGGCCAAGTTCTTTCAAAAGAGAAGACACAGCACTGGGAAGAGAGTGGGATTCTGTTTATACCACATCAAAACAAGAGACTCCTACAGCCAGTTTCATCAAACAACTGGTCAGTTCTATGAAACAATGGTCCAGTTAAAGGCTCATCCCTGGCACAGCAGAGCTGTCTCCAACGCCAACACAAACAACCAGCCAAAGGCAATCTGTGCACTCCACTCAGAGAGCTGGCTGTGGACCTGTAACTTGTCTGTGGTTTATGAATGACTCTGATGGTGACTGTTTCCATCTTGTAATAAAACCCGCTGAGATCTGAATCTCAGATTGGTGAAGACTTTCCAGATGCAAAGGCGCAAAAGTGCCTTCAAATGAAGCATCACCCTGCAGCTTCCTTGCTCCCATAGACCACCCACAGAGATGTTTTCTGATTTCTTTGGATCCTCAAAAAAGGCATGAGAACCAAAGCCTTCTCTGATGGCATTTCTGGAGACGCCATTCTGTCACTGCAGGAGAGAACGGGAGAAATGTAGACAATCAAGTAATTCTTAATGGCACAGGGCTGGGGCACATACAGCTTTGATGAAAATATTTTCATATATTAATTGGCCACTTATAGTTATCTTTTGAGAACTGCCTGTCCCTTTCATCAGCATGTTTATTGATTGTGTTGCTTAATTTCTTGTTCTGTAATTTTCTTTTTTTACTATGGGTTTTAAAAATTCTTTTGTGTGTTGATATATATAACTATAGTTCACTGATTTTAACTACTGCATAGTATCCACTGCATAAATATATACCATCTTTTATTTGTGATCATTGAGATTGCTTTTAATATTTTATTACAAATACCCTGAAATAAAACTTTATTAGTTTAATTTCTTACAGACATAGTTAGCTTAAGTTAATGTTTTAATACACATGTGTAACAGCACATACACATATAGAATTAAAATGTTATAAAACAATTTATAGCAAGTTTGCTATTTTAATGTATGTATTCACTTGATTATACCCCATTCCATTTCATTCACATTCATTCTGTTCTATTCTAAAATATAATGGGGTTTGTAATTGATTAAAGTGACTTCTCATTTCACCAAATTCACAATTTGAACCATATTCATCAGGCTGTGTATGGGCTGCTTTTCCTGGGCCACATTATATATGCATCTTCAGCTTTATTACTAATATCTCCTTCACAATACCCTATAAATAGAACAAACAAAAAGGACTTGTTTAAAAATAGCAAGTTAGGCCAACCACAGCAAGAATGAATGTTGTGGTTGGTTCTTAACAATGTTTCAAGGGGAACACATAGAGAAGAGGGAGCCCACGTGTTCTTAGGACCTGTTTCAAAGGAGGTCGGCTACGACAGAGAACTAGTATGAATCGGGCAGCATTTATGACATAAGGAATTTGGGTTGAGGGGCAAGACCCTGGGGGGGGGGGAAACTTGCAGGAGCAAGCTGTTAATTGTGCTAAGCAAATTATCTTTAGAATCTCACACTCTTATCTCTGGAGAAAATTTTCCTGGAGCAAGCAGCTAAGTGTTGGTTCACAAAGAAAGAAGGAGCCAGCGCACTGGGCTGATAGCCGATAGTGATATCATTTGCACTTCTCCAATGGCTAGTGATCTTTAGTTAGAGGTGTCGAGTGCATTTGGTTCACACTAGAGCACATTCTTTAACAGGCTTGTAAGACTTTATGCTCCTAGCAGAATTATACAAAACCCATCATTTCACATCCTCACCAAGACCTAGGACCACCTGATGGTTTAGTTCTGTTTGTCTTATGAGCACAAACCAACATCTCCTTGTCATTTTGGTTTGCATTTCCTTGACAACGAGAGAGATTTGGCATCTTTCTGCCTGACACTTGGCCATTCACTCTGTCCTATCATTAGGCCATTTTTCTACTGTTTGCTTCACTTTCGTGGTTGTATTGATTCTAATTGTTACAGATGTCAATATTTTGATGGGCATAGCCGTGACTTGAGTATCAGCTCCCAGTCCATGCTGCAAAATTATCTCATTACTTAATGCATTTGTTTCTACAGAACATTTCATATAGAATAATCAAACAATAGTTTTATGTTTTAGTTATTAAGTATAGTAGAATTAACAAATACATTTTATTTTTTATCTTTTTGGTTCATTTGCTAAGAAATTTTTAGAATATTTCCCTTTAACTCTACTTAACTCTTCTTAACTCTTATTTATAGCTTTAAACTGCCTGGAATTTATTTTTCTGTTCAGCAAGAGATAAAGTGTTTTAGTGAGGCATCGGCATAATACTGTTTAAAATTACTGAATCGCTGGATTCTAACAAAAAATAATTATTTACATTCCATGCATCTTTGGTTTAACTAGTGTTTAACCAATCTTGACTATTATCAGATGGGTTTGGTTCCAAACTGTGTATCTGGGTCAAGTTTGCTTCACATACTGGTCATAGTGCTGGGACACTGGCTATTCAGGGTGGATGGCAAAGCAATAAAAGAAAAAGCCCAACCATGTAAGAAAATTTTGAGACCCTGACCGTGTGACATGTGGTAATATTCTACTGACCAAGCTCAGAATCAGTTAGTGGGAAATCTCTCTGCATCTGGGAGAGGAGCAGTATAGTCCTGTTGAGGCAGGTACATGCGGCATTGCTGAAAAGTTGAGAGCAATAATGAAGTGTCCTGCAGGCTATCTCTCAGAATCTCTGCAGACTCCCTACACGGGGGGTAAGAATAGGCTAAAAATTGAGCGTATTCTCATTAACTAGTGTTCAGTTTGAATAGACAATATAATTTAGAAGGCAGGTCTAGAAGCCTCACCTGTCCCAGAGATGCCCTCCTCGCCACCAACTTTTGTTTGTGGTGACCCTAGCTTTGACTTCTAGCAGTAGGAGTTAAGAAGTCTGAAGCCACCACCTTAAGTAAGACTTCCAGAGGAGGGAAGGAGACAACAACCCACCTATGAAACCTTCGGCCCAAAATTTGTCCTGCCTACAAGAGATGGAGGGATAAAGATGGAGCAGAGATTGAGGGAATAGCAAACCAATGTCTGGCCCATCTTGAGACCTGCCCTATGGGAGGGAGCTAACACCTAACACTATTAATGATACTCTGCTGTGCATGCAGACAGGAGCCTAGCATAATTGCCTTCTGCGAGGCTTCATCAAGCAGCTGATAGAAACATGTGCAGAGACCCACAACCAAACAAAAAGCTGAGCTCGGGGAGTTCTGTGGAAGAATGGGAGGAAGGATGGAGGGAGCCAGGGGGTTCAAAGGCTCCACAAGCAGAGCTACAGAGTAAACTAACCTGGGCCCATGAGGGTACACAGAGGCTGAACCACCAACCAAAAAGCATGCATGAGCTGGGCCTAGACCCACTAACACAAGTAACAGATGTGCAGCATGGTCAACAGGTGAGTTCCCTAACAATGGGAGTAGGGGCTGCCTCTGGCTCTGTTGCCTGCCTCTAGATCTCTTTTGCCTAGCTGGACTGCCTTGTCTGGCACCAGTGGGAGAGGATGTGCTTAGTCCTGCTGTGACTTGAGATGCCAAGGGTAGGTTTGTACCCCTTAGGGACCTCCCCTTCCCTAAGAAGAAGAGGGAGAAATGAAGGGAGAGAGGTGTGAGAGTGGAGCTGGGAGGACAGGAGGGAGGGGGCTGGGATTAGGCTGAAAAGAGATTAAATAAATAAATAAATAAATAAAATAAACACAAAATTGGGGGCAGGTCCAACTCTCCGATGAATAAAAAGACCACAAAGACAGAATCTTAAGGTAAAGGCTGTATTAAGATTTTTGGCTATTAAACATTTTGTTGGGATTTATGATAAAAGTTATTCTCTGGCAGAAAAAAAAATCTTAGTGACATACTGCATAGATGCTCGGTAAGCCACGCCTCTGTTTTCCTAAAGCTCACACCACTGACTTGGTGATTGTTTCCCATCCTAATCCTTCAGATGCTTTTGTGACTCTCAAAATCCTTCCTAAGTTCTTTTCTCACCCTTACATGTTTTGAGTATTGTATCCTGTGGCATGCTCCTAAGAGAAGAGGGCTGGTTGCTAGGGGAGAGAACCACATGATCAGAAAGTGAGCCTACTGCTGTGACTTATCATTTTAGGAGGGAATGCTGGGGGTGTCCTTATCTTTTATCTTCTGGTTAAACCACAGACTGGGGAAAAAAAAAAAGAGAGCATGCTGGTATGGAAGATACTCCTCTCCCCACACGGAGGATCTCCAATTAGCTCCGCTCCTCATTTGGCCTGTGGTCCCAGTGCGTGGAGGTCACTCTGATGAGGTGTCCACTGCATGGATTATGAAGACACCACTGACACAGGCACTAAACTGTGGACTCTTGCTTTAGCGTTGGCACTTCCATGATGTGCCTGTGTATCCCTGCAATGGTGGCCCATTGTTGTAACACACTAAGTGCTGTAACACAAACCAGTCCCATAGTTTTGCTGCAGTTTTCTGTGCGTTCAGGCTGACTTCAGCACTTTTCCTGCAGTGTACGATGTACAAGCCAGGTTCCTCCCATCATAACTTGCTCTCAGACTCACGGCCTAGCTTGTCTGTGGCTCCTCCAGTCAGCCTTGCTCGTTTCTCTGCTTCTTTTGCTTCTGACTGACCTATCCTGTTTTGTTTGCTATGTTATGCCCTAGTGTTATGATATCTTTGAAACACAGGTGGGATAGCATTATGATGACTTAAATTTACTGCGAAAGATTTGGTCAGAAACTCATGAAACTAAAGAAATAACAGTATTGAATTAATTAGTATTTCTTTTCCTTCCTTTTTTACATTACCACACCTGTCTGACTATTGTCAAAAGGGAAATTTTTCCTTAAGCTGACGAAGGGCAACAAATGGAATAAATAGAGCAGTAAGTCATTGGCAATTAGAGCGATCTGATAACTTGGGTATTTAAATTCTTTGTCTAGGAC
The DNA here is from genome assembly GCA_907169655.1 of Acomys percivali. NCBI lineage: Eukaryota > Metazoa > Chordata > Mammalia > Rodentia > Muridae > Acomys > Acomys percivali. The sequence continues at coordinate 30,945,604 of OU015742.1, read as the reverse complement.
GCTGAGTTCTGCTCATAGGTATGAGCACTCTGGGAGCTCTGCTTGTCTTTGGAGCTTGCCAGTTGGAGCATTAACACAATATAATGTTTACTGTTTCTCCTTGATTGCATGCCTTTGAGAGAACTGGAATCCTACCAAGTGGATATCACACTTACCCATCTCACACACACAAGTATGACAGGTGAACTCTGTTCCACATACTTTCTACAATTTTGCTTGTGATGTTGTATGTCCCCCAGCAAAGTGCTTGCCAAAGGAAGAGCCCTGTCAGACAAAGGCCTTCTCTGAACAACTTTCTTTTTTCTGGGCTGACTTTCAGGCTTGAGGAAAGATAAGCTACTTTGCCTTTGAATCACCTTAGATAAGAGCACCAAACAATAGAGCAGACAATACCCTGAGTGTTGTATATATCAGCCTTTGGTTACAACTCCATAAATATCATCATCTTCCTCATTCTTCCCTTTTACTGCTATTCTTTTACTTTCCCTTTTTCTTCAAATGCCCCACAGACTTTGACCACTTTCTTATTTTACTATAGAGGACATTATTTTCTTTCTTTCTTTCTTTCTTTCTTTCTTTCTTTCTTTCTTTCTTTCTTCTCTCTCTCTCTCTCTCTCTCTCTCTCTCTCTCTCTCTCTCTCTCTCTCTCTCTCTCTCTCTCTCATTTCTCTGTACAGCCTTATCTGTTCTGGAACTCACTCTGTAGGCCAGGCTGGCCATAAACTCAGAGATCCACCTGCCTCTGCCTCCCAAGTGCTGGGATTAAAGGCGTGTGCCATGACCATTTGGTAGAGGACCATTATTTTCATTCTCATGAACTATTGTAAAATCTATGTCAGTAGTCTGCCTACTCATCCTTTTTCTCTTGTCACATATTTCTTCAATATAAACTATAATTTTAAATGATGTCTAAAAGCAACATGATCTATGCAAATTACAAAGTCACTGCCAGAGGACATATAATGAAGAACAGCATTCCGTGGTTCCATGTGCTCGCTCAGTAGTTCCTAGGGTTTGCAGTGCTTATATTAGTATCTTACTTTTAATTGTCAACTTGATACAGACTAGAGGCATCTGAGAAGACAGCCTCAATTGAGAAAATGCCTGTGTCAGATTGGCCTTTAGGCATGTCTTTGGAGGGTTGCCTTGACTATTAATTGATGTAAGAGGGCCTCACACAGTGTAGGTGTTACCATATCTAGGCAGTAGGTCACTGGTACTTAAGAAAGTGATACTAGATTATGTAAGAAAGCGAGTAAGGCATGAACTAAAGAGGGAGCCAGCCAGCACTGTTTCTCCATAGTTTCTGCTTTTTCTTGCTTCATAGTTCCTTCAAGTTCTGGCTTGTCTTCCTACCATGACCTCCTTTAATGGTGGACCATGGCCAGGAAGTATAATGTAAATAACCCTTTCCTCCCTCTAGTTTTCTTTGGTCTGAGTGCTTTATCACAGCAACCAAAGGGAAGCTGGAACAATCAGCTGCAACACTGACTCAAAATATAATTCTTTGAGAACAAATGAAATCAACTGAACCTCATCACCTTACTGCTAATATTACTGCCTTCATAAATGAAGTCTTAGAGACTCTGCTGTCTCTCCTAGTCTCATTCTTGTAAAACCACAGTCTCAGTTCCTTCACTGGCATCCTCTGCTGGGTCAAAGAGCAGTTTTAGGTCTTTACTTCTTTATAGGGCTTACTGTAGGCCTGTGCTTACAAATAAAGTCCTCTGCAGTAAGGGACATTTATATCTATATCTCTATAATCTATATCTATACCTGTCTATGTCTATGTCTGCTTGTGTCTATATTTATATTTATATTGATGTCTGTTTATATATCTATGTCATGTCTATTTCTATATCCACCTTATTAAGTGCAATGGCCACTACTTATTGAGACCTATATAGAGAAATGAGATAGCCCATAAGACTCAAGAAACCAAGGGAACGTGTGAAAGTCAGTCCCCACTCTCCACTCAACTGTGAAGAATGTCCTGTCCATTGGCTAGATTTGGGTAGCGGTTCAAAGTTTACTGCACGTATTGTCCTTGGCTGGTGCCATAGTTTGAACAGGACCCCTGGGCCCAGATCGGCCAGTCATAATATTCTTCTTGTAGGTTTTTAGGACCCTCTGGATCCTTCTATTTCCCTATTCTCCCATGCTTCTCTCACCTAGAGTTCCAATAGGTTGTCCTTCCCTCTGTCCCACTTTGCCCCATATTTGACCATGTCCCCTAGATGGGGAGGCCTGTGGCACTCAGAGGAAGGATAGCAGGCTACCAAGAAAAGACTTGATACCCTATGAGCATATACAGGGGGAAGAGGTCCCTCTCATTCACAGTCATAGGGGAGGGGAGTAAGGGGAAAATGGGAGGGAGGGAGGAATGGGAGGATACAAGGGATGGGATAACAATTGAGATGTAATATGAATAAATTAATAAAATATATTAAAACAAAGAAACCTAGGGAACTTATAAGACTCAGGAGAGCCAGAAAATTATAAGTTGCCCATGGCCCTGTGCCAAGATAATAAGGAGAATGGCTAAAGGAAAGTTGTGCAATGAGTACCAGGGATGCAGCTTTGATGATCTGTCACTCATGCTAGTGTCTACATTTTCTGTGTGGTACAGCAGCAGCTGAGTAACTGTGATCCTGTAAGTAAACCCTCATCTACATCTGTAATGCCCCTAACAAAACCTGTTCGTTCACTGAGATGTACTTGGATAGCATCAGTTTTTTTTGGTCTGTCATCAATATCCTCCCTATCTATGGTGAGTAGATATTTGTTCCTCATTCTCTAGAAAGAGTTATATAACACAACTGGTGGCCTAACAGACAACTGACAGAACCAATGATGAATGCAGAGGAGTGGTTGCATGGATCCTGTGATGAGCAATACGATATGCAACTGACATTAATATGTCTGAGTGTAGAACATACCCAAGGCCAGTGTCATGTGGCTACATTTCCCTCTGTGGTGTCCCTTATTGATGTAGTGGTAGATATACACTCCCTGTTCTTGGTGGTAGGACATGCAACAAGGCTAAGATTTCTGAGAGCAGAGGAGTCTTGGAGGGGAATCCTAGCTTAGACCTCTTCCTCCACAAGATAAGAAATAGAGTGATAGGCCCCTTGATGAATATGTGTACTTCCTGGGTATCTAGATGGTCCCCAAAGAGCTGATGGCTAGTGAATATATTATAGCCTCTTAAAGTAGCATATACAGAGCAAGATTGCAAGCAAACTGAGGTATTAAATGTATTAATATGAAGGGGGTGCCTAATCTTACTGCAACTTGATACACATGTTTGGTTTATATCCATGGGAGTCCTGCCCTTTTCTGAAGGGAAACATAGGAGAAATGAATGGAAAGGGAGGGGATGAGAAGAGTTGGGGGGCTTGGAGGATGGAGAGAGGGAAGAGAAACTGTGGTCATGATGTAATATGTGAAAAAAGAAAATTTAAAACTGTATGGCCTTACTGTGAGAGAAAAGACATGTGACTGAAGCTGAATTGAATTCCTAGCAAAAACCTGGCTGCATAAGGGATGGATCACAGAGAGGGGAAAGACATGCCTATATCAGCATCCACATTAAACTCAGATTTTACAGGAAAAAATGGGGGAAAAAAGGAGAATGAGATGGACGTGTTGGCTTTCTGTTTCTTGGGGCTGGCAAGATTCAAAGGAAAGATAGTGAAAGTTGGAACTGTGCTCAAGCGCCCTTGCTGAGTTCCAAAATATCAGAGGCCATGGGAAAATACGGACGATGAAGATAGAGAGAATGAGGTGAGTGATAGAAGGTAGCCCTGGATCTTTAATAAAGAGGAAGGAAAAGTTCATGGTTGAGCATTCAGGCAAGGGCCCAATTTAGGAAATTATAGAGACAAGGAATTCTCTACATGGAAAAAAAATTAAATAAGAAATAAGGTAGCCTCTTGTGGTCTTGTTCATGAGGTTGTGTGACACAGGGGAAGATGAGAATAATCTGAGTGCCAATTGTTCAGTAGCCCACATGGTGCCTTTACTGTTGGTGGGGCCTCCCTGGGAAGCCGCCCACCCCTGGTACTGATGCTGTCACTCAATACTCCTATGGCTTCTTTCCCACTCATGCCAGCGCCTTTGCTCAGCTCCTAGACTGCCTTTGCCATGTTTCAGATGCTTATCTCTACCTGATAAAATAAAAACAACTTATAGAAAGGTTTGGAAACACCACCATAGATTAAATGTGGAAAAGAAAAACATGAAATGGTTTATGAATAGTGACCTAAAATAACAAGAAAATATTTTCTCCCAAGGCCTATTAATTCAAAGAACACCTTCTGAACTTCTTTGTAAGGGACTATGGCAACATGGGCCGTGCTAGGCCTTCTGTTTTAGTCACTATTGCTCGTTGGCCATGCACAAGGCACAGTCCAACCAGCAATAGCAGGAGAAAACTGCTAAAATACTCATTTTGCTTATTGACTAGAAACTTGAAAACCCAAACTGGGTATGGTGGCATACAATTTTAATCCCAGCATTTGCGAGGTAGAGGCAGGTGGATATCTATGAGTCTGAAGCCAGATTGGTCTACAAAGAGAGTACAGGAAAGCCAAGGCTACACAAAGAAATCCTGTCTCAAAAAACCAAACCAAACCAAACCAAAACAACAACAATAAAAACCAACTTGAAAACACTGCATTGCTTAAATGCAAATTTCCTAGAACATTTTTTCCAATCTTTAGGGGCTTCTGATTCATATTTAGGAGCCATCATATCATGGTCTATAATTCATTTAAAAATAAACTCTTTGTGCATTAAGTATGAACAATACTAAAAGGGAACAAGTCCATAACACGTGCTTAGCAGCACTCACACTAAGCACCAACAGTCGCTAGTCACACAGCATCAAGAGTAGGAGCCATTCAGAGACAGTCGGAGAAATCCTACCCTAATTGCCATCTCTATCCCGATATATATTTTATGTTTACTGAAAACAGCATTTTGTACTGTAAGTAATATTTTAGCTGTTCTTAGTTCATTTTAGACTGTTGACTGAAATGAGGTGTACACCTCAGATGTTCAGGTACTTTGCCATGTAATGTCAGCACTTCATCCACACGTTAGATAATCGTGCTGTCTTTTTTTAAATGTTTGAGATCTTGATAGACGTATATAATATATTTTGGTCAAGTTAACACCCCATTCCCTACTTTCCAATTTCCCTCCATTCCTACCATACCTTTTCTCTCTCAACTTCATGTGTTCTCTTAGTTTATTGTGCTCTGGTATGAATGGGGCATCTAGTGGAGCCATTAGGGGCCACAGCTCTGAAGAAAACGAACTCTCTATCCTCCAAAAGACATCAATTGCCAACAACTATCAATTGCCACTAGCTCATCAGCTAGAGATTGTACGGATACATTTACACAGGAATGTACCTGTCACAGACTGAAAGCACAACAGTGGATGTGACTGGATATTTGTTTCAGCATCCTCATTCACATGTTATTTTCAAGGGACCAGGACCCATGGGTCTCAGGCCTTCCTCCTGTACATCTACCCTAATGGTCCCTGATCAGAGAGGGCCCACCTTTGCACTTCTACCTTTCTTTGGAATTGCCTGTATGTAGTCACTCTCACCCTACCTGGAGTAAGATTTTGGTTCCTCTATTCTCAACCATCACTGATCTGACACAACCAATCTTGCTACAATGATAAAGAGAAGTAACATCTAGTTGTGCCTTTGTTTCTTGAGTGTTGCACCTCTGGTACAGAAATCTTCTGTGGTGGCAAGTATGAGAGGGAGTTTTACATCGTGGTGTTTTCCTAGTGCCATTTTGGCTGACAGCAGTCTAAAATCAATTCTATTCCCCACATGGGAGACATTTTATCCAAGATACAGCTATGCTGGGCTCCTGAGGCTGCTACACCGAGCACTCTTAGAACCTGCAGCACTTAGTAGGAGCTCTTCTGATGGTGGATCTGTATGTGAGGAAAGGGAATAATACACTTGCCAAACCCTGAGCCCAAGTTCTACATTGTACTGTAAAGTATGTCATGGCTGTGTTCATACAGCAAAACTCCATCTTCACAAAGCCATATGATCATACTCCTTTGAAACTGGCATATAAGTCCCTCTGTAAATATGACAGCTTAATCCTTGTGTGTTTTATCAACAATAGTTTGCCAATTTTATTTATAATAAAAGCCATCTGTGCAATTTTTTAAGAGGATAAAAGCGTAAGTGACAACATTGATGATGGTTCTTTGTTAGATAAAAATTCTTGATGAAAACATTGAGACATACTTTATAAGAACATCATCAAATCACTGCCACCCTTGAAGTCTTACACAGACAAGAAAGATAACAAGAACTTCATGTTTGCTCATATACTTGCACCACCTGTGCTCCTAACTCACGTGCTGAAGAGTCGATGCAAAGAAAGAATGGCTTAGTTCCAATCCTTCTTTAGGATAAGCCCTATTTATTTGATTTCCTGTTGGATTTTTAGTAAACAGACACATCTCATAAAGGAAGCCTTTTCCCCCCCTGCCTTGTTATTTAGCCTAAATGACAGGAAATCTGTCCATTTTTTTCTTTGCTAAGATATAATTGGTACCTTCTGTCATCCCACTTCCTCTCAAAATGTGCTCCAACCCCAACCCTAATGCTTGGTTGGAGAACATGAGCAACGTGAAAGTCTTCCTTTTGTATTTGCTATTAGGCTTGCTTGCCCGCACAGTAGGATTTGTGTTTATGAGGCACAACTACACAGAGCCTGTCTTTGGAGGCATCCAGTGCTGTGTACATTCAGCTCATTTATTACTATTGAAAAGAAACTTCTGAGTTGAGGCTTAATCAAGGAGCAGCAGAGAGGTAGAAGATCTGGGAAGCAAGCCAGAAACTGATTAGCTTTTAACGGTTAATCTGGAAACAAGTCTCAGAAGAAATCATTCCCGAATGTGAACAATGCCCCCCCCCCATCCCACCATCACACATCTCTTCTGATCTTCTGTCTTGCTAAACCACAGGGGCTCTAAGTTTCATTTACATTCTTAGCCCTACTCCATATATGGGAGGATGTTGATAGCATATTGAAACTAATACATAATGTGTTTCCTATTTTGCACAGATGAGAAAGGACCTATGAAAACTCTC
>OU015742.1:30913926-30938453 GCA_907169655.1 Acomys percivali | reverse complement strand
CTTTGATGAACCTCTCATCCCCACGCTCTCTGTCTCTCTCCCAGATAAGACAATGTGACGTCATGTCTTTGCTAATAACTCACAGCAGAGTTCCAGGCAAACCCCTCTCTTGAGAGTTACTTTTACTTTGCCTTTAGATATAAATAACTTAGGCCCAAAAGGGCCGGCTCAAGGCAAGCCCACATTTTCTGAACGCCCTTCCTGTATTATTTTGTCTTCCCTCACTTTCCCTAGTTCTTATCTTTCATCAGCTATTTATTTTCACTCATCTCTTTTGATCAAATTACAAAAGCTCAAAACCTAAGGTCCTCTAAGAATCCAGGAAGCCAACATTTTATCAAGGCCCATATCCCATTTTAATTCCTGATTAATGATTTTTTGTCAGCGTTTACTTTTCTTTGTCCCACTTAACTGCGATGGAAATTGAGAAGGGGAAAAAATTGAGGTGAGACCAAAGAAACATAGGAGTTTAAATGATTAGTCTATGAAGTCCAACTAAAATAAATAGAATGACAAACTTGGCATTAAACTAAGTTAGTGGGTTTAGACAGCAACTGGCAGGTCGTTTCTTTACCTTGATTCTGGTGGCTTTGATGGAAGTGACAGTCCAAGCGTGGCTCTGCTGAAGCTACTCACTCCATAAATGAAAGCATTGTCCCCAAAATAGCTCCGGATATAAAAGGCATCTGATAAAAAGATACAAGGAAAAAGAATTCCCAGTGGCTTGGACAGTGTTCAAAAGAGCCAGAATTTTAAGGCACAGCTTCAAATGAAGCATGCAGGTTTATGGGATACTCAAGGTACAACTTAGCATGTTAAATGTCTTCCTCTGTGAACCACAGAGAATGAAAACCAATTAGTATCAGTTGGAAAAGGTACTTGGAAATTTCCTTTTGTGGTTTAACTCAGGTCCCTAAATAGCAGTAATGCAGATCCAAACATCCAATTTTATACTTGATATTCTACATTAATCCTCGAATGGAGAATGATTTTAGTTCCTTTGAACAAAACTGACAGAACAACCAAGTTTTGTTGTTGCTGTTGCTGCTTTTGTTTTTGGTTGGTTTTTGTTTTGTTTTTTGTCTTGTTTTTGTTTGTTTGTGGGGTGTTTTGTTTGTTTGCTTGGTTTGGTTTGGTTTGGTTTTGCTTATTTAAGAGAAAGATGTGCCATCTGGGTATAATCTTGTATAAAGATTCTCTTGAGTAGCCTAGTGCATGCACTTTAAAAGGGGCCATGTAAAAATATAAAATCATTTTGGATGCATCTTGAGGAATTTGTAAGTTAAACTTAATTCTTCATCATCCTATCCAACACAGAGTTTTTCTGCCTGAGCAAAATTACAGCAAAGTTCTAAAATTTATGACATGAACAAACAGTGCACTATAAATAACAGCATTTATATTTTCTACAATAGAACCAAATTACTATATGCTACATTACTAAGAGATGTTGGTAGAATTAAAATAAATTAATTTTCTTGAGGCACATATTTTATAAAGACTATCATAAGTTGACCAAGGGTTTCAAGATAGAAAATAATTTTCAAAGTGCCTGAGTTTTGAAACCAAAATTATATATTTCTCATTCTTGTTATTATTACTAGGATCTATGAGAAATTAGTCTAAATCATTAACCAGTTTAGTAATTCAATTTGATCCTTGTTTGTTTGTTTTTAGTAAGTACCATACTGTGGTATGGATCTCAGATGCCCCCAAGGCCTCAGGTGTTAAAGATTTGATCCCATCTGATGGTGTTACAGGCATATGTGGAAATGTAGAGGTATGTGGAGATATGAAAGGTGGAAATATGAAGGGAGTGGGGTGTGTTGGATCTTTGGCCTCTTTCTAGCCTCTGAAAAGTGAACTATTTCTTCCACCATTCTTGCAATGATGGTCTGCCTCATCACAGGCTTATATCAACTTGGTCAAGCAGCCATACACTGGAATGTCCAAAACTACCAACTAAAATCAACCTTTCCTTCTTTTATGTTGATTCAGATGTTTTGTCACAGCAACAGAAGAGCTGACTGACGCAACCCAGTTGGCTTCAAAGGAAGTTCCCAATAGGCTTTGAGTGTGTGATTAAATATTTGGAGAAATATTTGATATGTTCCAAAGGAAGTAGCAGGGAGGAAAACAAACTAATTTCAGCCATTCCAATACAGAGTGTTTCTGACCATATTTTTTGTCACTAGCGAAACACTCTGATATAAGTAGAGTTGAACACTTCCCCTTCAGTAGGTGATTGTTCTGTGGGTCTCAGATGTCCCTAATATCTCAATGTTATGTCTCACGACCCTTAGGGACTTTCAGGAACCTCCTCCTTGAAATGTGTCATCTGGTGCTATGTCAGCACTCTGATTATACTAATGGACACCGCACATTTTAATATAATGTAGGATGGCCAACGCTCCTGCCATCTATTCATTCCATCCTACAAACAGTGAGAAATATCTTCAGCTATAAAATAAAATTATTACTTCTTGTGACTATGCTCTAATCATGTCCTGGAGATGAGTTTCTGACACTTTCCTTCTCGCCTATATAAGTATCAAAATATGAGAAATATCAAAACAGAATTATAGTAAGGCATCATTTGTTTCATACAACCCTCTTTTGTTTTCATAGAGAAAATTCTGTATTCACTGAATCCTGTGAGATTACCTAGCCCAGGTTGTTGCCTGTACATTGACCTCTGATATACCTTAATCTATGATGATTAACAAGGGCGGTTGTATGAGTGTGAGCCTCAATCATAACTGATCAGACTGCAAACACTTGCTGTTTGTTATCAGCACCAAAAGGCTGAAAACATAGACGATGAAAAAAACAAAACAACAAACAGAATCTCTCAGACTTCCCAGAAGGGAGAAGCAAGAGAATTAAACTTGTAAGCTAAAAAATTATCAATATATAAAAGCTTTTAGCTCCTCTTTGTTTTTCTTCTTTGTAAACACAAAAGACATTTAGTGAATATTTATCAAACTGACTCACAGAAGCCATGGCACTGAGACCACTATCTCTTGTAGTGACAGACCCTCATTACTTTAGGACATCCAAAAGGATGTGTATTCACTGGACAAGCACAACTATTGGAGATGGTGGAACAAAGAATTCACATACATTGATGGTACTATTTTTTCTTTTCTTGAATAAATAAGCATATAAAGTTGCCATAGATTTGAAATTTGGGAAGACTGGGGCAAAGAACTAAGTCATGGCTTTACTTTGGAGAGCCTTTCAGTATGAAACAAAATATGCCTGGGTAAGAGAAATACAGGAAGACTGAAAAGCAGGAATAGGGCATATTGCAAGGGAAGGAATTCTGTTGATTAAAGATAATTTGGGTAGATGGAGAGATTGCTCAGTTAAGAAGCCCATACTGCTCTTACAGAGGACCTGACCTTGATTCCTATGTAGGGTATCTCACAAGTTGTTCCTGTAACTAGACCTCCAGCTAATCCAATGCTTTGGGACTCTTCAGAATACCTCCACTCACATGGAATTAAACACACACACACACACACACACACACACACACACACACACTGAGCATGATAAAAATAAATACTAAAAAAGATAATAGCTCTTACTTCTTTTGCTCATAAAATGATCATACCACACATGTGAGGAACAGAATGAGATTTGGAAATTTTATCATGGAGAGAATTTTGACTCACTTGCAACAAAAGATTCCAGTGAGGGACAGTTTTATGCCTTGCCAGGAAATGAAGCAAACATGTGGAATTCTGCCTGAGTCAGGGAGAAGGATAAGTGGGTACAGACGTTCTCCTATAAAATACAGATAGAATGATTTGTGGGAGTTCATCCTGCTTTCCTCTAACATGATAAGCCCAAAGTTTAACTAATACAAACTGATACAGATATATATATCTCTCCTTCTGTGAGACAAATATACGAAGACATCTGGATGTATATGTACATGAAAACTGACTGTGAGATCCTTAAGGACTATGTTGTGCTGAGGGAGCTGACTCCAAAAACAGTACTTGGGATAAACATCCACAACAGGCGGCTAGCACCTGCGAGGTGAGCGGGAGAGACCATAGAGTAGGTCTCAAGTCACAGAAAGAACTGATAGCATGCTGACTAATTCAGTCTTGTGTCCTGGGAGGTTGCCTAGTCCGCATCTTTCTCATTTTATAAGTGGAAAGACCTGACTCTTTCAATAACTTTAGTTTCCCCACATTTCTCCCTTCTGAAGAAGGAGCCAAGAACTTAATGAGTCAGGCCAATAAGCTATTAGAATGCAATACCGTTTAAGAGCTTTTTAAAAGGTGGCAGAGAATTCAAGGATACCGAAGCCTAGACTACAAATGCCACAAGTGGAAAACAGAGGTTGTGAAGTAGGCATGCTAAGAAGCCAGGTAAGAGCCAATTCTACATTGGTTGGGGAGAAAAGTAAACCTGTGTTATTTGAGACAGAACTACACATTTCTACAGATCCTTGAGGGCCTTCAGGATTTTCATGCTAGAGAATGTTGCCACGTCTTCACAGGGGGAAATAACTCTTCAAACAGTGATATTAAAATGAGCCCTAGTGAGGCTTCTCAGACGTCAAATAGGCAGAGTGAAAACACACTTTGATGAGGTAAGTGTATGAGGATCAGAAACTACCCCCAAATTTTTCCTTTAAAGTCTTGAAGGCCGAAAGTTAAGTTCAAATCACAATTTGCCAAAGTGAAGCTATCTGGAGCAAGACTTTGAAGCTAGGAAAAGGTTATGGAGTGCCTTGCTTGGCCCTCGGCCCATGTGCCTTCTCTGATTACTTTCCTAACAGGCTTCAGCATCCTAAACTACATAGCCCACATCTTCACTAACTCAAGTTGGAAAAGGCTAGTCTAAAATTCCCTCCTTCCAGTAAGAGAGGGATAAAGATAAGGTTTAGTTCTTAAAATGTGGGAGAAAACATGTCCGCGAATCTTTTCTTAGTAGTGAATGCTGCACGCAGATAATCATACCTTCAAAACTCTTGCTTGCAAGACTTTAATGAGTTTAAGAGGCTTAATGAGGGTGAAGAAGACAGACGTCATCCTAGTTTCGGAAGCAACCTCTAGCAGTCAAGCTTCCTGTGACACAGCCAATGGGGCAGGTTCAAAAGGTAAGGAATGCTCAGAACCTAAGCTGAGCAACAACCCCATGGGATTAGCTTGGATTCTGTTCCCTGTTCTCCTGTCAAAGTAAAGCAGCACTTATAGTCAGTAGCCTTGGCAGTTCGTGTCCTAACTTAGATTCCATCATCAATAAATGAAGACAAAGCAGACACCACAGTGATCAACATCAAGAATCCCATTATTCGAGAAGGTATTTAGTTATTACTAAGGTCTTTGAACAACAGCAGTATAAGAGCAGTGGTCATCTTCTGCCTACTAGAGAATCCGTCCTATTAAATAATCTGCCTTGAGAAGATCTGAAGTCCCTCTCTACAGTTTCAATGTGCTTATAGGCTGATTGCTTTGAAATATTTTTCAAGTGAAAATACCCATCTATCAAATCAAGGACATTTCCCTTAGTCCATCCTAGGAAAGGTAGAAGCTGGAGATGAAGACAGGTTTGTACAGTGAGGTCTCCCAGCTTCTGCATGATGGCATTTATCATGGGGCTGTCATGCACACTCTTCCACCTTCTGCACCATGACAGTCCCTGAAGAGATGCCCCATTGCACATTGCCCACTGTACTGCTTAGCTTCATCTCTAGATGTGCACTAGACCTTAGGCTTCTCACTCGGTTTTGAGAACCAAACACTATCTCCTGGAAAGCACAAGCTCCTGTCAAGGGTTGGAGGATAAGGTGTGGAGGAAAAGGCAGAAGATGACCTGTCAGGGGAAGAAGCAAAAGGTGCCGTGACCAACTGCGATTGAACCGCTTTCCAGAGAACAGATTTCCATTCCTCCCCACAGGCTGCTTCCTACAGTCTCTATGCCAGTAATAACAGAAATCCATTGGGACAGAGAGGTTGCTTTGTGTTTCTATCAGCCAAAGGTTTCTCAGAGAAATAGAATGGGTAAGATATATTACATAAATACATGTAAGACTGGACTACTACGGTTCTAGAAACTATTTCTTGGGCTCTGGTGCTTAACCAGCACATTCTTATATTCCTGTCGGTTTGGTCTTACCCTATGTCCTGGGCAACTTAGGAATATTGATCTTGCCACCAACCACATAAAGCTCCCCTCCATAGCTAGGCAGAAGATCTAGCCCTTCCACGAGCTTTAATAACGTCTGTCAAGACACGTGGGTGGACAATTTCTACCAATGATAACCAAATAACTGACAAAAAGAAATGAAAAGAAAAGGTGACTAACATTAGTTACCATTAGGGAAATGGAAATGAAAATCATGATGATAATTAATTTTCCCGCTGGCAACCATCAGCCACTGGGAAGAGGGAAGACATTGTCCCCAGTTGTGTAGCCACTGGTGAGGTGACCATGTTTCAGTGGAAAACTCATGCAGGCAGCCTGGTTAAATTCAGTCATAAACTAAAAGCAATGCCCAAATAAAAAAAAGACACCATTGTTAGTGGGAGTGGAACTTGTTGGGATCTGGGGTGTATGGGCTGAGACAGGGCAGTGAGTATGACCAAAGTGTGTGATGCACAGGCATGAAATTGTTAAAGAACAAATTAATTAAGAAAACACTAACTGGAGCACTGTACCTGGAAGTATCATTACAAAGTAAAGACAGTGAATAACAGGCAGCAGTGGAGGTGTGAAAAAATTGTAACTGTTCTCCACTCCTGGCCAAATGTGAAATGGTGCTATTAAGGTCCACGCTCAGAGCCCTTATCACCTAACAATTCCACTCTTGGGTGTATGGCCAAGAAGGTGAGAACACACATCCATAAACTCTTGTACAGATGTATCGTGTGCAATATCCAGACATCAGGAATGATCCAAGCATCTATCCATTCATGAACATAAAGAACAGTAAGCATACGCAATGGAATTGTTCAACAAAAGCCCATGAAATATTGCTCCCTGCTACAGCACAAATACACCTCAAAAGCTCCCTGTGTGCTAGTCAAAAGAGCAAGTCACTAAAAGCAAGTTGCTGGGAGACCCAGTTTCATCAATAACTACATAGGCACCTCCATAGGAACACAGAGTAAATTATGATTTCCAGGAACCTGAAAGAGTCCTAAAACATGGGGTGCACCAGTTAGAAGGGATTGGTGATAAAAATGTTCGAAACTTGACTGTGGTGATGGCTAATAGGATCTGTAAACGTACTTACAAATGAGTGAGTCAAATGCACAGTGTAGGAACTGTACCTCAAAGAAGCTGTTGTCTGTTTCAAAAGGGTATTTCTGGGAAACTTGGAAGGGAAGGCTTTAAAATGCCTGTTGCTGCAGGGCTGTCAGACCTCCAGTTTGCCGGTTTGCCCGATACTTCAGCTGGCTTAGCCCCCACATTGGGAAGCAGGCATCAGAGTGAGGGATGAGGTAAGAGGTTCTCTGTGGCCTAGTGTTCACCATTCCCACTAGGGAAGGAGGGAGGTAGAAACCCCAACCAGAGCAGACAGAGCCATTCCGGGACCCACACACACACCCATGCCTCACTCTCTGGCGTCACTTGTGTAGTCTGCCACCTAAGGCAAGTGGATGTGAGTGGGTTCATCCAAGAAAACACTCGTAAGCTTGCCTAGACAGAGTATGATCTCAGAAAAAGATCTTTTGCCTCAGCCGCTGAAGAATTTTGATTCCTTTGGTAACAGTTTATCTTTGATGACGGACCAACCCATGATTCAGTTTTGTGGCGTTTAGCACCTCCATGCTGGGAACTAACTCAAATGCATTTTACTTAATTCCAGAGACAGCCCTGGATGTCAGCCCAAGCTTCCTCCTTCTTCCTGGCTCCCATAATAAGGAATTTTTTGTTATGCTGATCCATCAGGAGACCTAAGGGGAGGCTGTTATGTTACCGGTAGTGTAAAGCTCCAATCCTTTGAGGTTCTCTCTGTCTTTTCTCATCTGAAGTGCAGCTATTAACTGTCAGCTTTAGTCAGAGCTTTCAAGAAGAGAAAAATGGGCTGATAAAGATGAATGATCTGATTGGTATTCAAACTTGACTTACCAAAATCAAAGTGAGAGCACCAGGTATTTTTAAACAGGAGCTCCCTGGGTATGTGGCAGGCACTGCTAAGCATCTGGTCCTTGGCATAGGTCCAGAGCCTCAGCCAGTGTTTGTCCCGCTTCCAGGACATTATGGCTGCACTAATATTGGCATCAGTTAGATTGTTGGACCAGGCTGTCATCATCTGTTTAACTTTAGGCCAGTGCTCTTCACAAGGAGGCTCTGGGCTTTCCCATGTGCGGATGATATGCATTTTACCATGTCCTTCACATGTGTGGCTCTCTCTGAGTTTGACCCATGATCTCCCACTCCATCTGGTCAAGACCTGAGTGAAGCATCAACAGAGGCCTGTACTCCCCTCAGGCCTGGATTCTGTAGGTGTCCAAAAATCCTGTAATAGCACTTGGTGAAGACCAGAGTGCAGCAGTGGCGGCACTGTTCCCTCTAACTGCCCTTCCAAGTACCAGTATACAAACTACCTTGTAGATGATGCAGCCTAAATCATCTAAAAATCATCAACTAATCAGCCCTTGATCAAAAGACACCAGATTTCTTCCTGTTCATTCTGCAGGCTAAGCCAGAGTTACCTTATCTCCTATTCAGACTTGCTCAGTGTTGATCAAACCAAAGGTGGGTTGAACATAAAAAGTTGCATATTCAACTTATCCATTCAGAAAGGGACATTACTACCAAGTGCCCCATTCTTCTCTCTCTCCCTCTCTCTCTCCCTCTCTTTCTGTCTCTCTCTCCCTCTCTCTGTCTCTCTCTCCCCCCTTCTCTCTCTCCCTCTCTCTCTCTTTCTCTTTCTCTCTCTCTCTCCAAGGTATGGCTACCTGTGAGGACTCAAGAGAAGTAACAGTACTGCCTTGGTTTCTCCTTGAGCCCGTGTAATCATGGCCCCGCTGCATTCCCTTCTTTCTGTACTGACTGTCCCTCTGTTTTCTCATAATGTCCCCTCTATCTCTTTGGCTTGTCCCCCATCATAGCCCTAAGTATACCAGCAAATGCCCTGTATTTCTTATACTTTAGTACCTACTATGGTTCACAAGTACCACTGATTACTTGCTGTTTTATTGTTTTAGTATGACCTGATAAATAGAAAACAAATACAACTATATACATCCATACTATATACACGTGTGGCTTGTGTGATGCGCAATAGTCCAAGTGCCTAAAACCTATGAGGTAAATCAAGAAAAAAAACTTGTAATCAAGAAGCAGAGATAATCTTGAATTTGGGTAGGAACTGCTTATGACTGCTCATCTTATGTATCAACCAGATTCTGATAAATGGGTTCCAGCTTTGGCACTCCCTGGGGTCAAAATTTTCTTGTAACAAGAGGCTGAGAAGCCTATACTACAGCATCTACGTACATCCATGTTAAGAGACTCCAGAATTATAAGGATCAACTTACCAGATGTCATGAAGAGATACTAAGGGGCACCATCTTTGCTTATTTTATTTAATTTCTAACCTAAACAGCTTATGCACTATGTGTGTTACAATATGTCAACCTTGTCCAATATGATGGTGATTCAGACTGTGGAGTAATGACCAGACTACTCCATGAGAAATCTTGCTATAGTGAGCCTTATCCCTTAGGTCATTTGTTTAGCCTACTGTCCTTGGAGCCTGAGCTAGTGTGAAAAAAAATGTCTGAATAATCCATGCCAGATTGATCTAAGTTTCTGGAGAACATCGAACTCTCTTTGAATTGTAGAGTCGAGTAACACTGATGACATTTTCTAAATATGGACTCGGCCTTAGGAGACCTGAGGGTGTCAAAGTGGGAAAACTTCAATAAAATTGTCTCTCTGTTACCATTTCATGAGCAACTCTCATTTTCCTTTAGAAAAAAAATCATTTTTTTTTCAGACTGGCCAAAGCTGCTGGCAGATTTCAGTACTATTAAACAGATGGGTAAGGCCGGACCGTGGCTGAGCCGATGCTCCATGGCTTCTGGGGGAGGATAGGCAGGGAGCTAACAAGCATGGAAACTTCTGGAGCTGGGTCAGGAATGAGAAACCATTGCTTGTACTTTCACATGAGATGCTCAAAGGCGAGAAGAGACTCCAAGCTGAGGGTTATTAACAAGCTCTACAGAAAGAAAAAGGAATGATGGATGACTAGAGCATCTGTTAATTGTGAGATAGGGGAATTGTGAGATAACCAGAAGAGGTGAGCTCTGGAGCGGTGAAGCTGAGTTCACACAGCATGGAATAATGCTGTGCCTACACAGACATGCTGAGAGACTTACCTAATATTTTAAGGTACATCACAAGAGCAAGAATCCAGCTTCTTTTCATTTATGCACATACATGGAGAAGTTAGTTGTAAATATGTATTTTATTGTTTCTTTATTTGGCCAAATGTTCAAATTAGAGGCACACATTGCAAATAGTTAGCCCCCTGCAATTAACAAAAGGATTGCAGAGTCATTGGGGCCACATTTGAAAACTTCAGGCTCACAACTCTCATCTTTCTGTCTTTTCTCCTCTTGTTCATGATATTTTTTTCCCTCTGGGAAACCATGTTCCTGAAGCTATTATAAAAATTCTTGTTTATCTGTGTATTATAAATGCTCAGATGTACATTATAAGTGATAATAATTTTGCATATGCAGAGACCGTCTGAATGAACAGATATTTGGGACTTACTCTACCAACTGGTGATTGGTATTTACACATTATTTTACGCAACTCTTATTTAGCTTTATCTCCTAATGTTCATCCAGAGCAGAGTAGATAAGTTTGAACATTAAAAAGATTCTTGTAGCAAAACAAGCTACTTAAAAAGTTTGTCACATCCTGTCCATAGACATGTTTATACAAAATATCTAATAATTTATGAGCTTTGCTGAAGAACAATAGTACCAGATTTTGTAATGGGAATCCACGGATGGTGAAAAAAAAATGAACTATGAAACTGTAAGAACTGAATAGACAAAAAAATTGATTCATGGAAAAGCAGATGGAGGCAACTAGTGAGGCCACAGTAACCTCCCAGCGCTCTGAAGCTGAACAAGGGAAAGTTTCAGAATGAATTGTGAACTTCCTTTTTAACCAAATAACTCATAACCACATCATTTACCTGTCGTTGGTCAATCAATTCAAAACAGTGTTCTTTTCAGTCCATGTGTTTCTACTCTCCCATCCATCCTCTAAGTAGTTTTCTGGGTTGGTATATGTATGCCAGAGATGAAGTGCTGAAGAAAGTATTCCTTTCCCGTATTTCTTCTGGGACAATTTAGACTTGAGATGGGCAACCTAAAGCGAATGTTTTTTGAAGTATAGAAGCCAGATAGCACTCTTTGCTGCACTATAGTTTAACGCATATTTTGTTATTTCTTGTGGCTAACTATAACACTGATTTCCTTTGTAAACTCCAACATTGAAATACTGAGGTTTTATTGTATGAAGTGCTTGTACAATTTTGGTGTAGTGATCCCTGTAAAGTACTGAACCACAGCAGGAGCTCAATACACATTAACTGCTGAAGTGATTAGTTATCTTTGTGGTGACCAAGATGAAAGAAGAGTGTATGAGATGCTACAAATGATACAATCATGAGAAACTTTGTCTCTGTATTGACTTGAGGCAGTTCCAATGTTTGGCCTCTGTAAGGATTATTTAATGAGAAAAATAAACAATGGCAATTGGCTAGCAAAAGACCTTAGAATGTGATGTCACCGTTGAAGCCATTTTGAAATAAGATAGAGCAAGATAAGTATAAGAGATTTTGTTTTTGTTTTTGTTTTCTTGGTTTGGTTTGGTTTTGGGTTTTTTGTTTTAGTTTTTTGTTATTGACAGAAGTGTTCCTACCTGGAAATAAATGACAGTGAATTTGACATTTAAAAAAAAAAAAGAAAGAAATACTGAGGTTTTCAGGCAAGAGAGGTGGCATGGTAGTTAAGAGCACATGTTGTTCTTGCAAAGGACACAGGTTCAGATTTCAACACCCATGTTGTGGCTCACTGTCATCTGTAACTACAGTTTGGCAGGATCCAGTGCCCTCTTCTGGACTCGATAGCACCAGGAACACATGTGGTAGACAGATACACATGTAGGCAAAACACTCACAAATATAAAATAAATCTTTCTTAAAATTAGTTTTTTAAAAATGATACTATTAGTTATGATTTGCTTCCCTTAAAACATTGATAATAATAAATAGTTGATGATGAATCCAATATTCTAAGCAAAGAAGATGATGGTTTTGCTTATATTGATATAATATATATCCATGTATTAATGATATATTGATATTTATAAATAATAACTGATGATAAAGCCTTTGGTTATACTGACACCAGGGTGTAGGAGAGAAGTGATGTCTACACTGATAACAACTGTTGTTGTTTGTTGCAGAAACTCAAAACTTAGTTGTATATGATGGAATTCTTTAGTCAGCATGGTGCCATCAAGACAAGGAGTAGAGGCAGCACGCTTACTAACAAATGACATGTAAATTCTAAAGGGGATCATGACGAGTCATTGCATTGAAGAAACCCGTGCTGTGAGTCTTTCGGCTTCCTTAAAGCAGTGATAGAGGAAGCATGTGTGGCTTTTTGCAAAAAGATAAAATAAAATAAAATAAAATTAGGTGCTGTTCTTTGCAGCAAAATACAGTTTTATAGGAGGCTATGGAGACAATGAGTTAAGGTTATCAATAGTGAAGAAATGTCTACATCATATTTTTTAAAAAGGTGTCTCTTTGGAGGGGAGCCTAATATCAACATTTCCAAGATTTTAAAAGGTAAAAGTTTATATATATGGATGCCAAGATTCCTGAAGTACATTCATGTTTATTTGCTTTGATACATGTTACATGGACAACCTTGCAATCCTTTAACAGTCTCTTCCAGTGGATGCACTCACATATGACACAGACATGAAACAGATAGACAGAAACTCCCTAAGGAATTCCAGACACGGGCAAACTCTCTGCTCACCAACACTCCACCTAGGACAGTCCAGACCCAGTGATATTTAAAAAGCAACAACAGTAATAACATTTTTATAATGCGATTTGGTATATACAGTATGTTAAACATGGTGTGCTAGGCAGGATGACACCTGTTTACAGACATTAATTACATAAGACTCACTATAAGCTTAACTGTTGACCTTTTCGTGATGCCCTTTTATGTATGGGGAGAATAGAGGTTAGGCAGGATGCAGATATGTTTCCCTTAGTAAGGAATGCAGCCAGCTGAACCTGAAACTGGGTGGTTCCTGAGGTCAGGGGTATGACCACCAGTGTCTACAGCACAGACACAGAGCTTTCAGGGCCTTTAAAATGGGCCACATAATAAAAACAACACCATGGAACAGAGGATAGGCTGAATATCAGAACTATCTCCTCTAAGCTTTCTTTTCTTGTGTGCTACTTTCTTCTCCATGATGATGGTTATAAATGTATCCTAACTGTGAATAAAAAAATCCCAGGGAAGAGCTAATAAAGCCCATGTCATGTGATTTAATTAGTCTCTGTGGTTCTTGCTCTCTAACCATCACTTCTAACAATGGGTCAGCATTTAGTTGAGACACATCCTCATCCAAGGGCCACACTCATGACCCTTAAACAAAATGTATGACCACCAACATATGGCAAGTAAGTATCTCATTATAGACATAGTTGATTGACGATATTGAAGACAAGACTATAGTCTGGATCTTTATATATCTACCACCTGTGGACTGGTTGGAACTAATAGGTTCCTACCTATTCCAACCTAGATATATAGCTAACTCGGATGCATTGATCACATTATATTTGGCATGGAGGGGATCCAAAATCCATGGGAATGTTGGCCACCACCTTTAAGGATATGGAACCAGGACTTTTTCTGACAGGATCAACTGCTTTTCATGTACTGTTTTGTGATGACTTTAGCAGAATTGTAAACTAGTGAGTTATTTTAGAAGAGGAAATATGTTTACCTTGTCTCTATAACTTTGAAGTCATGAAACCATTTGTGATCTCATAGACAAATAATGACTTGGATGCGTAAATGAGCATGGAATATTTGCTACTCATTGCATATAAGAAATTATTGGGCATAATTTCTATCTCCCCTCACCATGCATGCATGTGTGTGTGTTTGTGTGTGTGTGTGTGTATGTGTGTGTGTGTGTGTGTGTGTGTGTGTGTGTGTGTGTGTGTGTGTAGGTAGGTAGGTAGGTTTAAGACTGGGAATTTAACATCTCCTTAGGTATCAAAATTATAGGCAAGTAGATAGAAAATAATTGATAACTCAGAAATAGAGAAGAGCCTGCTACTAGTAATGCAAATTTGATTATTAATTTATTTATCTATTTTATATGCATATAAGGATATAAAAATGATGTGCATATATAGTATAAGTTTATTAATATTTTTAAGTGTTTTTAAAATAGGGAGGGGGATATTGCATCCTACAAGATTAGATAAGGAAGTAAAAGACACAGGGAAGTGAATGAGTGAGAACCAGTGTGGAAAGCTTGAGCTAGCCTGAAGGATATGGGCTATAAAGGCTATACCTCAGCTCAGGTGAGCCTTGGTGTTCACTAGGGCTTAGCATTGCCTCTGCACTGATGTCAGATATGGAGTCCTTTCCCCTGCTCACAGTAGGCTACCGTGGTCTTTCTTTTTGCTTACATCTTCAGAGGCAATCCTCCTGCAAAAGAGCAAACATTTTTCTTGGTGTTAATTGTTCTAGATAGTCCTCATTGGCCCAGCCCACCCACCTGACTATGATCAGTTAAAAACCTTAAAGGCTGGCACTGTCATCTAAGCATGACGCTGGGGATGGCTGTTGCAAGCGACATGAAAAGCTAGCTAATCAGACTCTCAGAGGAAACTGTGTTTACCTGGGTACCCCGAGGAGCCAGAGGAGCCCAGAAAGGGAAGTTAGTCTTGCAACTCAGGGGATGGAGTGCTGTGTGAATAAATGGGAGTGGGGAGGGCTGGGAGGAGCAGAGCACAGAACTTAGCCTTTCACAGTCTGAGCAGACAACTGAAAGAATCAAATTGTGGGTCGTTGGTTCAGCTTTTGTTCATGACCTCTGAAGGAGGCCAACCCAGTTCATGAAACAGGACACTCAAGGCTCTCTCCACCACAGATTTACTTTCATGCTTCCCACTCAGCTGCCCTGGAGGTGCTGGGTAGCTGCCATTTCTGAACACACCCCTGATCCACTGCCTCCTTTGGTAGTAGGAAGTGGAAACTGAGAACTCTCTCTGGGTTCTTATTCACTTAAACTAGTGGGACCAATAAAGGCAAGAGGAGGTCCCCCTATCCCTACCCCATACCTCACCCCAACCCTTGACCCCTGTGGTTCAGGAGTAAACCTGAAAGGAAAGCACCCTGATTCACAAACATCCAAAGCTTGAAATAGACATGAATTCTCACCACTTCCATGGGATCTTATTCAAGCAGTGACAGAAATTATTACTTACTGAACATGAAATCCAGGGCCCATTCAGTATTAGGAGAACTTTACTCTCAGGAGGAGAGGGAACACATTGTCTTTCTTTGAGATATTGTCAAAAAACAAATCCTAGCAGAACATTGACTATGGAGAAATAAATGCCAATAAAATTGAAATTCGTGAGAAGTGCAGTGTCTGGGGTAGGCTTCACAGGCATGCAGAGGGCTGTGCCTGTGCCCTGGGAGGCAGAGTGTGGGACTGAGGAAGGGTGAGACTTGAAATTCACATTTTGTCTTAGCTCATTACTATTCCTAATGATGGACAGGTCACACTACTACTCAGTGTTCCTTCTCTACTGTGAGAGGAGAGTTGTTGGGAGTATTCAACGTAAAAGTGTAGTTTACTTTGCTCAGCGAATGTTTTGGCCCTTAGTTGCATTACAGCTAAAAACGCGCCAGAAATAGATGATGCTGGGTTGGAAGAAAAACCTAGTGGTGCTTGTCTGAATCACTTCCACTGATGCTACCTGGCCCTGGCAGAAGCCTAGCCCATCCTTCTAACACTGTACTAGGCATTTTCAAACCCCTGCTCCTTTAGAAGAGGAATGTTGAAGGGTGCAGCACTGAGGTCACTTCCACCTAACAGCAAAGCACATTGACTTTGACTGGATCAGCTATGAAATGCATGGCTTTTTATAAATGCATGGTATATTACAGCATGCTTCTCCTTTAAATGCCAAGCATCTCATGCCTCAGGTCACCCAGCCTTTCTAGTCAGCACTCAGATGCCTCACATGGGTCACCTTAGTGTGTCAGGGCCTTCCTGGTATCATGAGTAGATAAGAGAACACAGTAGTGATGCACAGGCTCAGAGTCAAACATAGCCAAGTCTAATGATGTAAATTGCTTGGCTTAATGTCTCTAAGACTTTCACTTGTGGTCTGAAAATAACTTGGGATCCGTTAGATATGGACACGTTAAGGACTGAAGAGCATAATAAATTGCAAGTGTTTGAAATTTTGCCTGACACATGGTTGATTAGTCAAGGATTCTTGATGATTTTTAACATTATGCACATCAAGGACTATATGGCAGGGATTATTTTGAAGTGAGAAGACATACAGCAAAAATTGAACAGATTTGATGTTTTCTAAAATTGGCTTCAATAGTGTTAGTAAAAAAAAAAAACTCACGGAGGTTGATTATACATGACCTAAAAATACAGCAGTATCATATAATAACAGTAATATTCTCTAATTGTCAAATGTTTAAGATTGCACAAGATGGGAAACAAAAGAGAGAGAGAGAGAGAGAGAGAGAGAGAGAGAGAGAGAGAGAGAGAAAAGGCTAGATATTTTCACATCCTTGAAGTTTGCTTTGACTAAGTTGAAACTCAATGGTATAAAACATTGAATGTATCTTTTCTCTCAAAGAGAAAATGAATAATTAAGAAAAAGTAAAGAAGTAATCCAAAGACTGAAGAGCTAGCTCAGTGGTTGGTTTCACATTTCCAATACCCACATGACAGCTCACAACTGTCTATAACTCCAATTCCAGAGGATCCAACACCTTCTTCTTGCCTCCAAAGGCAAAAATATGGTGCACAATCATACATACAGGCAAAAAAAAAAAAACCCAAAACCTCATACACATAAAAAAATAAGTAGGCAGTGTCCATAACAAAGACACCCAAGTCCCTGTCTCGGGCGGTACTACAATGGGTAAATGTGTGATAAAGAGATCGGAAAGATGAAGTACATGGTGAGAAATGGAAGAGAAAAATGAAGCCAAGGGGTTCATACAATGTGGAGAAAGGTGGAGCTGGAGATTCCATGATGATGAGGAATGAGCAAATATGAGGAAGTTAACGGTGAGGTCCTGGCCTGGTTGCTGCCAAGGACCATGTCTGGGTCCGTGATCCTGTTGCAGCAGGAATCTCTGTCCATGTCTAAAGCTTGAGTTATCACCAAAGGCCAAGCAGATGTTTGTAGTCTGTGCTGGCCCTGCCCTTTGTTGGCCATCACACTTGGGAGAGCTGGCCCTGTCTCTCCTCTGGCAGCAGAGTAAAGCTGACCCTAATTGCAGGGGACTCAGCGAGCTGGCCCCAAGGGCATGAGTGTGGGAGATCTGGCCCCACCACTAGTCTGCGGTGGGATGGGCAAAGGAGACATGCTCTCCCCATCTTGCCCCTCCCCCATTCCCACCCCCACCACCCATACCTGCAGTAGGTGGGAGAGCAGGCTCCAAAGTCATGAGAATGAGAGAGTTCATCCTGTCCCTCACCACCTGCAGCACTCAGGAAACCAGGCCATGCACTTTGCCTGGGCAGCACAGTGGAGCTGGTTGTGGGAATGGGGATGAGCCTCCCAGAGGACAGGAGAGGAGAGCTGACCCTGCCTCTTGCAGGCTGCAGCACTGGATGAGCTAGCCGGAGCAGTGTTGGAGAACTCGCCCTGATGGAGTGGGCTCAGGCGAGCTGGCCAGCTAACCAATTCAGCTACCTCTCAGGCTTAGATCCAGGGCTTTGAGTTGGCCCACCCCAACATCCACCCCATCTATGATCTGCTGTAGCATGTGGAAAAGCCAGTCATACAGATCCAAAGCTGCAGCATCTCCATTACACAGGGCAATAACAAGCTATAGAGAGGAGCCCCATGAGGATCCAGCATTGATAGTGTAGCAGAAGCCAGAGGCCTTAAACAAGACCAATGACTCATTGCAGTGAACATTTGCAAGTAAAGATGTGAGGACAAAAGGGTATACTGGGGGGCACAATGTGACACACTACAGCTTCCATGACAAGATTTTTTTAAATCTATCTTACTTTATTTTATTTTGAAGGGGAGGTTGCAAGGATGGAGGGTAGATGAAGGGACAGGGAGATAAGTGGGATTGGGAGGATGTATGATGTGAAATTCACAAAGAATCAATAAAAAGTTAAAAACAAATAAATACAAATCAATTGAGAATAAAGAAGAAAACCAGCACCACAAAGCAACTTAATTGCATTGTAATTATCTACAGCTGATTTATCAGGGCGTGTGTCATTTTATATATTGGTGCATGAGAAATTGATGGCTCAGAGGTTAAGAGCACTGCCTGCTCTTCTAGAGGTCCTGAGTTCAATTCCCAGCAACCACATGGTGGCTCACAACCATCTATAATGAGATCTGATGCCCTCTTCTGGCATGCAGTTGTACATGTGGACACAACACTATATACATAATAAATAAATCTTTAAAAAAAAAAGAGAAATTGTGTTATTTAAGAATTGATAGAAATCTTAACTGCTAGGTTAAGAAAGGTCAACAGAACTCACCCAGCACATACATACACACACATACACACACACACACACACACACACACACACACACACACACACACACAAACTAATCACCGGTACTAAACTCATGTTTTGAGGACAATTATGGCAAAAGGGATTCAGTCCTCAAAAATCACAAAGCCATCAGTGATCTTAGAAGAAACTGCCTAGTGATGGCACAGGATAGCAGATGATGGCAGGTTTGACAGTTACCAATATCAAATAATGGAGAGGCCCCACCGTTATTCCTCTGTAAGAGTCAAGAAGCACCATCGTGCAGTATCTCCAGGGACACATACAGAGTGAAGGCAGCCTTCCCAGAAAATACCAGAGGTTGACGAAGAGCCCAAGGGACATCACTGAATAGGCTGCTGCTGTTCTTTTAAACAAGGCACCATGGTGTTCCTTAAAGACGCTCCTGTTCCATGGGCCCTAAGAAATGCTTCTTAAAATATGTGTCCTTCAAAGTCTGGAAAAGTCATGCCAGGAAGGTTTTAGACAATCTTCATCATAAGATAGGAGCTGGTAAACAAATAATCTGAAAAATACTTCTGCTGGGTCCCTACTTTTCCTCTTCTAATGTACATGGAAAGAACATATTGCTATGTTTTACAAAGTCAGTTGACAGATGTTCCAAGCAGTAACCGTGGAACGGCCTGACAGCTAATGATAACAAAACGTTACACCATGTTATTCTCCTCTATCAAAAGGAGTGGTTCAAGAGAGGGATCTACAATCTTTCCCTGTCTCTCATTCCCTCCCAAGGTATCTATCCAGCAATGGTGAGTCACCAACCATCCCCATCAGCTCTTGGAATTGGCAGTGGCGGGCTGACACAGTACATTTTTCCCTAGATGAGGAAGCCTGTGAGACTAAATTTTACCAAAGCTGCTTATTCAAATGCTGATGTCATTGGACAGGATTGGTGGGTCTCTGCCCAAGTATCCTCATACACTTCCATGAGCATCTAAGACATGCATGGGGAATACTCATTAGATACATGTGCTCTTATTAATATACAGTGCTGCCTTTCTTCCATGTGGAATGTTGTACTTGCAATGAACCGAAGTAAACTCAGGTAGTGTATTTGACAGTAGAAGAATATGCCAGCTCTAGCTTATTAGGTTGCATATTGTACCTTCATATCTGAGACATTCCACAGATTGCATAAACTCAGCCTTCATTTTAGAAATAAACTTAGGTCCCAGGATAACTCATGAATTACATATAAGGAGAATCAATGAGCAAGATGTAATTCAACAGATCTGGACTATGGAGGAATTCCAGAAAGCATAGGGCATGAAAGAAAAAACAGAAATTAAGATACCAGACAAAGGAATCATTGGTCAATTCTGACCTCTCTGTCCCTCTGTCCCAGTTCTCACTATATCAGATCACTGATCTTAGCAATGAGATAAAACAGATGAAACTATGAAATAGAAAAATATACC
Organism: Acomys percivali; assembly: GCA_907169655.1. Classification (NCBI taxonomy): domain Eukaryota; kingdom Metazoa; phylum Chordata; class Mammalia; order Rodentia; family Muridae; genus Acomys; species Acomys percivali. The sequence goes on along the minus strand of OU015742.1, from coordinate 30,918,166 downwards.
CACAGGACTTCTAGGGCAAGCTGAAAAGATCAAGACTATGTTTGCACTATGCTGATAAGACTACTTAAGAATGTAAAAAACATAGGCTAAAAAACAGACATAATTTAATAGTCTTATAATGTGGTAGGAGAACTGAATTATGTGTCTTGGGTTTCACTATTTAATGTGCAGAAAACTTGTAAATAAGCAGGATTATTGATCATTTCCAAACTTCAAGTGTGAACTGTTTCTAAAACCACTTTCATAGACAATTTCCTTATAGTGAGAATTCTGGAATTTTGGTTTCTTTGAAAAAACACAAATATTATAAAAATATGTTTTTGTTTTAATCCCAGGTATGAGAATACAGATCTGCTCTGTAGCAGCTGACTAAGATTTGCCTCATGTTCTAGCAGCTGCAAATATTTTCTGCAATGGTGAGATCTTTGAAATTCTGGGGACATTTCAGAGGGTATATAAAGGTTAGAACCCCAATAGAGGGGATTGTCAGTGGTTGTTGGTCCGTGTGTGTGTGTGTGTGTGTGTGTGTGTGTGTGTGTGTGTGTGTGTGTGTGTCTGTGTGTGTGTTGGTGCTATTTGTTAGTAGTCATGCTTGAAGAAGAAACATCAAGAAGAAATTAGATATTTTGACGTGAAGATCGAACTTGCCCCAAGGAACTCTACATCCCTAATCAGCAGGAAGTAGTCTAACTATCCTCTTTTCCCTCTTATCTCATGCTAGGGAGTTGAAAGGGAAGAAAAAAAAGGTGTGGAGAAAAGGGTAGAAGAAAAAAGAACCCACAAAGTAACTGATACCAGCTGCATTTCCCCAGTGTTTATCCTCTTGGACATTAGACCTAACATACAATGTCTGTTCATATATGTATTTCACAGAACTTAACTGATTTCCAGACAACATAATACAACTTTTTAATAAGGTTTTAACAAAGTAATTGGGCCTAGTAAACTTGAAGCCTTTGCCAACAGCTTTTGCCTTAGAAGTAAGCTGGGAACATGTGGAAATATCTTAAGGTAAGTGTGTTAGTATTCTGGGGCAATTTTGTCCTTCTCTCAGTTTTCAGAGGCCGCAGTTACAATTGTGCATCATTGAAATAAGCTTAGCCAGCAAAGACACTGTTAGTGTACACATACTAGAAGTAGGAGTTACTGATATTAGGGAGAGTAGTGTTCATTTAATTAAACCTAGAGATAATATTTATAGTCTTATAGTTGCCAAAATAAGAGAATGGAAAGGGCATACTGTTGGCATAAGTGGCCTGCTGCCACCAGGTGGGTGCCACACTATAAAGGGCCCAACCTGCCACCTTATCTCTCTCTTTCCCTCTACTTTTACTTCTCTTGCACTTTCTCTAAGAGGTGCCCCCTTTCCCTTCTCTCTCTCTCTCTCTCTCTCTCTCTCTCTCTCTCTCTCTCTCTCTCCCTCTCCCACTGTCTCTCTGTCTCTGTCTCTCTCTACCCTCATGGCCCACTCAGGTCCTAAATCTTCCCCACTTCCCTTATCCCCAAATAAATCTCTCCATATTGGATCTGTTGTACATCACTCTATTTATTTTTAAATCCTAAGAAATACTCTTTATAAAGGAAAGCCTTAACACTAAAAGCAGAAATAATTGTTTTCTTGCCAATCAATATTTTTAAAAATGAGTTGGCATGATATAGGAGAATTGAAAAGTTGATTGGCGTTAATGATACAATGCCACATGGGCAATGAAGGCTCTATATCATAAAAATTTAGGGAGACAGGCAGATACAAGCTCCTGTCTCCACTGACAGCATTTAAATACTGGGGAGATAGATCATTAGGTAGGTGGATCACCTCAAAAGTCACATCTAGTATATTCATCTTAAAATAATCATTTGTGACTGGCAGAAATAGCTTCCTTTCTTCTCATGGTACAGTGCATGCATTGTTCTCTGGATGAAATAAAGATGGGGTGGTTATTGAAAACATGTGAATCTTTCACAATGTGGTTAGAGTAACATATGGTTTCAATAACCAAGCAGTATTTGTTTAACATGCAGTGACTTTATTATTAAATGTGGAATGATTATTTAATTTAAATGTCAAATATTAAAATCAACCTGGGTAAAGATTAATAGTTAATGCCTACTTAATGTTAGATGTTCAGCACATACTTCTTAATGTGGAATTATTGCTTAACTAGTTTAGTCTTGGAAGTTTTCTCCTAATTTACCTTATTACTCCCAATTACTGTGTGCTCACAGCACTGCCCTTGTTACTTTTCTATACATGAGGAACAAGAGGTCAAGAGACAGCAGATAACCGATGAGAAATATCAGTGCTTTTCTAATTCTTGCCTTAGTTTTTTTGTACATCACTCTACATTCATCATGGCAGGATTGCATGTTGCCTGGAGACCAGTGGCCCATCATTTCCAAAACTAGGAAAAAAATATCTTATGTACCTGTTAGCACATAGTACAAGATTAGTGTAGGGCCAATAAGGATAACTGTTTCCTCTCTTATCTATGTATGTGCTCTGAAATTGAAGTACCCAAAAGGACAGGATTGAGAGTGCAATCACTCTTTGCCAGCCAGAAGCCAGGCCATGAACTCATTCCCCTCCTCTGGAGCGTCATGACATCTGTAGGGAGAGCAGAGCTGAACTCAACTGTGCTGCAGAGAAAGCATGACTGCCAAGCTCTGAGAACTCAAGAGAAGGCACCAAACTCACAGCAGGAGCAAGCGCACACTTCCCCTGATACTGAGCCCAGGTCTGAGCTGAGAAGCTTTAAAGTGTGATTTCTGAACAGATCTGGCCACACTTAGGCCTTTAAGGACTCGGAAAATGAGTCATGACAGAGGGCTAGATAATCCCACACAGTCTCTTCACCAGGAAATAAGAGAGCCAGGACCCTGGCTCCAATGTCAAACCTAAGTAGCCTGGCTCCAATGTCAAACCTATAACCCACTGAGTGGACTGTGGCATTTGATGGATAAGTTCAAGTAGTTGACAAGTTGACTCTTGTGAGGGTCAGACATTGTCTGATATCTGATGGCCTTTGCAGGACACATGCCGTGAGCTCCAGGCGAAGAAGTTTTGTCTCCACAGGAAGCATTTTCCAACAGAGCAGTGTGAGGATTGAATAGATGGCCTGAGACCCAGAGGGAAATATCCATCCTGGGGCTAGGAATGCTGAAAGGACTGACAATTACTTTTCCTACCACCACACTTCTACAGTATTGGCAGTGGTCTAGGAACACCAGCAGGGATGGTGGAAAAGACCTACCACTTATTCTGGCAAATTCAGGAGACAATTCTCAGAAGACAGTAAGAAAACATACCATTTATCGCAGAATTTAAATCTCTGTGTGCCACATTTTTGAGCAAGAATGTTCTTACTTTTTTTTTCCCAGTTGTCAACCTATGTAATGACTGTTAAAGACTTCATTCAAATACAAAACACCAGGCATACAGTTCTCACCAATTAGGAGATTCATTGTCTCTATACTGGTTGCCAATGTAATTTTGTTTCTAATATGCTAAGAAAGCAGGGGGCAGTTAGATTAAAAAAAAAAAAAAAAAAAAGCAGACCTACTGAGCACTTGTCAAGGAAGTAGCTCCTGCTGAGAGCAAAGACTCCTTTCCCTGTGCTGGGTTTATCCACATCCTCCCCTGGCTTCAGCTCAGAGACTGCTTTCTAAATGCGGCAAGTAGCAAAGAATTTCCTTGGCTGCCTGAGATCTAATCACTTGAATGTTTGCTGTGGTCCACTTTATTGTCCCCAGCATCTTCTCCAACACAGGGAAGAATTATTCAAGCTCTTCCTCTTCTTCTACATATAACGCACACTGTTTTTGTTGTCCTGCTACGGAGGAAAGAATGCTTTCTTACCATCAAAATTATAAGTTATTTACACAGCCTGTGATTTCATCTTTGCCCAACTCATCTCAACTTTCTCTTCTGGTCACCAAGACTGGAGATTAGATATTTTAGGACAAAATGATAAGATTTGTTGACAGGCTGGCTGAAGGTTGAACCGACAGTCTCTGGGCTTCTCTAGGAGGCATTGGTGAATAAGGGTCCTGACTGACATGATGAAATGGAGAAGACTGAAACCTAAGCAGTGTGAGGAAGAGTAAGTACTCGAATATAGATATATTACTTTAAGATATAGAAGCAGAGACAGCAAGGCTGCAAGACGGACTCAAGGAGACCCTGCGAGAGAGAGAGAGAGAGAGAGAGAGAGAGAGAGAGAGAGAGAGAGAGAGAGAGAGA
>OU015742.1:30889285-30913916 GCA_907169655.1 Acomys percivali | reverse complement strand
AGAGAGAGAGAGAGAGAGAGAGAGAGAGAGAGAGAGAGAGAGAGAGATGAAGAGAATATTTAAAACCAAATCCATTGATGGAGTCATCTAGGAGAAACCTAATATAATTGAGTCCCAGGACACCCTGTCTTTTTGTTGATCAATGGAGAGGAGACACCTAAGAAACCCAGAAAACGAGAGTGAGGGGATAAGAGAGAACTAGGGAGCTGGTTCCTTAGAAGCCAGAGCTGGGGTGGCTTTCATAAGGATCCTTAGGGCCACTGTTGTGTCTCAACAGTTCATCTTGGTGTTTCTAAAGCAAATTAAATGAGCACAGCTGTGTACCATGAGGGTGGTTGGTGGTACACTAGGAGTAGATTCTAGGCTGGCCTGAAAATAGTGGGACTTAATCTTATTTCAGTATGTAATCTTGTCTGATGCCTAGGAGGTTATGCTAGACCAAATTCCTAGCCATAATATCTAAAGGCAAAATGTGCATTCTACTTCTTCCTTTTGGATCATGAGGGAAGTAAGGCAGTGGGACACAAAGGCAAGAGCAAGGTTGAGGATGTTTATAAGCGAGCTGGCCACTGCTTGCTGCTGAATGCTGCTCGAGCTAACGAATTCTAGCAAAATTCATTATCCCTTCTGAGAATGTTCAGGAATCAAGAAGAAGAAAAAAAAAAAAAAAAAAAAAAAAACAAACCTCCCTTTTCCAAGCATGGAAGTCAAGGTGAGCCTCAAAGACGCTGGCTCTTTGTGAAGTAAATGAAAGTCCTGTGTGGGCACTGTTTGGTCAGTATGTGCAGATGCAGTGTCTCTCTGCCATGCACGGTCACATGGTCACATGTAGACCATGGCAACCACAAGGACCAAGCTGGTTTTCCATCTCTTGAAACAGCATGGTGACCACTCTTGTTAGAGCCAGTTTATACAGACACAGACAAGGTCTATAGGTCTAGTAAGTTCTGAATCATGGCAGTATCTGTGGATTGGAATTCGCCTCTTGGATGTGGACTCGGCCCAGTGTGAACATTCACTGTGAGGAATTGCTCTTTCGCTAAGACACTATGTCCAGATGAAACTAATCAGACAAGGGCTGCCTGCCATGCGCCATTGAGATGGAGGGATTGTCTTGGAACTTATTTTCCTGTCTCCCGAACCTCAGAGAACATAGAGACCCCCCTCCCATAAACTCTGCTTCATAAAATGTACTCTCTGATTCTCTTTTGGAGGAAGTACATTATATAGCAGCCCTACATGGGATTTCCAGCCCCAGGGGGCGGGGCCAGGAGACTGGGAGTTAAACATGCAGCGTGAATGTTCTCTGGACAGGGCTCTTTAAATGTTGATCACTCATTTCTTGTCACAATCTGCCTTTCAATTTTTATAAGAAACAACAGAGAATCTAAGTTAGTATTTCTAGACCTGTATGACCCACAAGACCGCCTCTTACTGAATGAACCAGTTCAACAATTTCTTCTTGTAATAAGTCGCATTCAAATTTTGTTTTGTTGTTTACTTGTTTGAGGAACAGGCTCTCGTATAATCTGGTAAGAAAACTCAATATGTATCTAAAGATGGCCTTGAACTCTTGATCTCCCTGTTTATACCTTCTAAGTGTAGAGACATAAGCCCAGACACTTTACAAGCTCTCTTTATTATATCTAATAGATATGCATAGATTTTATATAGCACTTGCCTGGCAATGTAAAACTATGAGATAAATAAAAAATGGGCCTAAGCATTAAATAATTCCCACAGGATCACAGAGTTAACAACAGACATTTTCATATATGTATATAATATACTTTGATCAAATTCACTCCCTCTATTGCTATTTTTAACCCCTTCTGTTTTCCCTTTTTTTTCTTTCCCCTTCTACCCTGCTTGATTGCATGCCTTTTTTTTTAAATCTAGATTCCACGTCATAGAGACAACATATGATATTTTTCTGAGCATGCCTAGTTCATTTAACCTAATGAACTGCAGTTCCATTCATTTTCCTTAAAACAACATAATCTCATTCTTCCTTATAGCTGAGTAAAAATTTCACAGCTGAGATTTTACGATACCACACAGGACCTACAAGGGGAAAAAAACCAAGCATGTGGGAAATAAAATGTAAAACTGGAAATAAGAAAGATATCTAATATCTAATAAAAGATAGGCCCTCTTAGTAGGCAGTGAACCAAATGACAAGAGTAGAAATAGCTAATAGTTATTGAATACTTACTATCAATAGGATCTACTGTACAGTCTTACATGATTAAATGATTTCATCCTCATCTTAGTCATCAGATGAAGGAGGTGAGGCATGGAAGGCTTAGGTAATCTGTTCAACATCACATCACTATTAAATGGCAAGTGCGGTCTGACTCAGGAACTCTGAAGAAGAGATCCGTGTGGTAAGTGGTGAAGAGGAGGTTTATTAGACTTCAGATCATCCTTGTATTCCAAGGGCCAGGCACCTGCATAGTCAGTCAGCAAGTGATGACTTGTCCCAAGAAGTGAGCTGCTCTGAATGAACTACAAAGAAGTAGGGAAGAGAAAGCCTGAGGTCATCACAGAAACTCAAATGGCAGGACCAAAGCCAGAATAAGCAGAACTCTGCCTTTTCCCCTGGACAAGCTTCAGGTTAAGTTCAAGAAGAAATCCAGGGCCAATGAATAACTTTGTGGTACTATCACAAGACAAATAGAAGCTAAAGAATGGAGTAGGGTTCCACAGCTCCAACCTGAGGAGCACATTTGTGGTCCATGACTCTGAGCACCAGGCATCCTCCATCTAAGGACTTGTTTAAGCCCTGAAAATACATATCCTCCATAATAGATGGACATTTTTTTTTTCAGTCTTGTCATTCAAGTGGCCAACTACTGTGGCCACAACTTTCTCAAGAACGTTTTTCATGTTGAGACAAACCACAGGAATGCCTGGGCAACACCCTGAGAACTCAAACTCTAAGGTACACCAACAGCTGAGTGACCCTAAGTATGTCAGCCTGGCTACTTCTCCAAATCCCCTGCCTCCGATTTAACAACAATGTGGCCAAGAACAGCACTTCCACCCATGTATCTATCCATCCACATCTCAGGCGATTCTGCTTCCCCACATGACCCTCCTCTATTGCAGCTGCTTGGCTTTGGCCATTTCCTCTCCTAAACTCTCCTCCCACTCAGTTCACAGAGGCTGTTTCATTCTCTATCTTTCTAAAGCGAGACAACATGTTCTCCAGTCAGGAGAGTGGAATTGGCCATTGCAATAAAAGCTTTGTTTTTTTAAATCCAGTAAGTGCTCATCTGCTATTTTAATGTCTTAGTTATTTCACATGAACTCAGTCACCAGTGCCTCAGGGCAACCTGCCATATTGATACAATTAGCCCACATACATCTCTTTTCCTGGAAGTGCTTTTCCTTTGTTCTCCTTAGATGTCAACAACTCTTCATTTCCAAAGACAAGGCATGTAATCTGACTCCCAAATTCCACAAAAGGGCAGAAAATTTGGTCCCCACACATTCACATATTCCTAGTGAAGGATTCACAGACATGGTTTCATTACTCTGAAACTGGACTTGGAATTAACTACACACTTGGTTGGTGCCAACGTTTGTTCCTTCAATATCATGTTTTTAGTAATTAGCAAGTATTTCCCTGGATCACAGGATGCTTCAGGCTTGCCAAAGGTAAGCTCCATTAATGACTTCTGAGAGCTGTGAATGACTCTACCAGGGCTGCCATCACAAAAATAACCACTTCACTAGCTAGAGTTCGTCTTCTTTTACCTTGGCCAGCCATTTGCCTAGTACTCACTTAAATAAGTTTGCCTATGAAAACTGGAATCTTTCATACTGTTTATAGTTGAATCCAACTTAATTAGAATAAAGTTTTTATAGCCACTTTAACTTCAAGCATTGGACACAGTGGTATAGGATGAGCTCATTGTTACTCAGCAGATGCTGTAATGGACCACTCAGGAGAGGAAGTGTGTCTTCCTCTTGATGGGCGGTGGTTCTTCCAGCCCCAGCAAGTGAGCCTCTGTCTATTCCAGATACTAAAGCTGAGGCTGTGATGACTATCAGTGTACATACATAGGCAGGATTGGACTCCCATAGGATTTCTGCAGCAGCAACACAGGGCATCATCTGCCTACCTCCTGTGTACATTCCCAGCTTTGACCTAAATCACAAGATTCTATGCTGAGTATTCTCTATCCCTTTGCATGAGTACTTTCAGAACTTACTGGAGAGTTTTCAGGACTGATGTCTTATTAATCTTATTAGGAAAAATCATTTTAACCAATATGATTTTCAAAGATCTGTGAATAGAATTCTAGGGAGTCTTCAACAGGGATAGGCATTGTGATTTTTGTAATGTGAAACTTCCTGTGTAGTCAATCTCAGAGACTCCTAAACTTAGAGTCAATCTTGCTGGACCAAAATGATGTGTAAGTTCAAAAGTTACTTGAAAAAAAAATCGGGGGGAGGAGTAATAGCTAGTTTTTGTTTGTTTTGTTTTGTTTTGCTTTGTTTGCTAAGACTAGAGAATGTATCTAAGGCATAATGCATGCCAAGTAAGCTCTCTACAATGGAACCACAACCATAGCCCTAGCTACTGGTCTTTAAAACAACAACAGCAACAATAGCACACACACACGCACACACATATGCACACACACCCCCACATACACACATACACATACATGCATGCACACACGCATGCACACACGCACACACACATACACACACACACCACATACACACATACACACACACACACATGCACACACGCAAGCACACATGCACTAGTTCTTTGAGGATTTTGTACAATGTGTTTTGATCATATTCATCCCAGCTCTTTCCCAGATCTAGCTCTCTTTCACACCCGCCCAAATTAGATCCTTTTTAACCATCAAGACCAATTTGTGCTGCCCAAATATTCTTGGTTGTGTGGTCTTCCACCAGCGTGTGGTCAATATAATAGGAATTAAACTTTGAGAAAAACCAAAACCAAACCAAAACAAAACAACTGTCTCTCCCTCTCGTAGAGCTTAACAATTGCCAATAGCCCCATGAGTAAGGGTGGGATTTCATACTCACCTGCTGGCATTTAGTCTGGCTTGAGCTTGCATAGGTTATATACATCCTGTTACTGCCACTCTAGCTGTTCCTCTTTAATGGCAAATAAGAGATGCCTCATTATCCGTGTCCACTAAGTGACACTCTTTGCTGAAGTGACTTTTGTTTGGCTATGACAATATTCTTTCCAGACTAAAAATCTAAAGTAGTAGTGACTGGACATTTATCCTCTTGGGAAAATAGTAAAATAAGGTGTAGAGGTTAAATTATTCCAGAAATGTGTACAAGTAATATTCAAGAATCTTTGAACAATAATGGAAGTTTTGGTTTCTTTGTAAATTCGGTTATGTTATGTAAATACATTTTTATTTAATCCCAAATGTGGGATTTTTGTTTGAGCTTTAGTTTGTCCACAGCTGATAATCACTTTGTGCAAGGTGTACTCTTTGCCAGCTGGTAATGGCCTGCCTCAGGCAGCATGAAGTAGTGTGGTCTAGGACTCTGAGAGAGGTAAATACAGGAGCCTGGAGAGAGAGAAAGTGTGTTGTGCGGCATGTGGTGTATAGCAGTTTGGAAAGACCAGAGACAGGCAGTATGATGGACAGAGACAAATGTTTCAATGTAGCAGCTCAGAGGAGACTGCTTGCTGCATTTGCTGTTGATAGAGATTGCCATTGTCCCCCAAAATTCCATTGCCCCTAAACAGCTCAAAAAGTAAAAGTGTTTATGCCTCTTTCCCCACTAACCTTTCTCTTATCCAGGGTTAATGGGTTGATGGAAGGGAGCTAGAGGCTTCAATACCTCAAATAAAATGGAGTTTAAAAACAAACATCAACACTGAACTTATGAATTAGATTGCCTTATAATATAATCCTTTAATCAAGTACTTATCTAATTTACAGTGAACTCAGAAATATATACCAGACGTTATTAAATCAGCTAGTTAAGTTTCATGGTTAGCCCCAAAAGCAACTTTATATATATTAACTCACAATTCCCATGCCAATTCATAGAAATAATTCACTCTAATCAGTAAATAAAGGAGCTGAAGTACAGAAAATTAAATGATTGGTTAAAGACCTCAGGGAATAAATTTTCATAGATTTTTTTGTAATGTGTAGATATGCTTATGCCGTGGCATATGTGTGGAGGCAGAGGACAGCTTGTTAGAGCCTGTTCTCTCCTGCCACATGAGGCTGCCAGGAATCAAACTCAGGTTGTCAGTCTTAGCAGAGACATTTCAACCTCCTAGGCCATCTTGTCATCCTACAGAGAAGAACCTGAATCATCAAAGCCTAAATCTAGAGCTGAGGTTTTAGTGTTTACACAAGCAATATCATTTGTTTAAAAAATAAGATGAAAGGAAGAATTATTGAAAAATTTAATTGACCAAATGAGGAGGCAAATTTAGATTTTTGATCTAGATTTATTTTTCTTCCCAAATTACAATGTATTTTACTGCCTTAGTTCACTAGAATTAGCTGAAGATGTCTCTCCCATTGTATTTTTCTAAACTGTGCTGAGAATATAGATTAACAATAGAACTAAAAATTACTTCACCAAAGCAGGCAATTACCATAAAAAAGGCTTGATTAGTCTTGTTGAACTACTGTAAAGGAGAATCATCCCCTGCTTTAACCAGCCATGGCAGGTAGATGAAGCCTCAAGTCCCATGTCTCTTCTTTTTAGAGTGTCTACCTCAGCTTGTGAACTTGAAATTTGAAAGCTGGTTGGTTCTGATTCCCCAAATTATGATCTTAACATGGCAATCTGACCTTGCTTGACCTCCACTAGCTCTGTCCTACCCGTCTATCCTAAACAGACCTGGATATCAGATCATGGTTCTTACATCCCATACCTTTGGATGTAGTGCTTTAGGGAAGATGATCTTGCGGATACACCAAGATCTCATTGCCTTTGACTTAGAGCTAAGATACTTTTAGCATTAATGTTCTTTCATAGATTTCAAATACTCAGAATTGGAGTTTTCAGTTTTTCAACCTGGGTAAGGTGTGTAGTATCTTCAGCTGTGGAGAAGTGGGAGAAAGTGCCCACCTTCTAGTTCTGGTGGGCAACCAAGAGGACCACAAGGGTCTGGATTGTCTGAGGAACTTCTGGAGCCTCCCTGACCAATGCCTGTGGATCTACAGGCACATCTACAACTGGGATTTGCTTAGTAGCCCATAGCTTCTAGGGACAGCATAGCCAGCCATGCAGGGTAATTCCTTTGATTGCCCTTTGATGTTTTTGTTTTTATTACAAGATGACAGATTTCCATGTGGCTTACTCACACACCCTTCATTTTTCTTAATCCTTCCCTATTTCTACCCAATGGCCCAATTCTCCACCACCCTTCTAATCCCCACCTTCCTGCCTCCTTAACTCTTTCAATTCCCACTATTCCCCATCTCTACTTTCATTTTATCTATGTTCTTCTATCCTCTCCTTCATGGGAAGCTCCTCTCAATGTCTCCTTCCTAACTGCCTGCTTTCCAATTGTACCCCAAGTTAAATAAACAAAGGTAAAAGCTTGATTCTAGGATCTGCATATGAGACAGAATGCACAGCATTTGTCTTTCTGGGTCTTGGTTACATCATTTAGTGTAAGTCTTTATGGTTGAACTTTCTGTTGCACATACGTGCCACGTTTTCACTATTCATTCATCAGTTGATGGGCATTCAGGCTGCTTCTGTTCCCTGGCTACTGTGAACAGAGCAGCAATTAACACGGATGTGCCAGGAACCCGCTCATAAGGCATAGAATCCTTTGCATATATGCCCAGAAGTATATCAGGGTCACATGATAGTTTTAGTTGCATTTTGTTTGCTTTTTAGAAACTCCCAGACTGTGTTTCAAGAGGCTGCACTAGTTAACACTCCCAGTAGTGTACAAAAATTCCTTTTTTACACACACATGACAGCATTTGTTGTCATTTGTATTCTTGATATAGCCATTCTCACTGGAGTGACATGGAATATTAAAGCAGATTTTTAAAATCTGAATTTCCCTGATGGCTAAAAATGTTAAGCCCTTTTAAATGTTTTCTGGTCAACTGTATTTCTTGTTTTGAAAACTATTTACAGTTTCATTGCTCATTTTGTAATTAGGTTGCTTTCTTGGTGTTTAGTTTTTAGTTCTTTGTATATTCTAGACACTAATCCTCTGTTGATCGTATGCTGGGATGGTTTTCTACCATTTTAAAGGCTGCCTATTTACTTGATTGGCAGCTTCCTTTGTTGTATAGAAAAAAGGTCATGTGACCATTTCCATATTCTGTCCTTGAAAGTTTTTTAATTTAAAATTTTCTTTGCTTGAGTGATCCAGTTCTTCTATCTTGTCATCAAGCCCTGATATTCTGTCTCTTTCATGATCCATCTTGCTGCTGAGGCTTTATTAGACTTGAGTTTTTCACCTCCTGTTTCATTTAAATTTGAAGTGTTTTTCTGCATTTGTGCATCTATATTGAATCTGGTTTTCATATTATATCATTCATGTATGTATGTATGTATGTTTGTATGTATGTATGTATGTATATATGTTTCCCTCTGCAATGTAGATTACCCATTCCTTGGTTCTGAGAGGTCATTCTGTGCTAAGTGAACATCTTTAGGTTTCTAGTGAGGAGAAACTCACTTTTGGGGGGGTCAAGTTTACTGACACAGATTTTCTAAAAGCCAAACAGCTCTGTGATGTTCTCTGTTTAGTATGTCTGAGCTATGTTATGTTGATAAAAAGCCATAAAGACTTGAAATAAAACTAACCAGTATTACCACCTCCAGCTAGGTTGAGTGAAAAGCATCCATGAATCCACCTGTCAGCCTGATATCTCTCTAGGGAAGAAACAAAAAACAAAACATGATCATAAAACTCAATTTAGTGTTGGGCTTAATTTAATTGACCTTCAGTGCTGTTAGTTACTAGACATATGACCTACTAAGGCCTGTTCTTCAACCGGTAAGTTCAGACTAATAACCTACTTTACAGAATTAAATTATGAGTAATTTGTGTGAACTACTTTGCATATAGCAGACACACTGACACACTAAATGCTTAGGGAACAGAAATATTTATTGGTATTGGTAGAGACATTATTCCAAAGCATTTGATACTTAAACAAAATGCTAATCTTTTAAAAATTGATGATGATGATGATGATGATAACGATGATCGTCATGATGATGATTTTTGAGACAGGGTTACTCTGTGTAGTCTTGGTTGTCTTGGACTTGCTTTGTAGACCAGGCTGGCCTTGAACTCATAGAGATTGTCCTGCCTCTGCTTGTCCCCCCTGCCCCAGCCTGAGCGCTGGGATTCCAGGCATGCACTACCTTGCCCCGGCTCCAAAGTCCTAATCTTAAAATCAACAAATTTTGCCTAAGAATGATACATACTGATTTCACAGAGCTTCTTTGCAGGTATCTAATCTATTTTTCCCCTGTGAAAATACTGTTAATGAAATTAATTTGGTTTTTTACTTACATCTTTCTTAGCACCATGGGGTTGGTACATTTTTCTAAATGAAAAAGAATTGGCTATTTGAAAGGTAATTTTCCTGTCCATGGGGTAGATCAGGGTAGGGGTTTAAATTTTACCGCCTGTATTGTCCTTGGCTAGTGCCTTAGTTTGAGCGGGACCCCTTGACCCAAATCTGCCTATCATAATGTTCTACTTGTAGGTTACTAGGACCCACTGGATCCTTCTACATTGCCATTCTCCCATTGTTCTCTCATCTAGAGTCCCAATAGGATGTCCTCCCCTCTGTCCCAGTTTCCTGGTAAGGGAAGGCTTTCGTGGGACATGCCCATTGGCTGGTGCCTCACATTTGACTCTGTCCCCTGGTGGGGGAGACCTAGTGGCACTCAGAGGAAGGACAGCAGGTCACCGAGAAGAGACTTGATACCCTATGAGCATATACAGAGGGAGGTAATCCCTCTGAGGAACAGTCATAGGGGAGGGGAATAAGGGGAAAATGGGAGGGAGGGGAGAATGGGAGGATACAAGGGATGGGATAACCATTGAAATGTAACAAGAATAAATTAATTAAAAAAATCAAAAAAAAAATAAGAAAGGTAATTTTCTAGGGTGCCATCCTAATTGTTCAAGTTTAGACTTTATCTTTACATTATCTATCGCCAGTTCTGACATCTTGCCTAAAATTCAAACTGAATCACCCAGATGCTGTCTCAGAACTTTCTTCCAATTTACTAATAAGCATCATGTACATGTACTAAAGTGAGTACTTGATATCTTTTAACCATTTCCAAATGTGTACTTGCCCCAATCACCCCACAAATGGTTGACTACTCACTGTGGTCGTAGGTGGAGAACCTTGGGCTCATCTTTGATATCTCTTCTTTCTGATACTCAAGAATCAAAAACCACTAGATGGATTATCCACCATCATTTAGGCTGGTTTGCACACTCAACTTCCTTTAAGACCAAGTGCATAGTTTACACTATCTCAGGGTAGGTACTGCCGAGAGAACTTCAGCTATCCTGACACTGGTCACCAGGTACTATGTGTGTTTTGATAGACTAGCCATAGTCATAAGAATGGTAGCTATTCTCAGGCTCCATAGGATGCAATGTCTTTTTACCAAGGCAGGTGCATATAATATGTTCTTGATTTTCTAATATTCCTTCATTAAAGTCCAAGCCTGGGTCTGAAGTCTGGTAGCATTCTTCAATGAGACAAAACACCCTCTTATTGATTGGTTAATTAAATTGGGTCCCCGCCACCTTCAACGAGGTATAAAGGGGAAGGAATTCATACCCCAGCTCTAGATTAGCCTTTCCTACCTGCAAGGCTTTAGCCAACACAGTTACTCAAAGGCTCAGAAGGAATTTGGTCCCACACAGAATACAATATGATGCAGCATCAGATTAGAGACTCTACTGAGCAGAATCAGAGGCTCCACAGTAACCGCAGCTCCTACCTGAGGCATCACAAGTCACAGTAGCAGATGGAGCTATGGGCTTGTAAAGGTGCCAGTCTGGTGCCATTTGAAGATGAAACATATACATAATACCAGTCAGCATTGTATGATATTAAATTGCCAAAGTTAATTAATTAGTAAAAAAAACCTATAAGCCCAAGACATGTATGGTAGACCAGTGCCTGCTTATCTTCACGCCCAGGGACCCACTTAGAGAATCTGTGCTTGCTATCATCACAGCTCTACTTTTTGTGGATTTTCAGGGTTTTCCATACATCTTCTTTCCCATATGACAGACAAATTGTTTCAATAAATTCTTGCAGCTCTCCTTCCTTCATTCTTTCTCCATAAACACTTTATTCCACTCAGTTGCAATAATAATCAATCACCAATTAACATAAGAGTTTTATTAAATCTTAAGATATCATAGCCTCCCACTTACAGGAGGCCTCTTGACCAAGAGTCCAGAAAATAAGAACAACCACCACCAAGAAGAGTAAACAAATAGGAATTTTAGGGGGAGGTAAGGGCACTCTACCATGGAGGATCAGAGAAGAATAAATTTGGTCTCTTGGTTCTTATCTACCCCATGTTGACAGTGAAGTAAGGAATCCAGTAGAAGGACATGGTGACTGGGGCAGTGAAAGCCTAAGCTGCCCTAACACAGAATCTACTGGGACAAGCAGTAAAGCCAAGTGTGAAGAAATAAAAGTGAATGCTAAATAAGGCAAGTTTCAGTTGTAGCCAAGAAGCAGCTAGCCTTTGCCCTGGAGAAAGAGATTCTGCCAAGTGTCCTGGAAGAGTAGTTTGGGGTGAGCTGAAGAAGGGAGGAAACTGGCACTTCCAGTATGAGGGGTAGCATAGAGATAGGCAAGGGACTCTTTCATGTGGTGTCTGGATCCCTCACTTCTACAAGCACAGGAAATGCCCCTTCTCAGGAACTGACATGAGCAAAGGGAGCTACTTCAGTCGGGGACACACCTTTTTCCAGGGCCTGTAACTATTGGCTGTTGTTTCTCAAAGGGTTGTTTTGCCTCAATTTCAGAGATTCCTTGAGGTCTCACCAAGTTGTATGGCTCCCATAGGCCATGGCTAAACCTTTAGCAGCAACTGAATATCACTGGACTCAATGCCTCCATCTGCCCAGCCTTCCTCCTCCTTCTTTAGCTCTTTACTCATGTTGATCCCAAACACACCTACCCTCAACTCTGTCTCTGTGTCTCTGTGTCTCTGTGTCTCTGTGTCTCTGTGTGTCTGTGTCTGTGTCTGTGTCTGTCTGTCTGTCTGTCTCTCTCTCTCTCTCCCTCCCTCCCTCCCCCTTCCCTCCCTTTTCTTACTTTCTAATTTTTAATTTGTTCACTTTGCATCCTCATTGTAGCCTCTGCCTCCTCACTTCCTGATCCCATTCTACCTCCCTCATGCCCTCTCCTTCCCTCATCCCCTCTCCCTCCCTCATCCCCTCTCCCTCCCTTCCCTAGCCCTCAGAAAGGGGAGCACTCCTCCCCAACATCTGACCTCAGCCTGTCAAGTCTCATCTGTACTAGCTGCATCCTCTTCCTCTGTGGCCTGTCAAGGCCATCTCGCCAGGAGGAAGTGATCAAATGTGTGTTGGGGGGTGGGCAGAGTCCATGTCAGCAACCTGGTGCTTTCTCAGAAATTTGAGGATAATTCTACCTCACAATCCATCCATACCACTCCTGGGCATACATCCAAAAGATATTCTTTTCCTTTCTGATAGATAGATTATTGCAATAAATTCCTTCCTTCATTCTTTCTCCATGAACCAACTTATTCGACTCAGCTGCAAGTCTTATCCTCAAATGCAGGCCAGGCAATGTCATCTTCATCTCTCTTTAAATGCAAGGCTTTAAATGCAAAGCTTACCATCTCCACACAGGGTCTCTGTTCCCCTTAGTCTCTCCTCTTCCTGACCTCCCTGCTGACCTGCCCTTGGAAAGCAGATCCCTAGCTTGGGCCCTTGAACTTGCTATTTCCTCTTCACAGGGAGCCTCTACCTCAATATGCTCACAGTCTTATCTCTCTTCATCCCAACATTTGAGCTACTAACAGCTTTTCAGAGATTCTGCTGTGTCCCCCTTCGCAAAGATGCTCTCTGTTCCTACTTGTTCAATTTTCCTCCATAACATTACCAAACTTTACTGGTCAGTTATTTTTGATTATTAGAACAAGGATCGCAGTTATGTACAGGCTATAGAGGTAATTCAGAAACACAGTACATGCTTTGTGTGTGTAGTGCCCAGGGTTGGATCCCAAACACACACACACACACACACACACACACACACACACACACACACACACGATACATTTACATTAGCAGGCGTTTAACAAACAATGGCTGAATAAATATGTAAAACAATGGATAAATAAATAGTATACTGTGACTACAGATATCCAAGCATTTAGTTTTTCCAGACAGAAGAGTAAGATAATTTGAAAACACTTTGGTCATGACCTCCTTCCATACTTGGACTGGATCATATTCTTGAATGACCTGTGGTAGTCTTGAATTCATTAATGACCTCTGTAGGCTGATGAACATCGCAAATGCTCAGGCAAAACACAGAAATGCTGTGAAGGAAGACGTTCATTGTGGATGTTTGTTGATTTTGTTTTGTTTCAGACACTTGCTTTGTTTTATATCTAATAGTGATACCTATTATTTATCTACACCTCGCAGCCAATTATTCAGACACAAACCATCTTAGCTAATGTACTCAGCCACCATAGCCATGAGGCAAATCACAGTGTAAGAAATGAGGCATAGACCATCAAAGGAGCTCAGACTGGTGATGTATCATTCAGAGCTCAAACAAATTACTAGAAATGTATTGATTTCTAGATATTAAGTACAAAGAGAATTGGTGTAGAAAAAGAGGTACCTAAAGGATCTTTGAAAAGTTGGAGGAACAGAGGCTATTTTGCCCTGTGACAACCACCCTGACTTTAATGCTGACATGAGATGCTTCACTTCCACTGTTGCAGTAGTCATAATCTCTACAGTTGTGCTGTCAGGCTTTGGTAGGCAGAGTCTGGTTCTAAAGATGTTCTTGACCTCTTCACTTGGCATTTGAAATCCTAAAGCAGCAGTAGAAGTCCTCCATGGGGCTGTCCTTCTTTCACTGATAGAATGACAGTATTAGTCTGAGTTCTCAGCAGGGCAAGAACCCATATATGTATGTAGTACCACCATGGTTATCCTTTCTCTGGAGATACTGAAATTATGGAAACTATTTAGTTCATGGGGCTAGATGTCTCAGTAGTCCCAACATGCTGATAAAGGACTGGGGTTTCCTGGAGAGCCACCGGCCTTTAGTTCATGTTAGAATGTGAAAGAAGCAGCAACAAGTGAAGACTTTCATGGGACATGCCCCTTGGGCTAGTGTTCAGATATAAGTGACTATATACCATTTGACTCTTTCTGCTTCTGGGTGAACTTACTCATTATGATCATTTCTAGTTCAATCAATTTGTCCACAAATTTTGGAAATTCCTTGTTTTTAATAGCTGAGTAGTATTCCATAGTGTAAATGTACCATAGTTTATTTATCCATTCTTTAACTGAGGGACACTTAGGCTGTTTGCATGTTCTGGCTATTATGAATAAGGCTGCTATGAACATGGTTGAGCATATGTCCCTGTTGTATGGTGGAGCATTTTACCAGGAAAGTGGGTCAGAGGGGAGGACATCCTATTGGGACTTTAGATGAAAGAAGCATAGGAGAATGGGGAAATAGAAGGCTCCAGACCTACAAGAAGAACATTATGATGGGCAGATCTAGGCCCAGGGGTCCTGATCAAACTATGACACCAGCCAAGGACAACGCGTGCAGTAAACTTCAAACTCCTACCCAGATCTAGCCAATGGACAGGGCATTCTCCACTGTTGAGTGGTAAGTGGGGACTGACTTTCACACGAACTCTGGTGCCCCATATTTGACTATGTTCCCTTGATGGGGAGACCTGGTGGCACTCAGAGGAAGGATAGCAGGCTACCAAGAAGAGACTTGATACCCTATGAGCATATACAGGGGGAGAAAGTCCCCTCAGTCACAGACATAGGGGAGAGGAGTAGGGGGAAAATGGGAGGGAGGGAGGAATGGGAGGTTACAAAGGATGGGATAACAATTGAGATGTAATATGAATAAATTCATAAAATACTTTTAAAAACGAAGCAGCAGCAGCAATTCATCAATGTAGATGAATGTATGAATGGCTGAGATCAACTTGCCAGCAGGATACAAAGGCAAACAGCCAAAAGGCAAAAAGACTCCCCACTAGTCCTCCTTGTAGCTCTACCACCACCCAGAAAGTGCATATTTATCGTGGGCCTTTCCATGTCAATTAACTAAATAAAAAAAATCCCCTAGTAGTGTGTCCAGAGGCTTGCCTCTTAGTTCATTCTAGATTCGTTTAAGTTGACAACCAAGATAAACCATGGCAATGTTCATCTCACTGGTATAAGAATATCACAACCAGAAGCTACTTGGGCAGTCATTATTTTTTAAACACTTATAGGCAAACAGGTAAAAAAACAATAAAAATGCATGTTCAATGTAATAAACATTATCCACCCAATGTGTAAACAGTAAAGAACTTAAACCTGGGGAGGGGGTTGTTTATTTGCTCTGCAAGAATCTCGTTCAGTGTGGACATGGATTAGGGTGGATGAGACACAAGGAGTTCAACTGAAAATTAGCAATCATTGTCCAAAGCACTAACATTTGCATCTCTTCCACTTAACTCCATGAAGCTAGGTCCGACGTTATTCCCATTTTAGGGTGGAGAAATAAATGCCTAGAAGATGTCAGTTATAGGCTAAGCACATGGAGATACTGAAAAAGAAAGTTCTATTAGATTCAAGGCCAAGATGTGAGGCAATGTCACTTATTCCCTATTTATATTATCCACTATATCCACACTGGAAACTTTTCTTTGTCTGTATATTTCCCTTTCCTTATCTCATTCTCTCTTTCAATTTTACCTTCAACATATGTCCTCTTCTCACATACTTGGCATATCTACACGTCATTCTCCATGGGACCCAGGGTTAAAATTCACGCATATCACATCTCACTATCCTAAAGAGGTTAGATAATTTCCCAAAATAGTTGCCTATGAAGGCATGAATACTTCTCCGAGAAATGACACAGCTCTTCAGATGATAGGAGTGGGATGGTGGGGAAATACCAATATCCCTACTAGGAAAACTTAAAAGACATTTCAAAAGTCTCTTAGTCATGCATCAAGGAGTCTTGAGAAAGACCAGTCACTCTGGCTATTTTTGCTACTGAGAAAATGTAAACACTTCTGTATTTGTTTTGTGGTTTCCTAGGTTATCTTTCCCAGAGGGCACTCAGGATTAAGTGTGAGGGAGAAAGAAAGGGGAGCACAGATGAGGCAGAAGGATAAGGACAATCTTTCCTACCGAGAACTTCAGGTCATATTAGAAACCAACATGGAGTGGCAGCATTGCTATGGTGATTGTCACCATAGCAACTCTACCTCAGACATTACAAAAATGGCACAGACAGTTCTGACTTTGTATAGGATGTAAACAATGCCTAGAGTTGATAACTGGTCACCTCTCACACTGACAGTGGGTGACAAAATTTAGAATCCTACTCCTAAAACCTAGAATCATCTTCATGGATGATTATATTCTTTGTTATTAAATGAGCCTTCAGTTTAAAAATAGCATTGAAAAAATTATCCTCATAGTCTTTAAAGTTACTGAGAATAGAACTGGATATTAAACACTAATACTGTATCTGTATTAGAGTCTTATTCAGAAAGTTGTCTCCTGTACCAATGAGTTCAAGGCTATTCCCCACTTTCTCTTCTATTAGACTTAGTGTATCTGGTTTTATGTTGATGTATTTGATCCACTTGGACTTGAGTTTTGTGAGGGTGATAAAAATGGATCTATTTGCATTCTTCTACATGTAGACATCTAATTAGAGCAGCACTATTTGTTGAAGATACTTCCATTTTTCCATTGTATGTATGATTTTGGCTTCTTTGTCAAAAATCAAGTGTCCATAGGTGTGAGGGTTTATTTCTGAGTCTTCAATTTGATTCAGTTGATAAGCCTGTCTGTGTTTATGCCAGTACCACACAGTTTTTATTATTATTATTGCTCTGTAGTACAGCTTGAAATCAGGGATGGTGATACCTCCAATTCTTTTATTGTACAGCTATGCTGGATGTTTTATTTTTCCATATGAAAGTGAGGATTATCCTTTCAAGGTGTCTAAAGGATTGTGTTGGCATTTTGATGGGAATTGCATTGAACCTATAGATTACTTTTGGTAAGATGGCCATTTTTACCATGTTAATCCTATCGATCCACGAGCATGGGATCTTTCCATCTTCTGATATCTTCTTCAATTTCTTTCTTCACAAACCTGAAGTTCTTGTCATACAAGTCTCTCACTTAATTGGTTAGAGTTACAACAAGATATTTTATGTTATTTGTGGTTATTGTGGAGGGTGTTGCTTCCAAAATTTCTTTCTCAGTCCATTAATCACTTATATAAAGGACGGTTATTGAGGTTTTTTTTAGTTAATTTTTTTTAAATCTAGCCACTTTGCTAAAGGTGTTTATCAGCTGTAGGAGTTCTCTGGTAGAATTTCGGAAGCCACTTATGTATACTATCCTATCATCTGCAAATAGCACTACTTTGGCTTCATCATCTCCAATTTACATTCCCTTGATCTTCTAGTTGTCTTATTGCTCTAGTTAGAACTTCAAAAATTATATTGGATAGATATGGAAATAGTGGGAACTGGGTGAGAGAGGAGGTGGGGAACATTACAGGGGTAGGGATCAGATATGAGGAGAGTGGGGGTGGGGAATGGAGGATTGGGAGAAAGAATGGAAATGGGGGGCATCTCTGAGCAGGAGAGGCTTCCAAGAGTGTATGGGGGTGACTCAAGCTGAGACTTCTAGCAGTGGGTGTTAAGGAATCTGAAGTTGCCACTTCCTGTAGCCAGGTCAGACTTCCAGTGGATGGAAGGGGACAGCAACCCACCCATAAAACCTTCAACCCAAAATTTGTCTTGCCTATAAGAAGTGTAGGGATAAAGATGAAGCAGAGATTGAGGGAATGGCAAACCAATGACTAGCCCACCTTGAGACCCATCCCATGGGAAAGAGCCAACCCCTGTTAGTATTAATGATACCCTGCTATGCTTGCAGACAGGAGCCTAGTATAACTGTCTTCTGAGAGGCTTCATCCAGCAGATGATGGAAACAGAGGCAGAGACCCACAGCCAAACAATAGGCCAAGCTTTGGGGGAGTTTTGTGGAAGAGTGGGAGGAAGGATAGAGGGAGCTGGAGGGGTCAAGAACACCACAAAAAGACATTCAGAGTCAACTAACCTAGGCCCATAGGGGCTCACAGAGACTGAACCACCAACCAAAGAGCATGCATAGGTTGGACCTAGACCCACTACACATATATAGCAGATGTGCAACTTGGTCATTATGTGGGTCCCCTAACCTGGGAGTAGGACCAGTCTCTGATTCTGTTGCCTGCCTTTCGGCCCATTTCCCATAACAGGGCTGCCTTGTCAGGTCTCAGTGGGAGATGGTATGTTTAGTTCTGCTTCTACTAGAGATGACAGGGTGAGTTGGTAATCCTTGGAGCACTCCCCTTTTCTGAGAATAAGGAGAGGAGGGGAATGGGAGAGAAAAGCACGAAGGTGGGACTGGGAAGAAAGGAAGGAGGGGGCTGGGATCAGGCTTTAAAGCGATTAAATAAATAAATGGAAAAATAACTATAACAACTTACATTTAAAAAAAACAAATAGATGAACAATTGAATGAATACACAATTTCCTGTTCTCTCATTCCTAGCTAAGCAATCCCTGCCTTGAGCCTGGGTTTGAAAACAAGGCATGGACACAAGAGGTAAAACTGAAGTCAAGGAACACTTGATGAGAAGATGCCAGGAGAGAGGCCATGAATCCAACATGTTTCGAGCTGATGTCCATGAGTACAGAAGAGGGCCTGAAGGAGAAGGGGAGAGTCTAGGTGAAAGGTCACTGAGTAGAGTTAGGGTTGACATTTGGCAAGTGATTTCATTCAGTCATTTAAGTAGAGCATGGTGTGTTCTGGCCTGCTCTGGGCATAATCTTTGGTGTTCACTTCCCATCCTGCTTTGCTAGCCATCATGTTTCCTTACCTCTCAGGCTCCTCCTCCTCAAGACCCTAATTGTGGGCATTCCCCAATGCTCTCTGTTCCTTCTTTCTCACTTCTTTTCTTATGAATAATTCATTTTGTATAGTCTCCCTCTCACTTCCCAATTAATAACTCAAATCCTTATCACTGTTTCCATCTTTCCCTCGGTTTCCTCAGAACAATGCCAGTAACCCCCTTGGAATGTGTAGAGACTTTGTGATATGTGGACTTGGGACTTGGCTCCAGTTAGCCACAGTCCTCAGGCTCCCTTTTCAAGCAGCTTTCTGGTTAGTGCAGGCTTGCCACTCTCTGTCGGGAACTGAGGAAAGGCAGACCCATACCCGCACAGGCCTTCTCCTGGTTGCTCAGTCAACAGTAAGCTACGTATTCAACAGAGGGATTTTTAAAGACGTATTTCAAGGCCCAAATCAGTTGACTCTGAGTTCCTCTGGAAGTTACCTTGGTGTGTTTTGTTTTGTCATGTGGAAGCCATTTATAGAGAATAAGAGGTGCCAAGCAGCCATGTGAGCTGTCTCTGGCCTCTGTGGGCTTCACACCTCACCTGGAACCCCTGAGCTTCTGCCTATGTGTGGTCTTCCTTTCCAGCTGCCTGTGTGTGGATTTGTGCTTACAAAGCCAGCTTCCATTACTGTGGGAGCTAACTTCATGTAAAACCATGTATATGTACTATTCATGCATGTACCTAACATTTACATGTGGGTAGACATAAATGTTCACATGCATAGAATTCATATGTGGATAGGTAGATGAGGAAGATGACAGACAGACAGACAGACAGACATTCAGACAGTCAAACAGTTGCTGCTATTTGCATTCAACTCTGGTACTGAGTGTTCCACAGACATATTCAATTGAACTATCCAGAATAAAATTCACTTGCCCTTTTCCCCACTGTGCACCCAAACTAACTCCTTTATTTTCATCAAACTCATGATAGCCCGTGTTCAGAATTTCTTCCTTTTCATCTCTAGCATCCTGAAGCCCCTTCCTTCATACAGTTTTCTTTGAAGTCTCTCTTCTTTTGTCGTGAGACAGGCTCTCCTCACTTCACGCTGGAGGTTTTCTTCTTCATAAGACTTATTTTCCTCTGTCTTAATTTACACACTCCTTCAGCAGTGTTGACCCACAGGCTTGTCTGCAAGTTGAAAATAAGTTTTCTTTTAATGGCATTTAAGACTCTCCAAAGCACTAACTTAAAACCAGCAAACTGATAGTCAATATAACATAAGCACATGCGCAATGTATATGACTTTTATAAATCATCTCAGTTCACTCACTGTCCTCCCAGGAGATGAATATGATTCGTGTTCCCATTCTGCAGATGGCAGAAATGAGCAAGAGAAAGTTTAATTAACTTCATTGTTCATACATCCAGTGAGTCACAATCTAGGATTTGAATCTGGGCCCTCTGACCCACCACTGTCATTCGCTCCTGACTGAATTGGATTCTCACAGCTCTTGAATGCATAGTCTGCATTTTCTCACTTGCTTACATCATTTCCTGCTAAGACACAGTTCCAACTCTCTGACTCTTGGGTCCAATTCAACTTCTAGCTCTCCAAAAAGGCATTTACCGAGTCACACATGTTCTTTTCTTTCCCCAATTCCTAGTGCATTTCCTGCTATTTAACTGACAGATTTAAATGCCTAGTTCTGCTATCCTTTCAGTTGCAGAGGACCATATTTGCATTTTAAAATTAAGAAACCTCCAAAAATTGTGTACAAGTATTAGTGTAAATTTGAAGACAGAAACAAACAAAGTTATCTCTGGCAGGTCTGTGCCAGGGTGGTCAGGTACATCCTGAATAGCTTAGTTCTCACACATTTAAATATAGTGTAAAACAATAAAAATTATTCATAATAAAGCAACATAATGAATAATAAAATAATACTAAAAACATAATAAAGCAACATCAAAGTCCTTTCATTTAAGGAAATTGAGAGCAATTCTCTGGCTTCTTCCAGACAAGTTCAGGAGTTATACTAACAACAATCCATGTTACTCTAGAGCTCGGTTTACTGAGCAGAGATGCAAACACTGGTGACTGAATATTGTTCTGCTACTATCTTGTGTACATTTTCCATCATAGTATTCATTCTTACTGAAATAACAATTGATTTAATAACTATTTGTTACTGTCTAGCACAAACTTTCCCAAATGTTTGTCAAGTAAATTAAAGAGGAAAGAAAATGAACTATTATACTCCTAAGAAAGCTAAACCATGACCAGTTTATAAGGTCAAGATGTTGTGTTTTTTCTCTCATTACGTTTATAGTGTCTTAAGGACAGATATTCTTCCTCAATGGAATGTGTTCCTTGGATTGAGCAATACATAGATATCTCTGTGGTGAAATGGGTTTGTGTCTAAATTATGGTGGTAGACAAACAAATCTACATGGGTGACAGAATTGCACAGGGATATATACGAACTCAAATGAGTACAAACAAGCAAGGGAAATCAAAACAGCTGATACAAGTCACTAAGTTATAGCCATGTCATTCTCCTAGTAGCTTTATGCAGGCAACTTCAGATGGATGTTACTACTGTAGGAAACTATATAAAAGTTAGTTGGAAATTCTTTGTATTATTTTTTTTACAACTGCTTGTTCATCTATAGGTTCTCCAAAGAGTTAAAATACAATAATTTCTTTAGCAATGGATTCATAATGTCTTGACTTTAATATAATTGCCATTGGGATGATTAATCGATCCAGTATTAAGGCTTTAGAATTTCCTTTAGATATACAACTTGAAATTTTTTCCCAAACTCAGAGAACAAAGGAGGAAACAACAGAAGAAATGGTCATTGGCTTGTGCTGGAAGTACTATGCACTTTGCATATCTGCCTTGGTTGCATGAGACACCAAGAGGAAAGTTGGATGACACACCCAGATCTGTTTCCTCATTCTTTTTTGGTAATGCTTTATAGATGTTGCTGGAGTCCCTTTGCCTTTTATCAACTAACAAAATATTTCCAAATCAGACACTAAAATCCAGAAGAATGCTTCATAGGGAGTGGTATTGGCTCCTTTCTCTGGGTGGTAGTAACAATTATAAATGATAATAATTATACTTACACAATAACTCTGACCATAGAAGTTGTTACTGTAGCAGTGGTGTTCCCTATTCTTCCAAACTGGGAGGTTTGTGGGGACTGAATCCAATCAAAGCAATTGCTATTCAAATTCAAGTGACTTCTTTTCCATCAGTTGTTTCCTTCAGCACAGCAATGTTTAGATGGCAGCCTGCCTTGGGAATGGCCAGCACAGTAGAAACCACAGGGGAATTGAGTCAGAATGACATGAACACCGGTCAAATCTCTCAACGGTGATAAAGCAAATGCTTTGGCAATGTCAGTTCTGCTATGAGTCACCAAGTGCAAACAGGGTGATAGTGGAGTGCACATCAGAAAAAGTCCCCTCTGAAACACAGGAATAGGTCACCCCAGAAAGCTGCTTCCTTTCCACAGAAAAGGAAACCAAGCTACACATTTCTTTCCCCTCTGGTCTACTGAGTCCCCATCCACATAGAGACCTTTTCCTCTGACTCTTTGAATTGGCTTGAAGAGGGACTGGACCCCATGTATAGCATCTGTTGCGACTCCAGAAAGAGTCTCTTTCTTTTGCCGTGGAGGTCCATATATGGCTATGGCATCCAGCCTTAAAGAACTGTGGTTAAGGGCTTCCTGGAATGGTCAGAGGTCTGGTTACTGGTGAATGGAACCTTCATCATCTCCTGGGGACACTAATCTTTTCTATATATAGGTTGTTTAACTTGGGCTACACTGTGCCCTGGGGAAGGAGGGCGGCACACAGAGCATCAGGTTCTCCTGAATTGACCTCTAACATAGGAAGCTTTGGAAGGAGCCACTTATTTTTATGGTTCAATTTCATACATATACGCACAGATGTTCTAGATCTGTTTTTGTTCTCTTGCTTGCTTCATCCCTAACTTCTTTCCCCCATTTTCCACATTGATTAAACAGCATATTCTACTGACCTCTATTTGCCTCTGCTCTTCTGTATCACCCATGTAATATGAAACATGTAAATGGTATTGTTTTGGATGCATTGAGTTAACTAGAATGTTATTTATTTTATTTATTGCATATGAGTGCTTTATTTGCGGAAGAGGGTATCAGATCGCATTATAGGTGGTTGTGAGCCACCATGTGGTTGCTGGGAATTGAACTTAGGATCTCTGGAAGAGAAGGCGGTGCTCTTAACCACTGAGCCATCTCTCCAGCTTGCTAGAATGTTATTTAAATGTACTGCAAGTCTTTTCTTTTTCTTTTTTTTTTTTCTTTTCTTTTTTTTTTTTTTTTTTGGTTTTTTGAGATGGGTTTTTTTTTTGTAGCCTTGACTGTCCTGGACTCGCTTTGTAGTCCAGGCTGGCCTCGAACTCACAGTGATCCGCCTGCCTTTGCCTCCCGAGTACTGGGATTAAAGGCGTGCGCCACCACGCCCGGCTATCTCTTCTTTTTCTATGTTACTGCTATGTTCTTCATTTCCCATTATTCTTGGTTTATGTTTTTCTTCTCTCTGGGCTTCTTATTACTAATGTTCTCAATACTTTGAATCATATTTCCTTTCATATAGCTTCTCACTTAATGCCCCCGTGTGTGTGTGTGTGTGTGTGTGTGTGTGTGTTGCACTCATGCGTGTGCTCCTAAGTCCTTTTGGGGGTGAATTTCTGATCCTACAGTTCAAACATGAAAACTTACAGAACCAGGTATCACTGGGAATCCTGGATTCTGACATTAATGTAAGACCTAGAAGGAGCTTTGTCTCTTCCTGGAGGAACCATGTCTTTAATATGTGGGAAGACTGAACAATTGTGCAAGAGGCTGCTTTGTATCTGCTAAAATGGATCTCTTCCTTGAGGTCTCACAGGAAGAAAACTACAATTAAATTTAACTAATGGAACTGACAAAAATGAGCACCATGGAGGTTACAGTAGAGACATTCAAGTTAGAAAGAGCCACGGCCCAAGATCTCAAAGCATTATCTAAAAAAGAGAGCCTCCTACCAACGGAAAGTTTCCTCATATAGAGCCAGGTGCTTTCTTCAGGAGATATTCGCCATGCTTGTTTGTTTGTTTTGTAAGGCAGAGACTCTCACTGTCCTAGAACTTGATGAGTATGTGAGGTTGTCTATCCAGTGAACCCAAAGATATGCCTGTCTCTGCCTGGGATTACAAATTCATTCCATGATGGGGATTGAACTCAGGTCCTCAAGTTTGCAAAGTAAGATCTTTACTGATAGTGCTATCTCTCCAGCCACTCTTCATACATGTATACATTTTATAATCATATACTATAGATAGGATTAATTTCTATTTCTTCAAGAATTCATCCCTTACCCCTCCTCTCTCTCTCTCTCTCTCTCTCTCTCTCTCTCTCTCTCTCT
>OU015742.1:30870128-30887135 GCA_907169655.1 Acomys percivali | reverse complement strand
TATGTGGCCTCGATGAGATAATTGCTTCTATTTTCTAGAGATTCAATTATTCAAATTTTATCTTAAAATCTGGGCAACTCAAAAGTAACCAGGCCCATTGACATGTAGGTAATTTAATTTTTATCAAAAAACTGTCGATTTCTTTCTTAGTATCAAATACATCACCATCTGGATGAGTTCACTGAGGCTTGTTTCCATCTGAGGAGATGGGTAGACTGAGGTATGGTACATAGGCTTGAGATCTGCAGAATGGTTGACATCCTTTCTGAAGCTCTTCAAGAGACCCCTCAGAAGCAAAAGCATGAAGCACTAGGAGCTGGGCATGAAGGATCTCTCACCCTGTGTATGTCTTAAGCTGCACTTGACTCAGTTCCCCACAGGATCTCAAATATTATTTTTACCATCTTAAAAATCACACAGATGATGCATGCTCGTGGAGTCTCATGTTTACACTCACCCCCATGGCTGGTAGAGCCTTGCCTCTAAAGGGTTTCGTGTTAAAATCAAATCTGTATGTGCTTTGGAAACTGCATAAAGATTTCTTGAATAATAGGATCCAGCAAAAAAAAAATTGCTTTGGGACATGGCCAAAATAACTGAAATAAGGATCTCAGAGAGATATTTGCATGTTTATGCTCACTGCACAATAGCCAAAATATACAATTGACATGCTTGCAATGACCTAGCATAAAATATCACTCCCACAGGTTCAGATTTTGGTTGCTTGGTCTCCAGGCGGTGGTACTGTATGGAGAAGTCATAGGAACTTTAGGAGGTAGAAGATAGCTGCTGGAAACAGATAGATCTTGAAAGTATCTTGTCTCTGTCCCTTTCCAGTTACTTTCCTTTCTCTGTGTTTGCAGTGAGGCAACCAAGTTCCTCTACCATTTATTTTTGTTGCCACAATGGCTCAGAATTGGACTGGAAGTTGAGTAAGGAATGGCTTAGAAATATAATCAGTGTCAGGAATTCTTCACACAATGCTCCATAATTTTGCTTCTGGCGAATTATGTGATTTCAGAACCCACATCATGTGCTACTGTTCACACTTTACATAATTAGCCTTCCTCAACTAATGCAATATCTACCAATATAAGAACAATGGTCTAATATGCATTTGTTTATTAATAAATATTAGATTACTATTCAGTCTTTAAAAAGAAATGAAATTCTGTCAGGAGGGGGCACTGTGTTTTATGTAAACCAGCTACAGAAACACACATGTACAGCACAGTCTCACTTGCATAAGGAATATAAAAATTTTGCATCAAAAGGCAGAACTGAAAAGAGCATTTGCCATGAGCTCCATATTGGAAGAAGAGGAAGTTGTTGGTCCAAAGTTACATTTGTTTTCAGTTATGAGACAAGTAAGTTTTGAGGATCGGATGCTCATCATGGTAACTTGAGTTGATAATTACACACAGCAGCCTTCACATTTGCTGAGCATACCTACCTTAACTTTTCTCACAGCAAAAAAGAGTAATTGTGCAAAGTGATGAATATATTAATTTTGTTTTGGTACTTGTTTTG
The DNA here is from genome assembly GCA_907169655.1 of Acomys percivali. Classification (NCBI taxonomy): domain Eukaryota; kingdom Metazoa; phylum Chordata; class Mammalia; order Rodentia; family Muridae; genus Acomys; species Acomys percivali. The sequence continues at coordinate 30,885,605 of OU015742.1, read as the reverse complement.
CAATGTATACAGATATGAAATGATCATTTGGCATACTTTAAATGTATGTGACATACTTTTCTCAGATACACATCAGTGTATAAGGAGGAAGAAAGGAGAAGACAAGAGAAGAAACAGGTAGAGACTAGTCCTAGGAAGCAGCTTATAGGAGAATCACTGTGCACACTCGCTTGGCCTCCAGTCACACTTCTCCTGCCTGGTTGGAGGTGCCAGAAGAGAGAGGCACCATACACGATGAAACGCTCTATTTCATGTTCTGCAAGACTATTACCTTAGGTATTGCAATGTCACAAGAATTATGGTCTGAAGTGAACAGTCCATCTGTTATTTACATCCTGTTAACTGTCACCCAGATTGGAAAGGACATTAGGAGTGGGGAATAAATTGGCCAAGAGGTGGGAAAAGTATAAATACATGGAAAGTATTCAGATTCAGTACAGATTTCTAGGAGGAAAGCTTATGGGAGCCTGTGTGAGGCAGGCTGGAAACATCTACTAGAAGTCCGGGAAAGTGAAGAAAGGACCATCTGGCTACACTGTTGTTTTCTTTACTTCAAAACCAAGGGACTTGAAAGAGTTCTTGTGCTTTCTTAAAAATCTGCTTCAAATCTTATAGAAGTATATACTGACACTATGGAGGCACACAAAAGAGGCATGGTATGATTTGGGATACTTTTGTTTGTTTGTTGAAACAGGGGCTCACTGTATAGCCATGGCTGGCCTGGAACTCACTATGTAGACCAAGTTGACCTTGAGCTCACAGAGATTCATCTGCCTCTGTCTCCAGAAAGGAATTAAAGACACACGTGACCATGGTAGGCCATTATTTTAGTTAACTTTATTTTATGACTTTGAGTGTCTTCTCACATGTATGTCACACCACAAATATGTAGTGCTCACTGGAGGCCAGAAGAGGACATTGAATCTTTCACGGTTGGTGCTAAAGACCTTTGTTAGCCATCATGTGGGTGCTGGGAATTGGACCTGGGTCCTCTGAAAGAACAGCCAGTGCTTTTAACCACTGAGCCATCTCTCCAGCTCATAATCCTGGATGCTTCTAGGCCTATTCAAGGGGCCAGAATCTCTCTCAGTGACCTACTCTGAATAAAAAGAATCTTGATGTTTGCTGCTTTGGTAACTGGTAGAAACTAATACCAACTTTTCAAGTCTGGCTTAAAGAAGTTATATGGAGTAAAATTTTAGAATTTCCTATCCCTATACAGGCAAGCTTTGTGGACAGTCACCCTTACAAGAACAGTCTGAGGCTAAGCAACGTCTTTGGAAGTTCTGTAGGTAGTAAGAGTGTGGCTGAGAGCCATACCTCGTTTGTTTCATGGCAAAGTATACATGAATAATTATGAACAATGGCTTTTGGACAAAAGCAGTGAATTTTGCTTTCATTTCAGCTGCTCATAACTTTCCAGAGTGACACTATACATCAATTCAGCAGAGCAATGGCAAGTCAGCTCTACTGAAATTGAAACTATCATCCCACAGAAGACAACTTAAACTGACAAGACACTGGCAGCTAGAAGAGATACCCATTCATAAGTGGTGGGTGAGACTGTGTAATCCAAGCAAATACCTTCTCTTACCTGTTATATCACCCAGTGCCTAATGCAGTGAAATCCACACAACAGATATACAATGCATGTTTTATATTCAATAGACATTTTAAAATGAAAAGGAACATATTCCATAAAAAAATCTGCTCAGGTGTCAATTGACCTCCATGAAGTGTCTCATACTGGCCATACCTGTAGTACCTGCATCAAAACAATCTAAGTGCTTTTTCCATTTGATGCGTTCAGTCTCTAACTTATGCAGTTTAACTACGTGATATTCGTGTGATTCGAATGTTCTGAAAAGTACAAGCATGTAAACCTCTCAAGGCACACAAGTGGCTAGGTCCCTCCCCTAGGAACCTTCAAGTGCCAGGCTCCACCCACAGGACACTCTTACCTCCCTGATGGCTGGACTCAGCTCCCACTCTACATAGCACAAGCTCTGGACTTGAAATCTCATCAATCCTCACCATAGAAATCTTCACTCCCACCCACCCCCGCACATACACACAACCAGAAACCCTATATAAACTTAGTCTCTGCTTAGTCCTCTGTTGCTTCTTACCTGAGGCAGCCACAGCCTTGAGTTCTTCCCTCCCAATAAATCTCTTGTGTGACGTTTGTTGTACAGTGTGACATTTGTGGCATTCCTTGGCTCTTGACTGCCAGGATAACTTTCTCATTGACATAGCCTCTATGTGGATAGAAAACATTGCTGTTATGCACATTGTTATCTGTACTTTGCCTCCTCATAGATGGGTAATGTATTTGAGTCTGTGCTCAGATACAATAAACACTGAGGTCATACTGTGACTCAGGCAAATCAAACATGATAAAGCTTATAACAGCTTCCCAGGTCTGCCTTGGCCCTGCTGCCTTCTGTGAGGCATAAGAGAAACAGTGAGAGACTGGATCAACTAGGATTCAAGTTCATCCCAATGAACCCACTTAACAAAAAGTCTTTACTTAGTATTTTCATGTTTCTGCCACAAAAATATCAAAACGTAGTGCCTTAGGATAGCACAATTTTGACTCAGAGTTCTAGAAGTCTAGAGTGAGTCTGAGGAACTAAAACCAAGGCCTTGGTATGGTGTGCTCTTTCCGGAGGCCCCATGAGGGATGTCCCTGCCTTTTTAGTTGTCTAGAGGCCAGTTACTTCTACCTGCAACGACACCACTCAGCTTGTGCTTCGACTGCCCCGCCTGCCTTTGACAGCCCTGCCTCCTCGTACAGACACACTTGTGATTTGTCGAATAATCTAACTGCCTCCAATCCTCATTTTCTCATGCCTTCTGTGCCACAGTCCCTCATGCCATGCCAGCTGATATCATCACAGCTGCTGGGCCCCAGCTTGTGGGTCTGACTGGAGGTTATTACTCCATGTTTTATCTTTGCTGCTGTGATAAAACCCTGTGACCAAAACCAACTTAGGGGAAGAAAGAGCTTATATGGCTTACAATTCCTAATAAATACCCTCTAGCAAGAGAAATCAAGGCAGGAACCCGAAGGTAGGACTGCTTGCAACTGCACAAAGCTTGACCTCTGACAAAGCAACTCACTTTGCAACCAGAGAAGTGAGGTAGGAGCTGTGAATCAGTGCTCGCTCTAGTTGGCTCATAATTAGGTGTCCATCTTCTTCAATCCAGCAACTGTGGCCATCCATGGTACAGTGGGCCTTTCTCCCATCAAGACAACCTTCCACAGACACTCCAGCAGCCTAATCTGATCTGGGAAGTTCACCACCACAGTACTCATAAGGTATGATAATAAACTAAGCCTTTGCTGCCCATGGCCACTGGGATTGGGTGCTTTGCTGCTTTATAGATAACATGGACTCTTTCAGACAGTTAAAGAAATCTGAAAGGGTTTTTTGGAGGTGGTTGCAGATGGAGAGAGGCAGTTTAAAAGAGAAGGTCTGGATCTCATCAGTATCAATAGGTATTTTTCTCAAGCTTTGCTTAGAAAGATTGCATTAAATAAAAATGAATGCTATTTGTAAAGCTAACATTATAATGTACACAAAGATATAAAAGTGCTTTTAGAATTATAAATCACTTTGAAAATATTAGCTAAAATAATATTTATTTGCTATCTACAGTTGCACCCAAAATGACATCTTTTCTTATTTTTGTAACTATAATATTTACTTGCCTCCTATAAAAGAAACATTTACTCACATATGGGTGATTTAAAATATCAGAGACAACTTCTCTAAGTTATGCAATAAAATACACAAAGAGAGTCAAGCTCCTATAAGCAGCACATTGGAAGTCCACATATGTTTAACAGCTCATTCTCTTCTTGGAATGTGATGTTTTTAAAGTTTTCTAATGTCTGTGCCTACACAACCAAAACATATTTCTCATTTAAATGCTTCTCATTTATTTTCTTGTTATTTATAATCATTGGATATTACAGGAAGAATAGCCTGTCTACTATGTCATTAATATAAAAAGGAGAGAATGGAACAGAATCACTGCTTCATTTGGAGCAAGACAGGGCCACTATGAACAATGCACACTTACTTACCTCGTTATATCTTTGAGCACTAGGATGGGCAAAAGCACACAAATGCTTTAATGGCTATATTCATGCCAAACCTGTTACACTGAATAGACTTTACATGTGAATAAGTTTAGTAGTTTGAGGGGGGGATCCAAAATGGCGGTACCAGTCACATACTATGTCTGATCAGTAGGACAGAAGTGACTGCACAGCAACCAAAAGACCAAACTGGGAGCTACAAAACACCAGTGCCAGTGTTTCCCAGATGAGAGGGGTCCATATGGTGGGGAACACAGGTGGGTCTGGCCTTGGGCCACCCAGCTAATCCATAGAAAAGTCTATGGGTCACTGTAGATGTGTGCTCAGTGTCCAAAGTCTAGCCACTCTCCTACCTGCATACAGCACCTGCATTCTGTGTATTGGACTGAACTCTGGGTCTTGAGCCCAGAGGAGATCCCACAATGTGGAACACAGTGGATCTGACTCCAGGTCACCCAGACAATCCACAGAAAGTTCCTGAATCCATGTAGGTGCAGGTGTATCTCCAAATTCTACCCATAGGCCTGCCTGCATGCTGCATCTGTGCCTTGTGTCTCAGACTGAACTGAGGGCCACAAAACACCAGTGTCTTGGTCTTTTATCCCAGAGGAGACCCACAATCTGGAAGTGGTAACTCAGCCCTTCCCATGGAGGAATGGATATCTTCTGATATCCAAGCAGGCAGATCCAACTCAGTGAGCACAAGGTCTGAGCACATTGACCTAGTACAGTGGCTGAGCAGTGGAACTTCATTAGCTTGGAGCAAGAAACCCAGTAGAAAGGTAGCCAACTCCAGGTTTTCCCTTCTTGAGAGGAGAGTCCTCGAACTCTTGAGGAGCTGCTCTCAAAGGCCAAGGAAGGACACCAGAAACTACTACACAGCACCAGAAACAGACACATGGCTAAAGGCCAATGTAAAAACACAAACAAAAGCCAAAATAATATGGCATCTTCATAACCCAGTTATCCCAAAGCATTAAGCCCTGGACACTCAAACACAATTGAAACACAAGAAAACAACCTCAAATCTTTCCTTATGAAGATGATAATGGAGGAAATGAATAAAATTCATAAAGAAATACAAGAAATATACAGTCAAACAGATTGAAGCCTTTAGAGAGGCCATGACAGACATCTATAGAGAGGAAATGAATAAATCACTGGATGAAATTCAGGAAAATGCAAACAATCATGTAAAGGAAATCAATAAAATGATTCCAGATCTAAAGATGAAAATGGAAACAATAATTAAAAAACAAACTAAGGAAAGCCCAGAAAGACAGAACTTAGAGAAGAAAGCAGGAACTGCAGAGGTAAGCATCTACAACATAATACAAGAGACAGAGGAAAGAATCTCAGGTGTGGAAGACACAATGCAAGAGTTAGATGCAACCATCAAAGAAAACTTTAAATCTAAAAAATCCCTGACAGAACTTGCAAGAAGTCAAGGACACCATGAAAAGATGAAATCTAAGAATATTAGAAATGGAGGAAAGAGGAGATGCCCAGCCTCAAGCCCCAGAAAATATTTTCAACAAAAGCATAGAAGAAAATCTCCCCAACTAAATGAAAGAGATGCCTATAAACATATAAGAGACCTACAGAATATCAAATAGAGTTGACCAAAAAAGAAAATCCTCCTGCCACATAATAATCAAAACACTAAATGTACCGAACAAAGAAAAATATTAAAAGCATCAGCGGAACAAAGCCAAGTAACATACAATGGCAAACCCATCAGAAGCACACCTGACTTTTCATCTGAGACCGTAAAAGCCAGAAGGTCCTGGGAGATGTCTTCCAAACTCTAAGAGATCACAGATGGCAGTCCAGACTACAATAACCAACAGAACTTTCAATAACCAAGATGGAGAAAACAAGATATTCCACAACAAAATTTAAACAGTACCTATGCACAAATCCAGCCCTATAGAAGATAATAGCAGGAAAACTCCAACACAAGGAGGATAAGTACACCCAGGAAAACACAGAAAATAGATAACCTCACTTTAGCAAAACAAAAATTAGACAAGCACACAAAGATACTACCACAAATAACATCAAAATAAAAGGGCCTAACAGTTACTGGTCATTAATCTCTCTCTAAATCAATGGTCTCAGCTCTTAAAAAAAAAAAGACACAGATTAACAGAATGGATGTGTAAATAGGACCCAACATTCTGCTACATACAAGAAACATACCTCAGCTACAAGGATAGACATTTCCTGGGAATAAAGGGCTGAAAGAAGGTCTTCCAAGCAAATAGACACAAGAAGCAACCCGGAATAGCCATTCTTATATCTAATAAAATAGACTTTCAACAAAAAAATTAATCAAAAGAGATTAGGAAGGACACTTCATACTCATCAAAGGAAAACTCAACAAGATGACATTACAACTTTGAACATCTATACTAGGAACACAAGGACACCTGCATTTGTAAAAGAAACATTAATAAAGCATAAATCACACATCAATTCCCACATATTAATGGTGCAAGACTTCAACACCCCTTCTCACCAAAGGATAGGTCGATGAAACAGAAACTAAACCAAGAAATAATGACACTAACATATGTCATGAATCAAGTGGACCTAACAGACATCTACAAAGAGTTTTTTCCCAAACACAAAAGATTATACATTCTTCTCAGCATCTCATAAAACCTTCTCCAAAATTGGCAATATAGTAGGTCACAAAGCAAGCCTCGACAGATACAAGAAGATTGAAATAATAGTTTGTATCCTATCATACCACCATGGACTAAAGCTGGACCTCAACAACAACAAAAATAACAAAAAGCCTATATGTACATGTGGAAACTGATCAACTCTCTACTCAATGACAACTATGACAGGGAAGAAATAAAGAAAGAAATTAGAGACTTCCTAAAATTCAAAGAAAATGAAGGTACAATACACCCAAACTTATGGCATGCAATGAAAACAGTGCTAAGGAGAAAGTTCATAGTACTAGGTGCAGTCTTAAAGAAACTGGAAATATCTCATATAAGCAACTTAACAGCACATTTGCAATCCCTAGGAAAAAAAGAAGTAGACCCACCCAACAGGAGTAGACACCTGGAAATAATCAAACTCAGGGATGAAATCAATAAATTAGAAACAAAAAGAACAATTCAAAGAGTCAACTAAACCAAGAACTGTTTCTTTGAGAAAATCAACAAGATATATAAACCTTTAGCCAAACTAACTAAAAGGCAGAGAGATACTAACCAAAAAAACAAAACAAAACAAAAACAAACAAACAAACAAAAAACTTCCAAAAAACAGAAAACAAAACAAAAACAAAAATTAAAAGGGAGATGTAATAACAGAAACTGAGGAAATCCAAAGAATCATTATGTCTTACTTCAAAGCCTATCTTCCACAAAATTTGAAAATCTAAATGAAATGGACAACTTTCTTGATTGATTCCACTTACCAAAGTTGAATCAAAATCAGGTAAACAAATTAAATAGTTCTATATCTCATGTAGAAATAGAATCAGTCATCAAAAGTCTCCCCTCCCCCCCCCAAAAAAAGAAAGCAAAGCCCAGGGCCAGATAGATAGTTTCAGGAAAGAATTCTACCAGACCTTCAAAGAAGAGCTCATACCAATACTCCTCAAACTACTCCACAAAATAGAAGTGGAAGGAACATTACCAAACTTAATCTATGAGGTCACAGTCACCTTGATACCTAAACCACACAAAGACCCAACAAAGAAAGAAAATTTCAGACCAATTTCTATGATGAACATTGATGCAAAAATACTCAATAAAATACTCCCAAAAGAAATCCAAGAACATATCAAAAATGTCATTCACTATGACCAACTAAGCTTCATGCCAGTTATGCAGGGATGGTTCAGTATACAGAAATACGCCAACATAATTCACCATATAAAAAAGCTAAAAGAAAAAAAAACACATGATAATCTCCTTAGATTCAAAAAAAGCATTTAACAAATATCCAACACCCATTCATATTTAAAGTCTTGGAGAGAACAGGGATACAAGGCACATACCTAAACATAGTAAAGGCTATATTCAGCAAGCCATTAGCCAACATCAAATTAAATGGAGAAAAACTCAAAGAAATTCCACTAAAATCAGGCACTAGATAAGGCTGCCCACTCTCTCCATATTTCTTCAATATAGTACTTGAAGTTCTAGCCAGAGCAATAAGACAGCAAAAGGAGATCAAAGGGACCCATATCAGAAATAAAGAATGCAAAGTATCACTATTTGCAAATGATATGATAATTTACATAAACAACCTCCACAATTCCACCATAGAACTCTTACAACTGATAAATACCTTCAGCAAACTGGATGAATACAGATTAATTTTAAAAATCAGTAGCCCTCCTGTACACATATGACAAACAGGCTGAGATAGAAATTAGGGAAACTACACCCTTCAACAATAGCCATAAGTAATATAACATATACTTGTATGAAAAAAACTTCAAGACTCTAAAGAAAGAAATTGAAGAAAGCATCAGAAGATAGAACAATCTCCCATGCTTGTGAATCTGAAGATCAACATAGTGAAAATGGCCATCTTACCAAAAGCAATCTACAGATTCAATGCAATTCCTCTCAAAATACCCACACAATTTTCTACTGACTTTGAAAGATCAATTCTCCACTTCATATGGAAAAAACAAAAACAAAAAAAACCCAGAATAGCTAAAACAATCCTGTACAATAAAAGATCTTCAGGAGGAATATCTATCCCTGATCTCAAACTTTAATATACAGCAGCAACAATTAAAAACTGCATTATACTAGCATAGAAATAGGCTGGTTGATAAATGGAATCAAATCAAAGACCCAGAAAGAAACACACTTGATTTTTGATGAAGAAACCAAAACCATACAATGGGAAAAAAGATAGTATTTAAAACAAAAGGTGCTCATTTAACTGGATGTCTACATGTAGAAAAATGCAAAAAAAAAAATCCATATTTATCAGCCTGCACAAATTAAAGTCCAACTGGATTACAGACATCAATATAAAACCAAACACACTAAATCTGTTATAAAAAAAAAAAAAAAGAGGGGAAGACCCTTGAGCTCATTGGCAGAGGAGACAACTTCTTGAATAGAACACCAATAGCCCAGGCTTTAAGATCAACAATTAATAAATGGGACCTCATGAAACTGAAAAAACTTCTGTAAGGCAAAGGACTCTGTCAATAGAACAAAGCAACAGCCTGCAGGTTAGGAAAAGATCTTCACCAACCCTACATCCAACAAAGGGCTAATATCCAAAATATATAAAGAACTCAAAAAACTAAATATCACCGAACCAAATTATCCAGTTAAAAATGGGGTACAGGACTAAACGGGGAGTTATCAACAGAAGAGCAACAAATGTCTGAGAATTACTGTGATGTAAAAATGTTTATTAATTCTTATATTATTTTAGAATATGCTGATACTAAAGCTTCCCGATCTGCATGCCTGCAAAATTGAGATGTCAAGAGTCTATATTTCAAGTGGAAAAGATGAATCATAAAGATTCTCTTTTTTTATGTCCTTAAAGAAAAATAAACTGACAGTATAACACTGTCTGTTAATCACTCAGAGAAGGTAAACCTTGTTCAATAGAGCCATCTCTGTTAGAACATCGGAGTCACATAGAATGTATAGCTGTCGTCTACAGTTCTAGCAAAACAAACAAACAAAAAGCCAAGCCTGCTGGCGTTAGTCTGCAAGGCTCGTCCTTTGTATTCCATTCTTCATCCTGGTTATCGCTTCCTTCCATGTTCTTTGGTCCTTTCTACAAGTTTTATTTTGCACTGTTTCATCATATTGTCTGGAGGGAAGTGTACACAGCTAGTGGTCCACACTGACACAGTGAATATATTTCTACAAATAACTCCAGCCCAGAAGCCCTGTCTACAATGAGGATATAGAAGTAGAAAGTTTGCACACACATTTCACTCTTTACCTGGACTGCACCCATGATTTCTTGGGAATGTTGTGTTTACCAATACTGTCTTTCATTCCTTGGAGATTTTGAAATGCTATCCTTATAAGCCTCTTTGGAGTCCAGGGAAGCATTTTGCTGTAATTTATGAAAAAGAAGCAAGCAGCAATTCTTGTTTCAATAAATAACCTTTGCATTCTTAGAGTAAGATATAGCAAAGGTTCAGTATTTAAATTTGTTCACTTTACCTCCCGATTATAGGCCCCTCCCTCATTGCCTTCTGGTCGCACCCTTCCTCTCTCATACCCCCTCTCTCCCTCCCTTAGTCCTCAGAAAGAGGAGCACTCCTCCCCAAACACCTGGCCTCAGCCTATGAAGTCTCATCAGGACTGCCTGTATCCTCTTCCTCTGTAGCCTGGAAAGGCTGCCCCACCAAGGGGGAGTGACCAATGTGTGGGAGCCAAAGTCTTTGTCAGAAGTAGTCCCTACATCCCATATTATGGGACCCACAAGGAGACTGTGCTGCCTATCTACTACATCTGAGCAGAGGGTCTAGGGCCTCACCATGCATGGTCCTTGGTTGGTGCATCGGTCTCTGCAATACCCTACTCCTCTGCCCAGATTTTTTGGCTCCATTGGTCTCCTTATGGGCTCTTGACTCCTCCAGATCCTTCTATTCCCAAACTCTTTCATAAGACTTCCTACACTTCACCTGGAAGTTTGGCTGTGTGTCTCAGCATCTGCTTGGATCTCCAGCTGGGTGAAGTCTTTCAGAGGACCTATATGGTAGACTCCCTTCCTGTTCCTTCTCTTCAACTGCTTCCAGTGTCTATTCTATTTGTCCTTCTGAATGAGAATTTAGCATTCTCCTTAGGGTTCTCCTTGCTAGTTTCTTTAGGTTCATGAATTGTAGTGTGATTATCCTGTATTATTTGGTTAATATTCACTTATAAGTGAGTATACATCATGCGTGTGTTTCTGGATCTGGGTTACCTTACTGGAGATGATAATTTCTAGTTACATCCATTCCCCTGTGAATTTCAGGATTTCCTTGTTTTTTGTTTTGTTTGTTTGTTTGCTGGTTGGTTTTGTTGGTTTTGTTTTTGTTTGTTTTTTTGAGACAGGGTCTCTCTGTGTTGCCTTGGCTGTCCTGGACTCACTTTGTAGACCAGGCTGGCCTTGAAATCACATCGATCCACCTGCCTCTGCCTCCCAAGTGCTGGGATTAAAGACGTGTGCCACCATGCCTAGCTGAGTTCCTTGTTTTTAATAGCTACCAGACACACTAAATCTGTTAGAAGAAAAGGTGAGGAAGAGCCTTGAGTTCATTGGCACAGGAGACAACTTCCTGAACAGAACACCAGTAGCTCAGGCTCTAAGATCAAAAATTAATAAATGGGACCTCATGAAACTGTGGTGCACACCTTTAATCTGAGCACTTGGGAGGCAGAGGCAGGTGGATCACTATGAATTTGAGGCCTGCCTAGTCTACAAAGCAAGTCTAGGACAGCTAAGGCTACACAGAGAAACCCTGTCTCAAAAAGAAAAAAGAAAGAAAGAAACTAAAAGGCTTCTGTAAAGCAAAGGACACTGTCAAACAACAACCTATAGATTGGAATAAGATCTTCACCAATACTACATCTGACCAAGGGCTACCATCCAAAAGAAATTAAACACCACCAAACCAAATTATCCAATTGAAAAGTGGGGTATAAACCTAAACAGAGAATTCCCAAGAGAGGAATATCAAATGGCTGAAAAACACTTAAAGACATGCTCAACATCCTTAGCCATGAGGGAAATGCAAATCAAAATGAATCTGAGAATACATCTTATACCTATCAGAATGGCTAAGATCAAAAACTCAAGTGACAACACATGCTGGCTAGGATGTGGAGAAAGGAGAAAACTCCTCCATTTCTGGTGGAAGTATGAACTTGTACAACCATTTTGGAAATCAATCTGGAGTTTTCTCAGAAAATTGACAATAGTGCTTCCACAAGACCCAGCCATACCACTCCCTGGCATATACCCAAAATATGCTCCACCATACAACAAGGACATTTGCTCAACTATATTCATAGCAGCTTTGTTCATAACAGCCAGACTCTTGAAACAACCTAGATGTTCCGCAACTGAAGAATGGATAAAGAAACGGTGGTACATTTACACAATGGAGTATACTATTCAGCTATTAAAAATTTATGATCATTTTAAAGCCCTCTAACAGTAACCTTCTTCTAGGAAAATGATCTGTATCTCAGCATGCATTTGATGGGGGAATTTTCACAGTGAAATTGTCTGTGATAAGAAAAGAAGAATCCAGGAGAGAAGTGGGGGAGGCAACTGCTGCAGAAGTACATCTTGTCTATGTTTGTCAAGGGTCCTAGATAACCCAAGCTGTGCACATTCATATAGCTTTCCTGTCGATATATATGCAAAAAGGCGTGAGGAGATTGTTCTTCCCACACAGCAAAACAATATCCCTTGGCCAGACTGTTCAGGTCAAGAAGTCAAGAACTCAATTGTGTGGTCTTTCACTGTGTACTAAACAGAATGACACAGACAGTGTCTGAAGTTACAGATCACTGGCATGAGATTTAGTTGCTTTTCAGAGATATATAACGCAAAGAAAATGCTCATTAAAAACTACAATTGTTGCCTTTAAGATGGACATGAGTTCCTCACATTGATAGAGTACCTTGTCATCCTATCATGTTCATCTTTCCAAATCATTTTACAGTGAATTCTCCCTAAATTTTTGCAGGGACACAGTGTCTGCTGGGAGAAGGCTCAGCCCACTCTTTCAAGGAATCAACTTTGTAAGAGTTGAACTACTGGACCCTTGTCAGCACTGGGAAGGATTTATGAGCTGTTGTTATGGCCTCTTTGCTCCTTCACATGTGACCATGTGAGAAGTGAAGTAAGTTCTTCTTGGGATGGGATGAGAGGCTCCTAAGGACTTGTTTCCTTATGATTTCGCCTTCTGTTTACTTTCTTCACTTCCACAGTCAGCTCAGAGGACTCTGGGGACGTTGAGATTGAAGCACGAGGTTTTAATGTCCTAGGAAGCAAGTCAAATGCAAGTGAGTAATCTGGGCTCTGAGCAACTCAGTGGGTCTGGAAGTTATTACATAGAAAAAAGCAGACCCCAAATTAAGAAGAAAATGTTGGAAATTCATAAAATATAAAAAATCCCACCAATTCATTACTCTCAATCACGTTCTTTCTCTCCCCCTCCCCTCTCTCTCTCTTTCTCTCTCTCTCTCTCCCCCCTCCTCTCTCTCTCTCTGTGTCTCTGTCTCTCTCTGTCACTGTCACTGTCTCTGTCTCTGTCTCTCTCTCTCTCCCCTCCCTCTCTTCCTCCCTCTCATCTCTTTTCTACCTTCTGATTCTGAAGGTTTTCCTCTACACAGGAATCACATATTTGCTACAGAAACCATAGTGACATCTGAGTCCTTACCTGATGGCTTTCAAACCCTACTGAGGCTTTGGGCTATATTAAGTGGATTCTGAATCAATAGATTAGAGCCACTGATACCCCTCAAAGCACTCAATAAAGTGATGGGTACTTAAAACTGATAAACATCAAACTGAAAAATGTATCAACTCTCTGTATGTCAGTGGTCCTCAGCCTTCCTAATGCTATGACCCTTTAATACAGTTCCTCATGTTGTGGTGGCCCCAACTACAAAATTCCTTGTTGCTACTTCATAACTGTAATTTTCATAGTGTTATGAGTCGTAATGTAAATATCTGATATGTAGGATATCTGATATTCAATCCCCAAAGGGGTCACAACCCACAGATTGAGAACAACTGCTGTAGGTACAGCTCCGTATCCCCAAGAGAGGCTATTTCAGTGGGGCAAAGAGAAGAGACATTGATTAAGTGGTGTGAAGAAAGTCGAGAAAGTTGAATAATAATAAAGCGATGTTTCTCTATTAGGGCATGCAGGGGAAAGGGGAAATTCCCTAAATTAAAAAAAAAAAAAAAAAGGGCGGGGGGGGGGGGGGAGCAGGGAGGTGGTAAGGGGAGGAGGCAAAGCCAATAAACAGCCCTGCAAAGACCAGCTAATTGGAGCTGATCCTAGAGCTGAGACTAAATAGGAATGCTAAACTTCTCAAAGGTCAGCTGGTGCCTAAAACCAGTGCTAGAGTTATTAGGACATAGCTGTGGCCTCTCTAGGCAGACTTATTCCCTAAGGTTCACTGATGTCTGGTGGAGCAGGTAATAATTACTGAGTCTAACTGGCCAAAGTAAGTCCACCAATCAGCCCTCTGGGTATTGTATGACTGTGGAAGATTCGTTGCTAGATTAATAGTTGTTCTCTCAGAGTCTTAGTGTAATCTCCACATAGAGTTGACAGGATTATAAGAACATCTAGGCATTTATAGAGCACAGAGCAATCTATGTGGTGTGTGATGATCAAATAGGGTTCATTTGAATTTCTCTCTTCTCAAACATGAACAATTTATATAAGCTGGGCACTTGAAGACTCTTCTTTATCTCTTGAATCAGAACACAGAACGCTGTGGACTACAGTTACAATGCTAGGCTACAGAAGACCACAGCTAAGTCCTCGGATCTGCTTTTGCTTCCCTGATCTAACTAACCTCTCTCTGTCCATCCTCCCCACTATTCTTCCTAGTCTCTGGTGACCACTATTGCTTGCTCTTCCTCTACAAGACTGACTTTTTTTTAGTTGCCTCACGTTGGTTAAACCATGTGTGCCTTACTTGGGCTTGCTCTTGCTGTGAGTAAACACCATGACCAAAAGCAAGTTGGGAGGACAAGATTCGTTTAGAGTATATTGCTATATCACTGTTCATCACTGAAAGAAGTCAGAGCAGGAACTAAAACAGGGCACAAGCCTGACAGCAGGAAAAGAACCAGACGTCATGGGGGGTTGCTGCTTACTGGCTTGTTCTTGTGGCTTGCACAGCCTGCCTTCTTAGAGAACCCAGGACCTCCAGCGCAGCGATGGAGCTTCTTAATTACAGTTTTATTGCTGTGATAAACACCGTGACCCAACGCAACTTAGGGGAGGAAGGGTGCGTTTCCTCCTGCAGCTTACAGCCCATCATCCAGGGAAGGTAGGGCAGGAACCTGCAGGTAGGAACTGATGCACAGGCTATGGGGTGTCACTGCTTACTGCCTTGCTCCCCATGGCTTGCTTGCTCAGCCTGCTTTCCTATAAAACCCAGGGGCACCAGCCCAGGGATGACACCTCCTAGAGAGAGTCCAGCCCTCCCATATCAACCACCAACTGAGAAAATGGACTACAGCCTTGTCCATAGGCCAGTACTATGGGGGCATAGTCCCAACCAAGGCTCCTTCTTCTAAATAAATCTAGCTGTGTCAAGTTGACATAAAACTTAAAAGCACAGCCCACTTGCTGATAATACATCATACTGAGGAAAGACCTG
>OU015742.1:30855374-30865603 GCA_907169655.1 Acomys percivali | reverse complement strand
CACACACACACACACACACACACACACACACACACACACACACACACCTTTATTTACACTAAAAAGGAAAAGAATTGAGGCTAAATTGTGAGCTTATAGCTCACTTGGAAAGGTGTTTGCCTTATAAGCAGATAGACATGATTTTGAACAACAGAATCCACATTTTAAAAAATGTTAAAGCCAAGCATAGAAATCCACATACAAGCCACACAGTTATAATCCAAGTACTGAGAGGATGGAGGTAAGTGATGCCTAGGACTCACGAGCCAGCCAGTCTAGCGTATTTGACAAATTATAGACACATAAGAGACTCTCTCTCAAAAAAAAAATAGTGGAAGTCCCTGAGAAATAACAGCTGTCTTCTGGCTTCTCCAGCTACCACTTCCTCCCACCACACACACTCATGCACATCACAAAGAAAATCAATTCATTAGTCAATTTTGGCACTTAACCTTGATGGTACAGAAGCGTAAACTATTGTACAAGACGACTGTCTATAAACAATTTCATACCTTTCAAGTTGGGTAACCTAGAAGAAATGTACTAACTCAGGAAAATGGAACCTACCAATAACGAGTCATGAAGAAACTGGAAAGTGAAAAGGATGTGCGGCAATCGGCCCAGCCCTGCTGGCTGTCAGACTGGAAAGATCTGACCCTCTGAGGTACTCTGTCCTCAGCACCAATGGACAGTCTACCGGCTACATCTTGTCCTCCTGCAGAGTTGATGGCCATGCCGGTTTTCAGGCCCCTGAGAGCCTGTCCCTACAAGCTAAAGAAGCCAGCACAGCATTCACTGTAGTTGTTATCACCTTGGGGCTCTTTACTCTGTTCTCAGTGATGACCTTGATCTTCTTTCACCTGCACTAAAACAAAGGCAGCTACATCACCTACAAGCCAGCAGAAGGGAAGGTCAGTGGCACCCTCCAGATGGAGAATGGCTCAGTCAAGGGCAGGGAGAAGGAAAAGTGCTTCATCTGACCATCCCCACGGGCTGACTCTGTAGTTAGGGAACGTCTGCTCTGAAGCCACTGAGTGGTGTTGAGTGATATGGGCAAACCCACTCACCTCCCAGGACAGAGCCAATACTGGCATCACCAATGCCGAGGTCCAGGGACATGGATAAAGCTGTTCATGATGCTATAGAGGAGGCTTTGTAAGGAAGCTGGATCCACAGGAAGGCATAAGGCGAGGAGGGGTACAAGTGTGAGAGCGTTACCTCCTCTGTTTGATCTGAGCTCTGCCATTCCCCTAACAGCCTCAAATTTACATTGTTTTTATCCAAATTAAACAGTATGAAAGTCAAAAAAGAGAAAGAAATAAAAAGAAAAGAAAAAAAAAAGAATCTGGAAAGCATAATGAAAATAACAAGTAAGGGTACTGAAATAGTAATAAAATATTTGCTATCAAATATAATCCTGGGAACAGAAGGTTCAATGGCTGAATCCTACCAGACATTTAAAAAATGAATCCTCTCAAACTCTGACAAAGAAGGTATACTTTCTATATATTAGCTCATCTTATAGGCCAGAACTACTCTGCTATCAAAGATATTAATTTTTTAAAAAAGACAATTATAGGCCCTAATGAACAGAGATGCATTAGTCCTTAACAAAATACTAACACACTGGATTTAGTGCTGCACAGAAAAAAATCAGCCACAAGATTAAGTGGTGTCTATCCCTGGTACGCAAGGTTTATTCCTCTAAAGCTAAGTAAGTAAAAATATCCAAATTAATGGAATGAAGATGAAAACCCATAGGAGCAACCTAATAAATCCAGGAAAGTATTAAATGAAATTCGATGTCCTTTCATGATAAAATCTCTCCCTATGAATTGTATGCAAAGCATCAAGCAGAGAAGAGCAGCTGACTCGATGACAACCAGGAAGCAAGGAGCGTGAGGGAGGAGCCAGGGACCAGAGCACTGTGCAATGAACACACTCCATGGGACTTACTTTCTCCAACTAGGCTGTGTCTTCCATCATCTCCCAGTAATTTTGCCTTTCTTGAAGATGACCTGACCTCATTTGCTAGAAATATCAAACCTGCAACAAAAACCTGGTATATAGAAGTCTGCTCAATAAGCATTTTGAATACAAACTATAAAATCAGCATCATTTCTACATGCTAGTAGTAAACTATCCACAAAAGAAATTAATGAAACTATTCTATTTATAGTAACATCAAGGATGAGATAAAACACTTAAAAGTAAGTTTAACCAAGGAGTTTATATACAAAGTTCCCTGAAAGTTATAAAATACTAGTGAAAGAAATGGCATGAAAGGGTATTCATGTTCATGGGGTTGAAAAATCAAGGCTGTTAAAATGTCCACACCACTCAGAATGACCTAAGGGTGTTCTGCAAGCCTTACGAGGACTTCTTGAGGACAATTTACTTAAGGGTTTTAGGTGACTATATACTTACTATTGCAGCTTTAAACCCTCCCAGTTGTCTGTAAGGAACTGTAAGGAAATATTCGTTCCTTCAGTTTATTTGCTTTCTCAGTACTATAGAAAGGCAGCTGTACCTACTATTTCCAGAGGTCACTGACACACCCTTTAGTTGTTCACCTTTATTGAAATGCCATCTGAGGTACTAGGTCTATGGAAAGAAGTCTTCAGTGATGTCTTCTAAACAAGGAAATGCCCAGAGTTTTCTTTATTTTGCAAGTTGACAGACTGTAAAAAAAAAATGTAGTTATGATATTCAAGGACCTAGTTACCTCTCTGTATTTCCACTCACTTAGTCTTTGGTATCTGAGAATTTCATACAATCTTGCTAGACCATTGACTAGTTTAAATATATAAATGTGTGTGTGTGTGTGTGTGTGTGTGTGTGTGTGTGTGTAATATGTTATATATACTACATATGTTAATATACCCAGCATGTTTACTTATTTCCAAAAAAAGAGCCAGGCAAAGTATCTGGTCAGCTTGCTATAAATAGACACCATTAATTAGGTTCTAAAAATTTATGGCAATACTTTTTGTCTATTTAACATAAATTTTGTTTCCAGTGAGTTCCATTTCACAGACAATTGTCTCTTCTTGTTCCTTTTCATTCCAATTCCCACATTTTCAAATATATATGATATTCTATGTTGATTTCCCTTTGGCCCTTACATGTGAACGAAGTTAATTCTTCGTGGACCATTCGTTCCAGGTTTCTGTGTAGACATGTAGCAATGGCTCTATTTCATACAAAAATAATTTCCTTTAAAAACCATGTGAAAGTATGTATCTTTAACCTCTAATGTGCATAGGGAATTGAGAGCCGCTCCACAGAATTATTTGTAGTTCAGCAAGATTTTTCTTCTCCTACTGTTATGCTGACAAACTGCTTCCTGCAAATAAATATACCCTGTGTGTGTAAATCTTTGTTAGTCACATTGTCATATATGTCTATATTTCCTATCATAGGGAATCCAGGAGGGCCCCTGCTTCAGCCTCTTGAACCCCATTGCCACCATGGGGGCTGAGTGTGGCTGCATGTGTCACTGCTCTAGAATTATACATTGCCATTTCCCCCTGACATTCACAGCTAGATGCTTTCTACACACACACACACACACACACACACACACACACACACACACACACAATTTCTCTGTTGTTACAGCTTTTAGGACCCTTCTTCTTTCTTTGTGCTTCTGAGACTTGACAGTTGGGTTTTGTTTTCCTATTACATGTGTCTGATTTCTAAGAGCAGAAGGTACTACCCATTGCTAGCCTCATATTGTAAGGCCACCATAGTTACAAGACTGTGCTATGGCATCCTCCTATCCAACTATCCTCCTAATCAGCATAAATTAAGGAGAAGCCATCATTTAAAAACTGTAAATTAAACTTGAATTGAATTAAGGTATTTGGACCTCAGCTCATACTGAGGAGCATATCCAAAAGAGCTTGCAGCTTCCAATCTAAGTGGACAACTGGCATGTGTCATCTGCACCTTTTCCTGTTAGAGAGTTACATATTCACAGGAACATCAGTCCGATTTCAGACAAGCAGTGATCAAGGTGGTGAGATTTATTTAAGCATCTGTGCCCACAAGTATCTTGAAATGAGGGATGGAATCTAGGACATGGCAACAGAAGTGTTTAAAAGGAAGAAGAAATGGCTACAGCTGCCCAAGGCTGCCCTCATGCCACCTCTGTCATAAGCAGGAAATCATCAATGCCGTTCATGTCACAGAACTAACTTGAAAGTCTGCCATGTAATCTTGGTCCTGAATTGGCAACCTTCCCTGAAAAGATGTCTACTTAAATCACTGTGAAAAGTATACATCATTAAATGCCTATGGATAACTAATAAAAACACAACAGCCTGGCCGATTTCCATCTGAGGCAATGACCTGCAAAGGCCCATCCAAGCACCATGTTGACCACTGCTGCTGTGCTGGTGTCCCTGCTTGTTGAGGCTACTCTTGTGTCTTTCATGTGTGCCAAAAGTCATGACCGAAGTGAATTCTCAGGCAGAAATCAGTGCATCACGGATTCCTTAGAAAAGAAAGCTCAGAAAGAATTCCCTCCGCTTCCTAAGAACCCGCATGGAACAGGAGAAACAGACTGAGCCCAGCCCTGTACATGTGCATTCTGTCCACAAGCTCAATGCCAACCTTGGCTAGAAATAACTCTAACTATGACACAGGGCAAAGAGTATTCTTATAAACTTCTAGAGTGCTTTTCCTGGAACAGTTTTAGGATTTCCCCTTTCTTCTTAATATTTCTAAACAGAATGTTTGTGGATATTCTTATTGATGTAAATTTTGCCTTTTTCAGGTTCTACAAAGAGCTGCCATCTCACAAGGGAGTTTATTAGACATCAGTTTTGTTTTGAAATACAATAGAGGCTGATTTCGTAGAAATCCAGGCACTGGAAAAATCACCGTGACAACTGGTACTAACCACACTTACTTTCAGTATTCTAACTACCAGACTAGTTCTCAAAGAATAGATTTTACTGCCACAATTACAAAGTAATGATAATTATGCATGAAAGTGCTATTAGAACCAGGGGTGTGAATTACAACTCTGCTGTGCCCAAACAGAACCATATTCCTGACACAAGTACTAGTACTCAGGGGAGTTCACTAGCTACGTAAAAAAAAAAAGGACTCTCGTAGGCATTGTTACTATAGTAGTCCAGTTTTTATCTACAATAGCCATGGACAACTAGCAGCATCACACTAATATGGAACTAAAATAAGTTTTCAAAAAGCAAGATTTTAAAGAATACCAAATGCTTTTCAACATAGGCACATTATTTCACCTGACCCCAGTATTCCCTCAAGAATCCTACAGCCTCATTTAAAATCTTGTACTCACTTCACTCACAATACATTTTGTAACCTCTTCTTCTAGTTTTACCATTCTTTTAAATTCTGATGTCCTACTTATTCATCTCTTCAATTAAGAACCACAAAAGACCCCTAATCAGTTCCAGCTCCATCGTTTTAAATGCACTGTCTTTGTAGGTAGCTATAGTTTTCATGTTTCTTTAGGGTAGGACCCCTGGCTCTTGATTTGCTATCAAACTAAACATAGTCTCTAGTTGTTTGCAGCTATCCGGTGTTTGCAAACACCAACAATTCAATCATCCTCCCTAGTGTGGCTTATTTTCTCAGGGTTCTAATAATGAAGAAATGGCATGTGCCCACTCATTATTAAAGTCAATTGTTTAAAAGAAAAAAAAAATAAAAACTGTAAATTATTCAAAAACTCTCTGGCTGCATTACTTCAAATAAATCACATCAGAACTGACATGTTTATGGTGCCATTTTTATCTTCAATACTATCATGACACAAATTATGGAAGTATGTATACACCAATGGAAAAGAACAACATTGTAATATTATCTTTTATAGATCTTGAAAGCAGGTGGTAAGCAATATTAGCAGTTATCTTCAAACAATGAAAGGTGTAATTCAGAGAAAGAATAGTAATTTGATGGCAATCATCAGAAGACTACAGCAAACCGACAAGTAGATTAATGACGTTAATTTACGCTATGCATGTTTGTTCTGGTTGCATGGCCACTGTTTGCATGTGACTGACACACTATAGGACATTCTGCCACGTAAACTGCTGTAGCTCCTGCCTGCCTAACTGTCTTCAGTTATTAATTATTTGCAGTAGCTTGATTTTCCTCTAATAATTTCACAATCTCCTTGGCAAAAACTAGTAACAAGTAATGAAAAACAGAGACAAACATTCCCCAAACTACATAACAATGCAGTTAGAAGTTAGTTTTGGTTGTGGAAGATAAAAGCCTCAGGGGAGAATAGCCCTTCTTTTATGGAAAACACTTGAGAAATATCTTTGAAATGTTGGTGACACCTAGTTCTTTATGAAGGGAATTAGTCATGATCCTGATGGAGCAAAAACACAAGGGAATTTTCAATGAAATGTTTTCTTTCTTCTTCACTGATGCAACATTTGAAATGGGAGCACAGGGCATGTTTTTAAGCAAAGTTGTTGTCAGCATGCATGGTTCTCTACAGCAAATCACCTGGAATCATATAAACAAAAGAAAATGTAGACATAAAATTAGAGGACATGAATTTAATGCCTGTTTTCAATTGAACTGCGATTCCTTGTGTGTGAAGGATTAAATAATGCCTTTGAAATGTCTTTTAAGCCTTCATTCAAAGGAATCTAATGAAAATAAAGCACTGCCTAGGAACCATTACAGTACAGTTATACTTTATGATCTAATTACTTCCTCATTAGACACTTAAAATGTCCAAAGTCACTGAAGAATCAAAGCAGAGAATTTGAATTCTTCTGTTCTATACCCAAGGCTCAGTGTGTTCCTTCTCCTTTCAGAAAAGCATTCTTATTTATGTGAAGAAAAAAAAAGATAAGCGTTTTCTCTATAACATTGGAACCTTCAGCCTTCTGTCCCAATATATCTGACAGACATATTTGTGAGGCAGGAACTATTGAGGACTTGCTTACCCTGTCTTGGCAGAGTTTGGCTGTCTACTCTGCCTGCATCCAAGCATGACCTTTTAAAAGGCAGAATTCTGTCTTGTAGAAATGAGAACCTTTTGCCCAGTGGCTAGTTTGCCACATTTGAAGCCATCTCCATAAGGAGGTTCTTTGATGCTCATCATCTTCTTTGAAGTAGGCTGGGTGTTGCCGGGAGTTAACCTGTCTCATTGTCAATGAATCTTTAAAGTAATAAAAACATTTCTAAATGCTATATTCTGCATGTCTCTGGGGTTTTTGAAGACCTTGTCTTTCTATAGAGACATATCTATCTGCTGTACCTAAGATGTATATTCTTGTTTTGGGTGACTATTCAGGTAGAAAATGGTCTCTGTCATCTTTTCATTTGGAAAGCTACTAACCTGCACTCCCAGCATACTTAGATAATCAAGTTTACTCCTTCTCAAGTCTCTGAGAGAGTTGAAGATCAGGTAGCTTTGTTTTACAATGAGGCTTAATTGTTTAGAGGTTAAGATGTTTTTAGGTCTAGATAGGGGTTCTAAGTTGATAATGACAGTATGTGATGGAGATTGATTTACATTCAGAAATTTAGATGTACCAAGATAGGAAAAATGTCTTCTTCAAGGCTGTCAAATACAAAAAGCCAAAACACTAAGAATTTAACATTTATATAATTCCTGATTGTGTCACGGTTCTTCTTGCCATAGGTAATCTATTGTATATATATGTAATAATATAAATGTATATGCACAAAAATAAAATAATAAAATAATAAAGTAAAAAAAAAAAGAGTTTTGGTTGACATCACAGAGACTCCAGGTTGGAGGTCGGTGCAAAGCCCACAGCCACTTGTTCCTCAGGCCAGCATCTCCCTCTTCCTCACATTGCCTGGTCTACTTTTCTTGAGCTCTCTGCTCTTCAGCTTGGAAGCTTGGAGAAATCATCCTGGTTATAACCAGTGGAAAATCCAACCTCCGGTTGTGTGAAAGGAATAGGTCAAGCAGGGGCTAAAGGGTGAACTCAGCAGCGGTTTCTATTTATAGTAAAATGGCCCGCTGGCGTGCCTTATGCATTTGCACTGAATTCAAGTCTATAAACACTTTACATTCTAGGACCCCCATGGTCTTTGGGGCTGGGAGGTCTCTTAATCCCTATGGGATTGAGTTTCAGAATTAGATATTCTGGTCCAGGGATTGGCTCTAAGGATAAAAGTCATAAAGCAAGATTGAAATAGGCCTTGGATACAGAGGAAATACAACAAAGATAGCTTTGGTACATATTTTCAACAAGTTGAACAAAATCCACACTAGCCATCTAACTGATGTCTAATATATCAAAAAGTGTGAGAGTGCTTCAGAATGTCACATAAAAATCGCATAAAGAAGTTTCTTATCCCTCCCAGAAATGTTTTTATGACCCTTCCTGTGATGCTCACCAATGCATGGCAGGAAGTTCCGTCATAGGAAATGAGGTAAGTGAATAGTCAAATGGCTATTTCGAATATGATCATGCTTAACAACCAAGTTGCAAAATTCTAAATTAAAAAAAAAAAGTCCCTTAGTCTTTCAGATCACTTTCCTTTATGCTAGAAATACATCTCTCTTAGAAAACAGGAGAAAAACAGGACTTAGTCACACCAAGGCTGATGTCTTACTTCCTGAGCACAACTGTTTCTCCATCATTTTTCACACTCCCATCATTTCCTCTCTGTTCACTTTTGCTCACTCACTGAACTAATGTACTCACAGGTGCTTATTAGGTCCCATAGGCTTCTCCAGGTGTCATCAGTGGTCAGAGCAGACACGTTTGGCTTTGAGAAGGTGGTGTGTTGTCCTGTGTGATTACCTGGTAGTGGTGACACACTTCAAGGACTCCTACGAACATTGATTCTATTGACCTGGCCACAAATTGTGTTGTATCTCCAGGGATTGTGTTTTCCCCTCTACGTAGAGATGAGTGACACACAGGACAAAAGAGGATAGCAAGTCACCTGCACCCCTGAACAAAAGGAAAAACATGGCCCACAAACCCAAGTGTGCCACCCTAACCCCCACAGGCATTCTGTGTCTAGATCCAAACTGAAGTCAAAGGATATTACAATGACTTTTATTGGCATTAAGATAAAAGGATAGTATGCCAAGCCACATAGAGCCAGCGATACATTCTTACTCTGTGACTCAGAGTCTTTCTAAATAAGCTCATTGGGTCTCAGTTTCATCAATATAAAAGTGACTTTAGTATTTACTTAGTGAATTCTGTCATTTCATTCATTCAAGTATTTACTGATCACTTACTCTGTACAATTCTAAAAGTTGAAGATCAAGGAGTGTAGAAAAGAGAGAATAATTGGACTTTTATGGATCTTTCTTGAAAGAATTTTATATGCTCCTGTAGAACTCACCCTGATCCCTTGTAGCAAAAACTTAAACAAAAATGACTTTGAAATTCAAAGTAGCATCAGGGTTAGTGGGCACCTGCTGTGTGTATTCAGAGTGCTCTATTCTGATTTCAGTGTAGACCAATTTCAATTAATGGTGCTTCTTATAATCCAGGGAGAAAAGACTCTAGTGTTTCTCAAGAAAGATGTCATATTGAGCAGATAGAGCAGAGAAAGTACCAAGGAATTACAATGATTCCTGTGATGCAAATAATCTGAAAGAAGAACAACCTGGGGAGGAAGGTTTTGTTTGGGAGCTTTTGGGATGGGATTAAAGATATTTTCTAAGAGCAAGCAAGAGGCAATCCTGCACCTGGGCTACCCAATAACTATATCCCCACAGGCCCTTCCCTTGCTGTCTGACTTCCCCAGTGTCTTGAGGTTTGTACCTTGAGTTTTCCAAGCACTAGAAGCCATGTTCTGGAATACTGGCTGTAAAATATGCAACATGTGTGTCTCCTTGACCAGCCAAGCTACTGAAAAGCATTTGGTATTCCCTAGGTACAATAGCTCACAGTGCTTTCTTGACCAGTGGGTCTTGTCAAAATGGAATGAGTGTGGACAGTTCATTGCTCATATGGTCCTTCAGGTTGCCACCCAAGTATGTATGCACATTATCACATGTGCCACAGACCACATATGAAAATCAGAGAACAAAATTAGATTCTTTACCTCACCTTCTACCGTGAATAAGAGAGGATCACTTTGTTGCTTTCTATTGTGTGTGTCTGTCCATCTGACCCACAAGTTTTCAGAGATTCTCCAGGTCCACCTCCAGTCTTCACACATACACACACACACACACACACACACACACACACACACACACACACACA
>OU015742.1:30822891-30855364 GCA_907169655.1 Acomys percivali | reverse complement strand
ACACACACACACACACACACACACACACACACACACACACACACACATACACACACAAACATGCACACATAGATTTGTGCTAAGCATTTGGCTTTTACATACGCCCTTGGGATCCAAACTCTGATCCTTACGCTTACACAGCAAGCCCATTTTACCCTTTGAGTCAGCTGCTCAGCTCACTATCAGAATTGTTCTAGAATCTGTTCTATTTCAAGAACCACCATTTTCTTTTCACAAGTGAAAGCTCTTACTGGGCTTCATGTTAAATGCCCTTTGCAAGCAGAGAAGGTATATAAAAATGTGTTGCTACATTTTTCTAAACATTAAAGATTTATTTTTCTAAATATTAAAAATTTGTTTCTCTAAATATTAATATTAATATAAATAATCAATAATGAATTGTCACTACATAGTTGTGAATACTCTTTATTATTGTCTATGATGAAACATTACTAGAGACTCTACTGACTTCATCAAAATATTTTATACTTTCCAGTCACTCATTCTTCCTCCTTTTTCTGCCTCTTATTTTTCACCCCAAGTCATATTATCCTTTCATTTATCAGTAGTTAATAGCTCCATGGAGATAAATATTGTTTGTTTCTGTTGTCACATCTTAAAAACCTGGAAAAATGTTTAATATGTAGCAACTATTCCACATTTCTTAGTGGCTGAATGAATTTAGTCCACCCTCCCCACATTTTTTGAATACTGTTTGGATACACAACAAATATGTACCTAGCAGATATTAAGAACAAAACATTCTTATAAGAACACAAACTAACTTATATCAATTCAATTAACTCTCAGAGTCCCTGGGGATACAGACTTCCTCAAGCTTAATGGCAGAAGCAGGATTTGAACTCAGACAACCCATCTGTGAGTTATAAACACCCTGTTCCTTTGGATTCTCTGGGAGTGAACAGACAGTAGGAAAATATATCCCCTTACTTTTTTCACTTTAGAACTGAGTATCTTGTTATTAGATGACTATTGACATATATTCACTTATGCACTGAATTTATGGCCATAAATTTATGGTTCAAAGCCCAAAAGGCACCAGCTGTTTACAACAGGAGAGGCCCTTCCCTGACTCCTGTGCTCAGACTAGTTCAGCTTCGTAGGGCAGCAGGCAGCGAGTGCAGCTCCCCTCTACCTCTAACCATGTACATGCCTGCAGAATTATGAGTAGGATGTTTGATCCGTATGTGCTGCAGCACTCTTTCTTGGAGGATGGACCTAGTCAAAATCTCCTTCATGAAGTCCTTAGGAAGGCTCGAGTAAACCAAGGCATGCAAAACATGTAGACGTGTATCTCCTGTTATTATTGGCTTAGTGTACCCTCCCAGATAGTGTGTGCATACTCAAGATACAGGCTTAATCCACGTACTCCTTTTTCTTTTCCATGTTTAAATGAAAGCAAATAGCACCATGTCAGCATGAGGGCTGTGTGCACACAGAGCCCAGCCCCCCGTTACTGCTCCATCTTCAGAGCTCACTTCTTCTGTACCACAATCTTAAAATTTTGATTAAAATTAAGTCTGAGTGTATTTTCATTTGGCCTTTCTGATAAAATTCTTCTCTTGGGGAAAAATGTTGATGATGATTTTCTGTCACTTTTCTATCACTTCTCAGTATTGTGATAGGAATTGCAGGGTTAACAGCCTGGGGTCATTAATGAGACCAGTCAATGAAGCTTGAGTGATGATGCAGGCTCTGGTCTTCTGAAACTTGTTTGAATTCTGATGGGGTTGGCTGGTAGCGATCTAGCTGCAAGGTAGGCTTGCAATGGCAAGTCGGCGGCGTTCACTTACTCTTAATGCATATTGAGAATGAGGTGTTTGCTAATAGGAGTGGTGAGGGAGAGGCCCATCAAGTCATTTCCCAGTCTTCACCCTACCCAGTGGCATTGTTGCCCTTGGTAGCCCCATTTGAAAAACAAAACCAGAAAAAGTGAGGCATGCATAAGACTGAGCTGCTGGTGATAAAGAAAGAGTTCATCTTATGACTGGGCCTTTCTAGGCAGGGCAGTTGATCCTAAAATGGGCCAAGGAAGTTCTGCAGGAAGTGGAAGGTTCTAGACACCCAATCTCCTCTAAGCTGCTTCCTAAGATCTCCCGGTAGGAGGGTGGAGGAGGGAAGGCAGATTGCAGCTGCCAGCAGAGAGCACCACATGCCTAGGAATGGTATGGCACACTTCAGGAGCAGGGATGGGCAATGGTTCTGGGAAGGGAAGGTGCCTTGGTACTGTCTCACAGCAGTCTTCCTCTTAGGAAGGGAGGTGGAGGGAAAGCTCAAAACCTGCTTCTTGTCTCTGGACAAAGGGACTTAGCAGAACAATCAGACGTGGTGAGCAATGCCAGACGTGATGAGCAATGCCGGAGCAATTTGCCTCTCAAACCTGGATTACATGGCTTTAGACCACATTTCAGAGTAAGCTTGCTATTCATGTCCCCGTGAAAGCGACCTGGAAGTAACAAGACTATCCCCAGACTCTGGTGCCCATCTTCTCAAACCTCCCAGGAGCTTCTGTCACCCCCCCCCCCCCCCCCCCCCCCCCCCCGCCCCCCCTAGCCTCCTTCCCTTCCCCGCAGCTGGGCATCTCACCAGCTGGAAGCCACCCCACCCCCACCCCCACCCTCCCCACAAGGACAGCATCACCTTCAGGGGCTGCTGCTTTGCTGGCTCTGTGCACAGAACTTTCTTCACATGGAATGTGGGCACTGCATTGCTTTCCTGGCTCCTGTGGGTGCACTGGAGAAAATGGGTTCCCTGGCTCTTGGGGAATCGAAACTACACAGTTTCACTGTGCTCCGCAGTGTTGTCAGTTGGCTTTCAGCATTCCCTTGTCCCCACAAAAACCTCAGCATGAACCCTTCGTACGGATGTTGTACAAAGGGACCTTTCATGAATGTGCTGGCACCTGCAACCCTGGGTTTACAGTGTCGTGGAGCTGGACAGTGCTTTTAGAGGGGGGTTGAAGCTGAGAACCCCACCCCAGGCAGCAGGTGAGCAGAGACAGATAGCAGGGTGAAGAGGACGGGCTGATAATTGAAGGACTCTTTCTGCTGCCTCTCTGGGTACTCTGAGTCTCAACTACAATCTCATTGTTTTATAGGCACATAGATAGAAACTATACATAGAAAGCAATGTATATCCAGTCTCTAACCTTAACACCCTCACTGAATCAAAGGCAAAATGGGTCACAAAAACAAATGCATGGCCAGATTCTTGGTAACCAGTGGCAGGATCACTCTTAATAAGAAGGCTGGCTCTGGAGCTAGGCTCTGAAGTCTTCCCTCTGTCTTCACTGTTAACTAGACAGAATCAGTGGTACTGACTACATACCTTTTTTCTCTCTTTCTCTGTCTCTCATTCGTGGCATAAGGGCCAAGACAGCAGACATCACTTGTAAAGATTAAAGGATCTGATATGTCTGAACTAACTACAGCCATGCCTCCTTCACAGTCGGCATTCAGTAATTGCTAGCTGTCATCATCAATATCATTTATCAGCATCGTGATGGATTTCTCCTCAACTGGAAGGAGGTGGAATTGGCTTCATAAATTGATAGGTAGGTATCAAGGAGGCTGAGCAGGATGTACAGCCATGTATATGCTGCAGAGGCAGAGTGGCTAGCTTTCAGGCCCTGCCAATGCTGCCTCTACTAATGTAGTCTCAGGGGAACAACTGGAATCAAACAATTGCCGAAGCCAGTTTATCTGAGAACTATATATAGGGGTTGGGCCTACGTTGTATCTGGTCCCTTCACTTTGCCATGAAGGGAAGCTGTGTTCTGTTTCCTGCCTAAGTTCATACAAAAGTAGATTGCTCCATCACAAGGCAATACTAACCCAAAAGCTTTTAACCTAACAGATCCTTATATAAAATGGTAGTCCTATAAAAGAGAGATAATAGTGAATTTTCTCATTGCTGTGACTTAATACCTGACATTAAAAAAAAAAAAAATAGGAGAAGAATTCTTTGGGACTCATGGCTTGAGAGTCCAGTTCACCAGGGTGTGGGAAGCATGCCGTCAGGAGGGTGACCCTTCTTGCCCACCTCAACATGGGCCAAAATGCAGAGAGAAGTGACAGGGAATAGGGCTGGGCTATAGGCCTCAAGGCCCACCCACTATAATCCATTTCCTCCAGCAAGACTAAATTTCCTAAATGTTCCAAAACTGCCTAGAACAGAACCAGCAGCATCCCTGGTACCTACCTCTCCCTATGCTGTCATAGGCAATCCACCACCCAGCAACTTTCCCCCTCCACTGCCTACTCAGTCTTAAACCCGCATTCCTTTGTCTTTCTCACCCAAGAAGCCAACATTATGCTGGAAGACTATTAAACCAACTTCACCACTGCTCTCCCTGCATTGGTTCCAAACGGTGTCTAGTCCATTTTACAGGAACAACCTTGAGCTCTAAGAATCAATCACCTTTTCAGTTTTAATAGTTTCCTAAATAGTTTTCTCTTAGTTTAAAAAAGAACATACTCACAGGCCTCTGCCTGCTTTGGGTTCTGCACCCTCCAAGTTCAAGTTCAAGGAGACTGTGCTCCCACAGACTCACTGCACTCCAGCCCCTCCAGCATCCTCCAGATGCTTTTTCCTGCCACAGAGCTTTCCCTCCCCACTCCCTACACCGCCCCCCCACCCCACCACGCACTGTACACTTTTCCTCTCCTCCTCTTCTGCTGATCCTGGTCAAGTCATTATTTGATATTACTTCCTCGTGTGAACCTCTCCCCATGTTTCCCATACTCACTGCATCTAGGTGCAGGTTTCCTAAACAAGTAGCGGTCACGACTGTGCCACTTCCATTTACAATATACATCATAACACGTGAAAGCAGAGATCCATTCTGACCTTTGCAGAATGTTCTACTCCCTTCTCTGTCACTGTGATAAAACACCCTGCCCAAGAGCATCCTTGGGAAGGAAAGGACTTGCTTCTTTGGCTCATACTTTGAGGTTCCAGTCCATCATTTAAGGAAGATGGGCTAAGAATTGGAGCAGAACCTTGAAGTCAGAACCCGTAGGGGAGCACTGCTCGCTGCCTTGTTCACATGCCTCTGCTTAGCATGCTTTCTTATGCAACCCCCAACTACCTGCCTAGGAAGTGTGCTGCCCACCGTGGGCTGGTGCTCCTACATCAATTAATAATCAAAACATTCCCCATAGATATGTCCCCAGATGCTCTGATCAAGAGGGTTCCTTGATAGAGACAACTCCAGGCTATGTCTGTCAAGTTGAGAGTTAAAGCTCATTGGACCACTGAGTATCTTCCCATCTGCTGAGTGCGTAAATGAACGAAACAATTGGTTTTTTGCTCTTTGAGAATGGGTGGGAGAGTGTGTTGGGTACACAAAAATAAGGGAATTGAAGCCACTTCAGGAACATACCTAGGGAACTCAAGATTTAACACATGTTAGAGAAAGGTATGTTTGAAGAAACTACAACATGAGTGGTGTGCATAGGAACTGGTAGGGGATGATGCATGGTGGGGGTCAACAAAGCATTAGAAGCTGGGCGTGGTGGCTCACATCTTTAATCCCAGCACTTGGGAGGCAGAGGCAGGTGGATCGCTGTAAGTCTGAGGCCAGACTGGTCTACAAAGTGAGTCCAGGGCAGCCAGGGCAACACAGAGAAACCCTGTCTTGAAAAACCAAAAGAAAGAAAGAAAGAAAGAGAGGGGGAGAGAGGAGAGAGAGAGAGAGAGAAAGAGAGAGAGAGAGAGAGAGAGAGAGAGAGAGAGAGAAAGAGAGAGAGAGAGCACTCATCAGAAAAGGGTGGGGAGGCTTGAGAGTCTGCTGAAAAGAAACTGAAATTGGAGCTGGAGAGGTGGGTCAGTAGTTAAGAGTGCTGAGTGCTCTTCCAGAGGACCCAAGTTCAATTCCCAGCACCCACATGACAGCTCACAACTCTCTGCAACTCCTGTTCCAGGGCATCTGATACCCTCATACAGATATACACGTAGGCAAAACACTAATGTACACAAAATACAGATAAATAAAATTTAAAAGAAGAAACATCAACTCCTGTGAGGAACAGAGAGCCACTTTGCTCTGTGGATAAGAGGAAGCCTCTCCCCCAGTGGAGATCAGTCATAATCTGAAGGCTGGAGAAAAGGAAAACTTCAGTGTGAAATAGTCAATAACATAGCAGTAATTTCTACTTCCGTAGGAAAGGCTTTCTGTTTGTTATAGAACTAAAGGAAATCAAGATTTTAATATATCCAATGTGTTTAATTAAATACTGTTTTTCAAACACAGTTTCAACTATCAGAACTTTTAAATGTCCTGTCTTGAATTTTCCCCCAGAGACTGCTATCCACATTCCAGCAAGCAAATATTGCATTACCAGCTAGAAAAAAATGTTTGCATATAACCTAATTTGCAACAGAGTACCTTTATTTTCAGCTAAATACACATATTTTTCCCTTTAGGTTGGTGATAATAGCTGTTGTAGAATTGAGTTTGCCTAATTCTTAAAGTAAAATAGTTCCCAAATGTTTTTTGTCTCAAGGCTCCCTCGGTCACTAAAAGATTATTGAAGAATTTAGTATCTTTTGTTTGTGTGGGTATGTTTGTAGATACTTACCATAACAGTAACAAAAAGTTAAATTTAAAACATGCCTATCTGTTATTTTAAAACAAGAAAAAGTATATTGTACATTAATCTAAGTAACATATTTTGTGAAAATAGCTGTAGTTTCTAAAACACAAAATATCTAATTAGAAAACATCTGGGTTCTCATGTCATTCCTGTAGTAAACTTACTGTGGTATGTTGTTTGACTGAAACATATAAAGAGAATCCTGCCTCCTGCAGATTTATAGTTACAAAAGGAAGGAATATTTTAATACCTTTCAGATAGTCATGATGCTATCTCACAGCTTGACCAGCACGGGCTCTGGGATATTCGTTGCAAAAATGGAAGATAAATTGTGTCAGCAAACCTTCCTGCTATACTGAATAAAGTTATTGGT
Source organism: Acomys percivali (assembly GCA_907169655.1). Lineage (NCBI taxonomy): Eukaryota > Metazoa > Chordata > Mammalia > Rodentia > Muridae > Acomys > Acomys percivali. The sequence goes on along the minus strand of OU015742.1, from coordinate 30,848,374 downwards.
ATCTCCTGCCTTTGCCTATAGTTTTTACCCTAAGGATAACTGGAACATCATGCACTCTTTGTCTGGAAAATACCTATTCACTGACCTAGACAACTCTTCTAATTTATTTTTTCCATCACACTTTAGATTTGATTTCTCATCTTGCTATACAGAACAGTAAGAAAAGAAGCTTCATGATAGCCTGCTATCCTTCCTCTGAGTGACACCAGGCCTCCCCATCCAAAGGATGTGGTCAAATATGGGGCACCAGAGTTCGTGTGAAAGTCAGTCCCCACTCTCCACTCAACAGTGGAGAATGTCCTGTCCATCGGCTACATCTGGGTAAGGGTTCAAAGTTTACTGCACATTCTGTCCTTGGCTGGTGCCATAGTTTAAGCAGGACCCCTGGGCCCAGATCTGCCAGTCATAATGTTCTTCTTGTAGGTTTCTAGGACCCTCTAGATCCTTCTATTTCCCCGTTCCCCATGCTTCTCTCACCTAAAGACCCAATAGGATGTCCTCCCCTCTGACCCTACCCTATGAGAATATACAGGGGGAGGAGGTCCCCCTCAGTCACAGACATAGGGGAGGGGAGTAGGGGGAAAGAGGGAGGGAGGGAGGAATGGGAGGATACAAGAGATGGGCTAACTATTGAGATGTAATATGAATAAATTAATAAAATTTTTAAAAAGAAAAAATAAAAGAAGCTTACTCAAATATTAAATTTTAATTTAAAAATTATAGATTCTTCCCATTTTATCAGGGTATTATTGAGTGGTTACAGCACAGCCTTTACTATGAGTCTGTGGTGGCAAGGAAAATGGTGTTTAATGGCATAATTTGGTATTACTGCCTCAATTTCTGCTCAGCATATACAATGGTTACGGAAAATTGGTAAAAATGTCAATAGAGGCAAAAGGGAAAAAACTATGTGTTATGAAAAGCACTTGGAACACATGGATGACTCAGGAGGATCTTGGGGCATCCCTGGGTCTAATCATCTCAGGACCACTGATTGATTTAAAATGGAAGAACAGGATTCAAGCCACACAGCCTAATTTAATTCATAATTTTATGCTTACAAAGTGACCCATCTTTGCTTCCATTCATTCAAGAGCAGTATGCTGCCACTTGATGACATGAAATGATTACAAGTTAGTTTTTTCAAAGCATGTTAATTACTCAGTTTGACCTATTGCATCACTTGAAAAGATAGAAGTCATTTATAGCATGATTTGGTCATTTCCAACCAACTGACATGTGTAGTGACTCTCTTAGCCACAAAGGACAGTTAATGATAATGGAGAGACAATCTCAGAGAGCAGCTTTTCAGTAGACTAAAGGTGAGCTGATGCTTATGGAGGTGACATATTCCTTCATTCGTTAATTTAAAAAGTAACTCTTCAGCCAAGACGCCTTTTTATCTGTACACTTGTTTCATGGTTTCTGCTGCTTCTAATGGAATACAAATGGCCCTAAGATTTCGCCTTTATCAAATTCACAGGCAAAGACGTCAGATCTAGGCATTTCAGAGGAACTGCCCAGCCCATGCTAAAAGCTATAGTGAGTAGTCAGCTGATTCATCCCATATATTTTTGAACTTGCCAGCAAGCAGAGGCAGGAGTAAAGCATGCCAAAGGCCATTTGAGGATGGCTCTGCCAACAGGGCAGGTATACACCATGCAGCCACTTGTTCCTCCAATTCATGCTGAAACAAGATCTTGACGTCCCACATGGATGGGTTCTCAGAGTTATGACCATTGTATGAGTATGAAAAGGGTTATCTGATTTATCCGTTGTTATGAAGAAAGCATGGGGGGGGTACACGGTTTTCCGTGTCACTGGTAAAAAGTCATAATGCCCTCCTTTGGTCCTGTATCCCAGCAACCAATTATGTGGTCCTCTTACAAGATGGGCAACTGCTAGTTAGTCCTTAGTTAATTTGCATGCACCCCTGTTTGAAGCTGGAGATGTGCAGACACTAGGACCCAGCATTCTTTACTCATTTCTTAGAGTAGTTGTAACCCACTGAGCTATTTACTATAATAGAAATGTTAGAACAGCAAATTACTCACTCAAAGCAATGCCCTCTGATCCAAAGCATCCTTCCTAGGACAGATTGCCGATTCTCAAGCCTACAGAAAAGTCCCTTCCATGACTCTGGCATGGACGTCATGGTGAGACCTTGACTGTGGCTGTGGCTGCAGAGTCCTCAGTTCCCTGTGTGTGCCACAGGCTTCACCTCCATGGAGATGGCTGCCAAGTCTATATCACATGGGTGCCTGTTGTAGCGCCACATCTGTGCCAGAACCAGGAAATGGATTTAATGGGCACCATCAGAGTCTCAAGATATTAACAACTATCTCTTTTGACTTTCTCCATCAGAGCTGTCTCTCTTCATGACCAAAAATGAAAAGTTGTGAGTCCTGTTGGTAGGCTCACCTTCCAGGCTGCTCAGAGAATCTTGCCAAGCTAGGGTTGCTCAGCCATCGGGGCCCAGGCTCTCATCCCTCCCTAGACAAGCTTGCTGGGCGGGCCTTGTTTGGCTCCAAAGAAGCAGTAAGTTCAGGTCTATTGAGACAGCTTGTCCTAAAGAGAAGAATTTGACTTTGATTTCCATTTTAAACCATGAAAGCTGACTGCTACGGATGGAAGGCTATGTGAATACTCAGAATAAAGATTCTTTCTAGCTAAGAAGACAAGGAATAGATATAGAAATAGAGGACAGTGAGGGAAGGAGTTATCTACACAAGGTGGCTGTCGTGCCTTTTCTAGCTGTAAGGGAAGCCATTAATAAAACAATAATTAAAAATTCTTCTTGTGCTAAACTTACTCCCGCAACTACTGAGACATAAGTACTTTTGTAAAAAAAAAAAATAAGCCATGTTGGGCTGTTTATGTTCTTATATTCTTATGGTTTGAGGGATTAGCAATATATGAAAACTTATTTCCATAGGACTGAGTCTGTTTTTCTTTTAAATGAAAAATATGGATAATAAAAAACATTTGTATTTTGCACAAGTGGTTCCACATATCAGTATGTTGATCTTTACCTGAGCAAATAATTAGGAAATATTATTAAAATATATGAATGCAGGTACATAGACATCTTTTTATGGGGTAGTTCTAAAACAACTATTCTACCTAAGTCTCCAACCTCCCCCCCAGTCACAGGACCCTTATCTACACACAAAGATAACATTTATTTGAATTGCTTCTCACAAAAGGTGCCACTTCTGCACCCCATGACCCACTCTGTATCTCATTAAACTTAGTATAGCATCCATTCAAGAGTCTCTAAGAAAATCCCTAGAGAAAACATGGTAGACATGAAGGGTGTTGGACACCTTGCCTGGTTCTCTTGCTAATGTCTATCTGTTGTCAGACAGCATAAATATTCTTCCCAAACTGAAGACACTCTAAAGAGACATTTATACTCTGAGAGTAGTGAAACCACAGTACTGCCCACCCCCAACCCCCGCCCAATCTGGGACTTTTCTAGAAATCTTGTGCTGAGTAAATGAAATGGATGAAGTTTTGTTGCCAGCCAGAGAAAGAGATTCCACACAGTTCTGGTACTTTCAGAGCACCTCTCTGGAGATACAAAGCCCATGTAATGATGGGTCAGTTTTAAGTGGAACCATACCCGTGACCAAAGCTGCTGAGTGACACAAATCTCTTGTTTCATAGTTAAATATAAACCTCATGTCAGACCCTGAAAATAGATGGGATGGGTGTCATTGATCTTTGTGATCCTTCTCCTAATGTGACCACATTGAACACATCCCCCTCATCTGTTTCTCACTGTTGCCTTTAGATAGCTGATGAGGATGGTTAGTTTTCATTGTTGACTCTACAAAAATCTAGAATCATCTGGGAAGAGGCTCAGGGAAAGACTGTCTAGATCAGGTTTGCTTCTGGAAATGTTTAGGGAAAGTGATATTTTTCTTTTCCATTAATTGATGTGGAGGACCTCACTCACTATGGATGGCACCATTCCCTGGGTTGGGGATGTTAAACTGAAGAGAAAGGAGAAAGTTAGCTTAACCACACACATTAATCCATTGATTCCCACTTGGGACAGTGGATACAATGTGACCAGTTCACTCCAGCCTGCACTGCTGTGACTTACCTGCCATGATAGGCTAACCTGTAACCATGAACCAGTAAACCTTTCTCCTTGAGGTTGCTTTTGTCAGGGCACTTTGTCACAGCAATGGAAAATGAAACAAAGATGTTTACCCTAGCTTGCTAAGGTTGCCAAGACCTAGCTCCAACCCTAGCAACTCCAGGATTTGACTTCCTAGAACAGAGGGATGCAAATGTCAGAACCCAGGGAGCAACCTGGACTCAGTTGGTCTCTGATAGAGCACCCACAAGCCAAATGTTTTCTCTAGAATTCTTCTAGTGTTTAGAGCTCAGTCTGATGGGACAGGGATGATATAAGGCTTACACTTCAAAGTGTCTTGAAGATGATCTAGAATAAAAATAAATACACCTCCTCCACCCAAGGGACAGAAATCTTAGACTGTTCCCTAGGACTTTAGTGTTCTCTTAGAGAAATTACCAAGGCTGCTCCTGATGCTTGTGGTTATGTGGTTATGTGGTTATGTGGTTATGTGCTCCAGATGAAATGATTCAAAGGGAATCGGATGCCTTTGGGCAAAAGAGAAGGGACATCTCAGTGGCACAGGATCTAGCACTTGGAAGTTGTTGTACAAATGTGCCAAAGGACCACAAAATATTGTGTATATCAAAATGGACCATACAGAGTGCCATCAGTCAGGCCAGTAAATAATTAAAATCAAAACTTGCCAGTGCAAGCAACAGGTTAGTCCATAAGGATCAAGGAAGCAAGAGAAACATATCCGAAACTGACTTTAAAAAAAAAAAATAAGGCCAGGCAGGGCTCAAGAAAATAGTATCATTGCAAAAATGATTTTGCAAATGTATGATATTTTATTTACTTTACGTTGTTAACTGTTTACTGAAGCTTTTGGGATATGAAATTCTGTCTTAAGATGACTGCTTGCCCTGTTTTTAATGACTCGGTACAGAGTCCTGAAATGTGTACACTTGATCTATCTTGTTATAAATATAAAACAGCTGCCTTAGTTTTCCTCAATAAATATGACTTTCATTAAGTAAAACAATTCTGAGAGTGCATTTTCGAACAAATTTTTCTGATTGACCTCAACATTCTGTTTATAATATATAACCATGCAAGGAAAAAAATAGCATAAAAGCTGGGTGATTTCCTTAATTCACAAATTCTTTGTTATTTCCCATGGAGTGGCTCACATCTGGAAAAGCTCATGCAGTAAAATAATATGGCAAAAGAAAGTTTGCCTTAAGGAATTTTAAATATATGCCTTTCTCATTCTTAGTTGTTGTATCTTAATGGAGAAATTTGAGGAGAGAGAGAGAGAGAGAGAGAGAGAGAGAGAGAGAGAGAGAGAGAGAGAGAGAGAGAGAGAAGAGGAAGAAGAAGAAGAAGAAGAAGAAGAAGAAGAAGAAGAAGAAGAAGAAGAAGAAGAAGAAGAAGAAGAAGAAGAGGGCAGGATGCAGTGTGGTACTTCCTACAGTGTGGTACTTCCTAGGTTTTGAAAGGACACCTGAGTGTAATACTGAGCTCTCTACCACAAAGTAGCAGTGTACCAAAACAATTCCAGAAAGTTCAGTGTCAGAAAAGCTTAAGCAAGAACCTCTATGCTGCCCTTTATCTTTGGTCCTTGTGGGGTTTTTCCAGCCATGAAGGCTGCCTTTGTTCAGTACCTCTGACCTGGCTGGTAAGCCTCAGACCTTTTTTTTTTTCTTTTTCTGAGCACAGCCTTGGCAGACCCAGCAGGTGCCTGTTGCTCATCAAATCCCTACAACTACACAGTGTTCACTGCTAAGGGAACTCATCTTGCCTCTTTGCAAGTAGGTCAGAATTGAGGGATCGCAACATAGAAGGGGAAAAATTGCCTTTCCCCAGTAACAGGAAGCCACAGTGTGAAGCCAGATCACTCACAGCGAGACTGGCATTGGAGAAACATTCGATGTTGCACCTGCCTCCAAGCCTTTTGTGAGATCAATAGCACAGTTTGGCAGAGGGCATAATGCTGTTTACTCAGTCTTGGGGGCTGGAGTATGTGACGAGGAGGGCATGCCATTTATCGCATCAAGTTATTCCTGACTTGTGTTATTAATGGTACGGCACAGTGTTTATTTCCTAATTAATAGCCACTACAATTTGTAGCTAGTTTGTGGGGGAGGGTGTGTGTGTATGAGGCTGCACAAGTCTGTGAAACCTCAGGTGTCACTCTAACACTGCCATCCATCTTGTTTGGGATTTGTTTTGTTTAAGACGGGGGTCTCTCATTGGCCAGTAGCTCAACTAGGCTAGACTGGCTGGCTGGCAAGTACTTTTAGTGACTGGGCTACCTCTCAAGCACTGTAATTAGTTTTATAAATTGTTCATCAACTTAATCTTTATACTAAAATATTTCAGAAAGACAAGAGCTATATATGTGTAGTCATATTTATACATGAATCAGATAGTACTAAATGAGTGATGAGCTATTATATATGAATATATACATATACATACAATATACACATATATATATAATTCTATCATCTCTGTCTATTATCTATCTATCCATATATATGTATGTATATAGTCATCTGTTTATTTATATTTCTATCTTTCCACCTATCTTACTACACCTGCACAATCATCCTTACATATATATCAGATAGTATTTATTGATTATATATATATATATATAATCTATTATCACTTATCTGTAAAACATTATTACCTATACATCTATTTATCTATTAATCTGGATATATGGATATACTTGAGTACTCATTGTTATGCATGTATCAGACAGTATTTGCTGACAGTATATCTATGTATCATCTATAATCTTTCTGTCCATCCATTTGAACCTATTTATCTAGCTAGCTATTATCTACCTATCACTTTATCTATCTGCCTATCTGCCTATCATGTTCCCATCCATCTTAGTGTCTATCTAGAATGAAAGACTGAATGTAGAAACAAATACTTTCCTCAGGACCTATCTCTATGCAACCCCATTGCCGTGGAAACCCTCAGCCCCTGACAAGTCAACCTGATTCCATATGCCTGCATTGCACTCATCAGTGGAGAATTTTGCACAGAGTCCTTTGCCTAATTGCCCTCTGTCTGTACCCATCCAGAAGACTTACAGTTTGCTTGTGTGCTTAATTTTGAGCATCTATGGACTCAAGTTTCTGTTTGCAAGGTCAGACCACAAACATTATGCTAATTGAGACATTATGGCAAAAGAATTTTCCTTTAAGGATGAATTGGTTTTTTTTTTTATTTGCTTTTTTTTTTTAAGTTTCTCAGGCCCCATAGGATGGTTGGTTGGTCCTGTTAACCCAATCATTTCCTTTCCCTTCATACAAAATGAAGGGAAAAGGAATCTGCTATGAAGGAGAAACAAGGGATTGTGAAAACATCATGAGATTACTTTTTTTAAGTTTGGAAGTGAGCTGAAAGCCTCTCAATGGGCTCCTTTCTAAGCAAATGGCATGGGGAAGAAAGACTAAAGTTGAAATAAAACAGGCAAGCTGGAGCCTTGGTGTGGTAAAGAAAGTCCCCCAAACCCCATTATTAGGAAGATGTACAACGATGGATTGGAGCAATAGCTTAGCAGTTAAGAGCACGTGCTGCTTTTGCAAAGGACCACATTCCAGTCCCACCGCACCTGGAGGGCAGCCCACAGTCCTCTGTTGCTCCAGATCCAAGGGATCTGGCACTGCTTTTCTGGCCTCTATAAATACTTGCATATATGGTACACAAACATACACATGAATAAAAAAATAATTAAAAAGAAAGATACAAAGTAAACATAATCAAATTTTACATCTCTTTCAAGCATCAGTTTATACAGAGTTTCCACATTATCATATATTTATTTGAAAATCACAATATACATGGTGTAGTAGAAAGGAAACTGACACCTGAAAAGGCCTTCAAACACTCCTGATGAAAGACAAAAGCCATCAAGGAGAAGTTTGCATGAGGACAATTTATGTGTGACCCTGAGTACAATAACTTGGCCTTTCAGAGCCACCATTTCCTGGTTTATAAGATGTGCTTCTGTTCCCAACTTAGAACATAGAACAAAACACAAATGTCAAAACGCACATTAGTATATAGCATATATAAATCAGAATTAAGTGTAAAAGATGATTGTAATATTTTATAACAAAATCATTATAAAACCCATTCATCAAGTTCATATTTAATAACTACATGTCCAAATACTGGTGCTTACTGTAAATGTATCATTTCAATGATAAAACTGAAACATTTGGACACAGTCCCCTTCCTTTGCCTTCGGATCAAGACGTAGAACTCTCAGCTCCTTCTCCAGCATCATGTCTGCCTACACACTGTTGTGTTTCCCACAATGGGCTGTGCTGTGAGCTACTGCTGTGTAGACCATAATGGACTAACCCTCTGAAACTGTAAGCCAGCCCCAAGGAAATGTTTTCCTTTATAAGAGTTGTCTTGGTCATGATGCCTCTTCACAGCAGTAAAGCCCTAAGACAGAGCTTGATCCCAGGCACTGGGGAATTGCTGTGGCCAGCTTGGCCGTGCTTTTGTTTGGAAGAATGGGGAATGTTTTAAGCAGACCTTAACAGGCCAGGCTAATAGGAAGGAACATGGAAGTCAGTGGTGCTGAGGGTAATTTGAACTGTGCGGGGCCTGGCTCAAAGGGAAGAATTTTAGTGCGTTGCCTAGAGATCATTCTGGTGATCTTTCAGCAAGGAATTTGGCTGCTTTTTGCCCTTGTCTGAGAAGTTTGCCTGAGGCTAAAGTGAAAAGTCTTGGGTTAATTGCACTGAAATGAAGTAAGGGAAGTGGTAACCTCAGGGCAGGATCCCACCCAGGTTAGCCTAAATGGGGATTATGCATGTCCCCCAACAACATGGACTTCCACTCACCAAGGCTGACCTGGCTACAGCAGCTGCACAGTGCCAGATCTGTCAACAGCAGAGACATCTTGCGAAAAAGAATTAAAGAAAGGTTTAGGTCCAAGTGTGATGGTTCAGGCCTTTAATCCCAGAACTCAGGAGACAGAGGCATACAGATCTCTGAGTTCAAGGTCAGCCTAGTCTGAGAAAGTTCCAGGACAACCAAGCTTAGGCAGTGAAGGAAACCATCACAAACAGAAAGCCAGTGAAGATGAGATTGGAAGAGGGGGCCATGTTCTAGCCCCAACAAGCAGCAGAATTTGGCAGCTTCAGCCATGTGGTTCTGACTTTACAGTCAAGGACAGAAGAAAGGGGACTAAGGAAAAGCACTGACTCCAGGAATATGGCAGGGGTGTCTATGCTTGGAGGCCCAGAGAGCCCATTGTAGGGAAGGTGTTATGGAATCTCTCTCCAAGACTAAGGAAAACCAGAAGCCAGACATGCCGCAGGGGTGCCCCTGCATGGAAGCCTAGAAAGGTCATTGTGTAAAGCTATGAAAGTGAAGCCTGGGTTGCCTTGGAGACCCCAAGATGTTGGAGATGCCAGAGCTGTGGGATACCTGCCAAGGAGAGCAGCTAACAGGGAAAGAAATTAGCCCAAAGAGAAAGAAACATGTTGCAATCAATAAAGTTGAAAGGAGCTGGAGATCTAAAGGGTTCTTGACACTAGACATGGAGATGCAGGGTTGGGAGTTTTTCAAGCTGGCTTTCAGTCTTGCTTTGGTCCAGAATTTCTTCAGTGTGCTCCCTTTTGGAATGGTAAAGTATATCCTGTGCCATTATATGTTGGAAATATATGATCTGTTGTTTGTTTTTTACATCATAGGGGAATCCAATTAAGAGATTGTATGAATTTCAGAAAGACTTTGAACTTTTAAATACTGTTGAGACTGTGATGGACTATGGGGACTTTTCAAGTTGGACTAAATGCATGTTGCATTATGTTATGGCTACAAGTCTATGGGGACCAGGGAGGGAAATGTGATGTTTTGAATAAGTGTGCCCCCCCATTAGACTCATGTGTTTGAATGCTTGGTCCATAAAAAGTGGCACTATTAGGTGGTGTGGCCTTCTTAGAGTTAGTGTGGTCTTGTAAGAGGAAGTGTGTCACTATGGGGACGGGCTTTGAGGTCTCCCATGCTCAACCTATGTCTACTGTGGCCCACAGTTCCTTTCTGCTTCCTGTGCATCAAGATGTAGAACTCTGTGCTCCTCCAGCACCATGTCTGTCTGGATGCTGCCATGCTCCACACCATGATGATAATGGACTAAACCTCTGAAATGGTAATCCAGCCCCAATGAAATGTTATCCTTTATTAGAGTGTCTTGGTCATGGTGTCTCTTCACAGCAATAGAAACCCTAACTAAGATGATAGACAAGTACTCAAGCCATGAGTTATGTCCCCAGCCCTGATTTTTAAAAAGTGGCACATTTCATTATAAAAGTAAAAATAAAGCCAACGTGTAAAAATGTTTAAATTCATTTACCTAGTCTCCATTTTATATCCTCAGGGATAAACCCAGTAGGATGTGCAGTTTAACTGATCTCATACAAGGCATAGAGCACATTGCATATATTATTATTACAATATAATTTCAGTGTACATATTGCTTCATATTTTTCGCTAATATCTTGCAGGTATCCTGTCTCTGTATGTGGATGTACTTTGTTGATTTCAATGACTTCACAGTATTTCATAAGGTCATTCATTATCTTACATATACTATCTTTCAAGGTCATAACCCAATGTGTGTGTGTGTGTGTTTGTGTGATGTATTTGTGTTGTACATGCATGTGAGTGTATGTGGATTCGCATGTTTGTGTAAGCCCATGCAGAGGCTAGAGCTGAGCATTAGATAGCTGTCTCTGTCTCTGTTTCTGTCTCTCTGTGTCTTTCTCTATATCTCTCTGTCTCTGTATCTATCTATCTATCTATCTATCTATCTATTTATCTATCTACCTGTCTGTCTCTCTGTCTCTCTCTGTCTGTCCCCCTACCTCTTTCTGCTATTGCCTTGAGACAGGGTCTCTTACTGAGCTGGAAGCTATTTTGCCTTGGCTTGCCATCTAGAGAGCAATCAGCCTCCACTTGTCTCCACCTTCCCTCACTCCAGAGATGGGTTGTAGGGCTTTGGCAGTTGTTGATGAATTTAAATAATTAATATTCATTCACATATTAGTAAAGCTTAGTTACTCCTATATCAGCAGTTATCACCAAATAGCCACACATGGAGACTATGGTTTATTCAAAAGCTAAACACAGAGCTGAGCATAATATCTAATCTACTACTCTACTGTCACTTTATCTCCCACCCATCCAAAGTCTCCAATGCTTGCAGTTATTATCTTCTCTGGAATCTGTCCTTTTTCCTCCTTCCTGCATCTCTCTCCTTTTCTCTCCTCATGCTCTTACTCTCTCAGGCCCATGAAACCTTTGCTCCACCCCATCTCTTTCCGCTCAGCCACTGTCAGCACTTTATTAGCCAGCCAGCAATTATTTAGAGGGTGAGGTTACACAAAAGGCATGTTGGTTACTTGAGAGATTGCTTGTAGAACAGTAAGTTTGGGAGCATGGAGGACAAGCAGTTAACATCTAAATATATACATGGTGGCTCTAGATCAAACCCCACATGTAGTCATGACATGGATTTTGTATGAGGCTTCTGAGGACTCAGCCATTTCCCTGCCCTTAATAGCATACTGTTTGGTTTGGTTTGGTTTGGTTTGGTTTGGTTTGGTTTGGTTTGGTTTGTGTGGTAGTGGAGGGTCTCAACCCAGATCTGCCAACTCCACTTTCACTTTACTAAGAAGAACCTACAGGTCACAGCATCAAGGAAGTGTCCATGTGGTGGTGGCGTCAGAGAAGCTTCTGAGAGCCTACGCTCAGGTATCAGGGCAGTGCCGCCTGTCCTAAACTTGCCCGTAGTCTAATGTGTTTTTTCTCAGTGCAGTGCAGGTATGCAGTCCTCCAGGAAGAAGCTGTACCATGTTGTGGCCATTTTCATGATACTATAATTAGGAAGACACCCGTGAATTAGTTTTAGGGGGTCTTGTGAAGTTTTAGATCTTTAATCGAATTTTGTTAAGCCCGGTAAAAGATATGCAACCTCTTCTGGGGTTGCAGAAACCCCATCAAAAGCCATGAAAGAAACAGTTCAGAGCTTAAGAGCACTTGTTGGTCTTATGGACTGGGGTTTGGTTCTCAGAACCCATATGGTGGTTCAGAACCGTCTATAACTCCAATTCCATGGCATCCAACTCCCTTTTCTGACCTCTGTGGGCACCAGGCACACATGTGGTACACATACACACATACATACATACATACATACATGCATGCAAAACACTAATGCACATAAAGTTAATGAATATAAAAAAAACAAAAGCCATGAAGGAATTGGTAGAACCACAGTGATGCTGTGAGAGATAATGTGTTAGAGTAATCAAAACAGAGCTATTCAACTCCTCTCCCAAGATCACTGCCATGAAAACATGCTCCAGGTTAAAAGCAGAAGGGAGTTCTCCAAGAGACTGGCTGGCTCTTTGCGGGGACAATGAAAGATCTCCCTTCCCAGGGATGCTATGAGCCTACTAACTGACTCCAATGATTCTATCAAACTCTAAAAGGGATATAAACAAAGATGATTGCCCAGCTCTTACTTCTTTGAAGGTGAGAAAGGCACATCCTGCAGAAGTCCAACAAGATTCTTATGGAAAGAACATACAAAGCTCCAGCCCTGGCCCTGGCTTGCCTTGTGTTTGCAGGCAACACTCCCCTAGAGTTAATCATATTCCCAGGGCGGTGTCTTCATCTGCTTTCTGTTGCTGTGATAAATACCAAAACCAAAAGCAACTTGGGGAAGAAAGGGTTTGCTTCATCTTACAGCACTCTTACAGTCTCTCATGAAGGGAGGTGAGGGCTGGGACTCAAGGCAGGAACAAAAACAAAGGTCTCAGAAAAGCACTCTTACCACCCAGTTCTCCATGGCTCACCCAGACTGCTTTCTTATAATACATCCCAGGACCACGTGCCCAGGGGTGACATCACCCACCGCAGACTGGCTCCTCTCACATCAATCACCAAGCATGAAAACACCTCACAGACTTACCTACAGGCCCATCTGATAGGGCCAACTCTTCAGCTGAGGTCCCCTCTTCTCAAATGACTATCAGTTTGTGTCAAGTTGATAAAACAACAAAACAACCAACCGAAGCAGGCTGCCAGGCTGTGCAACTTGACCTGAAAATGTTCAACAGGAGGAGCACAAGGCATCTATCCCTGGTGAATGGTGCCAGCGTGGGGCTGTCAGAGTGTGCCATCCTGGGTGGTCTGGTTTCCAGACTCCCCAGACTGCTTGAAATATTAGCTCCACTTAACTGTGCCTCCTGCCCAGCTCCTACAATCGGCATGCTTTGACTGCCACTGGGGTCCTGGGATACCAAGAACTCCTACTTCTGGAGTGTCATGAGTACCACTTGCATAGTCCTGCAGTCTGCATAGTCAGCCTCTCGACTTCTATGTGTTGTCTTAAAAGCACATTCTCAGTTGGTAAGCAAGCATGGAGCAGTTCTCTAGCCCGTGGTTTGTTCATGCAACCACAGATTCATTTAGCAACAAATGAATAACACATTGGTTATTATAATAAACAAAATACTTATTGGATGCTTACCGTGAGTGGTAAAGCATTTAGAAGAAAAAAAAGAAATGGATAAAGCAAGAAGATAGACTTGACTTACACATGTATTCACAGGAGTTCATAGACTTGACTTACACACGTATTCACAGGAGTTCAATTTAAGTCTCCATGTTTCATTCTCACCCTCCCCAACTCTCATCCTATAATCGGGCCTCTCTTACCAGTTAGAATGTTCTTGATCTTCACAAGTTTTACAGTTCTAACCTCTAAAGACCAGGTATCACAGCATTGTGTGTGGCTTATTATTCTGTCTAGAGGCGTGTTTATAAAATATAGCATGGTATGCAAAAGTTATTTGTTAGTAGGTACTAACAACTGTGTGTCTGGTACTGGATGTTACCCAAATATCTCACACCATAGTTACAAAAAGTAAAACTTTACTGCCGAGAGTACCTTAGCTAGCTTTAACTCTCAATGCAGTAGCCTTAAGTCATCAGAAAGGAAAGCCTCCTATTGAGGATCTACAGAGATCAAATTAGCTTGTAGGCATGTCTACACAGGACTGTCTTCATTACTAGTTGATGTAGGAGGACCCAGCCCACTGTGGGCAGCACCATTCCTCAGTCAGGTGGTCTTGGGCTATCTATAAAAAGGCTGGCTAAGCCTGAGCCTGAAAGTGAGCCAGGGAGCAAGTCACATTCCTCTACAGTTTCTGCTGCAAGCTCCTATTTGAATTTCTGCCCCACTTTCCCTCATCAGAGTCCCTAAAGGTGTAAGGCAAAAACCAACTCCTTTATCTTCCACGTTGCTCTTGGTCAGAATGTTTCATCACAGCAACAGAAAGGAAAGCAGAATAGAGCATTATACCAATTTCTGTACTATTGGATTCTTATTTTTTTGTTTGTTTGTTCTGTTTTGGTGGGGTTTTGTTTGTTTGCTTGCTTTGGGATCAATTCTGGTTTTTAAAATGTCAAAACAAGTAGAGAAGTAGTGATCCAGTGATTGACTTCTTTTTATAAGCTTTTTCCTTAGAAGGAAGGTCTATGAAGACAGGTGTGGGCTGGCTTGTAGCTTTCCTTCACCTTGTAGATTCTATCTCTGTGAGCAAGAAGTACTGACAAGCCTATATGGTTGGGCTTAGTTGGGGATACCTAGGCAGTACTGAGGCACACACTTAGAATGTAGGTACTCAGAAGTCCTAGAGTTAACCCTAGAACAATCTGAACACAGTGAAAGTCTGTCTTAAAAATCTGAGGAAATGACTCCCTCAATGTAGACTCACTCAAAGTCATCTTTATGGCCAACATCAACAATTAAAAGAAATGCTTAATGTCCCTTTAATATGTCTTAGGCTCTGAAATAAACAGTTCATAGTAACAAGTTCCTTAAAGTTTCAAGGCAATGCCACGAAGTGGGCAGGGCTTCACTTCACAGAGGAAGGAAATGAGATTTGGGGGAGGGGCTAAGTTATCCACAGCCTCCATAAGTAGAGGGCTGGATCAGTGCAGGCTCTGTAAACACATGGAGACGATCTTGGTTTCTCTGCCTTTTCTATTGTGAAGAACAGTGCTTTTGACGTCAGTGCGACAAAACAAACCAACCTTGCAGAGCAAACTGTCAAATAAGTATTAACACCACATTTTTTGAAACTTTCTCACTATTTTTGGCCACTTCCCTTCTCAAGTCTCCTGAATCCCATATTGAACTCAAATCTCCTCTGCCATCTTCACATAACACTTGACCAGTCTTCTCTCTGAAGACTTCAGATGATCTTAGACCTAAGTTGTACTTTTGCTCATTTGTAGCTCAGTCATTAAGGTTCTACATCTTCCACTGGATTATACAAATAGCACACAAACCTTTGGAAACTAAATATAAAATGGGACTCACTCTTCTACTTCCTGCCATTTGTGCCAACTAAAGGCAAGAAAAGTTTGTTTCTGAGAATGCAAGTGCTGACCAATTGGAAAACAAAATATTTTTTAACATTACTTCATTCTCGTCAAAATTTTCTTATACTAATTTAAAGTTCAGGTCTTGGCTAACAGAAGTCCTGACAGGAGACCTCCTTGTAGCTATCCTAACAAAGACTTCATCTTAAAACACACACCATGAAAGAATTTAGACATATAGAGAATATGGAACCATGATTGTATTCTACAAAACTGTTGATCAGCCACCTAAATGCCTGATATCCATAGCCTTATTAGGGCGATGGGTGCAACATTGACATTTTGATTTCTAACCATACAATTTCCTGAGCAATATTCAAGTTTTTCCAAACATCTGCTTCTATTTATCTCTTTATTTTTCTCAGCTTCCTTCTGAGCTCATTGGATGATTGGATGACCTTGACATCACAGCTGAGCCCTAAATCATAATATTTTACATTCTACATATTTTTTTCCAAAGAAGGTCCAGAGTTACTATCCAAGCAATTACAGATTCCATTTCCAGGACATCTTATCTTTTTTTTTTCCACATCATAAATAACTGGAATTTTATGTTGACAAGAAAAGTTTTATTATACTTCTTTTTTCAGTTCTGGGGATTGTACCCATGGCCCTGTGCCATCGTAGGCAGGTACTGTACCACATCCCAGCTCATCTATAATACATTTTTTGAGGAAGCATGGTTAAGAAATTGCGTGTGACTTCTGATTAATTATATAACTTGGTTGATTTCTCTCTTAACTATAAAGTCAGGCAGAAAACTGGTCATACTGAATTTCAAATGTAAGCAAGAAAAATCTTAACTTAAGTGACCCGAAGGGAACTGTCAAGTCGGAATATAGTCCAATGCCTCGGAAAATAATGAGATCTGATTGTACATATGGAAGGGAACAAAACGTAGGGGTCTCACAAAGGCCCAGCACAGGAGGGCCACACACATGCTTCTAAGTGAGGAGTCTCATACTCCTGGTCTTTCAGATTATTGCCCCAACCAAGTTCAATGATCTATCCAAGGTCACATACATGGATTTCTGCCAAAATGAACGTTCCTTGTTTTCCTGGGCACTGTGTCTGAGAACTAAAAGTCTGACTCATTCACTTCTAAGCCCTAGAGGGACATGGTTACACAATTTCCCACAGGTATTTTGGCAGCATCAAGGGCATTTGAATCAGGGCTCATCTCTTTTTCTTTCTGAGGATACACGTGTTCTAGCAGGGACATCACACACACACACACACACACACACACACACACACACACACACACACACACACACTCTGCTGCCCCAGAAAATGTCACAGCAAGATGACAACCTTTTGTGACTAGAAAACCTGCCATTTAGCATTTGGTAGCATTTATTGATTACCTTTTAGGCACCAGAGCGATCTGCCTATACAGACTGTCTTCCTTCCCTGACCTAACTCTGTGACTAATTAGCCCAAAGACTTTAAACAGTGCTGTGAGTCAGGTTCACTTCTTTGTAACTGGGAGAAAGTTATCCTGCCCTTCTTATCGCTTAGAGGTATTGTGTAAGTTGAGTGAACTAGCACATGGGGAAAGAACTGCTAAAAAATTGTTGTTGAAATATAATGTACACAAAGAAAATAGCTTAATCGTAGATGAGATGTGATGCTTGACATACATCCACAAACCAAGCATATAAATCCAACTAGTATACAGTTGAAGAAATTAGACACTACACCAGGATCTCCTATCATAGTCCCTGTGGATTAACACTCTTCTGGGGTTTCACAATATAAACAGGTTTCCTGTTATATGTAAGTGTTAGGTGTTATGTGCTCTTTTGTGCATGTTTTAAATAAAGTTTTACTCATGATAATGCTTATGAATTTCCTGCATGTTGTTGTGTGCTTAAGGGGATCTTCATTGTCGTTGCCCCATTTATTAAGCTGTAATTAATTAATTATATTGTAATTACACTGTAATGAACAGCTAATACTTTCTTTGCCATTCAACTGTTGAAAGACCTTTGGATACTTTCCAATTTGACCTATTATCCATGACGGGCTTCTGTTGAGTATATACTGGAAACCAGATTGCTGAGTCTGCAGGCATCTGCACAGTCAGCCGGAGAGATGCGGCCAAATGGTCTTCCAAAATGGCGACTGCTCCTTGCTGGCCTAGCAAGAGTATCTGATGAATACTGGTGTTTGATATATTTCACTATTACGTTTCATTTTAGTTTAGTTAGGTGAAATATTCTTTAATAAACTTATCACAAGTTTGGAAGAGCAAATCTTTCTCCCTTCAGAGTTCACCATGGTCAGATGCAATATCCTTGAAGTTCCATACTATGTGATGACTGTTGGTATTTTACTCTTTGATTATAGTATACAAAGATTCTAGAGCTATGAAAATTATCTGAAGTTAAGTTCATTTGAATATATCTATATTTATCCTACTACTTAGAATGAGAGAACCCCAATTTTGCCTAAATCTGTCTGCAAATTGAAAGTGTATGTCTTAGCCAAGGTATGATAATACGGTCTTATAATCCCAGCACTTAGAAAGCTGAGGCAGGAAGATTATGAGTTTCAAGCTAGCCTGGGCTACATAGTGACATTGTCACAAAATGTAATATATAGTATATACATACACACACATACGTGTGTGTGTGTGTGTGTGTGTGTGTGTGTGTGTGTGTTGTATTTCTGAAATGGCATGATGCCCTGGCATGGCCTGTTTATTTAATTTAAATAAATAACAACCAGCCTGATGTTTCAAAGTTGAGACCTTTGGACTAAGAAGCTTCTGCAATGCCTGTTCTTTCCTCCTGGGGAGAGTGGGGAGGCCCTTCAGTCTAATCTCATATCTTATAAGTAAGGGCACTGAAGCCATGAAAAAGAAAGGCCATCCTCACCTACTAGAATTGCTTAGAATGAGCAAAAAGCAGACGTCAAGCCATTAGAACCTTCCTTGAACCCCTTTACATCTTCCATTCCTCAAAGTAGCCAAGGTTTCCTGAAGAGCTGAAGAAGATGCTGTTGTATGTGGAATGGCTGCAGAAAAAATTAAAATGGATGGAGCAGAAGAGGGGAAGACTGAGGGTGAAGTCGACAATGGGAGCAGCCACTGGCAGAGTGTTGCAGAGGCCCTGGGGAGAAGGTGGCAGAAGCAGTCTATCTAGTCAGCCCCCACGCAGCTGCTGAGTGGGCACAGGCCCACGTTTAGACAGATGCCACATGACAACAGTTCCTACCATGCATCTCCAGCCATACAGACCCTCTGAAAACTTCCACTGAAGTTTCCTCCTTCTTCGTTGCACTGCATCACTCCTACTGCAGTCCTCACTCTACCCACCCTACACATCCTTCAGACCATGGCATCTTCTGGCTCTAGTCTGTTTCAGGAACCACATTGCTGTTGCTCTTCTCCTGCACTTCGCTGTGGGTAGCTGTCAGTAAATATGAAGGAGTGACCAGGCTATCCCGTGTTATCTCACAAGAGTGCAGATGAAAATCATTACCCTAGTCAACTCATCTAGCTTCTTGTACATTTTTTTGGTGAGGTGGTGGAGATGAGGGAGTGGGCTGTCGACATTGCTTTAAAGTAATTTAAAAACTTTCATCAAGTACGGATTTTAATATGCACCTGAAATTGGGAGTCACGAGGGTGGGATAATTATTGCCCACTCTGGCTGCATATGAGAGACTTAATTTATTGAAAGAAGCGAGTCTTAGCTGTACATGGTAGTCCACTCCTTAGTCCCAGCATTCAAGAGGCAGAAGCGGGCAGGTATCTGTGAATTTCAGGTCCGCCTGGTCTACATAGCAAGGATACAGGATAGCCAGGGCTATGAGAGAGACCCTGTCTCAGAACAAACAAAACGAAATGAAACAAAAAGAATAGAAAATATTTAAAAAGAAAGAAAAAAGAACTGAATCTTAATTTATAAAATCAATGGGCAATTTAAACCTTTTTAATTTTTAAACTAATTAAAGAATTATATTACAATTGTAAAAAAAAAAAAAGGCTATGTTTAAAAGTATAGCATGAGTGAGATCAAACCCTTTATCATTTCAAAGCCTAGAGATATTTTGCTTCTGTTTCTGGATAGGACCTTTTACCACTATGGCCCATCACCAGTAAAAACAAATAAAGAGAGTGAGGGAACTAAAACAAATAACTCACTTTATACTGTGGTCAAAAGACCAGAGAGAAGAGACAGTATTGAGCTATGGAGGAAAACATAAAAGCAGGAGATTAGATGACCTCAGTGCTGTGGTTTTGCTCAGGAGACAAGGAATGCTGGAATGCAAATGGGAAAGTCCTGCTCTGAGGTGCAAACTTCAATTCTGCAATTATTAAGTCCAAAAATATAGCAAGGCATGGTGCTATCAAATATAGATTCACCTTAAGTGAAACCAGATAGACACCCTCTATTGTCATTTATTTCCCCTTCCTCAGCTCTGTTATAAATGTTTATTTTGAAAACTTGATTTTATCTCAACACGATTCATAATACTGAGGAATGCTTGGGATGTAATCGCAAGTCCAAGTTTGTCATGTGCCATTTTGTCTATGAAAAATGACATCTGCCAGGGAATGGTGCCCAGGTGAACTTCACAATGTAATAACACACAAAACTCACACCTGAAACATCTGCCAGTTCTTGATGGGTGATAGGCTATGCCAGTCCACATCCACTGTCACAATCCTGGATCTAACTTCAATTAACCTCATCTCACTACTTCATAATAATTTATCGAGTACAACTTCCATAAGCAAACTTCCAGCCTTTACATGGTAAAGGGACTACTTTGTTGTATTACAGATTTCTTAGTCATCTACTGCCCCACCGTTGCCATGAAGCTCCTATCTTATGTGTCACTTCCAGATTTTGAGTGTTATTCCCAAGACGATATTTTCCATATGTTGCATTGTAGTAGGATGGACTAATTAGCATACCCACCACTGCCGAGATCAACGATATGGTCAGCATATTAGGATCCAATCTACTTTCAATTTTCTGTGTTTCGTGTAAGTTTCATCACAGTCTACTGCTGTAAAACAACTCAAGTAGCTCTGTGAAACATATGTCAATACCCTTCCTCTGAAAGCACTAGGAAGAAATCTGAGACGGCTGGCCCATTAATATGAGCAAAGGTTGCATCTTCCTGTGACCCTCTATCAAGAGAAGAGTAGAAGGAGTCCTGCTGTACTAGGAATCGATAAGTATCATTTACGCCCACAAACTACAGCTGTAGGCGTACTGGATTAAGGAATCAGCCTGTAGTTTCTCACATTTCCTTTTAGCTAAGCAACACCAAGCTGTCCTTCTATCTTGCAGAAGATAATTGTAAGAGGAAGAAAGAAGTTAACTCAGCAATGACTGCAAGTAACCCATCTACCTACAAACTCTAGGATTTTCTGTTCCTCTCATACAGTCATTTTGAATAGGATTTAGCTTGCTTATACCAATTAACTCAATCTAGCAAGTACATCTAATGTCCTACTGAACCGCTGACCAGCTTGTGGAGGAAAGGGTTAATTTGGCCTACAGGGTACATACAGTCTGTTATCAAGGGAAGCTAAGGCAGGAACCTGGAAACAGGAACTAAATCAGAGACCGGGGAGAAGCTCTGCTTACTGCCTTGCACCTCGTGACTTGCTCAACCTGCTTTTTTTCTATTATCCAGGAGCACCTGCCCATTGGGTGGCACCACCCACAGTGAACTGGGCCCTCTCAGTTCAATCGCTGATGAAGAAAATGGCCCCTACACACGGACATGTGCACAGCCAATCTGAGTCAGGCAATTCCTCAACTGAAGTGTCCCCTTCTGGTGCTTTTCTAGCTTGTGCCAAGTTGACGGTAACTAGCCTGAACTCCTACTACGCCCTCCTTTCTCCATTTCCAGGAGGCAGTCATAGTCGCCGCTGATGGTCAAGCAGCTCCATATCTTTAGTTTAATACTATAAACTTAATAATCTCCTCTGTTACCATGTATTTATTATCTATAATTAGGCTTCAAGAGATAACAATATTTAAGACATTTTAGCTTTAATAGCAAGTGATTAGTATCTTTTTATAACATTTTAAGTAGAACCCCATGTTTAAAAAATCTGTAAAAACATCCACATCATTTGATAAAGAATATTCTCTCAAGTACAGAATGCTGAGTTTTACAACATCGGTGCACTAGAAGGAGTCTATTTAACATCCTAAGAGATGAAAAGGGGGGTCAGGGTAAGCTGGGGAGGAAGTGACCAGACAAAATCTTTGGGAGTCTGGACATGCATCATGGTAGGTCTTCAAGAGAGTGATCCTGATAGCATTTGATAGAGATGCCTGTGACCCTGTTTACATGACTGCAGAAGAAGGGGCCATAGGGCCATAGGAAGAAGGGCTGGTCCCTCCCATTATCACCATCTTTAACTTCTCAGGCTATTATATGACGAAGATGGCTACCTCTGTTATGGAAGCTTTTGTCTGAGGCTTAGGACTGCATTTTCCCCTTTATTCCAACACTGTCTTAAACACGTCAAGAGTTCAACCCAGTTCTCATATCTGCTGCTGAGACTCGGGAGGTTGTATCAGCAGTCACCACTGGTGAGGCCTCAAACTTTTGTTGAACCAAAGGATGAATTTTAAATCTCTCCAGTTTCCAAGACTCCCTGCTTTGGTAAGTAACAGACCTAAAAATCTTACACAGTCCACTGAGCTTTATCAGCACAGCATATTCTGCCACATAGCTAAACAGTGGAAAGAAGTAAAGAAATCAATGTGACTTGGCACATTATTTTGACTGTTTTTTGGCAGGTTCCAGTGTTTAGGGTGAACTGTCAAGAAGGCTTCCTAGAAGGCCAGCATAATACACAGACCAGTATTCCTACCAGCCCTTATTGCTTGCCTTTTTACATGGTTCAAAGGCAGAACCAAGCAGAAACCCAATCTGTCAGCATGCTGCAACCTGCAAGAGCAGAGGTGGAAATCGGAGTCTAAATACTGCATGCTGAATATATTAGTCCTCTCTTCTTAAAATGTGCCCAGGCTGAGGACACTAGCATAAAAATGAGCTTTTAGCCACACAAGAGTTAATCTTGCCTTAAATTGCTGGATAAAATTCTGAGAAAAATATGTGCAAAACAAAATTGAGATCATTCCTGAATAACCAAGTTAAGCTTTTTAAGACACTGAAAGCAAATTTCCATGCACTTCTCTCTCTCTCTCTCTCTCTCTCTCTCTCTCTCTCTCTCTCTCTCTCTCTCTCTCTCTCTTTCCCCCAGTCCATCTCCCCATCTGTACGAGTAACAAAAATAATATAAAATAAAAATACAGACATTTAATGATTAATAAAAAATTCTAAGTATACACAGAGTGTTGGAATATACTGATGATTGTCAAAGAATACACAGAAATCAGGCAACATTCTATGCTTACCTTCCCTCCATGTGTAATTTTACAATCTGTGTGTGAGTGCTACTCAGTAGGGGAAAGGTGAACAAAATATCAGATAACCTAGTCAAGACTTCTAATTCCTGACCAGCCGAAAGAATGCTGTTCTAACTAAGGAACATTCAACCCCAGGAATCCAACTACAAACATAGAAAGAATATACAGAAGGAGAACGGACAAAATGCCACCATGGTATATGTTCACTGTTAGCTCCTGGATCCTCAGCTAAGAAAAGCCAGCTTTGTTTGCTTGCTCTGGATTTTCTCACAGTAGAACTATATTCACCCTGTCCACAGCCCCCTGTAGTTCATACACACTCACTTAAGGCCTCTGATACCTTCAAGTCTTAGAGGAGACACTTTCACTGTTCTCTTTCTAAACAAAACCATATATGAAGTGCAATGCTTGCTCTTTGCCATATAGTGTATTCTAGTGCTTTATTAAGCATCACTGTCTGAGATGGGGGTGAAGCTTTGCTCCCCCAAAGTAGGACTCTGTCTTGAACTTCACCAGGGTCTCTAGCACACTTGGAAACAGCCTTTACATGGGCTCAGGGAATCTGAGAGTCAGTTTAGAAATATGGCTGGTGACGATGCTTTCCTGGGTTACAGTAGCCAGGCAGGCAACCTCTTCCCTGAACTTGGCTTCTCTTCTTAGACCTTCTCTGAGAGGGAACACGTGCTGTGCGGAGAACCAAAATAGTCACAAGAAGTGGTAAAAGTCTCAGTTTAAAACTGATGAAATTCTGGGAGTTCAGTTTCTACTGAGAACTACTACAAAAGGCCTTAGTGCCTGACCACAGCTGTGCTGTGTCATTCCTGAACCAATCCTGATCAAGAAAGCGCTCCACCAACCAACAGAGATAGGTGTCAGCCTTGGGCTGGCAAAGAGTCTTCGTAAATTGGAGCAGTTGTTTCCACTAAGGGACATTCTGCCAACTTCTACAGAATGAAGGAGAGGGATGCTGCTAAAGCCCACACAACGCATCCTCCACAATTAACTATGCAACCCCAAGTACCAACAGGGCTGCAGACCAGAGATCCTAGTGTAGACAGGGCTGAGGTCTGGAGACCTATGCTCACATCAAGTCAAGCTTTTCTTCAGTCCTCTACTGTCTTGTCTTCCTTGGTTTGATTCCAGCCTCCTGAGCCTGCTTCTAGGGCATGGTCCTTCTCTGCTAGGTCAGGGATTTATCTATGAGCACTGTCCGTTTGATGCTGTTCTGACTCTTGACCTGGACCTGGATCTTCAGGTGGAAACCTACCCATGTAGATCCACACAGTCATAAATAACCATGGCAATCTCATTGTCACTACTCCGGCTGTGAGAACTCCCATAGACAAAGTTTACATAACAGATCATGCTGTAGGAATAGAACTGGTCAAGTTGGACAAATTGGTTTATAGTCTCATTAAATATTGTCTTTTAGAGAGTTGACTGTCTGTCTCAGGGAACTTTTCCAAGTTGCCTAGCCTTAGCATTTCTTCTCCCCACCTTTCCCCAAAGCCCATGTCATAGTTGGCAGATGACTTGAAGATGAGCTGAGACATCACGCTACCTTCTCAAGACAGTAACTTCTCAGACAGCTTTAGTCTCTTGATTTTTTTAAAGGGGGTTGGGTGGGGAGAGAAGGAGAGTCAGACAGACAAAGATAAAAAGAGCCAATTGATATGATTAAGTCCACATACATCTACACATACGAGATGTGGGTAGGAAGTTGGAAGTCATGCCAGTCCAGGGCTGGGAACAGCATCTCACCAGGCCATTTCTACTTCACTGTAAAAGAGCAAGGTCAGCTATAACAGTAGAATTTCAGTGCTTTCATTTTCAGCCAGTGTACTTATATTTGTAATGCTTCTTAAAAATACCACTTCTATTAGGTTTGGAGAACAATCTTCAAGGAAGATTCCCATGAAATGACACCTGAGTATTCTAAACGTAGGATCAGGTCATCAAATATGATCATTTCTTGATGTAACAAAAAGCATTTCCTCCAGAAACCTCTATCATCAGCAATCCTTCCTGCAAAAATAAGTAAAGTTATCATGGATGCAACCTGAAATGCTGAAACTATTTTAAAGGTTCTGCATCTAATATAGCATCCTTATATATAAGATATAATTTTCAGCTTGAAAATAATTCTGCAATGCACTTTAAATGCTTTAGATAAATTGTTTATTGTAGTTCTCCTAGAAACTTTGGAGAGACAGTTCCCACTTGAGTATCTGCTGGCCACACATGTTATGCAGCATTTTCAGCAGTGGTGATAAGATTCTCTTAAGCTATCCAGATCCCTGCACATCAACATCTTAGGTTTATATTGGCAATAAAGCAGATTTCTGCGATTTTAGTTACTCCTGAGTTCTTGAATCCATGTGATCCAATGAATTACAGATATATCTGAATACTATTAATTACTGTCAGGTGTTTGTGTGTGTGTGTGTGTGTGTGTGTGTGTGTGTGTGTGTGTGTGTGT